>CM077228.1:15299395-15906895 GCA_039654775.1 Spinibarbus caldwelli | reverse complement strand
GTCATCGGAGATGGCGGATTATGAACGTAATATAATCAAGTCAAGTCAAGTTGAGCTTTATTGTCATTCTGCTACATGTGTGGACATACAGTGGAACGAAATGTCGTGTCTCGCAGGACCACGGTGCTACATACTAGTTAAGCATAAGATAAACATACAACAATGCAAATATAGGAAAAACAATAGAGCTATACAACAGTTTAACCATCTGACTATACAAATACTATAAATACTATAACTACTATACCTAGTTGCCTACACATACACAAACTGAGACTGTACAAGAACTTTACATAAATACTGTACATGAAATTGTGCTAAAGAGATATTTGTGCATGAAAATGTGCAGAAAAATATATATTTTGTACATTAAATTGTTCAGAAGAGAGGTTTTGTGGGAAGCAGCGCATAGTGCAAAAAGATTTAGTAGTGCAATGCTCAAGTAAACATTATTTTGTAGTGCAATGTTCAAGTAAACATATCTTATTGAGTCTTTGTAGCAGGGAGTGTTTATAGAAAGTGTCTAGTGTGCATATAGTGGGACGAGTGTGTTACTACAGGTGGTTTGTATAGCCCACTCACCTGTGTGTAGCACACTCAGAATTGCACTTATGAAAATTGTCAATAGTTATTTATGAGTTGGGGGGCTGAGGTTTCAGAGGGGGACAGGGAGATTGGAGTTAAGAGCTCTCACAGCCTGGGGAAAAAAGCTGTTGAGCAATCTGACAGAGCGAGCTTTGATACTCCGGTACCTTTTACCTGATGGCAGGAGCTGGAAGAGGTTGTGGGAGGGGTGGGTGGGGTCCTTCACGATGCTGGAGGTCTTGCTGGAGCATCGTGCAAGGAAAATGTCCAGGATGGAGGGGAGAGGGGCACCGATGATCTTTGCGGCAGTGTTCACTGTCCGTTGTAGGGTCTTGCGGTCAGCAGCACTGCAGTTCCCATACCAGACAGTGATGCAGGTGGTCAGCACGCTCTCAATGGTGCCCCTGTAGAAAGTGGTGAAGATGGGTGGAGGGAGACTTGCCCTTTTCAGCCAGCGGAGAAAGTGAAGGCGCTGTTGTCCCTTCTTGTTGAGTGATGTGACGTTGGTGGTCCAGGTGAGATCCTCTGTGATGTGCACTCCCAGGAATTTAGTGCTGCCGACTCTCTCCACGGTTGAGCCGTCGATGGTCAGTGGGGGGTGGTCAACAGAGTTTCTCCTGAAGTCCATCACAACCTCTTTTGTCTTACATTGAGGGACAGGTTGTTAGCACCACACCATTCAGCCAGCTGTGCCACTTCCTCTCTGTAATGCGTTTCATCGTTGTTGCTGATGAGGCCTACCACAGTTGTGTCATCAGCAAACTTGATGATGTGGTTGGAGCTGGACTTGGCAGTGCAGTCGTGGGTCAGCAGTGTGAAGAGCAGCGGGCTGAGCACACAGCCTTGTGGGGCACCTGTGCTCAGTGTGGTAGTGCTGGAGGTGTTGCGGCCGACACGGACTGACTGAGGTCTTGCAGTTAAAAAGTCCAGGATCCAATTACAGAGGGAATTGTTCATAATTAACATATGAACAGCGACTGAGCGTCTTCTTAGCCAAAACAGCGATCGCGGAAGAGAAAACTCAGGCAGACAGCACTGGAATCAGCTAATGCTCATCAGCAAATTAGTGGAAAATGAACAGAGATCATTATTCTGAATGCTATGCGTTTTAAAATGGAAAATGCATTAGTGTAAACAGCCTAAAAGATGTGGAAACTGAAAACTATTTGAACGTTATTAAAACTATTTGCACTTATTTATTTTGTTGGTTACATTTTGTTCCTTTGTGCATTTTTGTGCAATGTATTCTTGATAAAACGGATAAAACATTGAAAAAAGTATCGTTCAGGAACCGGTATTGAAGTCAAGGTATCGGTACCAATATTGAAAATTTTTGAACGATGCCCAGCCCTAGTTATAGATGAGAATGGATAAGAAAAAAATATGTTCTTCATTAACTTTAAAAGCCTCAAATAGTGTGGCTTTTGTGATCTCGAAAAATAACCCCAGACCTATAAGGTTGAGCTCTTTGTACTTCGTACTTGTGGTTGGCAAGTTACCACTTAGCAACCACCCAGAAAACACACAGCATCACATCTCATTTTCTTTTCTTTTTCTTCTTCTCATTTTTTTTTTTTTTTTGGTCATATTGGAAAGTAAAAGTGTGATTTCCATGCCCTGTTTTTGTTCAGGCATCTATGCTTACCCTAGCTTAGCATTTCTCATTACATGCCTGTGCACAGCATCCCTTAAAAGGTCAATGATTGTAATAGAACCAAAGCCTGCGTTGAATGATGTTAGCCTACAAGCAGCCAGAATGCGTTTACGTGCTATCATGAGGCCACCCAGCGCAACCGCTGCAGATGGCACTGTGACATATTTCATATCCGTGTGTTTCAGAACAAAGGAAAGGGGATTAAATTCAATCCATGTCTATTAATTGCTTTCACGTCCCGATATGTAACAACAAGCACAGGACATGGAGACAACAACTCCGTGGCCTTTGATTAAAAGCTGTGTAGGAGCAGTAGTGTGTATGACAGCAGAGATATTGCGATTGTAATGCAGTTTGAGCTTTGAGCTGTAGAGCCTGCTGACCCATGTGACTTGCCACTGCCAATTGTGACAGGCATCCATTTGATGATTATCCAGGAGGACACCCGAGACCCAGTTATGTCTACTGGTGTGCATGTAGGCCCATGTAGTACACAGGCACATGCTAAACTATTTCCCAAGATAGACACCCAAAAATGAGACATAGAATTCGGTTATAATGTTACAGTCATAGGTGTCATTTAGGATGGCCCCACCACTTTTAGCCATGGCCAATTTTGTCCCCACCACTCTGTGAAATGGCTCACTGAGATGTGTCTAAAAAAGAAGCAGCACATACAAGTGCCTAGCAGGCGTTTCACTGCATCCGTGTTATAAAGAGTGGAGATCTGGTGCTAGAATTGATTTTTAATGTTGCCATCAGTGGTGGAAAGTGACAGTAGCAATGTTCTCTCCTCACACTGAAGTCTATCGATTTTCCATGGTTGTCTTTCCATTCTAGTGAAACCGCTAGATAAAATACAAACAAATATGTTTCTGCTGCTAATGTAGGTCCACTGACATAAATAATAAGTTATTTTAGGACACATTAAAATCCACAAATCCCTCATATTCTAAAGAAAATCATTAGCACTACATCAACACAAGACTCAACTTCCTTCGGATTGCTGACCCATGCATTTATTCAAACAAATCCTTGGAATGATGCGATCAAAAAAAATAAAATAATAATAATAATATCTAATAATAATAATATCTAATAAGAACAACATTATTATTATTATTATTATTAATGGAGACTTGATTGAAAATAATTACTGATTTGGCTGTAACAATATTTACTAACATTGATTTCAAAGAACAATAATTAAATAAATTATCTATTATTATTATTATTATTATTATTATTCATAACTGAGTCTTAATTAAAAATAATTATTCATCTTACTGGAACAATATTTATTGACACTGAAGGAACATAAAAAATAAAGAAATTCTCTATTATTATTATTATTATTATTATAATGCTGTGTAAATTATTATTATTATTATTATTATTATTATTATTATTATTATTTTTACATTTCTAATCTTAATCTGGTTTGAGTTTCATTTGAGTTTTTACTGACAATACTACAAACTTGATCTCTAAGAGTGGACTACTGTCAAAAACAAACAAATAAAATCAAATATTTGTTTTTCACCTAATTCATGTTCATGAACAAAGCCTTCTCAATTTCTGACATCCCAACCAGTTTGCAGTCATTATGCAAAATCTCATAATAAAATGCTGAAATACAGCTGGTCATATTTGCTAAAAGAAACAGATCATTATGTTTAGAAATGGCTGGGGCAGCTTTCACCCTGGAGTGAAGCAGAGCAGGTTGTCAGAGCGATGATGAGGGTGTGATTGTCAGACGAGCAGGGTGCACTAGCTCTGGCACGTCCTACCACAATCACTGCAGAATAGCTGGCTAACAGCCTCCGAAATGATTGGGAACCATCCCTCCCTCCAGACCTCCAAAGCCTGTGTCCAAAGCACAAGACCTCCTCAGCTGGAGGGAGACCAGAGCCGGCCATCTGCCTCGACTCATTATACTGAGGTGACCTCCGCGGTGACGTCGCAATATGTAAACATGCGCCGTTAGGGATGCATTGCTGTGGATAACTTGGGCAGAGCACAGCATGACAGATGGCAATAAATGATTCTGTGACTTATCTTCTTTTTTCTTGCTTTATCCCCAATATTCATCTCTAGCTATTTGATATTCTGATACTGGAAGACAAAAGCAGCTCATTTGAGAGATGTGTCACTCTACCCTGCTGATTTCCACTGAGCCGCTTTCAGTCGCCGATTGAAGTTACTCTTCAGGCACTGTCAGCCAACAATCCTCGCAAGCCCTGATACAAATTAGCATAGTTTTGAAACAAAATCAGACTTTTTTTTAGTTCTAGCATTACCAAAAAAGTTGGCTTTTTTATTCTTCAAATATTTAATTAACTATATTGTTAATTTTAATAACTGTTTTTTTATTTAAATCAGGGGTCACCAGACTCGGTTCTGGAGGGCTGGTGTCCTGCAGAGTTTAGTTCCAACTCTAATTAAACCTGAACCAGCTAATCAAGGTTTTATTAGGTATACGTGAAAATTCCAGGTAGGTGTTGAGCCAGGCTGGAGCTAAACTCTGCAGGACACAGGCCCTCCAGGATCAAGTTTGAATAAATATCTCCTGCATATTATATACAATAAATTAAATACCCTAGTGAAATATAAATATACTCAAATTTATTTGAAATACATTTATTTCATTCTAAGTTTATGACAAATACATTTACATATATAAATACTTAATAAAAATACCCTGTAATTGTAATTTTAGTATACCAAGGGCCGGATTTAAATTAAGTTTTTTTATTTAAATCAGGGGTCACCAGACTCGGTTCTGGAGGGCTGGTGTCCTGCAGAGTTTAGTTCCAACTCTAATTAAACCTGAACCAGCTAATCAAGGTCTTATTAGGTATACGTGAAAATTCCAGGTAGGTGTTGAGCCAGGCTGGAGCTAAACTCTGCAGGACACAGGCCCTCCAGGATCAAGTTTGAATAAATATCTCCTGCATATTATATACAATAAATTAAATACCCTAGTGAAATATAAATATACTCAAATTTATTTGAAATACATTTATTTCATTCTAAGTTTACGACAAATACATTTACATATATAAATACTTAATAAAAATACCCTGCAATTGTAATTTTAGTATACCAAGGGTCGGATTTACTAACAGCTTAAACCACTAAACCATCTTTTGGCGTTAAAACAGTATTGTCAGGATTTACTAAAGATGCACAGTGAAGAATTTGTGCTGAAAAGGCGTGGACACAAGTTATTTTTGCACCTGACCATATTGAATATTACTTATTAAACATTTGTAGGAGTTTCTCTTTCAGACGCAAAATTTATGGGAGGAGAGTATTAAAATGAATCACGCAATGTGATTTACTAGCGTTTGTGCTTGTCAAATTACTGGTATTTGCGCCATTATTTAATGCCCTAAAAAGAGTGTCTTAAAGCAGGCGCTAATTTGCGCTGCTCTTGGTATATTGTGTTGCTCATTATGGAAATGATCTGGCTGCGTGTGTTCTTTAATGTGCACATTGTTAGTAAATCACCCGCAGAATTTTCCCCTCCCATCGCGCTTTTAAGGAATTGCGCTCTAATGCTAATTTGCCCTGTTTGTAAATCTGGCCGCAAGTTGGTATACTTAAAGTCTGCTAAATTGGAACAACTAATTTTGCACTTAATGCACTTTAATTGTAAGAATGTAGTGCTGATGTCCAACTAAAGATATACTGAAGTATATTTGATTTTGTTAAAGTGGAACTACTGCAAGTATACTTCAGGTACACTTTAAATTTCTTGCATTTAAAGACCGATATTACTCATCATACAATCCTCATCAAAAGTGACATTAAAACACATTTAGGCTTAATATTAAGAAATGTGCATTGTGCACAAGTATTACTACTTATAATTTTTATATCAGCAAGTCTTGAGCAATATGACAGTAAATATGTTGATAGATTTGAATTGTACTTAGTATGAAATAAATGTATTTTAAATATGACATTTTTACTAGAGTACATTTACTGAAGAAGCACAACTGTATAAGTATAGACTGTAAGACTGTATAAGACTCTATATCTATCTGTCTATCTATCTATCTATCTAATATTGGAAGATGAACAGAGCTCATTTGAGCTAAGGGTGCCACTGATTTCCATCCAGTGTTAATTTTGGCAGGCATTTTGATTTAGTCTTAGTCTTTATCTTGAGATGAAAATGCTTAATAGTCTTAGTCACATTTTAGTCATTTCAGTCTTTCATAGTTTTAGTTTAGTTTTAGTCGACAAAAAGTCATTGCATTTTTGTCAACTTTTAGTCATTACTTTTAGTCAAACTGCAGTTACCAACATTTATTTTGGTAGCTATTTTATATGTAGTCTTCAAACAAAAATAGTCGTTAATTCTTCTCTTTATAACAAATCAATTAAGCTAATGAGAAATTTGAATCTAGGATTGAATTTGGGAAAAACTGGAATAAATTTTCTTTTTTTTTTTTGGTATAAATTTTCATTTTTTGGAACTCATTTTTCAGATACAGTAGGTTTACTTAACAAGTATACATGTATTTAACATCTTTTGTTGGTTAACATTAATGACACAGATAGGTATTTTATTAGGAATGCTGTCCCTTTAAGACGGAAGGCATGTAATACTGACACACATTCAGTTTTCACCCACCTGTTTACATTCACTTAAGCCATAACCGACTGTATTTACATGAGATACTCTACACGATAGACATTTGGATTGCTGTGTGTGTATTTGAGCACTGAGAACTGATTGCGCGCTGTATGAGACTTAAGAAGTGGAGCGTGCGCGTGAGAGAGCACTTCTATCAGCGATTCCGCCTCTCCTGCCTTCACTAACTTTAAGTTAATCGACAACGAATTGTGACTCCCGGGAAAAACGGGACGTCTGGTCACCCTATCCCTAACCCTTCAGGTTCTGACGCCATTGTTTCAGATCGCTAGTTTGCGTTTTGGTAGCCTATCTGTCCGCTGCAGCTGCCATACTGAGACTAGATATGCAAACACCCCTCATCTGATTGTAATCCAATGACAGGGACGCACATTTTGAAAGACAAGACAGTTAACTTAACCTACAGCATGTATTTTGAATGTCCGGTAGTCCTCAAATAACATTCTAGTCCCATCTCGTCTTGTTAACGAAGATGTGGCATAAATTTCGTCATAGATTTTATCATCAGATAGTAGTTTTAGCTCGTCAACGTCTCGTCTTAGTCACAGAAAAAATGTATGTTAACGAATATTTTTCGTCATCGTCTTCGTTGACGAAATTAACACTGTTTCCATCAAGTCGCTCTCATTCATTCAAAGTTACTCTTCAGGCACTGTCAGCCAACAACAACCCTTCCCATCTTTCCCCGCTGCCAAGGTTTTCTGGCTTTAGAAGAATGCCATTCACAAGTCATACACTGTGCTCACTATGGCCTTTCATTTCAAACAGAGTGAGTGTGTGTGTGTGTTTGTGTGTGTGTGTGTGTGTGTGTGTGTGTGTGTGAACGTCAAGGCCACAGCGCAATATAAATCGACTGAGGGGAGCCTAGTGAGTGGTTTGATGGAGGAATGGATGACAAATAAGAACAGTGAGATGCCTTTTATTGTCGCCAGTTGAGTCTATCCATTTCTCTTCTCTTTCTATGACTTTTTAAATCTGTTTTCTCCTCAAGACCACCCCCACCCTTCCTTCTTTGATGTGCCGCTGTGCTACAATCATAAGTCTGGAGGAAAGACACGCCGCACCAAGTTAAGAAGTGATTTCTGCAGCGTGCCTGGATTACTTAACCCAACATGACACATTTGCCATCCTCTGCCTCTCTGTTGTAATGGCAGCTCCTGGAGTGAGTAATTATAAACTCAAACGTTTGCGTTAAATCGCGACCTTGTGGCACGGCTCCAGAATCTGTTCCATGTTTACGACTAATAAGATAGGATTGTCTTTGGTAATCAACTAAAAGATACCCTGCCTTGTAAGGAGACAAATATTCTTAAATATTTGCTTACATACTCTGTAAGTGTGCCTGCTAAGGAGGAACAAGCAATATATGTAGGAAGTGGCGGAAGACGTAACTTGGGGGAGAAGAATGGCTGAGTAAATTATGTTATTTTTGTTTTCTTTGCACAAAAAAAAGTACTCTCGTAGCATCGCAAAACTGAAGCTGAGCCACTGATGTCACATGGACGGTTTTACCGAGGTATTTACTACTTTTCTGGACCTGGGAACATTGCAGTTGCGTTGCTGTCTATGGAGAGTCAGATAGCTCTCCGATTTAATCAAAAATATCTTAATTTGTGTTCTGAAGATGAACGAAGGTCTTACGGGTTTGGAACGACATGAGGGTGAGTAATTAATGACAGAATTTTCATTTTGGGGTGAACTATCCCTTTAAACATGACTGGTACTGTTTGACTTTTCAAAAAAAAAAAAGACAAATAAATAATTATGGAGCATATACATTTTAAATAATTGTAAAATATTGATTGATTGATTGCAGATTTGTGTTTGAGCTTTGATGAATGAAAAACAAACCAGTGCTTTAAGTTCATATAACTGGTATTGTTAAAACTTAAAACTTGAAAAACCTTCTGAAAAACATCATAAAAATAAAAAAAATCTGAAAGTGACTCATTCATCCTGTAGATATTATTCTCATCCATCCGTCCCTTCAATAGCTTTGTCCTTGTGCATCACAACCTTTCCCAGAAGCTGAAATATATAAATTGTGTCTTTTCAAGAGGACTCGTGCCCTGCACTTCAACCTGAGGCCATCCATTCAAGCTCTCTTTTTTTTAAAGCAATACCTCTGGCATTGCAGCATCTCCAAGGCAGCCTTTTATTCTTGATGCGGGCTCTGTCCTCTACTGGTAATGCCACCTGAGTAAACAGGATTTACCTTGATAAAGACAAATGATGTTTTCTCCTTATTCAAGGTACTTTAGTGATGACTCATTCTTAACTGAATGGGATTCAAAAAACTTCAGACAATGCGTTCAGTGGTATCAACAGTGATTCAACCAACAGTCTGATCATGGAGAAAAGTGGTAAACAGTTCTCTCTCTCAAAATGAAGGGACTGAGAGGACAGGCTACTCGTATATGTGTGGGAGGAAAGAAACATTTTGGAGAGAAAAGCATGCATTGAAAATGGAGTGCTGGGTACGTTTCTCCAAGGGTCACGTGACCAGCTGAAACGTGTCACTGATTTAGTACTCAGCCACATCCATTAAGGACAAATGAATGCTATCCTGAAAGAGAGCACTGGTGAAGGCTAATAAATGGACTACAGCCAAATGAATGACTGGTGTTTACAAAACTCTCACAAAAATGGTAAGACTAAGGAGGGTATAACATAAGCAAGAAATACCTTGCATTTATCACAGTTTGGTTATGATCTTTGTCATTTGCCTTCAACAAAGTTGAATATTACTTAATTCAAGGTGTTGCATTTGATATATCTTAAAGAACAAGAGTGGAAACACACAAGAAACTTGGGAAAACACAACGACCTAAAGCAAAATCAAGACGGAAGACAATAATATTATCTGAGTTCAAAGCCATGATGTGAAAGCAGTGGAACATCACAAAAAACTACCTCTTAATGAGTTTTGAATTGGTCTTTTTCATTTGTTTTCCAATAAAACATCTAAAAATCCTTAAAACAAGATACATTTACTTGAGAAGCAACACTGAATAACACATTAAGACTTGTTCTCATAGATTATGTCTTGAAAATAATCGCATTTGTTCTTACTGCTTTTTAAACTTGTTTTTACTTCAACATGTTTATACTAAAAGAAGGCTAAAATATGCCAGAGCGGTAAGAAAAAACACACCCTAAAGATACATCTCTGAAAACAAATCTCAATGTGTTATGCAGTGTTGCTTCTCACAGAAATGTATTTGCTTCATGGATTTTAACTGGAAAATTCACATATATATTAAGAAAAGGGTTTTTGTAGTAAACAAACAAATGTAAGTTTTGAGACAATCCTTTATGAAAAAAAGAAAATCAGAAAACCAATTTTAAATCAACATTTTCAAAAGGAGATTAGACATGAAATGAAGGGGCAGAAGTGCAAAACAACAACAAATGATAAATTGTTAAGGGGAAAGAGATTTCACCTTCAACCAGGAAGTTGATCAATCTGGTATACCATAATGACAACAAAATATGATTTGATCTTTGGAGCAAATGTTCAAAAACCAATTTGATTCTTTACTTAAAGTCTGACTGAGGTGACAAAACGTACATGTATCATGAAGTTACACCACGCACACACACAAAAATAAATAAATAAATAAATAAATAAAATTGAAGTCTAACTTTAATTTGGCTAAAAGCAGTGTTATATGACAGGGAACAAAAATGACTATGGTTACCTTTCTAAAATGGATTGAAAGAAAATCCTCTGAGTCTTAAAGCTCAGTAACAATTCATACATTGTGCAAATTATTAGCATTTGGGAACCTGTCATTATTTTTGCAATCCCATTTGGTGCCACTAGTGGTTCAGCAATGAGACACTTCACTTTAAATACAAGAACTTAGTGTAGAGGGGTCTTCTGATTGAGAAACCAGCCTGGGTGGGAAGGAAGGCGTGTTGGAGGAGGACTGGGTAACAGCCATCTCCAAACAACCTGGCATGAGGTGCATCAGGGAGCTATTTGCTCCAATCCTCTGCACGACTCCCATTGTTATTGCCAAAAGCTACGCAGGAACAAATCCATTCGAGTTGGGTGCCTGCATTCCCAGTCCGAAAGCCTGGAATCACCACATCTACCTCTCATGCTCAGCCTGGCTCCATCGGGTCACCATTTTGTCACTGGAACGGCGACATTGTATCTAAATCACATTCATCCTGGGACTTGCCAGGCAGTACAAAGGAGATTAAACAGGATGTGTCAAATAATCTCTGGTGGACTGGCTGCCTGGCAAAGGGCATCAGCAGACATGGTGAGGAATACGAGGGGTGTTGTTGTCTGAGGAGACAAGCTTTACGCTCCAGTAGTTTCGGGCTTTGGACTCTGTCATGTCCAAGGATGGCAGATTCTCATTGCCTACTTACCCCGTTGTAGTGGTGATGTGAAGTAAAATGATTGTTATTCTACCATATACATGAACTTTCCTACAGCACTTGTCCAGCAGCTGATGAGTATGAATATGGATGTCGATGGGTGGGAAAATAAAGTTTGAATGCTGATCAGCTGTGACAGAACTGTGGTCTCCGAACTCCATTTTCAGAGACAAACAAGATAAACAAAGGAAAAGTGAGACAGAAAATGAGAGAATGGCCATCAGAGAGCAGCAGTGAAATGCAGCTTCTGAACTGTTGAGTTTTTAACTTCAAGACCAACTCATCTACAGTTGTGTCCTTTTATAAAGGATATGTAAATGAAGTGCAGTAGGAGTCAGCAGCCAACAATGTTTTTCTCAGCCGTTTCATCTTAAGCGATCATTATCCATGGGTTTGGGGAGAAAAGGGTTCAGCTGCACGGCCAATTTCACAGCCAATTCACAAGCGCTCCTCGTTTACAAAAATGAGGAGCGGTACGCCATATTAACACTTTATGAAATCTGATGGCATCACCAAGTCTCAGTGCATAAATAGCGGACTGAGATCAATTTGGCACCAAATGGAGCACCATCAAAAAAAACCACAACCAACTTTTGAAATTTGCTTTGAAAAATCAGTCAGGTTCAGAGCACTACAGAGCACTTCAGAGGATGCACTGCTATTAGCAAAGAAGTCACAATATTGTGTTTTTTCCAGTGCATTTTTGAAGCTTTTTGGAGTCTGCATTAAGATTTTATGTCTGGAAAGGACAAAGTAGCATTCTCATTCTCATGCTGAATGGTAACCATGCTGCAAGATGGATCCTCACTAAGTGCACTTGCAAACATTGTTCCAAAACAGGGTCTAAATTGTTATAATGTTTCATTTTCTACTTGGTTCAAAATGGACCAAAATTTGTAATTAAAAGTCACGTCATTGACGTTCCTGTCCAACTGTGATGGCGAGGATCTGGGTGTAATTGTATCATTTTCAAGCCAACTTAAAGTTTGTTTACAAACTTTTTTTTTTTTTAATCTAGTTACAGTACTTCCATTTTATGGACAATAACGGATAAATGGCCAAAATTAAAATTATATAATCTTTCACCTAAATAAATTAAAAATATAACACTAAAAATTAAAATCAAAATATTTAAATCATAATGTACTGAAATATGATTGTTCATTCTGATTTGCTAAAGATTGCATTGCATTTAACATTGCTACTAACTTATTAGTGAGATCCTAAGAATCTTTAAAAGAATTATAAATAATCTAAATGTATAATCAAAGGAAATGAGCATGCACAATTAAATATTGGAAAAATAAATAAATACATACAGTAACGCCAATATGGTTAAAATATACAAGGTTCCAAACCAAATGCTTCAAACAATGTGTGGAAACACCCTAAGATTAGCAATTTTATTCAGTATGTCCAAGTATACAGATTTTACTGTATATCCATGTACCTATGGTACAGTTGTCTAAACCTGTCTGATTATGGAAAGTGCAGGTTTAATATCAGACAGATCAGAATTTCAGCTCCTGCTACACCAGTTCTAGATTGTTATCTGTGTACCTCTCTGCAATGATTATGGGGATTCATCTAAAATCTTTAATAAATGAGCAAGAAAATGCTTGGAAATATGTAGAATTATGTATGCAAATGAGTAATAAAGTTAATATGGTTTTCATAGAGTGTTGAAGTAACAAACAGCTAGAGTAATGATTGGGTTTGAATCTGAAAAGGTCTCAAAGGCAACTGTAAAGTGGTCCACTGATCATAAGGGGTCTTCTTGGTTCAGCACATATGCCAAACAGATGTGTGTGAGAGTGCATAATGACTGGTTGTGCATGCAAACTCGTGTGCAAAAAGTGTTTCTACTATATTTCATTCGTGCATGTGTGTAGGCAAGCTTTTCCAACTGAAGCAGTAAGGAGGTATCCATGGCGACGAAGAGGATTGACCCATACTGCCCATGCATAGCATGAGTGGCATATCTTAGTTGGGATCTAGTAGTGCCATTTTTCCACCTCGCTGCCTGATTGGAGGAGAACAGCAGTGGGGAGGAGGTCTTGAATATGACTCACAGGAAGAAGGAAATAATACATTGATTTACCCTGCGTTCCATTCGGAAGGGCTCATCCCTATGCCCTAATCCCTTCAAAGGGGTTTACCCTCCGGAGTGAGAGCTTCAAAGGGTTGAAGGGTGTAGGGGACCAAACAACTGTTTCTTGAAGTGCCCTTCTGCGTCATCATACGGAAGCGCAGTCATCATGCAAAGAATCTGTGCAAAGGATCATGGGAGCCCGAAGTGTCCATCAGTTGTACCCTTCGAAATCCTTCATTCCGAAGGGCCCTTTGAAGTGGCTAGTTTTGAGCACTTCGGTTTGGAACAACCCTTCAATATGGCGGCCATGATTGTTTTCACTCCGAAGTGCCCTTCGGAGGGCGATATATCCCGTTTGGAACGCACCGTTAGTGTGTTATCCATACATGCATCTGTTCCTCCTCTTGTAACCTTGTGACGAAGTACAAGGAGTGTCAGCACCGGCACCATCAAACACTATACAAGGAAGACAAGAGCTGATCACGCGACTTTGATCTTTATCACCTGCTCATTAGTGCCCTTGACCAGCAAGATCAGAGCAATACCCATGACTATACTAGCAAATCTTACTGATGCGGTTAAACCCATGGCAATTACCACGAAATGGCAACATCAGAGGATGTACGGTGCCTCTCTACATTATTATGTATTATCAATAGTTCACCCAATAAAAATTACAGTTATGTCATTATTTACACACTATCACTTCATTCTAATTGACATGACTTTCTTTTGTCAAACCCAAAAGGTGAACGTTTATTACCGTATTGACCCAAATATAAGACGATGTTTTTTCTTGGAAATACATCTGAAAAAACGCGGTCGTCTTATATTCAGGGTCTAAAGTTTGACATGTCAATAACACACGCACAACAATAGGTGGCGCCAAACACGCATAAAACGAGTGTGCCATGAAATATGTAATGTAATGTGTGTTGTAAAGATCGCGAGTGAAAACAAAAGAAAAAGAAAAGCTTACAGCGGAGTCGTGACTGTCATGTTAGCCTGATGGGAACAAACTTTCTCTGTAAGTGATTTTAAAACATAAGTACCCAGATTTGAAGACTACAATAAGATTTCACTTCTACTGTTAATAAAATTTTGGTAGGCTACTGAGATGGATAGCCTAAATGTTATATAATTCAGATGGGCTACCTGTTATTTTTATGGTTTATCAATATTTTTATGGTGATTTTGCTTCCTTTTTGAAACTTGACAACCCCAGTCTTCATTCACTTCAGGGCTATTTACAATATTACTTATATACTATTATAGCATTTATTAATATTTTGAATTACCTTTTATTTCCTTAGTAATTTTGTTATGTGTTTTGTCATTATTACACACTTTATATTTATGTGTAGCTTTATTTTAAATTAAGTTTTTGTAATTTTGCTACTTTTAGAACTTAATTTCACTTAGTTGCCCAGTTATATTTTTAGATTTTTATTTATATTATTTATATGCTTGGTTGCAACATTTATCATTTCTAATAGTTTAAGTTTTTCATCTAATATTTATATTTTATTTCAATTAGCAAAAACAATGTTAATAGTTTTAGTTAAGAGTAAAACACTTTGTTTCATTTGTTTTCATTACATTTGCAGTTTGACTAGTATATTTATAGAGAGTCCAAAGAATTGTGCAGCAGTGGTTTTATTGAGGTTGAGCAAAAAACCTAGGACTAGTTCGTAAAAGCTAACAATATTTAAATTTTTGTGTGAATTATCCCCATAATACAGTAGGCATACAGTAGCCATACTTACCTTTTGTAAGAGCTGCAGTATAAACACTACACAGTGATCATCAATCCCATATAATCTGCTTGATCATCATAGATCAATGTGCATGTTTATATGGTTACCACTAAGCCACAGCTTCAACGTGCCACATCACAGATGCCTTTAATTTCCATCACAAAGTGGTGAATATGCTCATTTTCTTCTCACTTTTAGAGAAAACAAATCTCTCCTTCATTTCCTGTCACATAAAACAGAAGTGACACAAATTGAAGTGGCATTCAGAAGTGACGTTTTTCTGTGATTTTTGTAAGTCCAATGAGTACCTTGACACAAATGAGATTAAATAAATCCACTTGTAACAAGGTCAAGTTGACTTCTATCGAACATTCTGCACTCCACCATATGGGCATTGTGTGCTGGCACTCTCTTACCACCAGTAGCATTGGGCTTCATTAAGCCTACACAATGTGCAACAGAAACAAAATGGAAGCTTGGCATTACAGATTTTTACACAAAGCCAATGAGATTTCCACCCTCACCTTTTTAATGCGATTTTCCTCCTGGCCTCTCCAAGGGAGGGATCAAAGCAAGCCTAGGCCCAGTAAAAGCTTCACTCAGGGGCCTGGGCGAGTGACTCAGACTTTCATGTACACCCTTATGCTGGTGGTCATTATAGAGAGTGGATGCCCTGCAGATGCCTGTCCTCTTTTCATCTCTAAATGCAGGCCTTTACAGGTGGGCTTGCATGCTGTCTTAGCAATTGGGGCTTGGGGAAGGCAGTTTGTGTTGATTGCACAGTGGGCTTTGAGAAGAAAATACACAGCGGCCCGTCGCACACTGTGAGGCAGCTAAGGTGAACATAAAACACTGTGCACAGTGCAGAGTGTAGTAAAACCCAGTTACTGGGGGGAAGTGGTCAAGTCTCTTGTCCCCCTCTGAACGGTATGACCATATATATCTAGAGAGAACCTGTGAAAAGATGTACCTTGGCTTGTTTATTTCCTGCTGATAGCCTGCCCTTTGGCGATGAACATTTAGCTCAGCAGGCCCAACCACACATTGCTTGTAGATTGAGACAAGCTCTTATGATGTGAGATGCCTGGAATGCCTTTTTTTGCTGAATACTGAACCAGCAACTGTAGATATTTGCAATGATTAACACATTATCTGTAATGTTACTGTATCCAAGGTGAAGGTGTTTCAGATTTTGTAGCTACCTAGTCTCACACCCTAATGGTGTGCACACCAAAAGTGAATTTAATTATGTGCTTGAGTAGATACATACAAAGTCAATGCAAAGATGCAAATTGACGCAAATTCGCACTGTGCAATGCGAATGACACAAACAGGGCAACGCGTTTGCTGCGAACACGGGATATTCCCCTCAATCACATTTCCCACGCAAGTGGGATTTTGCGTGGAAAATCCCACTTGCGAGTGGAAAATTTGCATGATGCACTGTTGCACAATCTACGAAGAGCTTATTGACATGTCCGGTTGAATCAGAAAATAGATTTTGTTTTTATTTTTTTTTTCACGTGAGTGACATGGAAAAACATCCCGCGAGTAATCTAAAGCAAGTAACGCGATGCAAATATTCGCTTCACCATAACTCCTGACTATAAGCATGAAGTCTTGTATACTTTTCAGCTTATTTAGGCCAAAACCCAACCATGTCCATGAAGAGACTGTCTGACCAAAATATAACTGGTCAACTACAGTTTTGTTTATTTTATTTTAAGTTTATTTTATTTGATTTTGTCTATTACTGTGCTACAAACTGATTCATATAAGCCGACCATTAAACAAAAATGAAATAAAATAAAATAATATAACAAAATAAAATAAAGTGCACATCTTCTACAAGCTGAACAGAAATAAAAATATCCCATTTTCTCAATTTGTATTGAATTTTATACGAGATGGCAAAAAGGATGCAGAATTGCAATTAAAATTGGAATGCAAGAAAGAATAATTACAATGAATTATAATTCAAATTTTATTTTTTGTGTGTAATTTTGAAATTTTCAAGACAATTTTTGAATGCTGGCTTGTTTGAAAGTTTGAAACAGCCTTGAATTCAGGTTTATATGCCAGACAGTGTGTCTTTATGAGTCTGAGATTAGTATTTACTGTATTACAGTATATTATCCCCTTAGCTCAACCATTAGATAATTGTGCTAGCAACAGAAATATCATGGGTTCAGATGCACTATAAAAAGGCACTGAAAGTCACTTTGTATAAAAATATACGCCAAATGTAGTATCTACCCTATCCACGGCAGCTGTATTTCTGGCCGTCATCAACATAATGTCAATCTCTAGAACATTCTCTCTCTCTCTCCCTCTATCTCTCTCTATTCCAGCTGGCTCTCACTAAGAATAAAATCATGCGAATGCTTTCTTCAGCCTCTCTGGGGAGATGGTGTGACCTGGACACTGTAATGTGCCCCAAGGCAAAAGGCCAATGCAGAAAGGGGTTGACATTTCCAATATGCTACTCGCTTTGGGAGAGAAAGAAGAACAGAGCAAAGGAGATAAGACATAGAGAAAGCTGGAGAGATAGAGAGGGGGATGTGAAAGAGAAGGAAACCGACAGAGGGCACGAGATATAGCAGATAATGAGATTGTGTAGGGCATCATACGGTGTCAGCTTTTAAAGCTTTCCATTCTCACGTTTAAAACACAGCATTGAGTGTTTGTTTATATGGCATCCATCTCACATTGGTAATGGTAGTATACTGTGATTTCATTCAAAACTCCATGGCAACATCACACATTATCTCCTTCTTGTCTCCTCTCCACATTCTCGGCCATTGTTCTTCAGAGGTGTGAAAAGCTATGACGTGGAAATCAGAAATAACTGCACGTTCTGAAGTAGCTTTTTTGTTCCTTAGCAACCTCCTTTAGGCCCACTCTCGTAACTTGGTGCTAATGATGATGTTTAGCTCTAAATATGAAGGGAGTGTGCAATATGGCTGTCACCTTACAGCTATGCTCCAATACACTGAGCAAAATTAGCTTCTCACAGGTTTATGAAGCCATTGGAAGGGGCAAGACTGCTTATCAAGAAAGACATTGAGAGATCTTGGTTTCCATATGTCCATGGAATATTCTTGGATTGCTTCACTATCATAATCACTTATCAATGTCTGTTTCCTTCCTTCTAGGCCGCTACAGCTTAGGCTTGAAAGGCCTGAAGCACTTGTAGAACATCTGTACTGATCTGCAGCTTTCTTGTGAAGTTTCCTGTCCGATTTGGAGGTATTTGAGACCTCCCTTCTCATCTCCTGCACAGACTATGCTGCTTCTTAAGGGATTTTCTGGCTTTGACAGGTTGTGGGTACTTACATAACTGTCTGTGGATCCTGGAGAAACTCTTGCATTAGTTCTTTCTTCCTCTGCATCTTGCGTCTTGATTCACCCTGTCACACTCTTCTCAGCAGGTGCACTAACTCTTCAAAAAGCCATTTTTTGTTGCCAAAATGATGAAATGTAGTCTTCATGTGTATGATTTTTTTGATGCTGGCTAAATCTTGGCATTGATTTGAAGAAAAACTGTGATAAAAATGGTGCAAACAACCACTGGAGACATAACTGGCGTAGCTTCAGTCCCACAGACTTGTGAATGGCCTTATCAAGGAAGCCTAGCTCTTAAGCTGTACGATCCCAATGGACATGGTGAGGTTATTTTAAGGTCATTTAGGAAACAAGGCATATATTGGGAACAGGGAGTGGAGACACAAAGAACAAAAGACAAGACAACACACATGGGGCCAATTTTTGATAACACTGACAGCTGTTTCAAATGAGAAATCATTTGAGACACATCCAGAACTGTAAAAATTTTACTGACTGTGACCTGACTGCTGCTTTTTTGTAGGTATTATTATCTTCCTTTGTAAGTTAGCTTTTTGTGTGGCTGCCCCCATGGGCAAGACCCCAGGCTCCTTTAAAGGAATACTGCAGGTTGAATACAACTTAACCTCAAATGACAGCGCTTAATTTCTACTTGACTCTTCTTTTCTTCAAAAAAAAAAAAAGAAAAGAATAAAAAAGGTGAAATACTGGTTACAGTAAAGCACCTACAATAGAAGTGAATGGGGCCAATCAGCAAAGGACAAAAATTGGTCCCATTTACAGTGCTTCCATTGTAAGTACTGTCGACTGAACATAACTTGCATTGAACCCAGAATATTTCTTTAAAGTTTACTGTCCCCTTACATGCAAGAAATAGAAGATATAGTAGTTGTAGTTCACTTCTCTTGCTGATACATTAACACAAAATAGAACACGGTCTACTTCATTTCTGAAACTTTATTTTACCTGAGACTTCAACAGAATTATTCTGAACTCTTCACCAAAGGGACAGTCATAACTGAACGGGACGGGTGGGCAGCTATAAAGGGCTGATCTCAGGAATGTGTACAGATAAGGAAGGGTAGCAGAAGGACTGTCTGTGTTTGAACACAACAAACAGACTTTCAGAATTACGCTCACATGTTCAATTTACAGCCGCCCTGTGAGCCAAAGCGGCATTTAATAAGCATCTGGGCATTTTGGCTCGCGCTCCTGTAGGCCAACCTGAGAAGAATCCCTTCTCCCTTTCCATGGAGATCCTATTTGCTGCTATTGTACCACATATAGCAGAGACACCCTTTGGAAATCACATTTCAAAAATGATTCTTGTTTACAAAGTGTTCACAGAACACACAACGATTTTACATCCAAGAAATAATCAATAACCAGAATTAAACTATTGCACTTATAATACTAGCCCAAAAAATAATCGTTATTTGATTATTGATTAACATACCAATAGGCCACAAGGCCTAGATGATCTCAGCCAGAAAGCACAGTGAATTCAGATGCTTAGCAAGTTACACAAGGCATTTTTTCTTCTTCTAGAATAGCATGCACTGATGAATCATAAACAATAGGACAAAGTACACACATTAAGAAACTAAATAGGGTCAATTGTGATTTAGGTTAAACATACCTATTAAGCTCACCAAAATCTACACTGAGACATTTTTAGTGCACAAGATATTGGTTTCAGTACAAAATGTTATGTTAAAATAAAATATTAATCTCTCACACAAAAATATTTAATTTTATTTTAAATGACAAAAACATTTCAATTAAGATATATCTCATTAAATTCAAAAAGTCTGTCTGTGCTTAATGGGTACATTTTTGTACCCTTTAAGCACACCCCTGCTCCCATTAAGCTCACATCATGTTTTATTAAAAATTCTTGTTTATTTTAAGGAAAATTTTTAAAGAATAATTGTAAAAATATATATTTTTGAAGGTACAAAGTCAATCCCAAAAAAAAAAAAAAAAAAAAAAAAAACCAGAACACTAAAATCAAGCAACAAGTCATTCAAATCGATCAGTTATTTATTCATAATGAAGTGTTATCTAAGGACATTGCAACATCTAGACTAGTCCACGTTCAGCTAAGTAACAAATTCAAAAATCAAATAAAACAAACAAATAAAACATTTCATTCATGGGGATGAACACAGAAACTAGCCTCATTATGAAACCTCTTTTTAAATGGTTGTCAACTTATCTATAGTCTCTTATGGCTGGAATACACTACACGATTTTTGCCCCGATTTTACACAGATTTACAGTCAGATTTGATGCTAGTTGGCAAAGGTCAGAGCCAGTCTGTAGATTTGAGTTGGCAGAATACATAGAAAATCGATTAATTTAACTTAAAGTGACAACCATCAGTTAATATTTAAAGTCTGCTTATGAAGTATTTACATAGACGTTCAATGTGGAAGAGCTTAAAGATAGCACACTGAGCTTAATTGGAGCAGCAACAATTTTTAATACATTTCATGTAATATTTATTAAAATGACAGTACTTTGCTAAATAAATAGTCTAGGTCATGTATTAAGTTCATACATATTTTAATATGAACAACTATTATTAACAATATCTATGAAATTATACTTTTTCTTACTGATGTCACACTGAAGCTGTGTGATTTTCATAGTAGTGTACCCTTTAAGCTCACCTTAAAATAATATGAAATCTTTAAAAATTACAGCACTGTAAAATGACAGACCAGCAATAAACTGTCAATTTATAATATTATGGATGTAAAAGTACAAGCTAGTAATGCTTGTGAAGTAATATATTAGCATAGCATACAATCTTATACAGCTAGTCAGCTAACTGTGTTCTGTAGCATCTGCGCTGTGTTGCTAAAACTATCTTTTGGATCTAATGTAATTTCTTCCCACATCCAAGTTCCAGGTTATGATATGCAAAAGTCTGAACATTAATCTCTTAATTTTACAATAAGTAGTGAAACTTACCCAAAATAAAGGCATAAACATCTAAAAAACACACATTTAAGGGGCTCCTCTTTTGGTGAAAGTTTTTAGACAGCTTTCAAAATGGCCGCTAGACAGTGTGAACACATGGAGACTCATATCTCAGTGTGCAATGGTCTGATTGACTTGAAATTATACGAGGGATATAGTAACAAACACATCAATTGGTTAAGATATCAAGTAGGATAATAAATTATTTTTTCTTTTCATAATCTGATCTCAAATATGGAAGTGTGCTTAATGGCAGGTCTTGACCTCTCTTGGCAGGTCTTCCAGCCAATTCTATCAAACCTCTACAATTAATCCAAAATGCCGCTGCAAGATTAATCTTTAATGAGTTGAAAAGAACGCACGCCACACCTCTGTTTATCAGTTAGCACTGGCTACCAATAGCGGCTCTCAAAAAATTCAAGGCATTAATGTTTGCATACAAAACCACCTTTGGCTCTGCACCCCTTTACCTAAATTCAGTACTTCAGACCTATGTGCCCTCTAGAAGCTTGCATTCTGCAAGTGAACGCCACATTATTGTGCCTTCCCAAAGAGGCACAAAATCACTTTCTCTGACTTTTTCATTAACTGTTCCCATCTGGTGGAATGACCTGCCCAACTCAATCCGAGCAGCTGAATCCTTAGCTATCTTCAAGAAACGGCTAAAAACCCATCTCTTCCATCTTTATTTAACCCTCTAACTCTAGCATTCTCTTTTCTAATTTTATTTTATCTATTTCCCTTCTTTTTATTTAAAAAAAAAAAAAACACGCACACTTAACCCTCTATCAATTGCATATTTATTCTCTAACTGCTAGCTTTTCTTTAAAAAACTAAAACACTAACTTTCTTTTCTATATTCTTTCTACTTGTTTAAAAAAACAAAAAAACAAACAAAACAAAAAAAGCTTGCTACATGTACTGCATTAGGCTAACCGAGACTTGTCATAGCGCTTGCATGTTGTTGCTCTTTTGTTGGTTTTGATTGCTTCTATTGTCCTCATTTGTAAGTCGCTTTGGATAAAAGCGTCTGCTAAATGACTAAATGTAAATGTAAATGTAATGGGTACGTGAGCTTAATAGGTACGTTTACCCTAATGTTTACTCTAAATTACAGTTAGGGTCATTATTATGCTAAACTGTAAATTTCGTATTGGATAAATGTGTACATGCACATGTAGCACAAGAAATTCATTCTTGTATTGCACAACAGTTAAAGAACCATGTGGAGAAGCTGTTAAGAGCGGCATTTTTTCAACATCAACGCAAAGTCTATGATGTTTTTTTTTCCTGGAATTGCCCAGCTCTGATTGCAAAGAGTGGGTTTGAGAGGCATTACTGTGTGATTGAGTTCACCCCGTGCACTGTTTCAATATTTCTCTGCCCGATTAAGTTTACTGAACACACAATTTGCGTGTGATTAGCAGAGCCGTCAGTGCACACTAACTTGACTCGAGTCGCATTACTTAGGATGAAAAAGCCACAAAAGCCTTTCCTGTTTCAATTTTATACTATATCAACATGCTATCTGAGAAAACAAGATGGCTCCGCCTGAACTAAGTGGATGTTATCTCATGCTGCATTTGATTCAGTATGTGGAATATCTGGAATATTTCTACCTGATATCTCCTTTCAACCTCATGTAACGCTTAAAAAATTATATATAAAGACACTGTAATGCTAGCATTAGCTTGTTTTGCTTAAAGGGGTCATGAAGTGTCTTTTCCATTATTTTATACTGTTTTCTGAGGGCCACATACAGTGGGGAAAATTTTATTTGATCCCCTGCTGATTTTGTACGTTTGCCCACTGACAAAGAAATGATCAGTCAATAATTTTAATGGTAGGTTTATTTTAACAGTGAGAGACAGAATAACAACAAAAGAAATCCAGAAAAACGCATTTCAAAAAAGTTATAAATTGATTTGCATTTTAATGAGTCAAAAAAGTATTTGACCCCTTCGCAAAACATGACTTAGTACTTGGTGGCAAAACCCTTGTTGGCAATCACAGAGGTCAGACGTTTCTTGTAGTTGTCATCTCAGGAGGGATTTTGTCCCACTCCTCTTTGCAGATCCTCTCCAAGTCATTAAGGTTTCGAGGCTGAAACCTTTGGCAACTCAAACCTTCAGCCCCCTCCACAGATTTTCTATGGGATGAAGGTTTGGAGACTGGCTAGGCCACTCTAGGCCTTCTTCTTGAGTCACTCCTTTGTTGCCTTGGCTGTGTGTTTTGGGTCATTGTCATGCTGGAATACCCATCCATGACCCATTTTCAATGCCCTGGCTGGCTTCAATGCCCTGTCCCTGACGGTACATGGCCCCGTCCATCATGCCTTTGATGCGGCATAATGTTTCCACCTCCATGTTTGACGGTGGGGATGGTGTTCTTGGGGTCATAGGCAGCATTCCTCCTCCTCCAAACACGGCGAGTTGAGTTGATGCCAACAAGCTCGATTTTGGTCTCTTCTGACCACAACACTTTCACCCAGTTCTCCTCTGAATCATTGGCAAACTTCAGACGGGCCTGCACATGTGCTTTCTTGAGCAGGGGGACCTTGCGGGCGCTGCAGGATTTCAGTCCTTCACGGCGTAGTGTGTTACCAATTGTTTTCTTGGTGACTGTGGTCCCAGCTGCCTTGAGATCATCCCGTGTAGTTCTGGGCTGATTCCTCACCGTTCTCATGATCATTGAAACTCCACAAGGTGAGATCTTGCATGGAGCCCCAGTCCGAGGGAGATTGACAGTTATTTTGTGTTTCTTCCATTTGCGAATAATCGCACCAACTGTTGTCACCTTCCCACCAAGCATGCTGGGTGATAGTCTTGTAGCCCATTCCAGCCTTGTGTAGCTCTACAATCTTGTCCCTGACATCCTTGGACAGCTCTTTGGTCTTGGCCATGGTGGAGAGTTTGGAATCTGATTGATTGATTGCTTCTGTGGACAGGTATCTTTTATACAGGTGACAAGCTGAGAGTAGGAGCACTCCCTTTAAGAGAGTGCTCCTAATCTCAGCTCCTTACTTGTATAAAAGACACCCGAGAGCTAGAAATCTTGCTGATTGATAGGGGATCAAATACTTATTTGACTCATTAAAATGCAAATCAATTTATAACTTTTTTGAAATGTGTTTTTCTGGATTTTTTTGTTTTTATTCTGTCTCTCACTGTTCAAATAAATCTACCATTAAATTTATAGACTGATCATTTCTTTGTGAGTGGGCAAACGTACAAAATCAGCAGGGGATCAAAAAAAAATTTCCCCACTGTATAATGTTATCAAGATTTAATAATGTAGAAGTAATAGGCTATTTTCTGTCCTGCTTTGACCCCCCTCATCAGAACACTCTGTTTGAATAGGTGTGGCGGATTGTAGACTCGGAAGAAAACGACCCACTGCTACAACTGGCTAACAGTTGTGAATGTTTGACAGCCTACATCCTTCATAGATGGATGATGCTGTGGTCAAAAAAACAAAAATACCCAGTACATATCAAACAATTTGTAATAACAAACAAAGCAATAGTGATTACGTAATAAAAACTCACACTTGTGTGGTGCGACATTACTGTCGGATCCAATATAGTCAGCATAGTATCGTCTTTCTGAAAATCCTGTGTCAAATTGTGCCTTGTTTATAAACAAATCTGCGGTAAAATGAAGTGAATAAAGATCCAAGTTCTTACTGACGGGGAAATAAAAATAAAGTTCATTCACTCTTTCCTAATGTTGAGATCAGAAGGAATGCAATGCAAAGTCTGTGTTTTTCCACAACTTCTTGTCCTCTGAGCCATCTTTTTCGTTTGATTTCTGCATAGACCTGCATTTGCCGCTCTTATTATTTACCTACTACATGTGTGAATCGGTGGGCGGGGCTAAATAGGCAGTGATGTAGAAGCAGGCGTTGATCTTTTGCGTAGGTGGTGTTTGGCCACACTATTACGTCAAAAAGTGGCACATATAAGCTGTTCTTTGACTAACAAGAAAGTTTTGAGTTCTGAAACGTACAGGATGTTTTTATAGTATAGTATATGTCAAAAGATCCAGGGAAATTTGATTTCTCAGTTCATGACCCCTTTAAGCACTTTAAGTAAGTGAAAAATGTAGAAAGCCAGCTTTAACAAAAGCATATACCACCAATTAACAAACTCATAGCTTACTTTGGGTCTATCTGTAAACATTAAGAAATTATTGTTAAAAAACAATTTCCCTATGGAGAAAATTAATGGGGTTTCTACTTCCGGAACCTGATTGTTGATCTCTGTTGGCATTTTGCAGCACTTTTACAAGTAGTAAACTGCCAATTCAATATTCTGCGCTAAATGGAAGGCAGTATTGGTCCAATTGAACTGAAGATGGAAAAAAACATAGTAAGAAGTGAGATGGATTGCGTTGAACATTTTTTCTTTATTTTACCCTCCATATGGTGACATTTACTGTGTATTGGCTGTTGTGACTTGTGATAGAAGGGTTTGTCTGTGCATTGTATTATATCGCAATAGGACTGTTCATTACTAAATGCCATATGGGCATTAAAGAAAAGAAAACACGTTTACAGCAGGTAAAGTTCGATTCTTTTAGGAGGTTTCTATAGCTGCACTGGTTTAATTGGTTTGATCCCCATACAGTACGAAATAGGAAGTCTACAGCTTGTGCACTTGCCGAATACATATTAAAGGCTAGAACTAATCCCCGAGCACACCACCTACACTGCATGTTAAATGGCGGGAAAAGGATTTAGATGACAGTTACTACCTAAAATGCTCATATGCTGCTTTTTCACACATACTCACACAAACACTGTCAGCAATGCATACGGCAACCCTTCCATCTGCACAAATCCAGTTATTTTTGCGTCTCTCTTATGTGATTTAGAATATTTTACACTAACCAAATGTTACTTTGCATTAACGTGGCACTGCTTTGGAAGCACCTAGAGCCTGAGATGATGTGTATGACTCACCGACAGCAGATCTTAGCGCAATTTGAAGGGAAAGAAACCTGCCCTAGATATTTCAAACAGTTCAAGAACAGATTAAGATGCTCTCGCTTTGATCCCTCTAATGCAACATCCTGAAACATTTCTGCTGTGCTACCGTGGATAACATGATTAGGTTGCGATGAGCATAGGTCAACTCACTGCGTGGGTTGGTTCTCTTCCCTACTCCTCCCTTCTTTTTATCATTTTTTTCTACTTTGCCTTAAACCAGATGAGAGGTATGGCTTTGCAGGTGTGACAGAAGTAAAGAATAGTGGTAAGCCTCTTTGAAACAGTAAAGGTGAGAGATCATGCGTGTTACATAAGAGAGTGGACCAGTACATAGACATACCAATCTAGGTTATGTCAGACTATTTTAGATGCAAATAATAATTAGTATCTTTGTCCTGTTTATCAGTAAAATATCTAAAAATCCTTAAAACAACATACATTAATTTGAGAAACTAAATTAAATAACATAATAAACTTTCAATTTAAGGCTTGAATATGAGTGCAATTGGAATACAAATGCAGTTTATTAAAACCCATTTCCAGCTACTGTAAATAAATAAAAACTTTATGTCTTGTAATTGTAACTTTATATTCAAAAATTGCAATTTTATGCGTCATATTTGGAAATTTATGTACTGACTTCAGAAACTAACTTCATATCCAACAATTCTAATGGCAATTCATCTATTTTATGTTTTGGCAATTTTACAAAACTTATATATTTTTTTATTAAAAATTGCATGTTTCTGTACAAATCACATTTGTCCAAAATCGCCGACTCGTAAAATTGTTTCTCTTTTTCATGAGATCGGGTTATAATACCTCTCAATATGATTTTTAGAACTAAATTTAAAGGTCCCCTGAAGTGCTTTGAAACACGCAGCGTTATTCTATGTGGTGACGTAATTTCAACTGAAACAGGAAGACAGGGCGGGACATATCGAGCAGCCCTGCCCCCACTTGCGTTTTGTTTATATCTGCTCGGGCCAGAGCCGTACTTGAGCTCGGTAAAGCCGCATTTGACAGCCATAGTCTAATAGATTACCTCCTAGATTCAATATGAAACTTCTTGTTAAACAAAATAGTGATCATAATCATGCTGAGGCTGTGTAGTTTTAAAAGTGTTTAATATATGCCGACTCGCACATATGATCCGCTGCGTGCTATCGCGTCTCTGGACCGGAGCCAAAGTCCGGATCAGACTGTGCGCGCTGCCGTGGTTGGTGTGACAACGCGAAGCCAGACCTCATTTACCCCAAGCATATTTACACTGTCTGAATCGTTTCCTATCGCCTACATTGTGCACTACGTGCCATTCACTGTACAAGAAGTACTACACTGTGAACAAGTGACAAATCTCAGCCGCTGATTCTGCGCCTATTTATAGTGTAGGGGGCGGGCACTTCGCGTTCTAGAGAGCATTTGATTGGACAGAAAGTTTGATGAGAAGATGAAGTACGATGTGACGTCAAAAAAATCGTTGAGCTGTTTTGGCGGAAGTGATGAACTGCAAGCTTGGAATGCTTATATCTTCTAAATGCGAATTTTGTCACTGTTTTGGACCACACTGGCATACAGATAACCTTAAGACTAACATACTGATACTAACACCCAAAAAACTTACATTTAGATTTCATGGGACCTTTAACAAGTCTCACTATCTTATGCTATTTTCTCAGGTAAATGTCTCTTGTTTTAGGGATGTTTTATTTATTTATTTTTTTTGGTACAACAAGACAAAAATGCTCATTGAGAATTTCACATTTTTGCAGCGTTGCTCCAGGGTCAGATTATAGAGAAAATGCCCTAAGTATTTCTGAACAAAATTCTGTCATAGGAAGCAACTGCTGGCTATTTCGCAAAATACTGTATAAGCAATAAATGAATAAGCCACCTGTAATTTGCCAGCTCACTGACACTAGCTGCTACCCAAGCACATTTACTTACAACTTATCAGTAGACGAGCTGCATGCAAAACATATTCAGAGCAAAATATTTCTATATGCATCAAAATGCAAGCTGTGTTGACTCACAGCAGAGACAATCATTGACAGAGACAGCTTGCATAAATATGTCTCGTTTTAGTATGCAGTGCCCTTTCTGTAAGGCTTCAATTTCATCAACAAAAAAAATTGAACCTGGGGAGATTCAGGTATGCTTGTGATGGACAGCACTCCACCGTGCCACTGAGATGATGGGCAGCTCTGGAGATCAATGCAAGCATCTGACTTCAAAGCCCCTGGGGGCTGGTTGGCATTCATCGTGACCAACTCACAGCGGAGCAGCCACGGAGGGGGTGAAAACAACTTGCGAGTCACATGCAGCTTAGAGGCAGAGTTAGGTCGGCAAGGTCTTTAAGCTCCTCAAATTACCAATACTGCCGACTCAAGCACACCAAACCTAATTGGAATCAAAGTATATGTGCTTTTTTGATTTATCCACCCTGTCTAAATAATCAGCACCGGTAGGCATTCTATAATTGCTGAAGGGATGCGAAAAGCCTGCTCTATTAGTCTTCATTTCGTTTAAGTGGCAAAATGCCATTGCGTGTGTGGCTCAGGATAAATTTCATCCTGTCTTGTTTCGGAACGGAGAAGCTTTCATATGCTGATAGTCAAGGTGCCACTCACCTTTATTTGGCCTGAGAATACTTATTTGCGGGCATTCAGCAGAGTACATTGTCTTCGATATCTAGCAGATTGCAGTGGACTCTTGCTTTCCCATGGGTAATTTGCAGTGTTTGTTTTTCTCTTTGCAGAGGTCTGGCTGAAATGCATGACCATTGCTTTCCCTTGCTTCCTTTAAACAGCACTGACAGAGAATCATGGGAAATCCAAGCCTCTGATTCAGGTAATGTCTGAGAGTGATGGGTGTGTGTATGTGTGTGTCATCTAATGCAAAGCTTCTCCAAAGCCTCAGTCGGTCTCTCTTGGGATAAACATCATAATATAGAAGAGACATACGGAGGAACGTGCCTAGCATCTCATAGGCTGGATCTAAAAACGTCCACTCCGCCATTGGCCTTTATCTTTAACCCAACAGAAATGGAGCAATAAGAGCATGTAAAGGCAGGAGATCACATGACCTGAAGCCAGTGTCATGACTGAGTGAACGTGAGACCTTTGGACATTCTCTAAGCCCCCCCCCCCGGCTCCGCTTCACTGACAGCCAGCGGAATAACTGTGTCACATGGCTCTGTTACCATGGAGAAAAAGGCATGAACGTGATGCTGTGAGCATCTGTCTGAACAGCCATGTTAGGTTTCTGTTCTAATTATGAATGGGTGTAAAATGTGTCCCTGACACTAACATCATCACTGCGCCATTGTATAATAACATGAGATCAGGCATAAAAAGAAAATGGGATGAGAATAATTAAACCACAGAAGTAGACCTCTCAATCTCTGTGCAAGCAGGGTCTACAATTAACTGTGTGCCACACAGGACAATAGAGGGAGAACTGAGAACAACAACTGAAAACTTCTCATAAATGTTTGTTATTGTCCATGAAATGTTACTTTTAATTCTAAAATAAAATAAAATAAAATAAAATAAAATAAAATAAAATAAAATAAATATAATATTCGAAAGTGACAGTAAAGACATGAATAAATGCTGTTGTTTTTACAAATTTCTGTTCATTAAAGAATCCTAAAGAAAAAAAAATGTTTTCAACATTGATAATAATAAGAGAGGTTTATTTATCATCTAATCAGCACAGGACACTGATTTTTGAATCAACTGATACTGAAGACTGGAGCAATTGTTGCTAAAATCAAGATTGCTTTGCAATCTCAGGAATAAATTATTTTTACAATATATAAAAATAATATAATTTAATAATATAAATAATATAATTCAATATAATTTACAATATATTAAAACAGATAATAGAAAAACTGAAAACAGAACAGGAAAATCAAATATATCAAATAAATGCAACCTTGGTGTGCACAAGAGACTTGAGGGAAAAAACAGACTTTTAAAATACCGTACCACCCCTAAACTTTTGAACAGTAATGTAACATAATATTAGTATTAGTGTAGTATTATATTATATTTTAATATTATATACTGTATTAAATATATCATTATATATTAATATTATATTAATTATATAATTTTGCAGTGCTGAAATGTATGGAATAGTGTGGAACTGTGATATGTCTGCAAATGTCTAATGGACTCCCTAAATAAGCATTTTCTCCCACTTCTGTCAATAGTCTGAGCACCTTGATGTCATCTTTAATATAGAATGTGGCACGCAAGAAACCCCAGATGGTGTGAAAAACCATCAGGCAATCTGCCATTTGTGGAAGACCTAGCAAATTCCCCTTTAAACTCCATGGGTGTAAACCATGCTTCATAGTATATTATTATTAGTCCTGCATAAAACATTGCTCAGAGCAAGATATGCTAATTCAGCCTCAAAGTTCAGGTTTCTGCTGGTTGAGACATCATACGCAATGTTTCCGAAAACATAACACTTTTTCTTGTTTAATCCCACTTATTGTTGCAGCATTTCATGTCTAATTTCTTATTAGAGGTCACACAACAGGATTAACTCTCCGGCATGCGCCGCTGCATCCAAATATCCCCATGGCATGTCTCTCTGACATGTCCATCTGTCAGCTGTTGATAAGACAGTCCTATGTAAAAGTCTGTCCCTTAATTTCCTCTTAATGGGCCGACGCATTAATGTGAGTCATGTGCCAAAAGCTGTGATACATCCATGACAAGGTTATTAAAGGAACAATCTGAGAAATCACCGGGCAGAAATCGAGAGACGAACCGGAGATGTGAAATTGCTTCTGGTATGACTGTGGTCATATCAGCTTGGGCGCTTCGCTGATTAACGAATTAGAGAAGAAATGAAATAGTATAATGTGATGGATTAAAAGAGGAACATTGGGCATAGCCAGTGCTGTTAGGCACCGGCCTGAAAAAAATCAGTCTTATCTGTCGAGAAAATGAGGGAGACGGGTTAGCGATGGTAATACGCTGTTTAAAGTGTGGCAAAAGAGAGGGAACGCAAGTAAAGAGAGGAAAGAGAGTTACTTGCAAAATGGGGGTACTAAAAGCCTGCACAAAGTGCCCCTAATGCACTCTAGAGAGGGATGATGTACGCCTTGTTATAGCACCGAGGGCGAGACGGAGCTTACTAACAGCACTGTAAAAGCTCCAAATATCCAAATATCTCCAGAACAGTCTTCACCTCCATTACTGGACCTCACATCTCTAAATTATTTCGATCCATAATTGGATGCCAGGATATAGACAGATGAAAGACAAGCCGAGAATGCCGGTGTGTTGATTATTTTCACAGATGGATTGATTTTTCTCATATTTCTCCTGATTGTTCTCTATTGACATTGATGTGCTTTGCATAACAATATGTCTGACAACTTTAAATGAGTTTCCCAGGGCTTTGCTCTCCACATGGGAGTTCTGATTAGCGAGGACCGCTTGAGTTGCTTGTCAATCCATCCCGTCGAAAAGGAGTGCCCAACAAGGTGCTTTCGCTTTCTGGAGAATTTATGCTCGCTGACTCTCAGAAAGAGAAAAGATGTCATCTATCGCTGAGGGAGGCAATAAATAAAAAAATCAAAGCGTGACCGTGGGGTTGCCTGGTTGAGCCAATCACTCAAGCTTGAGTTTATTCCCCATAATCCTCCATTTCCATGCTCAATGCACTGTGTCTTCTCTCATGACGGTACAGTTACCCAAAGCCACATCTGGAATGAAGCGTAAACGTCAACTACCCACTTAGGTTCTGTGAAAATCCTTGAATGACCTACACCAGGGTTTCTCAAGCCCCAACAGATGCATTTCGTATATCTCCCAAATTTTAGCACACCTGATTCGGATCATTAGTCACTCTACAGAGACCCTCTTGAGTCTATGAACTAAACTGGGTGTGTTCGATTAGTCAGATCCCTAAAATGTGCGGTAGGAATGTATTGAGAAATCCTGACTTAGACTAATCAGGAGCGAAATCCGATTGAGATTTCACTCTGAGGAATGAGCAAAAGGGCTTAGGCTTAGTGCTCGAGGTCGACCTCCGCTTGCCTCCTATCCTCTGAATGGCCTTCCTGACAAATCCGACCAGTCCCTTTGTCTCTAACATCAGCATGGGTGCGGCGTTGCAGTTTTTATGGCGAGTGACTCGGTTAGATTATCTGTCGAGGAAAGGATTAGGGTAGGAAGGGAATCATGGGTAATACACTACTATCAAAAACAAGCATGGTGGAGCCAGAGATACGGAGACAACAGGGAAAGTGATGGGATTCAGAGGTGACTTCTCTCAACACATTGTACGGCTCAGGGGTGGGATTATAAAGCAATTAGCAGCACTGGCGGTGATTAATACTGTGGCTAATAGGATGAGGCTGAAGATCGGATGGGGGAAGGGAGGTACCGAGTGCAAGAAGCCCGGACGAAGACAAGCACAGTGCATCAATCACAGATGACAGCTGGGACAGGGTCCAGGAGCTCCATTCATCATGAGAGAGAGGGGGACACACACGACTCAGCAAAGTAGCAGTGGAAGCATTAATTACTAGTTACTTCAAACATCCCTGACACCTCAGATTGTAAACTGGAGTTGGGTACTTAACTTGGATGAATAAGGCGGGAAACTTTTTTAATTATTTGCATTTATTAATTTATTTTTTAAATAATGTCATTAAAATACCTAAATTAATACCACAGTTTACATTTCAGAATTCTCAATACCAATTTTTATACCACAGCAAATACTAATACTAGCCTACACTGTAAAGATCGTAACTTTAACAGTAAAAGATTGTACAAATGCTATGCTAAAAATCTGTTGAAAAAAATGGAACATTACTGCTAAATGTACTGTGCTTTTATTTATTTTTTGTTTATTATTATTGTTGTTGTTTTTACCATCATCAATACATATATCATCGTATTCAAAAACTTGAAAACATTATTCTTTCCTCTAGTCATCAGGGGACCCTGCAAGAGGCAACATATTCGCTCATATTCAATATAACCATAACTTTAGGGAAAACACACACACACACACACACACACACACACACACATATATATTAGAGTTGTAATGGTACACATATTCGTATTGAAAAGTTTCGGTACAGATATTATTTTGGTTCAGTATGGATGTGTACCGAACAAACACAGCATTGTTTTAACCACTGCACAAATGGAACTTCATTGGAAACTTCCAGTTTTACATACTGTTACTTCTGATAAGAACAAAGTCCCATCTTTCAAATTATGTCCATCATTTTACTGTTTTGAATGTTTAAATATACAAGAGATTATTATAATATACACACAGATAAACATTATGATTTTACATGATCCTGTTCTCTGTAAAGTCATTCTATATTGCTAATCATTTAAAGAAAAGAAGTAGTAAATCTACTACGGTTAAAAACAAGCTGCTTTGTATGGTAACTCATAGCCGGTGATATGCTTTAAATTCACACAAAAACTGTTTACAGTGTATAGAAATGAGAGAGAGAGCGATATTATTCTATGAGAACAAACTCTACCCTGTGATTGATGGACTGTTTATATCAGTTGAAATATTATATAGAGGGAGTTCAAGGTACAGCTTTATCTTAAATTCTTTGAAAAGCAGTTTCTCTTTGCAGTTTCTTAAAAGATCTACAGCACAATTGCGCTGTGTATCTTCAGGGTTGTAGTGTGACATGAACAACACTATACTAATGCTGATAAGATTCACAAGAACAAAAAGCACAGTACCTACAGAAAGCACAGCCGTCTCTTCCTTTTCTTCTCCGGTTCTTCTTTTGTGCTCACTGGAAGGAGAGGAGAAAAGATCACATTAGCACAACACTAGCTCAGAGATGGCCATCTCCACCACACATTATCATCTCAGCCTCAGGGCAGAGCATAAAGTCTTGAGAGTGTCCAGCTATGGACCCAAAGGACGATGCCATCTGCTTTAAAGTGTATATAAAAACAGGAAATGACCAGGTTGCAAAGCAGGCCAAGTCACAACTATGAACCTAGAGATTTATCAAACTATACATGAGGAATTCAGGTAAACTGGGCTTGTTGTTGACTCTCAGGTCAACTGAAGTAAGTACATGAATATTAGCATTAGTATATAAGACGTTCCCTATTCAGTGACACATAATTCCCAATAGAACTGAGGTTCACATACTTTACTCAGAATATTAAAGATGTTTTGAATAACAGCTTTAAAGTAGCCTGAAGGCAGAGCAGTACAGTGTGCCAGTCGGATGTTCATTAATTAGCACAGCTCTAAATAAAACAGACTGTTCACTGTAGAATTGAATTACAATGTCTGAATGTCCACATGAAGACCTGTGCTGAGGAAGTCACCTTAAATTAAATATGAAGGAGAAGTAGGTTTGAGCTCTGGAGATTTAATGGCAATTTAATATTCTGTTAATTATAAAGTGCAAAGCAAGTCTTGTGTTCCAAAATTGAAATTATGCAAGGAGAAGTAAAAAGAAAAGCTTTGTAAAAACCAACCAACACAGGTCACATACACAGATATCATTATTCATTTTATAATATGTATTATATAATATTTATATTTACAAATGTATAAGATTATATATTTATTATTAAATAAGTACAAAGAAAGCAGTTTTATCTAAATATATTTACAAATAAGGATAAAACAAGCATTTCTGTATTTAATTTAATTTCTACAATCTGTTTGTATAAAAGTATCCTTCTTGCCTACAGTTTTTTAAAGAGAACATATGCACAACATTTCTTGATATAAATGTGCAAGAATGGGACATTCATCACATAATATTTTACAATAATTGCATAATTTACATGGCTGCAGTGCTTGCACTGTATTAAATAATTCCCATACTCAATCTCTCTCTCACACACACTCAACATTAATTTTCTCTGTCTTTTCCCTTCTCCCTCTTTCTCTAATATGATTACATTTTATTTGCCACCAGTTGCAGTGGATGCCACTCTTCATTATTTAACTTCCAGAAAGCATTTTGAGACTCAAGTGATAAACACGCAGACACTAATTCTAGACAATTTACCCCTGTTTAGTATGATTTATTATACACCACTGACCACCTACTGGAGTATTCAATTCATATTCAATTAACACCAACTGCATGCTTGCCAAGTCTATCAATGCCGTCTCGAACATACAATTTTCACCTCAATCTCTCTTGAATAAATTGCATAAAATACTTTCCATTTGAGAGTTAAACCCAAACAGTTAAAGTGTACAAGAAGCTGCCAGGAAATTAGAGAAAAAAACATATAATTTTTGATTTACATAATAAGATAAATGGACAATAACATAACAAAAACAAATTAAATCACTCTGAACACTACATAAGGATGTTTAAGGACTTTTTATGACCTGCATGTTGTAAGGCCTCAATATGTTGTTACATCACATTACATTACATTACATTACATTACATTACATTACATTACATAAAATAAAATAAAATAAAATAAAATAAAATAAAATAAAATAAAATAAAATAAAATTTTGTACGGCATGTATTTCAACTCAAAATATAATTTAAGACTATTTAATAGCTTTTAATCAATGTAATCCAGTAAAACTGGATGTCTCTAAAGTACAAATTAAATACATTACCAGAGGCTAATAATGAACTTAATCAAAGAAAAAACTTATCTACACCTAGAAATAGGTCTTTCATGAGAGAAAAAAAAGGGCAATGGCACTTTTCAGCAAAATGTCTAAAACGTGTGACTCAGATGTGCAAGAATAATCATAGAAGTGTTCTTCTGCATTGTGCAACTGTGAAACAAATGAGTTTTAATAACACCTTCTTCTAACTTCGGATACTGAGTTATTATTTGGGCTTAAGATTTCCTCATTGTGAAGAAGTGTGACAATGGTGAAAGAGAATGGTGACAATACCACACTTTTTGTGTCAAGGACTTTCTGGGATCCATTCTTTCTTTGACATTTCGTATTCAGCGCCCCTCGCTGATACACTGCATGATCCGCTCTCATGACTCAACATCAAATTTGCCTCACAAAGGCCAAAAGCAGACGCTTTTAAAGCTCATCTTGCATGGTGAAGGCAGCTACAGTAAGTAAAGGCTAATGACTACACCACGCCATTTAGCATTACAGCCCCTGTTCCCAAACCGTAGTGCATAAACTGAAGAACAAGAACCCCAGGCCAAATTGTGGAGGCTCAAACTGGAGTCACATATTCCACTTATTGTTGGAGAGAAAGTTTCTAATTTATGGAGGATCAGTGCGCCAAGGTGACCTAGTGCTCATTACAGAAAGTGGTTAAAAGCACATTGGACAGATGGGAGGCCACCTGTTAAAAAGCAGTTTCAAATGACCACAATTTTATTCTGCATTACTGTCAGCCCACCACATCATTTAAATGCATGATACAAGATCACTCTCTAAAAGTTCAGGCTTTTCAAAGTGGTCCTTCAGCATAAGAGGCCACTTTTCAATCTAATGACCATTACACAATGAAGCCTCTATCATCACAGCAGATATATGGCATAGTTTTGGATGCAACATGGTTTCATTTAGAGGCAGATGGCCTTCATATAAAGAGACAATGATAAAGATCATATAAAGAATACAATCTAGTTTAAAACGTGTCAAGTTCTTATGAAAGTACTTTTTGTATAGGCCTACATGTTAGTTTCACTCAATGGGGAGAAAAAACAAAAAACAAAAAAAAAACTTTACATCATTTTAAAGAAAAAAAAAAAATTAGTTTGCAAATCTAAATAATTATTTAACAAAAGTTACTCTTTCTCTCTTTTAATACTTTTTAGGACAGTTGTATCACCCTGACATTTTTGATCCTATGCTTCGAAAACAAACAAACAAACAAACAAACAAACAAATTATAATAATAATAAAAAAAAGAATTTATTTACAAATTATGTATGTGTGTTACTTGCATCATATATATGTGTGTGTGCTGTCAAACGATTAATCGTGATTAATCGCATCCAAAATAAAAGTTTTTGTTTGCATAATATATGTGTGTACTCATATGTATTTACATGTATATATTCATATTCATATAATTTATATGATATATAAATGTATTTAATATATAAACATAACATATTTATATATACATATACATATATATATATATATATATATATATATATATATATATATACATATATATATATATATATATATATACATATATACATATATATATATATACACAGTATGTATGTATGTGTATGCACACACGCACACACACACACACACACACACACACACACACACACACACACACACACACACACACACACACACAGTGGTGTGAAAAAGTTTTTGCCCCCTGTTTCTTTTTTTTTTTTTTTTTTTTTGTCACAATTGAATGATTCAGATCATCAATCAAATTTTAATATTACACCAAGATAACCCAACTAAATACAAAATGCAGTTTTGAAATATTGATTTCATTTATTAAAGGAAAAAAGCTGTCCAAACCTGCCTGGCACTACATGAAAAAGTAATTGCCCCCTAAATCTAATAACTGGTTGTGCCACCCTTTGCAGCAACAACTGCAATCAAGCATTTGCGATCACTGCCAATGAGTCTTTCACATCGCTGTGGAGGAATTTTGGTTTACTCTTCTTTGCAGAATTCTTTTAATTCAGCCACATTGGAGGGTTTTCGAGCATGAATGGACTGTTTAAGGTCATGCCACAGCATCTCAATCAGATTTAAGTCCGGACTTTGATTTGGCCACTCCAAAACCTTAATTTTGTTTTTCTTGAGCCATTCAGAGGTGGACTTGCTGGTGTGTTTGGGATCATTGTCCTGCTACATAACCCAAATGCTCTTGAGCCTGAGATCACAAACTGACGGATAGACATTCTCCTTCAGGATTTTCTGATAGAGTGCAGAATTCATGGTTCCATCAATTATGGCAAGTCGTCCAGGTCCTGAAGTTGCAAAGCAGCCCCAGACCATCACACTACCACCACCATGTTTGACTTTTGGTATAATGTTCTTTTTATGAAATGCTGTGTTGGTTTTATGCCAGATGTAATGGGACACACACCTTCCAAAAAGTTCAACTTTTGTCTCATCAGTCCACAGAATATTTGCTCAAAAGTCTTGGGGATAATCAAGATATTTTTTGGCAAATCTGAGATGAGCCTTTGTGTTCTTTTTGGTCAGCAATGGCTTTTGCCTTGGAACTCTCCCATGGATGCCGTTTTTGCCCAGTCTCTTTCTTATTGTTGAATAATGAACACTGACCTTAATTGAGGCAAGTGAGGTCTGCAGTTCTTTAGCTGTTGTTCTGGGTTCTTTTATTACCTCCTGGATGAGTCGTTGTTGCTCTCTTGGAGTAATTTTGGTAGGCCGGCCACTACTGGGAAGGTTCACCACTGTTACAAGTTTTCTCCATTTGTGAATAATGGCTCTGACCGTGGTTCGCTGGAGTCCCAAAGCCTTAGAAATGGCTTCTAACCAGGTAGGTTAGGACAGCTTTTTTCCCTTAATAAATGAAATCATCATTTAAAAACTGCATTTTGTATTTACTTGCATTATCTTTGTGTAATATTAAGATTTGTTTGATGATCTGAATCTTTTAAGTGTGACTAATATGCAAAAAAATAATAAAAAAAAACAGGAAGGGAGCAAAAACCTTTTCACGGCCCTGTATAGTATATATATATATCTATATATAGTTATTGGCTATAAATATAACTATATATTATATAGTTATTGGCTTTTTCATATATATATATATATATATATATATATATATATATATATATATATATGAAAAAGCCAATAACTATATATATAATGAACAGATAGGGGAAAATATATATATATACTGTATGAGCATCACGTAACTGACTTGTAGATAGGTCCAGATTAAAATAAATTAATAAATAAAATTGATCAGACAAGAAAAAGAAGAAAAAAGCACTGGTGCAATTAAAACGGTTTTAAGAACTAATCAAAGCTCTGCGTGATTCTTGCTGCCGATTGCTTTCGCTTATACACAGACTGTGCTCCATGCATAATCCATAAACACTTCTCATCTTTGCCTTAAAGCCACATAATAACCCAGAAGCCATGTCTGTTTATAGCTATGCAGACAAGCTGGTTTGGGACTGGGTGGCAGTGAGAAATTTATGAGAGAATAATGATGCACATGAATAATTAGAAGGCTTGTGTATTTTAGATTTTTTCTTTCTATCGTCGTCTGTGTAATTTTTCAAAAGCTGGAAGAAAAGTACACCGCATTCCCTGAAAGCTCTCTGTGAATGGGACACAGGATGACCTGATATATACAGGTGCATCTCAATGAATTATAATGTCGTGGAAAAGTTCATTTATTTCACTAACTCAACTCAAATTGTGAAACTTGTGTATTAAATAAATTCAATGCACACAGACTGAAGTAGTTTAAGTCTTTGGTTCTTTTAATTGTGATGATTTTGGCTCACATTTAACAAAACCCACCAATTCACTATCTCAAAAAATTAGAATATGGTGGCATGCCAATCAGCTAATCAACTCAAAACACCTGCAAAGGTTTCCTGAACCTTCAAAATGGTTACACAATAGCCTATACAATCATGGGGAAGACTGCTGAGCTGACAGTTGTCCAGAAGATAATCATTGACACCCTCCACAAAGAGGGTAAGTCACAGAAGGTCATTACTGAATGGTTGGCTGTTCACAGAGTGCTGTATCAAAGCATATTAAGTGAAAAGTGGACTGGAAGGAAGAAATGGGGTAGGAAAAAGTGCATGAGCAACAGGGATGACCACAAGCTTGAGAATACTGTCAAACAAAGCTGATTCAAACACTTGGGAGAGCTTCACAAGGAGTGGACTGAAGCTGGAGTAAGTGATCAAGAGTCACTACGCTCAGACATCTTCAGGAAAAGGGCTACCAAGCCACTTCTGAAACAGAAACAATGTCAGAATCATCTTACCTGGGCTAAGGAGAAAAAAACTGGACTGTTGCTCAGTGGTCCAAAGCCCTCTTTTCAGATAAAAGTAAATTTTGCATTTCATTTGGAAATCAATGTCCCAGAGTCTGGAGGAAGACTGGAGGCACAGAATCCAAGCTGCTTGAAGCCCAGTGTGAAGTTTCCACAGTCAGTGATGAATTGGGCTGCCATTTCATCTGCTGGTGTTGGTCCATTGTGTTTTCTGAAGTCCACAGTCAACGCAGCTATCTACCAGGACATTTTAGAGCACTTCATGCTTCCTTCTGCTGATGAGCTTTATGGAGATGCTGATTTCATTTTCCAGCAGGACTTGGCACCTGCCCACACTGCCAAAAACACCAAGAGTTGGTTAAATGACCATGGTGTTGGTGTGCTTGACTGGCCAGCAAACTCACCAGACCTGAACCCCATAGAGAATCTATGGGGTATTGTCAAGAGGAAAATGAGAAACAAGAGACCAAAAAATGCAGATGAGCTGAAGGCCACTGTCAAAGAAACCTGGGCTTCCATACCACCTCAGCAGTGCCACAAACTGATCACCTCCATGCCACGCCGAATTGAGGCAGTAATTAAAGCAAAAGGAGCCCCTATAAAGTATTGAGTACATATACAGTAAATGAACATACTTTCCAGAAGGCCAACAATTCACTAAAAATGTTTTTTTATTGGTCTTATGAAGTATTCTAATTTGTTGAGATAGTGAATTGGTGGGTTTTTGTTAAATGTGAGCCAAAATCATCACAATTAAAAGAACCAAAGACTTCAACTACTTCAGTCTGTGTGCATTGAATTTATTTAATACACAAATTTCACAATTTGAGTTGAATTACTGAAATAAATGAACTTTTCCACGACATTCTAATTCATTGAGATGTACCTGTATATATTCAGACCTAAAAGTTTGAAAAACTAAAAAGTTACTAAAAGTTTCCTTTCGCTGTCATAAAAAATACTAGAAAATTCAGTAAGGTTACATGATATAAAATGACATGAGTGAACTTATAAGGGCATCATTTTGACTGGTACAAAGGTTGAAGATGAAGGTTAATGCAGTTATTGGCTTTGGGATTTTTTTCCTATCATGTCTTTTCCTCCAATAAGAGTGGTCTTCAGTAAAAGGCCATAGAGCTAATTGCAGGTTTTGATAGGCCATATCCCTCTGCTTCCTGCAGCACTGACAGCACAGGGCAGCTACTGAGGCTGTGTAATTGGCCCCTTTTAAAAAAGGAAGAAATACTCTAGTGGGAACATGAAAGGCAGAACAGAAGATATCATAAGACAAAAAAAAAAAAAAAAAAAAATCATTCACGTGTAGAAATCTTTACTAATTTCAAATGCTTTTAATTGTGTCAGTTTCTAAAAGGTTACTTGAAAGAAGTGTGTGTGGAAGAAGTCTCTTAACAATAACCATAAATATACAGTAGCAATCATCAATTACGCAGCCAAGCAAAGAAGAGATATTATGTACAATGCAAAACAGCGATGGTTTATGAGTTGCCACACACAGAGGTTGAATGTACAAGGACAAAAATGACAAATAATAAAATGTTTCTTTTCTCAAAACTACCATTCCAAAGTTTGCCTTCAGAAAGTTTTTTTTTAAATTAATACTAATTAATAAATTAATTTAATAAATTTTTCAGCAAGGATGCATTAAATTAATAAATACTGACAAGAAAGTAACCTTTTTTCTTTTTCTTTATTTACCCTTTTTTCTTAAATACAAGCTTTTAAACTTCATACTCATCACACAGTCCTATAAAACATATCACAGTTTCCACAAAAATATGAAGCAGAACCACTGTTTTCAACACTGAAAATAATAATAAATTTTTCTTTAGCAAATCAGCATATTTGAATTATTTCTTAATGATCATGTGATCATAACTGGAGTCATGGCTGTTGAAAATTCAGCTTTGCATCACAGGAATAAATTACATTTAAAAATATATTCAAATAAAAAAGATATTTTATAATATAAATATTATGTTATTTATATTATAAATATTATATGTTATTTTATATTATGTTACTGTTCTTACTATATTTTTTAATCAAATAAATGCAGCTTTGGTGAGCATAAGAGACGTCTTTCAAAAACATTTATAAATCTTATTTCTTTCTAAAAGCAAGAACACTTCTTGGCTACTCACCACTTATGGTGTGTGAATGTTAATAAAAAAACTAAAATAAAAGTTAATAAAAAAATAATTAATCAAAATCAGAAAAGTAGTAGGCTTCAAGGTAGTAGTTGGGAGTTTACTAAAATTACTAATGCTCTGTCACTCCACAAAAATCTACTACGGTTCAGTAATATAATCCCGGAGGAGCAAAAAGCCTGGAACAGCAACATGCACTTCACCAAAATCAAATATTACCCCTGATGCAATGCAAATAATGCCGTTTTGAACATTCAAAGCAAACTGTTCATTAAGAAACAACTCTTCAGGGCACAGCGAGCAACTGCACAGCTTTTGCACAAAGCCTAATTAAATTCCCCAAAGCGCTCAGCTGTCACGCAAAGAGCTGTGGGGAGCCACAGAGAGAGAGTGAACACCAGATATAGCAATATAATTGTGGTCCCAGTGGCCGGTACCTCCCAGCTGACTGCCGAGGCCAAAAACTACAACATAATCTGGGCAGAGGTGTGATGTACATCATTGTAGCGATGCAGCAGAACCACTGATTGCGACGGCCCCCAAAGTGAGTTAATGTTAAACACGGGTGCAATTGCATCTCAGAAAATGCACATGACTCAGAGGGGCAGCGTTGGCTGGAGAGAACTTTCTGGTATAGGCCAACAGAGAGAGGAGAGCCAGACAGACAGCAATTAGAAGAGTCAACATTGCCTAAATGTAACAAGCTGCAATTTGAGCTCACACGCTCGAGTCTCTCTGGAAAATAGCTAAAATGAGTCTGGCTTCAACATGATTTTGAAATAAGCATCAGGGGAGCTGGTTGGACGGTTAGATGGGCCAACACAATCAGGTGCTGTCTGTGAGAATGGTGGGATTCACAGGCTTCAGGCTCATTTGTGGCTCTGAGACAACAACACGCACCTATATAAAGACAGCAGGAGCTGTTTACTCTTCATAAATCATACTAAAACCGCACTTTTAGCAATACTCTGACACATGGTATTGTTGAAAAAACAGATTTTCATCTGTGCACTTTCATTTGAGGGGGATTAAGGGTTGACAACCATTTCCAGGTCATAATAGTTTGGCATTTAAGCACACAGTTTTCATTACTGTTTATGTGTACAGATGTTTTCAAATATTAGTAATAGTAATTAGAAATCGGTTATTGTAAGTGGTTAATATAACTATACATGTCCAGTAAGATTTCCCATGGAATATGTACACAGGTGCATCTCAATAAATTAGAATGTCATGGAAAAGTTCATTTATTTCAGTAATTCAACTCAAATTGTGAAACTCGTGTATTAAATAAATTCAATGCACACAGACTGAAGTAGTTTAAGTCTTTGGTTCTTTTAATTGTGATGATTTTGGCTCACATTTAACAAAAACCAACCAATTCACTATCTCAACAAATTAGAATATGGTGACATGCCAATCAGCTAATCAACTCAAAACACCTGCAAAGGTTCCTGAGCCTTCAAAATGGTCTCTCAGTTTGGTTCACTAGGCTACACAATCATGGGGAAGACTGCCGATCTGACAGTTGTCCAGAAGACTATCATTGACACCCTTCACAAGGAGGGTAAGCCACAAACATTCATTGCCAAAGAAGCTGGCTGTTCACAGAGTGCTGTATCCAAGCATGTTAACAGAAAGTTGAGTGGAAGGAAAAAGTGTGGAAGAAAAAGATGCACAACCAACCGAGAAAACCGCAGCCTTATGAGGATTGTCAAGCAAAATCGATCAAGAATTTGGGTGAACTTCACAAGGAATGGACTGAGGCTGGGGTCAAGGCATCAAGAGCCACCACACACAGACGTGTCAAGGAATTTGGCTACAGTTGTCGTATTCCTCTTGTTAAGCCACTCCTGAACCACAGACAACGTCAGAGGCGTCTTACCTGGGCTAAGGAGAAGAAGAACTGGACTGTTGCCCAGTGGTCCAAAGTCCTCTTTTCAGATGAGAGCAAGTTTTGTATTTCATTTGGAAACCAAGGTCCTAGAGTCTCTGCTTCTGCTTGTGCGCAGCTTGTTACAGTACTGAGTTCTGATTGGCCAATCTCCGTTATATAGTTTGTGAATTATCATAAGTAGAGAATTTTAACATTTCATGTGCATGATAAGTTTTTCATAATACACAAAATTAATAATCCAAAGGGGATGGTAGGGGGGATGGTGGTTTTACAGAGGGGATGCTTTTTGTCATTTTTTTCGACCAGAGGGATGCCATCCCCCCGCATCCCCCTCAATTCAAGCCCTGTATGTATATGTATATATATATATATATATATATATATATATATATATATATATATATATATATACACACATACATACATACACAGTTAAAGATAAAGATAGATAGATAGATAGATAGATAGATAGATAGATAGATAGACAGACAGACAGACAGACAGACAGACAGACAGACAGATAGATAGATAGATAGATAGATAGATAGATAGATAGATAGATAGATAGATAGATAGATAGATAGATAGAACAAACCAGAGACCATACATCTAGCAAGCTTTTCCAAAACTTGTTAGATACTCTTATTGTTTTTCAACAAGCATCTATGTTAATAATCTGCTCTAAAGTCATCTACTGTCAGTGCTGAGGGTCTCTTGCATTTAGATTCATATAAAGGGCATAACCTTCACATGCACCTCTCAAAATGCTGTGCCACCTTTCATGATCCTAATTAAATGTCACTGAAGGATCCTGTGCTTTTCTGAAGTTCTTTGTAAATGACCATACCTATGACTCTGCTTCTTTGCCAACTTTTGAGTTTCTGTTTAATAAGGAAGGTAATCCACAAATCTACATGTGAGGTGTTCTTTTTTCCCCTCCGTGTTTCATTAAACTGGGGTATCACTGAAGGAGATTGTATAATTCGGACAATCAGTAGATTACAGTGGTCTATGTCTATTCATGACTCTCATTAAGCATTGAGATGAGCCAGAAACCCAAGGACTGTTCAAATGAGATGTCCTGCCTTGTGTGCTGTAATAATCAAGGCTTCTTTTCAAGACGGTTGAAAAAGGCTCAATTAAGGACCCTGATTAATGTCCAGGGTTTCTTGAGAGAGTAAGCATGGCCTTTCTTTATTAGACATCAAAAGCCATATTTAACCTAATGATGAGTGGATATCAACAAGTTCATTGTTTCAACGGTGCTGAAAGATTATGATTGTCTTGAATCCTCTTAAGGAACATTGCTGTAAGATCGGACAACCACAGATTTAAAGGACGGTCATCAATTGACCGTTCAAGATGAAGTAATTTAGGACACAGGCCTGCAGAAATGTCCAGCATTCCAAAAAACTACATAACACAGCCAAAAAAGAGTGGGGATGGAAATGTACTGTTTTTCTGGCATGTTGCCAACCACCTCTCAGAAATCAATCGGACTATGACCTTCATGAATGACTCACTGGCAGTGAGCAAAGAAGAAATGTAGAGGTGAGTGTTTAGCGCCAAGCAATTTAGATGTCAAGGAATTGTAAGCGATTTCTGCTAGACTTCAACCACATTTTCTCACTCCTAAACCCAGGCCTGCAAAGACGTCAGCCAACCTTATGTCATCAAACCGATTGCTTGATCATATGCGTTTTTGATTGGCTAAGAAAATGTAGGACACACCCCAGACTGTGTCTGTTAACATTACTATTCATTTCAATGGCAGTTGCTTGACACTGGAAATCCTAGAAGTAAGCAAAGTCAAGTTCTAATTATGTAAATGTTTATTAAAAAAATAATAATAATTACGATAATATTGCATTCAAATATTTGAACTAATAAAAATGATTATTTTTTTAAAATAAATGAGGTACATGCAAACACAAAACTCCAATAGGCCTGTTTAAAATATTATTTAAATGTAAAATAACTGTCTTCTACATTAATATGTTTTAGAATATTTTTTTCAGGATTCTGTGATGAATAGAAGTACAAAAGAACAGCATTTTTCTGAAACAGAAAAACATTTTGTAACATTTTAAATGCCTTTAATGTCACTTTTGATTAATTTAATTAGCCCCAGCTAAATAAAAGTATTAGTAATTAAGAATAAAAATAAATAAATAAATAAATAACAATCGAAATGGCCCTCAACTTTTATTTAAATGCCGGTGTAAACTGTCAAAGTGGAATCCACTGCAGTGACCTTCTGGTGCCACTCGGGATGCTTTTTTTGCAAAGACTCAGGTCATGAGTTTCAATGCATTTGATAACAAATGTGCTGGAACATTTCCTAGATCATTATCAGTGAAAATGGAGTCTGCACATCACGGTTAGCGATGCTACTTCACAGGCAGCGGCTAATTACTGCAGACTTCAAAGTGGCACAGGCTGGGAGGAGACGGAGCCACAGTGGGAGACCTGACTGGTCTGACTTCATTTGGTTAAAGAAAGCACAACAAGGGGCCGTGCAGTTTAGAGGGCATTAAGATGCTCAAAGCTTGTAGCTTCTTGGATAAAATTGCCTATATTAACATGAATCTTACAAAGAAAGCTCTACTCTGTGGAACAGAAGACGCCAAATGAATCATCCATTGAAATATATTAGCTGAACGAGTTAATTATGCAGGTACTTAGTGGCCACATCGTGAATATTATATTGTTCAGGAAAGTCTACCTAAAAAGAAAATGGAGGCTTCCATCATCTTACCTCTAAAGCAACCCATTTTGTGGAGATAGCCAGCCTCATTTCTATTAAAAACTACTTTGCTGTGCATGTTATGCAACACAAACAAGGTAAATGAGCAAACCGTAAATGCATTTCTAAAAAAGATGTGATCACAATCTATTCAATAAAAGTGGTAAATAGGAGTAATGGGCTGGACAATGGATTGCTGGAGCGGTTGGAACCAGGAACACCGGCATAATATCCGGCGTTCTGATGATAACCTAGAAAACAGCCTGTGTGGCTTTTATTAAAATGAAAATCTCAGGCTTCATCTTTTGAATTTCATCTCACGATTGCAGTTTGTTCACACTGCCAGCCTGAAAGTTAACATCCAATTATGATGCCTTGAGTTTGGGACTATTCAAACGGAGTTTAAAGGTGGGAACGGATACTGGTGGATCTGACGAAGCCAAGTTTGATTAGATTACAACATCTGACACCCAATTACATGATTTTGTATGGTACAATTGCATATAAAACCATTGCCAAGAACGTAAATTCTCTGGAAATTGAAATTTTTCAAGTGTTGATCGACTGACCGAAATGAACAACAGGAAAAATCTGGCAGTATGAATCAAGTGAGAGAGATTTCACATTGAAAGATGTGTGATCGTAGCTGTGAGGTTACAAACTGTACTTTGAGTCTGAGGAACATGTGAGATGGCCTCTGAATAAACATGCAAATGAACAGCCTAAAATAAGTGTTCATATATATATTTTTTCATTTTACTTGAACATGACATTTCTGCACAAAACTGTGTGCCCCCCCACCCCACATCCCCCCTCCCCCTCTGAGATTACTGCTCAGTTCATAAACACCTTAATTAATTTAGCTCTTTCAAATGTCATTTCTGGAAGAAATCTGAAAAGTCACGTTTATTAAACACCACAGTGAGCCACGAACACTTTGGCGAAGATTCAATTCAACACATCAATTCCAGTTTACAGTCTATTGAAGCCGGTGGCATAATTAAATGCAGACTCTTTTTCAGTGTCACCCTTTCTTCATTTTTTCCAGGCTGTGTCCTCAGATACATGAAGGAGGAAGAGACCGTCCCATAGAAGCTAGCTGTCAGTTTTGATCCGGTCGTGGATGAGGAACCAGAGCTGTCACTCAGTATCACGCTCGCAAGTTATCAAAATTCAGTGATAATCATGCACCTACAGATGAAGGAGAAAAACAAGCCAGCGGTCTGCTCTGATGGCAAGGCACGCCGTCTGGAATGCTCGCTTTGTCATACATATCAATTGCGTGACATTTCACAGCAAAAACCGCTTGGCTCAGACGCCTACCTGCAGATTCCAGCATCAGTGAATACATGCAAATCACACTGAAAAAGGGTCTGCCATTTACCAGCAGGAACGTTCTTGGCCGTTTTAAACCAACTCGAATTTTGGTAGATCAACAAGCTTCCTTGCTTTAGATCTAAAATCTCTAACTTGATTTTATACTAGATTCACTAAGGATAGTTTACCTAAAAATTACATTTCTGTCATTTATCACTCACCTTCATTTCATTTCAAACCTTTATGGCTTTCTTTCTTCTGTCAAACACAAAATAACATATTTTGAAAAATTTCTCAGGGTTTTGTGTGCGTTGGGGGGGGGGGGTGGGGGGGTTGTTGTCCATACAATGGAAGTCAATTGTCACTAAAACTGCTTGGTCACCAACATTCTACAAAGTATCATCTGCAGAAGAAAGTAAGCCATACAAGTTAGGAATGACAAAGTTAAGTAAATGATGATGGAATTTTCATTTTTGGGTGAACTATCCTAAAAAAGATTATATGAAATGGCACGGACCACACATTTAACTTTTCTAATATTGTAATGTGACAGCTCCAAATGAAAAATGAAATTCAGATGGAAATAATACAGGATACTTTTATTCATGGGGATTTGATTTGACTTGATTAGAAGGGGGTGAAACATATTAGGCTTTGCAATATTGGTTGTTATTTTCCCAACCAATGCAGTGTTGTTTTTGTCAGCAGAAAGAAAAGGGTGTGCAAAGCTACTCAAAATAGATGAAAGATAATGGGACATTTTTTCTTTAGAATAATGGGTGAATGCAGGTTAATTGTCCTCAGCAAGACTACCAACATTTATTAAAGGTGAAGGGTGTGATTTCTGCACCACACAGAATTGCAAAAATAATGACCGAAATTACACGCTTCATTTTTAAGAGAATAAATAGGGTCAAATTCGATGTCATGTAGTCTTTTAAGGTCCAATAAAAATTTTTTTTAGTCCATGTTTATTAGCTTCGAGGTTAATCTATAAGTTGGTGTACTGCTAGTTTCAATCAGGTTTTTCAAAAAACTTTCAATTAAACATTAATTCTCTTGCATTGTTTCTCAAATAGGGAACTTGTCCATCACACCATATTGATAACATAAAAAACAGATATCACAGCCGAGGGGTTATTAGGTTATTTGGCTGCTATTACTTTAAGAGCTGCCTCTGCTGAATGTGACGTGGATCTGACACACATGCTCATAGTTCGATATGCGCTTCAATATAAAATGATACAGGCTACCGTGTGAGTGCAATTGAAGAGCATGTGCTATAAGCAAAGTATTTAATTGAAGAGCATGTGCTATAAGCAAAGTAGTTTTTATTGACATATGGCCTGGCAAAACCTCCTTTGACCGCAGTTCACCGTTGTTCTACTGAAGCTCCTCATCACCTGTACTTTTTCCACACTCAATCCTCAATCATAGCTCTGCCCCAGCGTTAACTGCATTAAGTATTTTTAACACAGTTAAACTGGAAAAAATTAATCGCCTGCGTTAACGCACTAATTTTGACAGGAATAAAATAAATATTTTTTTTTGTATAATTAAAAAATCCATTATGTCCCATGACCAAGAAGAAATACGTCAAGTCAAGAATAACAGTCAGCCCCCAGTCCATAATATAAAAACTCTTAACTCTAACCTGCCTACTAAATTTCACTTTCAGCTTAAATGTCTCAATGGATCTCGTTGCTTTTTGGACTGTAAGACCTGCGAATAGGACGTGTGGGGTTTGGTCTGATTGATCAGATCATCCTAAGCCTGGGTGACAAACTAGCAGCGAAGCAGCAGAAGCACAGATGTTCTTCCTGCAGGTAGCAATCATAGAAGATAGCACACAGTCCACAGCACAGAAAAATCACTGTGCCCACCTGCAATTACAAACCATGCATTACTTTATAGCCCAGACTGCTGTCATCCAATGGCTGAAAATAAATATAGATCACTATAATTAAGGAGGGAAAACATCTGCGTGGAAATATGTTAGCTACCTGGCTAGGAGGGGTAGATCGTATTGTAAGAGCCTTGGGGAGTAACTCATAAAACTGTTGAATGTTCAGAAACGCGGTATTAGAGTAACTGGAAAAGCCCACACATTTCCGATCCTTTGATTAAATGTGCAGAGCATAATATAGTTTTTCCTTCTGGTGTTTTGCAGAGCATAATATAGTTCTTCCTTCTGGTGTCCTGGTTTACTAAGCAAACTAATTTTCATTTTGCACATTATTTATTACCTCGTAACCTACTTCCACCTGCTTGCTGAAATGCACCACATCGGCTCTAGTCACACTCTTCAACATCCATCCATACTTCTAATCTGGTTAAACCGGTGCACCTAATCCCAAACTAGTGGCGCTCGCTAATCTATGTTGTGTAATCTGCTTTCAAGCTCTTGTAAGATCTTCGTTTGAGCCACATCAACAAAGTGGTTGCCAGTTCTTCTGCTGTTCGTTAGCAAGTCGCTCATATCTCCATCACAGCCTCTCTTTCTCCAGGAGTACCATTAACACTACAGCTGCCGTCCAACCTGATGAGCACTATGCCCTTTATAGATATGAATTTGAGCACAGTCCTCTCAGCAAGCCCATTAAGACAGAATGACAGCACTCAGAATCAGCCGCAGCTATAATCACGCAATCAAAATGCATTATTTGGCTTCTTCAGGTGCACGGCAATGAGTATGGCCCCTTTCGCACTGTACTCAATTGAGACCAATTGAGCTCATTCTGTCCTTGTGTGTCTCTGTGGAAATCATCATTCAGGTGGACATTATCATAACAGAAGCAGAATGAAGGGATAAAGCAGGAATGTTTATAAATACAGTCATGGGGAAGTCATGGACTAAAGGTTAGAGAGTCAGACTCGTAACCCAAAGGTCACGGGTTTGAGTCTCGGTACCGGCAGGGATTGTAGGTGGGAGGAGTGAATGTACAGCACTCTCTCCACCCTCAATACCATGACTGAGGTGCCCTTGAGCAAGGCACCAAGGCACCAAACCACCAAACCCCCAACTGCGCCACAGCAAAAAAAATGGCTGCCCAGTGTGTGTTCACTGCTGTGTGTGTGTGCACTTAGGATGGGATAAATGCAGAGAACTAATTTTGAGTACGGGTTACCATACTTGGCCACGTCACTTTCACTTCATGAAAGTGCTTTTTGTTTAATCGCTAACCTCAGATACTAAATCTTTGGTTGCTCATTCTAACCTGTATAATTAATTTATTCTGTGTGTAATCATGATGAGTAGGTTAAAAGAGATCCCAATGGCCTTTAATAGCTGAACACATTATACTGAAGTATCAAGTTGTTTCCTAAAGACATGAGGCCTGATTCTGATCTAAATTTTAAGTTTTTCAAATGTTCTTTATTAAAGGGGTGTTTTTTTTTTTTTTTTCTAGGCTTGATTGTGTTTATGGGGTGCACTCTAACGTGTTAATGCTTCACCTAAAAATAAAAAGCATTATTTTTTACATAATTTACCTTTATTCTACACCGCTCTGTCCCTTCTCCTTTGAACGCTCCGATGATTTCCTGTTTTTATGAAGCCCCTCCCTCAGAAATGGCCCAGTGTGCTGTGATTTGCCTGACTAAACATCACGCCCCTCACCTCAGTAGCTCGCGCTCAGGTTGTATAGTAATCAATGACATCGTCAATATTGCTTATAAATTTTAACCCGAATGAGACCCAGAGAATATTAGTAAAGAGGATCATGCAGAACCTGTGCAAGCACGGCTCTTAATGGTATGTTTTTTGTTTGTTTTTGTCTCATACTTTTAGATATGCTGTTATTTGTAAATGCTACTGCTTATGTTAGCTTTTAATATACAGTTTTATCCTGATTAAAGCTTTAATAAAGCACGGCAACCACGTGCGCATCCATGTTTAACGCTTCTCATAGCTATGTGAAAAATATCTGTTTATACACATTTAGTGTATAATTGGAACACAGTTCTTTGATGGAGCTGTGATGAGCTGATGATCTGAATAAGAGCGAGAGAGAGAGAGAGAGAGAGAGAGATGCTTGAATTGCAGGGGACATGAAGAACAGGATTAAGAACCGTTGTTTTAGAACATTGATTTTGAAACTTGTGAATCCATTAGAATCGTTAGAAGACAGAATCGCAATTCATATATGAATAGATTTTTTCGTGCACCCCTAGTTTTGACTGCATGGCAACAACTCTTCCTCTTCTCTAAAGCAGTGTGACATGGCCTCGCCCCCTTTGTTGCTTGTTCCCGGGGGCGGGGTTTATGTAAATTTCTGGGTTTGTGATGGGAAACAAACCCGGGAAGTAGCTCGTTGTAGTCCCTACAAGCCGTTTTTGTAGGCATTAAACTGCCATAATTTTAAAATACGATATCTCTGTTTGGATTGAACTTTCAGCGTCGTAACTTTGCAGATATTGTTTATGCTCAAACAGCAACATTACACACTAACTAATGCTAAAAAAAGTGAAATTGCAATCAACCACCCCTTTAAAAATGTAACATAGTATGTTTGGGGTCTCAGCTATGGAGGACCAAACCTGCAGAAATTAATAAATAAATAAATAAGCAAATATATAGATACATAAATAAATAAATGTAATAACAGGAAAATAAATAAAGAAATAAATGACTTGATAAAAACAAATATAGTTCATTTGTAATCAAATTTAACACTGATTTTATTTTTTATGACTTTTTTCCTTCATGTATTATTTTATATATTTTTACATTTCTCTTTATTCTTTTTAAACTTTTATTTACTTTTATTCTTTCATTTATTTTTACATGTATTTTATTACGTTATTTGCGTATTCATTGATTTATTATTTATTAATTAAATAAATATAAAAACTAATGAAAGAATAAGTAAAAAAAGAATACAAATGTAAAAATACAGAAAATAAAACAATGGAAAAAGGTAATTAAAAATAATTTAATAATTTACAAAATGTATTTAAAAAATATCAAGTTATTGTCACAAGTTATCAAGGAATGAGGACAACAATGAGGAATGAGGATTCACCCTTCCAAATAGACTTTACTGAGAATACCAAGGTGGTACAACACAACCAAATAATCACCGACAACAGAATGAGGAATGGTAAATGAGGGAACTAAACAGGAACAGCTGGACAAGGATTAACTAATCAGAAACCATGGTAACTAATGAGAGCCCATAACCGACATGACAGGAACTGAACTAAACTGAACATAATCGTGACAGTTATAATAAAGCATTACTATATTATTATATCTCAATGATACTAAAATAATACTCAGATTTAAAACATGAAAAAATACAGCGAGTTTCCACATAATTTTCTAATTAGTGCACAAATTGTAAATTTGAATGAACTATAAACAAAAAATGACACTGCTATAATAAATAACGATTACTTTTCTGAAAAAAGCAAGTCTATTTTATGATGCAAAATAGGGCTTAACTGTCTACATCTGTCCGTATTAGAAGAATTTTAATTTAATATGTTAATTTCTAAATTACCATTATTTATATGCATACAGCAATGGGGGTCCTTGGACAAATTAAATAAATACATTTTATTATTTAAATGCATTAATTAATTAATTAATTAAAAAGTTTTCAAATATGATGGGAACTTAGAGACACTGTCAAAGTTACAAATTTGACTTGATATGTAAAATGAATGAGATGCAAGCTGGATAGATTCCTAGAGTTGAGTGCGATGTGTGATTACAGTTAACATGCAAATGATGATTAAAAATGCACTGCGCTCATGTTTACAGAGTGATAGCTGCCTTTTGGATGGCGAGAGATGATTATTTCTGAATGGTGACAGATGGCACATGAAAAGGTAAGAGAGATAGGGAAAAATTATCCTGGGCACGACTCGTTTCTGAATAGCCTTGAGAAGCTAACTTTGTGTAAGAGATGCTTCAACGGTTGCTTGGCAACCCTCATTAAAGCCAGTGTCTAATTTGTTGTGGTATGTGAGGAATCGGATGCAACTTCAAGTTTTAACATCATTTCAACTGAACATGCAATCATTTAACCAAATATATCTTCCTAGATGCATCAAATGCCTTATCTACATATAATTTAATGACACTTTTGTAGGTTTTATCCTACTTTTTTTCTCATCCGTTGTTACTACACAGTATCCACACTGTTATACAACTCCTCAACAAAAATTGAAATGGATAAGAGAGGATAAGCATATTCATACTTTCATCTCATGAGATGTGCATGGCTGTCTTGGTGCACCTGGCTGAACACCACAAGGAACCTCATGATTAAAAAAAAAAAAAAAAGTATTACCTTAACAACAACTAGAAGTGATTGCTAGATTTTCCATTGCAATATATGAAACACTTCTGCATTGTGATTCAATCCACTACTGTTTGGTAGTCCGCATAGTTCCTGCCATTTCAGCATGGAAAGAAATGCATTTTTACAGTTGATCTAGCCCAGACTGCCTCTCTCTAAAGTAAGAGGGTGGGATATATTAGAGATGGCCTGATAGACGTGAAGGGAATGAGAGGTACGCTTAGCAGAAACCATTGTGAAAACTACAATGTGTTTGAAATGGAGATGCACGTCGCTTTCAATGCAAAGGCTGCCCCCCGCTGAAGTGCATGACATTTCTGTAATACTCACCCAACCCTGCTATTTAGCATGTGGTTTACCCTGTGTGCGCTCATGAATACAGAGAGATATCAGGGGAGAGGTGCAGAACAAGTAGTCTAGAGGAGTGCAATAAGCTTTGTAGTAGCAAATTTAAACCTTGAGAATGTTGTGAATAAGCATAAAGTATTCAGAACAGACCTGATCTTCAATATAAGTGTGAAACTGTCTGCTGGTGGTGATTGGAGGTGCAGAAAACCAGTCCGGAACAAGCAAGAGGCTGGTAGGTTTAAGGGACAATTCACTCAAAAATGAAATTGCTGCCATTATTTACTCACCCTGTTGTTTCAAACCCATATAAATGTCACATTATCAAAACTTTGCCGCAACTTCCCAGGGCAAAAAAAGGTCCAATAATGTAGCAATATATCTTTCAAACCAAGCAGTTTGATTATGTTATAATCGTGAGGATTCCTATTGAAATTTGACCATATCTTAACACAAAAGGAGAAAATATGAATAATTTGATCTATAATCCATGTCTATAGAAGGCAAAAACAGGATTGTGTGAGGAACAGAAAAAAATTCTCCTCCAGTGTGCTGTGAACCGTTATGAACTGGTCTTTGAGTTGAACTGCAGAACTGTATCAGTCCAAATTGTGAACTAATTATTTACTAATTAAATTGGTTTTGTGAACTGATCAACCAAACTGAAGATCTGACTTGAGAATGTCTAAGATTTCATTTATTAAAAACTCAAATGTTTCTTTTTTCCTTAAAAAAAAAAAAAGCTACCGTAAGGCTTCAGATTATTATATAATGCATATATTAGGGGTGTCCCTGACTAAGGATTTTCATAGTCGAATCGGAATTTTCAAATCTTGCCGATTGTCGAATCATATGTTTGGGGGTGGGGTGGGGCGGGGGGGTACATTACCAAGAGTCAAGTCAGACATTCGACAGTCATAATTACTGACGTTAACACAGGGAAAATGTGTAACGGACGCCTCACAGATACAAAAATAATGTTTTATGTTTTGATTAAAAGATAGCATTAAACGTCAGCGAAACCCTAAGAATTCACAACATTTTTTACAATAGTGCTCTCATTATAATGTTATGTATATGACTGAAGTTATTACAGTTTTTCTCGATTGCTTAAACACATTTCTTGAAATTATGCCTCTTTTTTTTTTGCAAAACTCTAAACACGAATCCATAACTTCTAACTCAATTCCCCAAACTTCCTATATTCAGGTCAAAATGAAGCTCTCCACTCAAAACAACTCAATCTTGCTGAAAAACCAAACTTTGCTCTCAGACATGACACACAAACAGTCAAAAAAAAACACACACACTGCTACACAGTGATGAGATAAATTCAAAACAATACTACAAAAACTGGTAATAAGTGTGGTACTCCCCAAATGTTTTATTCGTCAATTTAATGTACTGTAGAGTACAGTACAATACAGCAAACAACAACAAAAATAATTATTCTGCCCCAGTATCCCGTCTTTGGTCTGGAACAAGCCAAAGAACCTCTTCAACATCACAGGCTATATTGGCCCTGGCCAGGCAGAGGGGATAAAATCCTCTTGCATCCCTGAGGTCCTTCTGTCATTGTTCACAAACAAAATAGGCAAAATGCTTAGTCATGTTGTCAATACAACACTGCACTCTGTTAGTATTACCTGATGTAAACTATGGCAACAGTTTGGATGACATTTACTGTATTGAAATGCTGCACTTCTTATGTATGTCATATATCCATTTCAAAAGTACAAATGTACACATTACTGTATGTGGGATATTGATTGAAAAAGACTGGATATGATTCACAGTTACTTTTTTACTAGTGGTCTGACCAAAAAAAAAAAAATAATAATAATAAAATAAAAAGAAATAAAAATTGCGTGCACTGAAGATGACCAGTAGAATGAAGCATTTGATAGCAGGTTTTTTATCAATGGGATTTAACTCATCATTTATCTCTTCTGCGCGCTGAAGAGATAATCACCGTAGTACTACAATGAAGCGCTTTACTGCAGCACAACTCAACCAAATGCATCTTATACGAGATAAATAAAATATACACGATATATATAAACCGGCTGAAATGTTTTGAAATCACTTGTACCCTACCTGATCGAAAAAATCCAGTCTTTCACTCTACGTGTGTCAGTTTGAGTCTTGTTAACATTTTAAATCCCTGCCGCCAAAATGCTCCTCTGTTGGTCACGGATTATGGAAAGTGAAACTTAAATCTATAGGGATGGTTAGATTTATTCACGCACATTAAAATATTTATTTAAAGCTTCCTTCTTTTCAGATTCTTATTTACAGCATTATCTTAATAGGCTGTATATTAACTTATTGGGAGAAAAACCGGTAGTTCTATGTGAAATCAGACATTTGAGCAACCCCATATAGCCAAATGGCATGATCATAACACCCCGCAAATATTCTACTGTGAGATTGGGATTCGAATCAGGCTCCTCCTATCGAAGCATCGACTATTCAGGGTCACCCCTAGCATATATATATGCTAGGGGTGTATATATGTGTGTGTGTGTGTATATATATATACACACACACACACACACACATATATAGTAATTTAATCTCATTATATTTAAAATAATGGCTACACACTCACCTATTTTATTAAAAAAAGGGGAAAAAAAGAAAGCCATACAGGGTTAAAACGACATGAGGTTAAATGTTGAGAATGTTCACTTCTGCGTGAACTATCCCTTTAATGAGATCCCCTGAAAATTCACTCTTGCACCATTTGAGATTACTGGTCGGATTCTTTGTTTGTGCTCTTCAAAATGTTTGTCCATCTGTTTCTCTGACTCGTTTTGTGTGTATGTGTCTCCTGCTGACTTAAACCCTTTCACACACACACACACCATCTCTCTTTGCAAATTCAGTCTAACAACACGCCAATAGAAAGCTCTCTGATCGTCACTCAGAGGGTAGTCTCGCGTAGCCAGACCTTCAGACTGATGGCTGAAGGTTTGGAATCTACGGTTGCTTTCATTGGCCAAGGCCCGCCCATGAGGCCGTTTGACCGACATGTCAAACAACCAATCACAGTTCGTTTCGTTCAGTGTCACATTTCGGGGTGTGGAAATGTCACCACAATAACAGACCGGTGTGTAAAACTCTCGAACGTATTTTAAAGATTCTATGCCGCGAACTTTAAATATTTCACATACTTTTGAAAATTCATCGTTTATTTGATCCTGATAAGCGTTTGTCGTCACAGTTGTAAACACAACGGCTTTCTTCTTTCGTGAGGGGGTTTGGCGTCACAGCATCTTTGTTTCCAGGTGGAACGTTAAAGAACGCGACACACACGTCTCCCGGAAATCCTGTATAATTCAACCAATCCGATGACGACTTCAAAACTCCTGAAGTGTTTCCACTTTTGTGTGCCATATGCATCTGACGTTTAGCCAACGTTCCGTGGGTGTGACGTCTGAGGCTGAGACTACTCAGAGTGTAACAATGAAATGAACAACTTGAAACTGCAATCCATTTTACTGTATGTCCACAATATCACATTTTTCCAAAACAAGATATTCAACAACTAAAAAAATAGAAGGTGATATCTGATTTTATTCATCAGGAACTGACTGGATTTGACAAGCTTGGATGAGATTTCAAAGGGAAGGTTTTTGATTTGCACTGTTGCATTGTTTTTTGCACAGTTTCCAGTCAATGTCAACTGAAAATAAAAGTTGTTTCACAGACAAAGCAAGTTACTACATCTTAAAGCACATAATGAAGTCACAGTCATTATAACAATTTTATGTTGAGTCGTAAGTCGCAAGCCCGCAACTAGCTTCAAAATCTGAAAATGCTTTCCTGCTCCATGCACTTCCGCAAGATTTTCCATCAAATGTGATTTGATTTACACCAGCCAGATCTAAACATCCATCACTGGATTAGGCGCTCAATCTTATTAATTTCTAAGTCTATCTTTGGCCTGGGCCGAATGATTAGCTGGATGTTTAATGCGTACGTGGATTTAGTGAGGAGTATGGCAACAGCAGTATCTGAAAGCCCTGTAGATTAGAGCCGTTAATCTGGTTTGGGTGACAGAGGTCTGGCTAGACTCAGGACTGCAGCTGGCACCAGAGGTCTGGGGGATTAAATTAGAGCCAGCAGGCAGCAGGAGGAACTGGGTGGAGATGTGTTTATCAGTGCTCTTTTTCCATCTGGACTTCCTTATTCATTCCTTCTTTTTGTTCATCAAAACTATGAAATGGTATAAATGGAAGTTTGGGAATCAAGGAGTGATCAAAAAAGTTCACAAATAAAAACTTCATATATTCTATCTTCTTCCAAGGCAAGACACCACGCACACTGCCTATATTCTGAAATGCATGCTGGGATGCTTTTTAAAGGAGTTCACATGTGCTGGTCACATATTGGCAGCTTTTTCTTCATCTTGACAATCTAGACTAGACTTTCTATTCATCTTGAACATTTTGATCGACATGATTATAATTAATAAAAAAAAATATTTTTAATTATGAAGCATTTAATTATATGCCCTCTTATCTTGAGGTTTAAGATAATGAGAAACAAATTCAATTGTGTCTAAACTTTTGGCTGTGTTATCATTTGCTGGGTCATTTGTTCAGCAAAATCTATTCTGTACAGAACTCTAAGAAAAGTTTGTAAAAATGTGGCCAAGTGTACTACATTCATATTAAAGAATTTTCTGTATAAAATTATTTTATACAGGTGTTTTACCTGTATATGCATTACACTGCATAGTGTTTTAGGGTTGATGGAAATGTCTGTGAATTTAACAGAAGATGTATGACATTATCTGTTTTTCTACAGATTTCTAATTTAACATTTTGTAGTTTTTTCCTGTTTTACTGAATGATTTGTGCATTTCTCAAGTGTTCATGTGTAAGAAGTAGCCTAGATTTGGCAGCCAATGTACGTCATTAGCTCCATTATTACAAAACGCTGCAAACTAATGAATGGAAACCTCTGAGTCATGTCTAATAAAATATTAACATCTCTCAAAAGTCAGTGTCAACTCAACAATTTTAAAAGTAAATCAATGCTTCAGGTAAGGTCATCTAATTGTAGACTGATAAACTGTTACGTACTGCATAATAATGACATACTGTATTACAGCCATTACTGGTACAAGTACAAAAACACTTCTGTTGAAGATGAAATAGTTTGAAGGACACACCATTTTTGGTGATAGAGTGACCGATCATACAAGACATAAGATGAAGAATGAGGTCAAGTACAGGAACACATCAGTCAAACAAGAGCCCACAAAGGGCCAAGACGAACATCTACATTTATCTATCCCAACACACTCCACGCAGAGTCAACATCTGAAGGTGAAAGTAGCACAGAAGACACTCTCACCAAAGGCCTACTGCAAATAAAGTAATCATAGCCATTACAATTTCATTTCAGGGAGGTTATTTGTTTGCAGGTGAAATTAGGTTGAGATTATATTCAATTTCCTTCAAAATACAGGGTAGGATAACAACATCTTTCCAGAGCAACATCTAAGAGGGGCTATTATCCTGTTCAGTTTTTTTTAACAAAAATGCTGAAGCATAATTATGAAGTTGAATACTGCATGGTGCAAAGATATGACATGCAGATAACTACAAGTGGACGATTAAGAACACATTTAGAAAACATTTACATATTGTGAAGCAAAAAAGACAACAAAACAGGTCAGTTCCGGTCTGACATATGAAGAAAGAGCATTAGTCTGAAGACATGGCATAGACATAGACATAGTACTGAGTTAATACAATGTAAATATCATATAAATACAATAATCTAGGGCTGGGCGGTATATCGAACGAGATGATCACGCACATCTAGTCAGTAAAGCCGGTTCCACGATTAGCAGTTAATCTCCTACACGTGCTTTCAGATGGAGCGGCATTTAATATACAGATCCGTAGATCGCTGACAAGCTACGCAATATTGTATCCAAAATCGAATGCGATTCGTCTGCGATTTGAACGTGATATTGCATAGCTTGTCGGCGAACTACGGCTCTGTGTATTAAATGCCGCTCCTCCGCTCCACCGTGTGATCATCTCGTTCGATATACCGCCCAGCCCTACAATAATCATTTAGCTATCACAGTTTTATCATCTGATCTTATTTCCATCAATACTATGGTACTCACAAAGTCCACACTCTTCTTCAGAAGATAAGTGATAGCTTCTCAGGCAAAGACCTTTCACCTTCCTCTTGTGGTCTATTGTGTGCAAGCTACACTGCAGTCCACCAGAAAATATTGCAAAGCTTTTTGCTCAATTTCCTTTCACAAAACCTGGTTTCTAATTAAAGTTTTAGAAATACAAAGCCAATTTCATTACATGGAAAAATCTGTGATCATTTTCAATGAAATACACCTCAAACTGAGTTTCTGGCTGATTAGGGTATCTACAGTAACGCTGAACACTGCATGTATCTGGGCACACGGCTTAATTTCCTATTTCCTTACAATAATAAAGGCAATCAAGCCCTTAAAGGTGGTCTAATGATCACCCACTTATACATGTGTTGTCTCTCATTCCTGCTATTACTTTTGACATTTTAATCAAGCGTCTATTCAGAAGTACAGCAGCGGCTATGATTTTTGAGACCACTCGGGTAGCTGTCAAAAAAAGCTGCCTTTTGGATGGTGAGAAAAGAAATAATGATTTTCCCTCCAACCCCTATTTGCCTGTAATCAAATCTGCAATATCATGTGGCGCAAACGTGGGACAATTTGAAGGCTTGTTAACCTTGGGGAAAATTAATAGCTTCAAAAACTTATCTTTTTCTTTTATTCCCAAATAAGGTACCTATGTTCAGAATGTGAAATTCTGTCATTACAATTGGACTAATTTCCTATTATTTGCAGACATCTTGTCCCCTATGAAACACTGTGTCATCAAACAATATGAAATTAGTCCAACTGTAGAGCAGACCAAGATTAGTCATTCTTTTTTACAATAGTGAATGTTTCTGAGGGTAAATGAAAATCCATTTCTGCACTGGCATATACTAGGGGTGGGTGATATACTGGTAGACACGATTCACTAGAAATTTGTCAACCGGTAGAGATTTTCATTTATCGTCTCTCTATCGGTTACATGGTCAAGTGACATTGCTGTGCTACAAGGTCATGAAAACATTTTGCTTGCATGCGTTTTTAAGCATTGCAGTTTAAAAAAAAAAAAAAAGTAATTTTAAGCGATTGAAATGCAATCAGCAGCGAAAGAAAACTCATTTCGCAATATGCGCACTGACTATGAGACTATTTCTGAGTGCTGTCACAGAGGAACATGTACATGACAACAGTGCTCACAGAGCGCGGGAGCATTGAACTCTTATTTTGCCACTTTATAGGCCTTGAATGGCCTGCAGAACTGCAGAGCAGGTGCAATATTACTTCATGACGTATTTTGTCCTAATAATTCCCGTAAGGTTGCAAGATCATGTTTTGTTGTATTTTTTAGAAAGACTTTTGATAATAGGAGGGTAAATGTCTATTGGGATCAAAGCGATGTGGATTGGTAAACCTTGTAATGCTAGAATAAAGGCGAATAATGGCTGAATAAACACAAAAGAATAATGATAAAAGAATATTGAGGATTATGTCTCATACCTGATGAAGGTGTTAAAGGTTCATCGAGTGAGAACAACAGAAATATGAATGGGGCAGTCTGCCGGGCCAGACATGAGGCAACAGCATGCAGGAGAGCTTACAGGGGACCATAAATCAATTGTATTAACCTTTTGTTCACCTTCTCTAAAAACACACGACATGGTCTTACAAAATGTTTCATAAAATTCACAGTTGTAGGGACAATGTCCTCAAATTTGAAATGAAGCACAAGTAGACTTGTGGCTTCATTATGTTTCTAAAAATATTTAACACACCAACATAATTTTTTATACATTTAAAAAGTATATTCTTAATATTTTTATTTTTGTTTTTATGTTTGAATATATATATATATATATATATATATATATATATTCAAACATAAAAAGAAGAGCTGCTTGAGAAGGGCTTAAATACACACACTTTTATCTGTCAAAATGCCCATCTTTGCAAGTATCCCTATAAACACAGTAATTTAGGTCTTAAGTGAAGGCAAACAGCTGAGAAAGAAAACACGTGTAAAAGTATATTGGATCTGGGCAGCTTTTAAAGTGACAGCAGTCTAATATTCCTGCTGTCTGTCATTCATGTTAATCAAACAACAAAAAAGAGAAAATCTCAAACTGCTCTCGACTAAATCACTTTTGTAACTTTAATAAGAAATATATATATTTAATTTACACAGTGAAAAATATGAACTGTTTTTATACATTAGATTAGGCGACATTATACAATGTAGCATTTTTTTTGTTGTTGTTATACTGTAGTTTTTTGTCTTATTGCTTGCAATTAGTTTCTTATCCTTATTTAATCACTGACTTGTCTTCAGTGAGCTTGAGTATTTTTTTAGGCTAGTATTAGTATTTTTAGGCTATTGATATTGACAGTGGCGACAAGAATTATGGCATTTCTATGGTATCAAATTTTTTTATATCATAAAAACCTTATTTAAAGCACAAATAACTATATTGTGATATATCATTACCGTGAAATAAAATTACTCATATTATGATATAAGATATTGGTCATATTGCCCACCCCTAGCATATACCTTAAAGTCTTGACTAAAAAATCCATTTAACAACCAATTAAACAATCAGAAATAGCTAACTGAATATTCAAAAATATTGAAATATTGTTTTGACCAACACAACATTGATTAACTGTAATAATCATTAATTGTTTTAATCAAAGTTAATAGTTAAATTATTCTATTTAAATTGTACAAATACAAAACCTCTGCTTCAGAAAACAAGCATTTCCATATTTGGATTTCTAATTTAAAATTTTAAAATTAGGCTACTTAGATACAGCCCTTGTGACATATTCCTCATGTGACATCTAGGCCCAGTCTCCATTAACAACTGAATTTCACAGGATACACTTCAGTGGTCTAGATAAATGAGCATCTATGCTTGAGTTTACATTACTGAAACTAAACATTACTGTTACACATAATGACAGGTTTATGTAGCCCGCTTTTGAGGTCAATGAATGTATTTGCAATATTGTCGCTGCATACATTTGCAGCATGTGTAAATGTCAGGTAATACTCTTTTAAGTGCTGTTTTTTTTTTCACTTTAGTGAATATTGTGTGAGGTGTTCAGTGAAACATGAACACCTTAAAGGCCATGTACACACTCATTACACCAGATTGACCTTAGCACACGGATGCTTTTCATAACGCAGACGGTCCTCAGCAGGGTCTGTACTGCAGGGGTCCCATAGGGCCTGCGGATAATTATCAGCTCATTACTCTCCAGCACTTACGCAGCTCACACTACAGTCCTCACCAGCGCAAACATTGTGAAGGAATTAGCATTAGCATGCTAACTCAATATCACAGTGTCGCCCACCGTTTGGCCATTTAATTTGAGTGTGTTGTTGCTCTTGTGTGAGTTGACTAATGAGATAAATACCCAGAACACATTATATTGTTTTGCCTCAGCAAGAGCATTTGTTATGGTCATCCTTGGCTGTTCAGACAGAATTTCTCCAGAGAGTGAAGCAAACGAGGATGTGCATTTCCTACCTTTGAGACCCCAAAAACAAGTGGTGTTTGAGAGAAGAGGAAGTAGATCTCCATTCTTCGTCCCCAGGTCCCCAACCATCACCGCTTTCATGAGATAGTGGTTTTAATGGAAGTGCTTGCTGCCTCCCAGCTGGGGGTTGGCAGTGTGTTACAAAGATACCTCAGGTAATGGAGTGCTCCTGGTCAAACCTCATTTCGACTTAATTAGCAAAAGGGGCGGCATTTGATTGGCTTCCTCACATCTGTTGTAAATAAGCTTTTGTTTAACTGATTCAAAAGGGATCATATTTCAGTGAATCACAGGAACACAAGTAGGCTGTTTATTTCAGACCTCTGATTACTGGGATGTTCATACAGTTCTTCTGAAACCAAGGACCCCTTGGTGGAAAGAGCCAGAGCAGGAACACGATTACATACCGCATAAAACTGATTGTTGCCTGGCCTAAAATAGCATGCATATAATACTACATTAAATGTATATACTTTGTTAAGTTTACACTGCCAATAAACCATTAAAAACAATTAAAATAACTATTGTTGATGTACACATAAATAAATAAACAGTTTGAGATCAAATGAAAATTAGCACACTGCTATTGAAGACCACTGCTCTAAATGAGTCTCACTAAAATTCCTCTTTCGCATGTCCTTGTACTTGAACAGACACACACACATTAAAATACTTGTCTCTGCAATTATTCTCATAAATACAGTCGCCTTAAGTAAAGTAAAGAGTTGAGAAAGAAATGGGATGTGTATGATTATATTGGATCTGTGCATCAGGTCTTAAAGTGACAGCAGCCTATAAATTCCTGCTGCTGTCAATGTCAAAAAACAAAACACAGCTTTAGCAAAGATTAATCTGTATTCACTTTATACAGTGGACACTAGGGCTTTTGACACAAATTTCACAGTTCGATTTGATTATGCTTCACGACCTTGCGATTCGATTCGAGTCGATATAGATTATTTTGGATATTCATCAGGTGCAGTACACGGCAAATTTTCTCAAAGAAAAAAAAACTCAAGTAATGCTGTAAAATAAACATGAGAGTCAGTTGGTACTACATTACTATAATATTGAAGGTTAAAATTAACGGATTTGTATACATTTATTGTTTGACTATTGTAATAAAATGGACAGAATTTGAAATCTTAGACTGTTTCATATCAAAAGTAACAAAGCACAAAGCTTATTGTGATTTACTGGATGGGAGGCGTGCTACAATGTTCCGTTCATTACCTGAAAACAGGCTAGACTAATTGATTCTTGGGATTTAGGAATAAATATTGTTTCATTAAAACGAGAATCGATTAAAATCGAGAAATCAATATTTTTTACCCAGCACTAGTGAATATATATAGTTATTTTTCATTTAGGCTTAATTATTTCTGTATCTGAATACTAATGTCAGACCTTACTTTATTTGTAACTTTGTTATACTCTACTTGTCTATGCTTACAGTTTATTTATTTGTTCTTTTATTTTTTATTTATTTATTTTTACTGACTGTTCATTTGCCTTTAATAATGTTTGATATTAACTTTATTATTAGGCTAGTAGTGTTTTTCTGTGGTATCGACATACCTGAAGTCTGCCGCAAGTATTATATGGATAACAAAGTTAAATTTGCCCTGAAAATCTTGCTGATCCAAAAAAATGATCTGATCCATGACTTAAATGTAATACGATCAAAACCATGAGTTTTAAATTTTCAAATTTTCTGCATTTTTCTGTATTTTCCTGACAATTAAGCACATGCCCTCACCAAACTCTCATTATCATAATGCACACAGGCATTTTGCTAGAGTGTTAAGAGTTCTAGTTATATAATAGTATATATATATATATATATATATATATATATATATTCACTTTCAAAAATGCTGCAATACAGGATTATCATTTTAAAGGCAGTAGAGATACTACGAGTTAGGAATTAATATTTTTATTCAGCAAGGATGCATAAAATTGATCAAAAGTGACAAAGCACTGACAGATCATTTGATGTTTATTCTTCATTTCTGTAGAAGTACAAATTATTTCTTCCCATATTTGTTCTATTATGCAATACGCAATCATGTATTTTCTCTGAGTTTGATTGGTTGTATCCTGTGCATGAAACCAATATCAGACAATCCTTTCATTTGACGACGCTCAATTTCCAGCTGTAATTTGGATTTAATGTCTATTGGCAAAAGCAAAATGAACACTGTATTTTCTGAATGCCACATTACATTCATTATAAATACTTGGTAAACAAAGGATCCTGGGTTGAGCTCAGGCAAAACCAAGAGAGTCTGAACCAATCGTATCCTATTTGCACGTCTGGAGTTTGGATGCCGTAATTAGTGTTGTGCGATGGAGCCCTCTTCAGGAAAATCACATACTGATTGCTCATTACAGCCTAATGAAAATGTAATCACCCATAAATGAAAAGCATTTCGATATTTTTATCACTGTCCCTGAGCGACGTGGGTTTTATACTGTAAAGTTATGTCTAATCTTTTGATCGGAAGGTATCAAATATGTCTGTGTGATTAGATTGGTTTCCCAGCTGCTAGAGAATTTCACACTCCATAGGCAGTACCATCTTTGGATGTCTAGAAGACAGATTTCATTATGACATTTAGATTGTGTGAATATTGCACAGTCAGTATCTCGACCACAGCGCATTAAGGCTCTCTCAATTTCTCATCGCATGGATCGGTGCTCTAGTCGCAACAGGGATGTTGGTTATGTAAGCTTTCTTTTTATGTCGTGTAAACTAGTCTGTGCCTTCCTTGTCAGTACGGCTCACTCCTGTGATGGGAATATGTGTGTGTTGAAGTGTGTTTGTGTATCCGCTGAAAGAGACAGGTTATGAAACAAGCCGCCACAGCAGGCGTTCTATTCAATATGGACTTTAAGCAGAACCAAACAAAAAGTAAAATAATCAATCAAAATAATCATTCTATACATATATTGCAAAGGTTTAATGGTCCCAAATATTTGGTACAACATTTTCAAGCCCATAAAAACAATAATGTAATGGCATATGAAAAAAACTTATTATTCAAAGGAGCTTATTGTGTATATATTTTTATCTCTGCAGCCTGTACTAACTTTCTGTCTCCTAACTTAATTTTTTGCATTTTAAGTATTTTTAATGCCACATATGAAATTAGAAGATAAATGCACCATATTCAGTTTTGTTACACCTAACATTTTAAAAAAAATTATGATTCACGCTACAATCTAACAACTTCACATAACACAAACACTACTATAAAAAAAGCAGATAGTTATTTAAAAACCCTGTTTTTTTGCAATGCGATGTATATTTACGCACAAACTTGTTACCAAGCATTTTGTCAGAACATGTTGCTTTTTTCAGTCATTTGATTGACACAGCACAGCAATTGGGTTTGAAGTCTGCAGTGCTTAGAAAACAAAGCATCTGGAAAGCATATTCAGTTCCTGTACCTCAAGCTCAACTGCTCAACAAGGCGTTAAGTAAACGCTCACGTCTGAATCCCAGATGAACCTCTTTATTAATTATTCATGAGAAACATCAGTATTTCATGAGCATTTGCCCAGTCTCACTCCCATTCATTTTAAAATGTTTTTCATTGAGCTTCAGTTTGATTAGTTAAGTCTTAACCTGAATGGTCAATGGAAGTGTCCTTTTGAGGCGCATTCATCTAATAGCAGTCCAAACGGCAAATGCTCCTTAAAAAGGTCTGGAGACAACTGTCTGACAGTTTGCCCCTTGAGACAGGCACTCAACAGCAAGGCCAATAAGGAGCCATGATTGCCTCATCAAGCCTAAATGGTGAAGGGTTTGCAGCATTCGTGGATGAAAGCTTTGTCATCTTGCATCATTACGAACATCGCTATCCGATTGGCCACTCCTTGATCCTCTCATTTAATTCAGGTCAAGGCTTTGCAGCTGTAGACAAATAAACTGTCGATTACAGAAGATACTCAAACTGATTGCACCAGTAGGAGATGAAAAAGACCTTACAATATCAAGGTCAGCAGGTTGTCATAGTTCATGTTGATTCACTGTTTTTTAATCTAAAAAACCTAATATTGTGGCTGAAGTCCCCTTTGTAATTTTTCAGGCTAAAGAAAAGTTTTGTTTTCATCAAGGCTTGAGATCAATACCTCATTGAAGTGCTGTCCTGAGGGTTTCCGCTAATGCTGCCCGCTGCTGCACTTCTCAGGAAAATAGGGAGTGACAGAGGGTCACCGCTGCTGGGTTCATCTTCCCCTGACCTTTACGTCCCCTTTGGGGATCTGTCTTTTTCACTGGGACAGGATATAACCCAGGCACAGCAGAGGGCAGGAACAAAACAAAGAAAAGTTGCACCATGATGTTTGCAGCCGCCCACCTCTGCCACCCGCAGCTCTCTTCACCAAGCTCTTGAAAGTCATTGCCTCAAATTTGGAACAATAAGTACAAAGTGCTTTAAACAGTGTGTTTAGTACACCACCTTCCCTCTCAACTGGAGCACAATTTGAGCAGCGGTGGCCAAATACTCAAAAACAGAAATTATTTAAAGTGACTATGTAATGAAATGGCAACTAGAGGGTACGAGGCAGAAAAAAAAAAAAAATAAATAAAAAATAAGGAATTTCCTCTTTTGTTTTCCTGAACATGTCAAAAAGTGAGAAAGTGCAGTGGGTGATTGATAGCAGCGATGAAGACAATGTGGAAAAAAAAATGCTCAAGGTTGAAACAATGGCCAATGAGGCATTGGCAGCGGAGTTGGGATGATTGATATGGGTGACAAAGTGAAGACCCTAGGCTGGAGCACAGCCGCCAGTCTCCACACCCAGATGAGGCTTCAGTATTCTGTGTCTACTCCGTCTGCTCATCTGGGGAAGACAGGAACTCAGCACTGGACCTCTTACAGCTTTGCAAGACTGGTGAAAATGAGGGGTGAGGACCGATCTCTCATGTTGTCAGTTCTACTTTTCATTAGATACAGCTGTTTTGATGTGGGTTTTTTATAGAAAGTTGATTTTAGCCTCAGTTTTACTGGGCCAGGGTTTTAAAGAAAACAAAAAACAAAACAAAACATTAACATATTTAACAAATTTACAAGTTAACATATTAAACTGACAACATATATATATATATATATATATATATATATATATATATATATATATATATATATATATATATATAATTTTTCAATTATAACATTTAATAAATAGTACCGCAGTTAATAATTCTTAAGAAACCATTTAATACGAATTCCGAAAACATAGAAATGCAGTCTTATCATCTCTGAAGCTGTAAATGTAGGAAAAATTAAGTAAACCAATAAATTAATTAATTAATTGATAAAAAAAATAAATAAATAAAAAAATCACAGGCAAATAGAATATTCAATAAATAAAATGCTTAAAGGAATAGTTCACCCAAAAATGAAAAATTTGTTTTCATTTACTCACCCTCATGTCGTTCCAAACCTGTAGAAGTTTCTTTCTAATGTTTAAAACAAAGGAAGATTTTGAAGAACCAAACAGTTGTTCCTATTGACTTCCATAGTAAGGAAAGAAATACTATGGAAGTCAATGGGGACCAGCAACTGTTTGATTACCAGCATTCTTCAAAATATATTCTTTTATGTTCAACATAAGAAACTCATACAGGTTTGGAATGATATGAGGGTAATTAAATGACGACAAAATTTTAATTTTTGGATGAACTGTCCCTTATTGAAAGTACATATTAAAATATTAAATGTATAAAAAAAGATCACATTTAATAAATAGTAACATAACAAATTTTTAGGAAACAATTTACTATGAATTCTGAATATATAACTTCAGCCTTATCCAATCAGAAAAGGTAAATGTAGGGAAAAATATATAAAAATGTTAAAAAGCAAAGAAAACATTAATAATAAATAAAATACTTAAAATATGAAAAGTATATAAAAAATTAAAAGCATAAAATGTAATAAATAAATATTAAAAAGTAACAATTTTTTTTTTAGGAAACTAATAACTGAACTGAAAGTATACAATTGTAGCCTTATCCATAAAGAAACCATAAATGTGGAAAAGACAATGCAGATGTAGTCTATCTATAGAATATAATAACCCTTTCTAAAGTTGCAATGTTACCTGCAAGTTTCTGTCTGCATTATTCAAAGCACCCTGCAATTATGTCTGTGAGTGACAGGAGAAAGCAAGAAAAATGCTATTGTATTATGCTGTACATTGTCTTTTTTTTTTTTTTTTTTTCCTGTCCTGTCTCTCTCACACATGCTCTCTCTCATTACCAGCACTACCCATGCCCTACTGTTTCTGTAGTGAGAAATTTGAACTGGTAACTCCCCAAGGTCAACCGATATCTCCACCAACAGCAACAGCCACAGCCCCTGCTGACAGCCAGTCACATTTATATTTAGCCAGAGAGGAAGAGGAGGAGGAAGAGGTGCCAACTGAATAAGCCCGCTTCCCTTCTGTGCAGGAGATGCATCCTGTAAGATCCGCCTGCCTGCGTCTCTCACTTTCACTCTGTCTCTCTCTGACCCAGAAAAACAGCCCCGGCACGACAGAGAAATGCAGGAGTGCAGACACACCTAAATATAAATAACTTTGTGCCACTTACATGTCTAATGACGGGTCGAAGCTTGAAAACGTTACGAGTTTAGAGTCGGTTTGGAATGCCTGAAGTGAATTTTCTGGTGTTATATTCACTTTTGAAGAGTTGCAATGCCAGGGGTTGTTTTTTTTATTATATAAAACCATCACAAAACAACTGATATATTAAGATAACTAACAATTTTTATGGAAACTTCAGAATTCACAGTCTACGGTGGTCAAGCAGGCTTTGGAACACTTTTGAAACAAGCTGGTCGAATTTTATTCTTGAATTGACAGACTTTTTTGACCATCGACAGCATCTGATCCGCTTTGCACCTTATTCCGGCCAAGAACTGCCCACTTCATATGCCAATCTGATTGGAGCTTGTGATTTTGGCAGGTGCTTTCCATTTCTGCAAGCAATAAGCATCAGACGGTCAGAGAATGGACAAACCATTTCTTCTTGCCGGCAATACTGCTAATTAACTAGTTTGGACCTACCCTAAACCTGCTAGAACACCTGTAAACCAGCATCCTTCAGAAGCTGGTTTTAGCTGGATTAGCTGGAAAAGGATTTGTTTGTTAAAATGATAATAAAGCTTCTTCTCTTTTCAAATTTTAGACAGAGAAAAATAACTGAAGAGCACAAGATAAAAAAAACTAGAGGGTCATTTCTCAAGCACCGTCCAGGGAATAAATAATCAACTTGATTTGGTCCAATGCGGCCAGTCACGCTCCATTGTAATTTGAGGGGCTGTTAGGATTAGTTTAAAGTGTGAAATTAATAAAGGGCAAACTGAATGTGATAGAAAGGTGGGAAGAATTGAGATGAAATAGAAAGGAAGGGACAGACGAGATGCCTAACAGAGGATGAGAGGTGTGTGTGTGTTCTGGGGACAGACTGGAGGGCAGTGGGAGGTTTGGCACAAGGACAGAGATTACAGCAGCGTACTTGGGGGAGGTCTGAAAGGAGGATGCCATGACCTTTCCCAGCTCACAACACAGCCAGTACCAGATTCACAGAGAGGAAGACTTGATAGTTTAGAGTCAGAAGTGCTGGTCTCATGGGTGGTCAGCCCACGCAAGATTAGTAGGACATTTATACAGGATGACAGGATGGATCAGCCATACTTTGAGCATGTGCAGTATGTATATTGTGCACAGAATGCAAGTCATCTGTATGCATGGAATGCCCAGATGAGCTACTACATATGCTAAAGTGTGTAGTATATAATCAGAGTTGATTGTGTGGAATACTATATCAGGGTTGAGTCATTCAGAAATTAAGAATGCCTTTTAAAATTCAAATTGAATTCCTTAGTTTAAATACAGACAGACAGACAGACAGACCGATAGATAGACTATATAAATTTCACCAAATTGAACATAGTAACAAAGCAAGTGCAACAATGTAGTGCACTACTTTTTAAATATATAATGTGTACTTAGGGGTGGGCGATATGACCAAAATCTTATATCTCGATATGAGTAACTTTATTTCATGGTTTTTGATACCATAGAAATGTCATAATTCTTGTCACCAGAGTCAATATAAAAAAAATAAAAATAAAAAAAAACAAACATACAAACAAACAAAAAACTAATACTAGCCTAAATTAAAAAACAAAACAAAACAAAAAACCTAAAGCTCACTGAAGACAGGTAAACAGTCATCTTATTCTTATTAAACAAGAATAAGAAACTAATTACAAGCAATAGGACAAAAAAAAACTACAGTAGAACAAAAAGAAATGCTACATACAGTTTAAAAAAATCAAACTTATAAAAACACTGCGTATTCATCACTGTGTAAATTAAATATATGTCTTATTAAAGTTGCAAACGTGATTTAGTCAAGAGCAGTGAGAGATTTTCTCTCTTATGTTGTTTGATTAACATGAATGACAGAGAACAGGAATATTAGACTGCTGTCACTTTAAGAGCTGCCTGGATCCAATATAATTTTACACATGTGTTTTCTGAGTAGTGAATACATTATTGGATCCAGAGCATTTCACTTTCTGTAACTTTCACTTGAAATAGTTAGAAAAACGTGTGATTTGGGTAAATCAGGATGCTACTGCATATGAGCATATGTCCAAGAATATGCAAGTAGATATTTAAGGAATCAGTGACATGCTATACAATGTGTACTACTGAAGGTATCACATAACATACACAAGGTGGCATGCATTTCTTGCTAAAGGAAGTGGTTTGAGAAAAAGCATCAGCATAAAAGCACTGTATGTCTTGCACCTGTGCTACATTTGTTCAAAAATGAGCGTCTTAGGTGTATTTTGTAACAGCTTATTAATGACATCATTCTTTTAATTAAGTTTTCTGGAGTTTGCTTCAAAACTCCAAAGTGTTGTATCTACCAGGGAAAAATCAAACAGACAGCAGTGTGTTTATAGCAGTTTCACAGGGAATGAGCATATGGGACAGTGTTTGTGTTGATGTGTGCGCCTGTACACTGGCCACTTTCTCCCTCACCTTCCTAGAGCAGAGTGTGTGTCATTTCCTGTTTATGTCACCACAGAGAACAGAAAAGGGCAGATCCGAGCAAGACCCAGAGTACATTTACTGTCACAAGCACTTTTCTGAGCCTCGGACACATGATTTACCTGTAAAACGTCAAGTACGAGGCCTACACTCTTTAAAGCGTCTTAAAATTCAAAACCACAGTCCCAGAGATACATGCAAGGTGCCCTGCTTTGTGCCTGCCAAGAACAGGGCCTTCTTTCAGACGCAAACCAGTCACCTTGCTGTAATTGGCCATTATAGCATTGCAACTGCAGTACACTGAATCAGTTACCATCAGTGGAGATGTTGTTAGGGTCCAGGCAACATTGTTCATTTACTCAGCATTAGGGGTGCTCCGATCAGGATTTTTGAGGCTGATCACCGATCACAGAAAGCAGTATCTGCCAGTACCTATCACCGATACCGATCTTTTTAAAGCCGTCTTTTTATCACGTAGAATTATTTATATTGATACTCCAATCAGTATTTTTAGACATTTATTCAGTGCCTGAATTACATTTTTGAAAATGGGGGGAATTCCCCTCTTAGGTGACTCTTGTGAGAGAGGATTTTTTAATTTGAGGGGTGGAGGGAGGCATGTTTTAGACATTTTTTTTTTCAAAAATATAATTTTATCTGACCTAAATGTTTGATCATCCAGTGCATTTTTGTTTTTACAATCATGCAGTTGTTGCAGAAAAGCTTACACACAGCACACGCCTGATTTCAGACAGGAGTCCACTACTGATCCATCTGTTTACCACAAACACAACATTTATCCATTATTTTGATTTCAAATCCAAACATTGTTACTGAAAATGCTTTTTCATTGTGATTCTTTCTTTCTTTCTTTTTTTTTTTTTTTACAGTAATATAATCTTTATAGACGTGTTTAAATGCAAAATAATCAACACATTATTCAATGCTTTTTACTTTTGCATTTACTTCTAGATTTATATATTAAGTTGCTCAAGCAAGTGGCAAAACATTTAAACTATTCTTGTTATCACAAACATTCTAAATTAACTTATGACTGGCAGAAACAGTCAGCTCTACTGCATTTTCTTTTGCATTTAAATCTTTATTATAAACAATCTTGCAGTTCATAAAGAACTTTGCTTTCCATACCTCCACGAGTACCATCTATTATTGCCTTGTTTATCTAAAAGTGCTCTTTTCCTTTAAATCTATAGCCAAAATGCCATATGTGTTGACTGTGAAACACAGTAACACCATACTCAGCATGCTTATTTGGGTATCACAGTGTAATTGTTCAGGGCAGGTAGGGATGCCACCTCAACTTGCTAAGATGCAAATGGACAGTCCTGAACACCTGTAGCCGGTCAGATGGTGTTTCCAGCGATTGTGTCCTCTGAGAGTGAACAGAAGGCATGATGAAGCAGTCAGGAAAGATGTGTTAGCCTTGATGAGCATATGAACAACAGCCTTTTTTGCTGGATAACACATCTCTGAATGCTTGATTCTGATCAGCTGATTGAGGCATTCAGTGGTCAGATATTTCTGTATAATGACTGCCAACCTGGATATTTCACTGTTGACCATGGCAACATACCTGTGGCTACTTAAATCTCTTTCATTTCACTCTGCATCCTCTCAAGTTTGAATTTGAATCAAGCTAATTGGCCCCATCTTGTGACTCAAAACAGTTACTATGACTACTAACTGCAATAAACAATGGTCTTCAGTCCTCAATTAAATCAACAAAACGAAAGCATTTCTCAGAACAACAACAACAACAACTGTTAAAAGCTACACAGAGCTGGATGAAAGAACTTAAAGTCAGCATGAAAGGAAAATTCACATACATCCATTTTGTAAATGCACAATTCATCCATGTATGTTTTGTTTGTTTCTTTCTTTATTATTATTTTTCTTTCTTTTTTTTTTAATATTTAATCAAAATGTCACAATTTGATCTGGTGAAAACAACTCTCTCTGGTGATTTATGCCACACTTCTTCAATCATTTAATCCACTTCAACCTGCAAGCTTGCATCTAGAGCAGCACGATTCGTTAAAAGATTGCGATCTCGATTCAAATACACACGCGATCTTACTTATAAATGACAATGATTCGTCTGTGCCTGTTAAATCTTTGACAAAGTCATCTCTGGGTCTGGTGGTAGCACTTTTAGCTTAGTTTAGCATAGTTCAGGCGCAATGATATTACGCAGCGCCTGAAAGTAGTCCCCAGCTATATCATAACTAGTTACCTAGCTGGGGACTACTTTCAGGCGCTGCATAATATCATTGCGCCTGCTGCACCCATGGTACGGCAGCAAAGTTCCTTGATAATTACGCCGGAATGAGAGTATAGTTCCTCGCCATATCGGCCTAGAAAATCACTACTTTTCATTTTCCGTCGGTCTTAGTACACGATGTAACTACAGAAGAGTCAAGCTTTAAATAGGAAAATTATCGAAACTCTTTGGTCATTTTTGAACGAGATGCTAATGGTCTAATCCGATTCAATGAACTATGCTAAGCTAAGATAAAAGTGCTACCGCCAGACCCGGAGATCAGCTGAATGGATTCAAAAACGATAAAACTCAACTGTTTAACTCTAGTTAAAATGAGCCTATTTTCAAAAAAGTGGAGTGTTCTTTTAACAGCTATAAATCTTGCTAAATCCACATTAAATCGTTTTCCTTTTAAAACTGGCTGAAAATAAATGTGCCAACTCCAGTTCTGGTTTCACTGGGCTGCAGACATCACAAGCTAATCCTGATATGAGTATTTTTCCTATTCAAATATAACCTTTCAGTAACCTTGAAAAACTCACTGGAAAAACAACACAGAAGCTAGATTCTCCCAAATGATCTAAAGCAAGATTTGCAGTTTTCTTGAGCAGATGAAGGTAAGGCAATGATTTTAAAGCAAGTCCAAACAGGTTCAATGAATCACAGAATCTAACATGAGGCACCAGCTCCAATTCCAAGCATTTTGGATTGATTTCTTTCAGCAATCTACAAATAGATTCCTATGCCACAAATAGTCTCCTATGGAAGCAGCCAGACATTAATTCTTCCCCATCAGATATCCCCACGTTGGGCCTGGTTTTGTTAGTCAATATCTGCCTCCCTTGCATAAAAAAAAAACTGAGCTTCTTTTGTCCTGAGAGGTGCAGGGAGAAACACTTGGTACTAGGGGTGTCGAAATTAATCATTTCTATGGTGCATTGCGATGCAGACGAGGACGATTCGGTATCGGTTCAGTAATAGACCATAACCGATTATAACGTACTGATACTTTTCTGACATCATTTGTCGCATATGTGCTTTGTCGCGGTAGCATACAATGGCGGAGGGAGGCGAGACGCGAGTGTGCGTAATTAAAAATGCTCCAACTACTTCAAAAGTTGACATCTGGGCACATTTTGGCTTTTATGAACAACCTGGTAAGCACGACCTGGAGAAGACACACGCTGTGTAAATCATGTCACACACAAATAAAATATGCAGGGGGTAATACCACTAACTTGATAAACCACGTCAGCCATTTTCACCCTGAGCTGTTAACCCTGTCAGTGCCAAGCATTTAGTATTTACTTTTGTGTATTTGTTCTAAACACTCCTGTTGTCTTCTGTGTCCAGACTTGGTTTTGTTTGATGTTTGATACATTCAAGAAGCGTGTTTTCTTTGAGCAGGTAAAATTAAAGGTTCAGTTCATATATCAGACTGCTTGTATTTATTGACAAAATTGTATACATGTGACGTAAAATTGAAAATTGAGGATGCAGTGCATCGTCAATGCACCGTGATATCGAATTGAACAGAATCAATGACATGATAATCGTAATCGAACCGAACCATGAGACCAGTGTAGATTCACACCCCTACTTGGTACATTGACATTCATCAGGACCTATTAAACAAAGGTCGGCAGATTCCACAGAAGAATGAGTGGCTTCATTGGAAACACTAGGAGATATTAGCCACCCTATCATGTTGTTCTGTTCTGCATTTAGTGTGTGTCTGCTTGTTGACTGAGACTGTGCTTTAGAACAAAGTCATGGTAATGGGTTTTAGCAAAAAACACACACAAACACAAACCCATAAATGCACACAAATATACACGAGATTAAATGCCTGGTTTCCATTTCATCTTTGTAGGTATTTACTATTTATTTGGCTTGAGTTGATTTGCACTGTCATTGTCACTATAATTGAATTTAATTTCTTTATATATACAGGGCTCGACATTAACACTTGTCCGCTTGTCCGGGACAAGTGAATGTTTTGGACGGGCAAGTGAAAGAGAAATGTACTTGCCCAATCGGACAAGTAACTTGAAAAAGTCAATACCAAAAACAATAATAACTGCCTTTATTTATGATAATAGCCTTTGTTATAGGGGTGTGCGATATATATCGTTTGCGATAATTTCGTAATTGTTGTTTTAACGAGTATATTGCAAGAATCAAACAAAACACACCTACAGAGTGCACGCATACATTACATAAAGTCGTCTAGGTTAGACTAGCGCACGTGCGAGTGCGTTCTTTCACTGCATGATTCAGTATTACAATGCATGAAGAATGATCAGAAAATTCAAGATATGGGAGCAGAAAATGTATGTATTTATATAATTTCATATAGTTTCACTCAAAGATCGAGGGCCGTTTTTTTTTTTTTTTTTGCTCCAAAAACCATCATGATTACAAATGTGATTTTATAACAGTTCAATAAACAAGAAGTTAACATTAAGAGACTTACGTTTTGGACACCATATTGCCTGTTTCTGCTCTATTTCACCAACAAAAATCATTCCAAACACAGCCACAGCACTGTTTTGTGTCTCTGAGCAACATGACGGCGTTTCGTGCCTGAATGAATCAACCGTTTAAATGATTCGGTTCAGTCGCAATGACTCACTTATAAACAGTGACTTGATGCCACCTACTGGTGGTTTTAATTTCACATTTACAGTATTATTTTATTTTTTAAATAATTTCAAATCTCAGTATTCAACGTTTTATGAATCAAAACATTATTTATTCATTTGTAACGGCAGTTTAAAGCATTCCATGTCCCTCAGAGCTGCATTAAACAGTGGGTAAATGTATCTATGCCACTTCAGATGCAGCTTCTGTGTTTCCTCTACATTGCAAAGATGAATTTTGTTGATACTGATTTCATTTGTTTGGTAACAGCCCAAATGTCTTATTATACTAATTGTCTGATTAAATTGAACTCTAATTAAAAAAATAAAAATTTAAGTTTGAAAATTCATATATAAAAAAGTAAATATTAGCATTTTATTTTTAAGTTTAATATAAAATAATTGTATTTGTAATTAATACTCCCTTTTATTTTAAAATATAACAGTATTATCACACTTTTTTCATTATTTTATTTAAAAAGAACAATCTAACTAAAACTAAATGTGTTTTGTATAACTACAATAAATAATTATATTTATAACTCTTTTTTTTTTCTCTCCGGGCAAGTAACTTTTATACTCGGACAAGTAAATGACAAATTTACTTGTCCGAAGGACAACAACATGAGAATGCTTAATGTCAGGCCCTGAGATATATATATATATATATATATATATATATATATATATATATATATATATATATATATTTATACAAACCATGAGGGATATTTGAATGAGAATGTCATCATTGAAATTTTAATGTAGAAATTTAGACAGTGCAGAAATACAATGCAATTCATTATTATTGTTTTCATTATTTTTTTTCCTTGATCAGCACAATTTTACTATTTCACAATTTTTCATTAAGAAAGATGTCATCCCATTTTAAGCTCAAAGGTTGTGTGCCAATATCATGAGCCATTTAAACAACTTAATCCTTTAATTTCCTTTCATTATATGCCAGTGGATTAGTTTGTGGGAGGCATTTGACATTAATCCTAAATACATCTAATGTTTTAATAAATGTGAAGGAAATAGAGGTTGGTGTGGTACCAATCAGTTATGAAATCCATCTGAAATGGGTGTTAATGTCCTCCAGACCATTCAGAAGCAGATATAATGTCCTATGGCACTTCATAATATAAATTGTAGCTGGACCTCTCAGAGGGCATATAATTCACAAGATCCAAAGGTGGCTGTTTTGTACCAAAATCAATAATGTCTTAAACTTCTTAAAGAGGGATCTATAATTGATATACTTTGAAGCACTTATAATACCTTACCCAGCAAAGATATAAAAATAAGAGAACAAAATGGAGACAAAGAACAGATTGTACCAAACAGGAACCTTTACGTTGGTTCTTTCCTCTTGCTTCCTGATACGGTGCACTGTATCTCCAAAGTATAAAAGATTGGTTTGTTTAGGATCAAGAAGACAGTACTGCATATCATGAAGAGCTTAAATCTCTTCTGTCCATGAGCTCATCACATACTGGAGCACATCGTCCCCATAAACAACACACCAGTCCTTAAACAAATCATCAATTAGAAGCCTTCCCGGAGCCATTCAGAGCACATAAAACTGCTCATCAAACCATCTGCTGGACAATTTATCATCACACAGTTCCATTAATTCACTTCTTTCTGCATCAACCCTAACTGCCCAGGGATCAACAATAAGGATCATCTGATGGATCTAGGCCAGTTTTGGCCACTTGAAAGTAGCCGGCTATCAATATTTTATTGACAATTTGAGAAGCAAAAACACACAATCCGTTGAGGCTCCCATAACAAAATCATTAAAGCATTCCAACAATGTAATGCATTTATTTTTACAGCTTAAGTGAAAGATAATTGTACAATTGGATCACAACTGAATTGGTTTGTGGTGTGCCACATTTAATTATGCGCTGAAATAATATTTGAGTTATCCAGCGTCTCAAATTAAAATGGGCACTTAAATGCAATATTGAATGGAACGTGAGCATTGTAATTAAAAAGATTATTAAAAGTATGTTTGCTAAATTTTGTTTCTTTGAGAAGGCAGCTTGGGGCAATGTGATTTTTATACTTCAAAGTGAAACCTTTTGAAGTTTAACACAAAGAACCGATTGGAATTTGATATTAGCAGGATATTTTACACTGTTTTTTGGGGGGGGACCATGAGAAGTCCTGTGATCTGTGAGCACTGTTAGTGCACTCAGACTTGTCTGAAAGAAGATGAAAGGCCAACATGGGACACTCAGTGGCTTCTCTGACATTGTCTCATCAATAGAATATGGAAACAAAAACATGCTTTTACCTATGACTCGTCACAAAATAATAGAGGATTGTCCACTGCTAATGCACTTTCTATCATGTTTTCCAATTTGGCAGCACTTGTCTTTGTCAATTATTCTACAATCACTGTAAAGTAATTTTCAGGACACATTCCATTTTAACAGTCTATCTTTGTTCCTCTTTGCTGTGCAGACTAAATAGAGGCCCGAAGGAGGGACAATTTGACAACAGCATCTGGGTGGTCAAAAGGGGTCAAGGTTTGGCTTGTTAGCACGGTCCACCATCTGGATGCAAAAAGCATGTTTCTCTATCGATAGCCATTCAAAATCAAGCAACCTATATATTGCTGTAGAACTTGTCAGATTGTCCACAGTAATGTGGTGCCATCAGACAATCAGTGTTGTCATAATTTCATTAATCAAATGGCATTTGCGGTGATTAGCTCATAAATAAATAAATAAATACCTGGCTGCAGAATTGAGCACCCATGAGGAAAGACGACAGTTTTCAAACTGCAAACTTCAAAAGAGTCCTGTGCCTGCTGAGCAACAACCATTGAGATAAATAGCAAGGTTAACAGATAGCATTCTCCACGTATTCAAGACACTTAAGAAAGTGAATGCAAAGGCTGGTTTTCTTTCATGTTCAGAGGAGACTCATTACTGGGACTTAAATGCCATCCTGCCCTGAAAATAGGAAGTCCAGGGTGTTCTGTGAAGACTGGGGTAAGTCATTAAGGTGACTGGTGGTAAAGCCACAGTATTAAAAGAAACCTCAGTCTCTTACACTATCAGGGGTTACTACAACTCTGGCGCATTGCCATTACTGAGGACTTATGAATTATTTATGCAGCACGCATTCAAATCAGGAGGGTTAAAGGTGCAAAGTGCCATTAAATGGCTGTGATTTTATATTTTAGGGTTTAATGAATACATTGCAGACTTGTTCTCTCACCTGAAGGCTAGCTGCCGACTCAAGGCGAGGACATCATTTTACGGTATGTTAAAGGTACACAATCGCCTTGCCTCAAACACTGTCCAAAACCAATGCCCTGTCCGCATTTCACGGTATATCGCCGTTTTTCTCTGTTCACGCCATTGTTCGCCGTTTTGAACGAGCACGTTCAGGCCAATGTGACTGCTCTTTGGCAGCTCACCAACAACAACTGTTATGCAAATTTACCTCTGTGTTTTATTTGGGAGAACAAAGAGATTTTGGGTGGACACTTTCAGCTTTGGTCTCTGTTCACTTCAGGGCTTTCAGATTTGTAGGTTTAATTAATTTTCAAAGGCAAGCCTGCGGTTTATTACAATGTGCAAATGATTCTCAGTGGCAGAGCAAAGCACGCTAATCTGCATGTAGCGCGTTGTGAAAGGTCATTCCCTCCAGCTCAACAGACAAAGCTCACTCCAAATTGATAAGCCTGACACAGGGGATATGCACAAACACACTCAGACAATACAAAAATATGGACACCTATTGATGCTCTGTGCCACAATCTATTAGTCAAGAATTCAATGATTTGCCCAATGGTGTCTGTGAAGTTATGCAGAATGATAAAAGTGCAAAAAATATCTGTTTTTAGCACTGCATAAAAAGAACATTTGGGTGCCGCTAATTCCAGCACACAGTTTAATTCCAAACCTTTATGAGCTGCCTACAATCAATGTGCAGCTGGTATCTTAAGTAACAACTTCAACCTTACCTTATCTGGTATGCACTTATATTAAAATTCTGTCTGAAGCAGATAATACGAATATTAACACTACAAGTGAATTTGGGTATCACAAAATAATACTGTATAGTATGAAAAAAAGGCCAACACCAGATAAATCTGTAATAGGCCTATTCTATAACAAATTCGGTAACACTTTATTTTAAGGTGTCCTTTGTTACACATATTACATGTACTTACAATTAAATTATGTATATTTACATGCAAGTAACCCTAAGACAAATCCTAACCCTAACCATAAAGTAAGTACATGTAGTTAATTAATATTACTCAGTACTTAAGTGTATAATTACACTGTAACAAGGACACCTTAAAATAAAGTCTAACAGCAAATTCTATAGCAGTATGTTCCAATACAGCAAATATAGCAGCATAACGTATCCTTTGCGGATAATGCGATCCCAGAATGCACTGCGACAAGCTCACCAATTTCCATGCTATTTTGATTCCTACCTTGAACATTTCAGACTTTATGGTTTCATTTCAGTTGGAAGACATCATTTGAAGGTAGCTGCCTATGTAGGCAGTGGGGCAGCTCACAAGATTAAGAACAGAGCCGGTGTTTAATATCAATTACAAAAACTTCCTAAAGCTGATTGCTGGATTTGCTGGCGAGTCATTGTTTTAGAACGCAAGAGGCTTTATGAACCCATCAGCCATGACATTGGCTGCATAAATATGCACATCCTGGCTTTAGACATGAGGAAGTGAAGGGAGCGGAAAAAAGGTCCCTGTGGTATCACTTTATACACACACACAGTCACATTTGTTGACTCCATGTCTCTTTGATGTAAATTCTGACATTTCTGGCAGCTCTGTATTCTGTGAGTGATGGCACTGCCTTTTACTGAGGTCAAAAATAGTGGAAAAATATAGCTCAGTCGAAGTGCAATCACAATGCTATGGTGAATACTGGGCATGAGTGGTTTCCTTTCCTTTTGAACCTTATCAAATTTAAATTCGCCTCTCTCGATTTTAGCTTCTATGTGACTGCTTATTAGAATACGGCAATCACAATGTGGCAAGGATCAAAGAGATGCAAAAATCTCAGAAGTTGTTAGAATAAAACCAGATTTTACATTCATCAGGCACTTCATTTAAATGGAAGAACGGAACGAGCAACACCACAAAACTCCGCCATCCACGGTCAAATCCCATTAAGTCAAGTGAAGTCCAAATAGCTAGAGATGCTTTGAACGGCTGCCGGCATTAAAAAAGGATGATGGTGTGAAACAGAGAGCTTTTCCTTGCTTAGTGGATGAAAAGCTGAAAGAGCCATTATTGACTGAACAGTCATCAAGTTGCTCCACAGTTTACTGCCTCTCTCTTTGTGTCAGTGACATAAGAGACAGATAGCCGGCAATACAAGAGCAGGCGAGTGGTTTGACATCTGCTCTAATGGAACCGTCTACCCTCGGGCACTCACTTTAGCACAGTCAAGGAGGACTGTGGAAGTTTGAACAAAACAAAAACTCAGTAGTAAATCTAATTGAGTGTTACTGATCCAGTATTGCACTGCAGTACTGGGGTTTAAGATTTTTGGATGACCTGTTAGCATGCAGTGACCATATAACCTAAAATCTATTAAAATTGCCCCATGACATTCAACACTGCTGATGTCACAATATGGTTTCCCAGTCCCCCGAGCGGTTTGTATCTCATAGCACAAAGAACATGTGTAAACTGACAGCTTGTTGGAACAGGTGTGTCTGTGTTTTATCTATGCATATGCTGGCGTGTGGGCCATTTGCACGACTGTTTTGACATGACCACAATGAGGGTTGTGATGATTCACGCAGAAAAAAACGGCACAGATGCAAACGCACAAAAATAAACATATGCTCATGCTATCAGATTATCTGATTAGAAAATGACACCATAATAACACTATTGGTATTGAATTTTTTTTTCTTTTCTGTAATTTTTAAATCTAAATTTTAGTCATTCATTTTATATCTATACATATTTTCCCTCTCACTGGTTTGTAACATGATCTGGCCGTCTATTTCAAAGGGAGCTGTCCACATGGCAGGTGCTGAATTTCACTGCTTGAGTTTGACCTCTATGACAATAATACTATAGATCTACAGACAGCTGTCAGGGCTTCTTAAGTAGCAGTAGAGCTCAGCATTAGGAGTGATGTTAAGCTCTCTATATGTCTTTATGGTCATGTATAAAAACAAATTTTTTGCAAAAACATTATTTCTGCATTCATAAATTCTTCACCCCGCTGAATACTCACAAAGAGAGTATAACTCCATATTCAGCCCTGACAGCAGGTCTAGTTATCCTGCGACCCACTAGAAGCCAAAATAATTAAAAGCAACTAAAGTAGTCTATACTGTGTGTGGATAATTTCATGCTTTTTTAATTTCAGAGAGAGGATTGGGAAATTACAAAAATCCAGACTTGAAATCTTTTTTCCCACATGAGCACATCAAAAACCAACCATTATGCCACAGACCCAAAAAGGAACTATCGAAATGCAAAATTTCTGGCGAATTTATAGTATAACTAGATATCATTATCTGTAAATTAAATGTTAAAATGTTGACTGAATATGCACACAGACTAATTAGAATCAGACTAATAATCAGTTGAAATAATTTAAAAAGATATAGTCACTCTTGTGTATTTACTGACAGGGAAAAAAAGAGTAAACAAAGAAATGTCCAGATGTTGCACATTGGCTTTGGGGCCACAAACTGGGCCCCTTCATACACAGCCTGATCCACACAGATCTGCTATGAGTCAGGGAATTTTAGAGGGTATGAATAAGATGATGGCATAACTAGCACCACTGAGTGTTCATTACCCCCAGACTGACGTCAAACCTCCATGATTAAGAACAGACACCTCCTAGTGCCATCTCCACCCCTGACACCATTTACACGGCACCTTCTGACATTGTCAGCATGACACACAGCACTACCACATGTAATGCTGAAACTAAATGTGAAAAAAAAAGAAAAAGTGATTTGTTATAGGACATAACTTTCACCCAAATCATAGTTGAGGCTTTATCGTATGTCTGGGAAGGATTCTGCAGTAACAGACTTTGATTTGGCTTTATGCTGTTCTTAAATCAAGCTCTTTATTGCCATTTTAATAAAGATACTTTGTACTCCATGATTTTGTTGCATAAAATTTAAAATGTAACAAATATTATTAAATAGTTTTATTATTATTGTGTCAAAAACATTCTACAAGCAAGTAACATGCTAAGCAACCTAGCAACTTGGTGGCTCGTTAGATTAGAAATTAGATTTCATTTTAGAACAATACATTTGTAATATTTTTCAAAACTACAGCAACATCAAATTATAATTCCAAACATTTTTTTTTTCCCCCAGATGACTCCACCTGTCTCAAGCCACAGCTCCAGGCTTAGAGACATTCGCTGCATGGATGGCAGTTACCAAACGTTTGTCTCCACTCTGTCCCCGGGCTCAGATCTAACAGCAGCTGGAACAAACACACTTTATCAAATAAACGTCAAAGGATGTTGCCGAAGCAGTCTGGCATTACCCACGATACTATTGCAACCAACGGCAACAAGAAGAGATGATAAATGAGTGGAACAATGTCTCCGGTCTGACAACATCCCCTCCCTTGGCTCATCCATTTGTTTTGTGGGTGTCCCTGTAAATTAGATGAAAGACAAAGGCTGCATAACATGCCGATGGCTATGTGCAAGCAGGGCCTACATAAGGATCAGAGCGAGGCATTTTGAAGTAAAACTGATTATAAGACAACTGAAGACAGTGGGATACAGAGAAATGGAGACAGGAAGGAGAGAGAGACAGATGCATAAAGAGACAACACAGTGAGAGTGAGGTCAAACCTGAGCCCCACTGTCATACTGAGGAAGAGAGAAGGAGATGAAGCACAAACTGATGAGAGACTGCTCAAACTCTTGCTGTGAGTACTGCTGCTCATAGTCTGCACGATGCATATTAATCACAAATTTGAAAGTACTTCCTCCACCTTGCAAACTTTAATGTGATTGGCTGATGGAAAATAGATGAGGTTTTCATTTTACAAGTTGAGATACGCAACCTTTTTTTGAATCGTTATAATTCCCTTTTGTTCACCAAGGCTTTGATCAAAAATACAATAAAAATGAATATCTAATCTAATATCTAACCTATTTTAATACATTTTAAATTGTAAATTATTCTTGTCATGGCAAAGAATTTTCAGCATCATTACTCCAGTCTTCAGTGTCACATGATCCTTCAGAAATCATTCTAGTATGCAGATTTTGTGCTCAAGAAATATTTCTTATCATTGTCAATGTTGAAAATGGTTGTGCTGCTAATATTTTTGTGAAAATATATTTTTGTAATACATTTTCTTTAATAAAAGAAAAACATTTATTTGAAAGTGAAATAATTTGCAACAGAAATGTCTTTACTGTCACTTTAGATCAAAATGTATAAAAGCATTTTTAACATTTTTCCATTAAAAAAAAAAACTAACAAACAAACTAAAAAAACATAAAAGACCCCAAGGGTGTGACCAGCAGTGAATATGCACTTTTTACTTTTGGGCAGTATTTTTTGGTATTTACTGTACAATCATTTCAAGAGACTGCAGCAGAATTATTTAAAGTCTGTTATTGTGGTACAGTCTGTACTGTGATGTAAAAATCTAAAAATGTATCTGAAATCTATTTCAGATTAACCAGACCTAAACGTCACATAACAAACAGGTACTTTACATGTTTATCAGACAATCTCTTCCTAAGAAGGCCAGAATATGCTCCAGTACAGACCATACTTTATGCCACAGTCAAAAGTCTGGTTAAACAATACTATATGAAGGCTGACTTACTGAAACCGGTGGGGGATGTTTTGTCAATAATGCTGCAAGCATCTATGTTCGACATGCAGAAGGTTGTACAGTGCCTAATGTTACACCACCAGACTTTAGAAAACCTTTGATATCACCCAAAAAAATTAAAAAAAACACACATTGGAGCAGCTGCCCAACCTGAGGCAATTTGGAGTCAGTGGGCAAAGTTGAAATCCATTGGATCAGAGAAAGAGAATGGGCTGGACTTAGAAAAATCTTGGTTTAGAGATGGGAACGGTGAAATATTGATCACAGTAGCCCCACCAAACAAATATACCATCAAGACTCTATCTCTGAATTAACAGGTGATAGGTTTTATTTTTTTTTATGATCAATCATCTGTATAAGACATATTTCCTCTGCATCTCAGCTTTAAATTGCCCAGAAAACCCATTTAAAGCTACAAGTACTACCTACTTAACACAGATTTCCCTCAGCCCCTCAGAACACAGCGCATGTGTGCCAAGTCGCCTGACTGTTGGGTGCCAACCTGTGTGTCACGAGAGAGGAGAGTTTCAGTTGTCAGGTAGGAGCAGTATCTAGTGGCAGTAGTCCTTCACTGCAGCATCCTGCCTACACTGAGTCTTTCCAGTAATTGATTAACTGAAGGAGGAGCATTCTGTATACTAAACATTAGGGAAAAAATACAAAAATGGTTATTTACACTAGTAAATATAACTACTCTAAGGTAATAATATGCACCTTTTATAAGGTACAAAGTTGTCCCATTAAGGGTACTGTACCAGTGACGTGCTGTTGCAACCCTAAAGGTATTATTTTTGCATATATTTTCTGACAGTGAAGATAATAAACTCAGCATGGACAGCTCAAGGTGACTCATTTTAATGCATCTAAATGTTTAGTCTTACATATTTCTTCTCAGTTTCATAATAGGAACAGATCCTGAACAGATCCTGCCTCTGTAAATTACACTGAGTGGGACTCAGTTTGGTGGGTTTCTCATGTCATTGAAGCTGTCCTTGAAGAGTCCGCTAAATGGAAACAGATTGAAATTCCTGCTCCGCACACGAGTGGGCCGTTTAACACGCTGCTTATCGCCAGAGACCAAGGGACACCGTGTCCTGACGTTTATGTCTCACCCTACATTTATCACAAATGCAGTCTCTCTCCCTCTACCTCTTCTCACGTTCACATACCTATTACTCCTCCTTATGCCGATAAGCTGTTCACAGGTCGGAGCGAGTTGGAGTTATTGATGTAGTTTTGGCAAATAGAACTGATATAGTATAATCATATCCGTTGGATTGTCTATCCTTCTTGCTTTATGCTGCAGAAGATCGATCTTGGTCTCTTATGTTCTCAGAGGTTGACGGCAGTGGTAGATAAGCATTCGGAAAGTGCTGCCGCGAATGAAACCTCCACAATATAAAATTAAATGAACAAGCACTGCAATGACAGATTATATTTCCCATGAGCATCAGTTTAGTGACTGTCCTGATGAATGCGCAACTTGTTAATGAAGTTCTTCAAGAAAGTTCAAGAGAATTCTGTTCATGGGAGCCCATCATTTACAACACTAAGGTTAAATAAGCAACCACTTACCCCATTCTTCCTGACAAATCTCCCAGCATCCTCCCAATTTATCTTCACATCGTCACGTCTCGTATGCGAGTTCCTTCATTACAGACAAAAGCAAATCCATCATGCCATTTATCACCCCTCACGTGGATTACATGAAACATCTGTTAGATCCATGTTCATCATCTCTGGCTGCAAGGCTTGTATTCATTTGAATATATGATGAGGATAATTGTCATTAATGATCTCAGGTTTAGGATTCATGTACTTGTAATTAGCATGTTTTTTCATTAAGTTCAGCGCAACAGTAACTCAATTGGCAAGTATATCACGGTCTAATATGCATAACTAATTAAGGTTACCAAAAGTGAATGTCTTTATCGTGTGGACGACATTAAAGCAAAGTGTACGAGGGACTGTTGTGCTCAGTTCACTGAGAAACAAGACACTGTGTGTGATTTTGTGTGTATGTGTGACTATGTACCCCATGATGGGACACAAGAGAGCAAGGAACAGAAAGCAGTCGGTCCTGCTGAGATCACAACCTGACCTCTCATTCTCGCTGTTTCCATCAACCTTTCTCTTCCACCCTCAATTTTCTTGCCATATGCCTCAGTAAACTCGAGTAAAGGGAGAAAAATTGCAGGACCATCTACTCTCATTTTGACATCTCATGATGCATCCGTCCAACAAATGCACACAACTCTTTGGAACAAACCCATATCTACCTGGCACGTCTACTTTGACTTCCTCTGATTTTTTTGCTTTGTCAACACAGAAGTGATTTACTCACTGATACAGAAACTTCAGAGAGGATTCACATATGTCTCCAGAAAGGCGTTGGCTGACAGGTCTCAGTGTGTTCTTTTTTCGCCATCTGTATTGAAGGTCACACATTTGTTCCAACTTCCAAATAAAGAATGTCTGACGACCTACCAACTTTCATTGACTTTGCTGTAACAAATACTTTTTTGTTTTTTATGCACCATAATATGAGGAAAACACCTATACCACTACTTCACCCTGGTCCTATTTAAATTCTCATTGTAACTGGAGTAGCCACAGATCATTTATTCTGTATTGTGATGTACATCTGTGTGAAAAGGATTATTGGAAAAAAATCTAGGGCAGAAGATCAAATTACGATTGTTAATAAATTACGAGGTCAGAAAAACATATGCATGGATGAATTGTTCACAATGAGATCAATAAGATTTTAAAAAAATATACTGAATTGAATTTACATTTCATGCCGGCTTTAACATCATCTTTAAAGAAAAGATTTCAGTTAAATACAAGTTAAGCTCAATCGACATGCAGTATGCTTTCAAGAACAGCAGACAATATTTTGAACCATTCCTTGGGTCATAAAAATGAAAATGCTTCACAGTAATGTACTTACAAATGAAATCCCAGAAGGCAAATGTGCACCCACAAATAAACACTTAAAAAAGGCAGCTATAACCCTGGTTTCAACTGTTCAACCGTAACACTTATATGTATACCACATGAAACTGGCTTTTACTTTGCACAGAGATTGAGAGATTGCATCAACGCAATCTTTCAACTCAAATCATGACTATGTAAAAAAATAAACCTAGATGCTTTAGCTTGAGATTCTACAAAGGGGCATGGAAGAGACACAAAAGTAAAACACCTATTATATAGGATAAACTTCACCAGAATTTTGACAATAATGGACAGTGCTTCCACCTAGAAAAGTCTAATTAAAAGTCTAAAAGACTACATTTCAGGACAAACAGCAAGCATTTCTTACTGAAGCATTGCATTTCTAATCTAAAAATTTTAGGTTTGAAAGGTACTAGCCTGATAAACTTTCATCATAAGTGCTGGGAACATGTTTTCCTTCATTTACACATACAGAGGGACGAGTCGAAATGCTTTTATGGCAATCACCAGCAAGACAAATAGATCTCGATAGATCTAAGTTTGCATTTAACCCAAAAAAATACTACCTACATCCCTCAAAGATGCTTACTTGCAAGACAACAAGACATGAACAACACAAAAACATTTTTTTCACAGTCACAAAACAAGCTTAGCTCTCCCCATCATGACAGTTAAAAATTGTCATTGTAATGCAGAAAATAGAGACGACTCATCTAAGATTGTCGAGTGTGATTCAATCATGGAAGGGTAGCGTGGAGTTCAGCATGGCATTAATCTCTCGCAGTCTTGTATTTTCTTCATTAGATAATCTTTGTGCCTGCCTCTCTTTTATAAATCATTACATTAGCCAATAATAGGACTGGCCTGGCTCCCCGCTGGAGAGAGCAGCCCGTTAGGCGAGTGGATAATGAGTGTTTTTACATGGGGTTGGGTGGACATGTTTTAGGGGAAGCCTCATTTTAGTCTCAGCGCGACACAGCATGCGCAAGACAGTACCGCAAGTGCTTCTAACGGTACGTCTTTCAAGGGAGCCCCAAATTTGTCAGGCGCTTAAACGAGCAAGAGACAATCAAAAAGGAGATGAAAAGCAGAGAAGCAGAGCATGAAGCCGGTTGATGTGACTTTTTCACAGTGAGAGTTGTGCCGTGGGTCTGTTGTACCGTATTATTATTCCAGCAATTGGGTTGCATTGAGCTAGTAAACAATTTAGTTTTGTGTCAAAAAAGCACTGACTTGACTTCACAACTGACCACAGGAAGCAAAACCAGATGGAAGATTAAAAAGGAGACAGCGGCATGCGGCACTGCAAGGGATACAGAATACAAACTCTTTTTAATGTTTGCTTCAGAGGTGTAAATACTCAATTTTACTCAAGTGAAAGTAAAGATACTCAGTGAAAATTTTACTCAATTAAAAGTACAAGTATCTGGCCAAAAACATACTTGAGTAAAAGTAAAAAAGTACAACTTTAAATTGTACTCAAGTATTAAAATGTAGAAGTACCTTTTTTTCTGACAGACATACAGAAGTTTGGTTAAAGGGAGAAAAATACAGGTTTTTCAATTCAAATTTATTTGTATAGTGCTTTTCACTATACAAATCGTTGCAAAGCAGCTTTACAGAAAAATGTAAGTTTCTACATTATATTTAGGAGTAGGTTATTGGTGGTACAGTAAAAATCATGCAGTTAGTTAAACTTTATATATATATATATATATATATGTATGTATATATATGACTTTCATTCATCAGATGAACACAAACTAAGATCTAAATCATCTAAACTAAATCATCTTTTTCGTATAACAAGTATGGGACGTCCAAAAATGACACTTCAAAAACTACACAAATATGACAGTAACTCATACAACCCCTGTTAATGAATCAGTGTCTTCTTAAGTGAAACAATGAAAATTACAAATACTAATATTTTAAACTTGACTGTCATGTTCACTTTGTGTAGTTTCTGAAATGGTCCTGTCCCCTTGCATTAAACGGACTAAAAATCTTTGCTTGTGTTCATCTGATGGAAGAAAGTCATAAACATCTGGGACGACATGAGAATCTTAATTTTTGGGTGAACTATCACTTTTAATAACGATGTGATGCAGAGGTTAGAAACATATTCCAGACAGAATGCAGGAATGTGTTGAATTAATGAGGAGAGTCATAGAATTAAAACATACAACATTAACGTTTTGAAAGGCCTCTTTTTTGTGTTGTCTACGTCACTGTCTAAAAGGATAATTAATCTTTTAATTGTTTATTTGGGGCATTTTTTGTGGGGGCCTTTTCTAAGCAAATATTGCTACATAATTATTTGTGACTAATTATATGAATTAATGAGCAAATTATGTAATTATTAAGATATTAAAAAATATTAATTGAGAGTCTAAATTCCTACTCAATGCGCCATATAATGACATATTATTAATACAACTTATATTAATAATATAAGAATGTCACTAAACATGAATTACAATTAAGTAAACATACAATGTTCATTTAAACACTTTTTTTTGGAGATTTGTAACATTTAATTAAAAAAAAATAATTCCCACAAAAATATTAATTATATTTAAATTTTAAATTAATTATATTTAAATTTGATTTTTACTTGAATAAAGTAAAAATCCCCCAAAATAATTACTTATTTTAAAATAATTACTTATTTTACTTATTACTTAAGTACAGTAATCAAGTAAAATTACTCAAGTATTTTACACCTCTGGTTTGCTTGAGTTAAATGTGGAAAGTCATTTGCAGTATTTTACACTAGAAGCCCAACAGCACACGGAGGGAGTGAGCATGGTAAATCTTCATGGAAACGAGCTACGGTGGGCAGGAGACTTGGTCGCCATAGCGACAGCAAGTCTGTTTGCATGAGAGGAAGATCATGGCAGGCATTTAGAAAGAGGCGGCCAGTATGTGCACCTTGCTCCTGTTATGATACAAACTATTTCAGAACGTTAATAAAATACTAATACTATTGAAGGTGACATATCATGAAAATCAGACTTTTTCCATGTTTAAGTGTTATAATCAGGTCCCCGGTGGATCTACCAACCCAGAAAATGTAAAAAAAAAAAAAAAAAAAAAAACACCCAGTAAATTTTTTGGAAAGACTTTCTCAGCGAGCTTGTGAAAAAAATGAGCTGCTCAGATTTCGCTCCCCCTGTGAGGTATCTTATCTTATCTTAGGTTATCTTATTATAATATTACCAACCCTTAATATGCAAGTTTCCATCCACGGTGCCGCCATTGTGTTTTTGCAAGTAACAACTGTGTATCAGTTCTAATGCCATGATGAAAGTTCGAGCAAAGCATGCTAAATGTTCTGCACTGATGAACACAGAACACTGTTTAGAGTCCCAGCCTCAGAGGAGACAAGAGAGCAGTGCTGCCACACAGATCTAATATAAACATGCAATTTCTTTCCCAGTTGTTTACCTTCATAGACATAACCAACTTTTTATGTAACTCATGTGTGTTTTTAAACATAACTTCTGTGTTTTTAACAGTTTAAGTGCAGTAAGACATGAAAGAGAACGGGATTTGTTTAAAAAATAGGTTGGTTTAGTACTCACATGCCATGTGACAACCGCTTTCTGTGCATGTGCTTCGGATGTGTGCATATCAGAAGTTTAAACTAATATGATTTAAAACGCATGATTTCAGCGCAATAGAGTTGATAATCAAAACCAAACAGATGCTTTTTAGCAGAGTTTTTGAGATATGAGCAGAGTTTTTGAGATATGAGCTATTCTGGAAAAGGGGAAGCATGTTTCTGCATTTAAAGAGACATGCACAAAAACAGCATGTTTCTGCTTCCACTCAAAATAGGCATTTTCAAAATGATATAATACATTTTCTGTAATGTATTTTGAGCGGAAACTTCACAGACACATTCTGGGGACACCTGAGACTTATATTACATATTGTAAAAAGGGGCATAATAGGTCTCCTTTAATAAAAATGACAATACTGTCATACTTTAAATGGATGAAGCAGCAGTTTTAAGAATCAATATACCACTTTTTCAAAAAAAAAAAAACTATTGTCAAAGAACACCAAAAAAGCCATAAAGATTTCTGTTATTGACAGACAGACAGACACAATTCTAGTTATGTGCAAAACTGTTCTTCATAAAAAAAAAAAATAAATAAAAATTCCTTCAAGATTGAAGATTAAAATTAGAGATCAGATATATTTCGCTCTCCCCATCACAAGGTGTTAAAACTCAATCTGAGTGGCCATGTGGACTCAGTGGAGCCTAGTAGGGGGATTCACCACTGTAATAAAAGACAGTGGGATCTGTTCAATATAAGGGCAAAAGCAATAACTAGTCCACACTAGAAGGAAACTACGGCTCCTTCAATCACATGCACCCCACACACATTTTTGTTTGACTCATGTTTCTGATTACAGTTAAAGAGAGAGTTTGCACAAAGTGTTTCCTGCACTACTTTTCTAAATCTCCAGCGCCACAGCAAAATAAATTATATTTTACCAGAGTTGCGCTCTTGGTAATCGAATGTGATGAGATAAAAAGACTGCATACTGTGAAATAATGTCAAGACAACACGTCTTTCTATTGCATTGTCTTCACTGGCTGAGCTCAAAAACTATCATGCAGTGCTACCAGTACAGCCCATTTCACAAACAAATGAGCCATTTCTTTTAACAATTCAGTCAAAACAGTCACAAAATATTTTTTCAGTTTATCGAATTTTTAATTTAACAGTTTTAAAAATTATTTATTTATGCTCAATCTTGACTAAGATATCTGTACCCCTCATATTTATATCTGCTTCTATTTATTTCTGTATTATGTATGTATTTCTCCTTATCAATTGTGGTCAGGGATTGTCACACTGGAAAAAAAAAAGTACCCATAAAATGTAATTACCATTCTCTAAAGATCATTAAATTAAACAGTGCTATAAGACCCTTAGATAATGTAACATGCTCGTTGTAACATAAATTGATGCATCCTGTGATGCTGTAATTTTCCCATAATGGCACATGAGCGGCGAGTAAACTGTAGCACAGCATAATTTTTTCTTGCTCTCTTCTTTCCTCCCTTATTAGATTCATAAAACATTCAAAATATCCTCCAGTCCACCTTTGTGGCAGAGTCTGCCCTTTAGTAATAATTAATCCCCCCTGACTCTGACACACTCACCTTCAAGCAGTGGTGTGGGAGTAGGGGTCGTCAGTGGGGTGCTAGAGCGCACAGCTGGGGCGTCTATATGGGCATGGATTTATCTGTAGTAATGTTTGACGTCACATGTAGAGTGCTAAAATCAGTTACTGTGTGAAGGATGTCATCTTGTAGCAGGAATACCAGGACCTGAAAATGTGGGAGGCGATCTCCTTCATAACCTTCTCACAAGGAAAAAGAAAACAATTCTCCTTTCAACAATCACACCCCCCAATTTTCCCCAAACACTTCTGAGATCTTGGGACGAGAAAGCAGATTGTGAACAATATTGTATATTTAATAAATGAAGGTGTGGTGACATGTGAAATTAAAGGGAAATTCTGCATTGTGATTTGTGGATTTTCTCCCCAATTGTGGGTGGTGACACCTGAAAGACAAATTGTTGACTCATAGCCCTGTTTTCACCCAAATGAAATGCTGATGCTTATTAGCTGTGACTTCTGTGAAAGCATTCAATTATTCTTAATTGTCACTAGAGTGTATTCATGCTGAATTGTTGTGGCTAAAATTGAAGTGAGACAAGCCATGCAGAAAGAGAATTTATTAAGCCCTTCTTAAATTGCTGTCTGTCATTGGTTTTAACATTCTTCAATAACATTCTTCATGAATTCATCTTGTTAAATTTTGCTAATGGAAGTGACCTAATTTTACATACAGTGTGATTGCTCTGCTTTTTGGTTGTGTCAAATTTTTGCAACGAATTTGAGTAAGCCAAGCTTAGTGCTTTTAAATGTAGGAGTAATATTATTTCTAACTGTTACTTAATATAATTATTAAATAGCATATTAGTAACTAACTAACTTTTATATAATCTCACCATTTTATAGTAAATACATATTATAAACATTATTTAAAAAACAAAAACAAACATTGTTTGAATACAGTAAGTATTTGGATTACTTCTATGTTTGTGGCCGAGCTACAGGCAATACCTTAAGGAGGATTTCTGTAAAGCCAAAATGCTTTTCCTCTCTGTTTTGATCAAGTCTGTATTGATCATGTAATCCTAGTATTATCAGTATAGGTCCACTGCGATCAAGAAGGTCATATCCCTCTAAAACTAGACAAAGACAAGGTATTGCTTGACCAAGGGCATACAAGTAAACAAAATTGGACTGTAAATTTAATGTGCTGGTTTAGACCAATTACTTATAACTCAATATAAATTAAAAAAGTAGATATTAAATATACAAAACAACTATATAATTAATTCATGTCACAGCTACAGACAACAAAAATGAATAAAGAGTTGTTCTCAAAGGATGTGTTCTTCTGTTCAAAAGACATCCGAATGAAACCGACAAAATTTTTTTGAAGTTTAAACTTGACATGGTGTCTTAAAAACACAGTGACACTATAAAAACTGCAAGAGATGCAGCAGTTTCATTAAAATCATTCATGTGAATGACTCTTAAATGGTATGCTGTGGGCCAGTAATAGGCTTATATTTAATTATATAATTATAGAACATGCATATTGATTTATGTCTATATGATGTATTTTCAATAGATTCACCACAACAATCTAACGTCTGTGAATTATTGTCATTTGGGGCTTTTCTCTATGTGATTAATTTGATTAATTAATCACCATACAGTGTAATTAATTTGATGACACTTTTTAATCAGCTGACAGCCCTAATAAAAATATATAGAAGTACTAAACTGCTATGGAGACTGGGAAGGGTACCATGGTTAATTTCAATAATTGTCTGTGCATTGTAGTCATTCAGGTCTCAAGGTGAGGCATCACCACTTGATTGCCCCCTTGTGCACTGATTAAAAAGAAGAACATTACATCACTTCCGCTAACTATGTGCATATGTATCCTCCATGGTAACACAGGCGTAGCAAATGCTATGGAACGAGATCTGCTCACCACCATCTGTGTGTGTATGTGTGCATGTGCCATGGCTGTGTTATGCAGTCAGAAGGCTGGCTACATTCTCTAAGGACCTCTCCTCCGTTGCTTAGCAATAAGTGGAACAGTGAGCAGCCCCAATAAGGCAACTGCATCTACTGTATTTCCCTAGCAGTAAAGTGGAGAGATAAAACAGAATTTAGCAATTTAGCATTCACATGATTAATATATATGATATGTTTTCTATATTTTGTAAAATAAAAATCAGATTTTAGGCTAATTTTAGGAATATACAAATTAATTTACACTAGTGGTGGACTAGGCATGTCACATTTAAGAATAAGCATATTCATATGCAATAATCTATTTATGGTACTTGGCATACTATTAACAGACATGGATGGATGGATGGATGGATAGATGGGTCTATATTATATTAGGTCAAAGCACTTTGTCAAACATAATGTTTCATGGCTCTCCTACTGACCTTGAGAGTGTTCCTGTTCTCTGATACATCAAACAATATTTATTCACCCGTATTTCCCACAAGTCCTTGCTGCTTGTGATATGTATGACCCCTGCTGCTAGCCTGTACAAACACAGGCTTGTTTTTCTGTTATCCATCTCAGTCACTGGGTGAAGAATTGCTTCCTTACTGTTGATGTGGGTCCCAAAAAGACACTGCAGTTTTAATACTCAATCCAATGGATATAAATGGATACCATCTAATGGATATAAATGATAACATCTCCTTATGACTAAGACTGTTTAATCTTGTCACTGGAAGTTCGATTGCATACAAAAAGATGAGATCACCTTCAATTTTCCATGTTTGTAATATATTATTGGTTTTGAATCTGTCCCAGTTACTCAAACCCACAGTGAGTGTTGTTTAGATGGTGACTGTGCCTGCTGTGGTGTAACGCAACGAGAACATACCGCTCCGTTATTGCACACATTTATCATGGCTGCCCCAGACTCTTCACGGAGCATGTCAGTGATCCGTACACTTCCCTCGCCCAGGTATCTGCAGCCAACCAGCCAGCTGTCCAAGGTCAAATCATAATAGAGCTGCTATTTTTATCTTCTGTCTGCTATTACTCCAAACAACAGCACGTTGGCCTCTGCAGACACGCACATATATGTACACACACACTCACATTTATTTCTCCACCTTCAATTTCAACACACAAGGGAACTGTGTAGGCGAATGACAAAAAAAGTCATCCTGGTGACTGATCCTAATCTCACAGGCTGACATTAAAGACTTCCAGAGACAGCCTGCTGAGCGTAAGCGACAGTAGAAGGGATGGTTAACTCCACCTTTCGGCAGTACCAGGCTTGTATCTCACCTCATTAATGGATATTTAACAAGGCTGATAATGCACGACGTTGCCCTTGGCAACTGCATGGGGCGTGACATATTTGGGCCAACATCTGCCATCCCATATTGCCCTGAAAAGTAAAAATCACGTGCCGTGTTGCTGTGGTTTTTAGGAAACCTCACGTGGGGCGATATTACATCTAAGACCCTTGGCAAAATGGAACTTCTCAAGCTAACAGTTTCTCTCAGGTGAAGAATATTGATTTAAAGTAACAACTAACTTCCTTTTAAAGAAGAACCATTTCAAGTTCACATTTATGCATTATTGCAAATTACAAGTCATCAGTCACAAGGAATCTGCACAACAAAAAAATAAACTAAAATAAATGTCATTATAATAAAAAGGTCACACTTTATTTTAAGGTCCAATTCTCGCTATTAACAAACAATTAACTTTGACTTTTGCCTCAATATACTTTTAATTTGCAGCTTATTAATACCTAGTAAGGTAGTTGTTAAGTTTAGGTATTGGGTAGGATTAGGGATGTAGAATATGGTCATACATAATATGTGCTTTATAATTACTAATAAGCAGCCAATATGTTAATAATAGACATGCTAATAAGCAACTAGTTAATAGTGAGAACTGGCCCCTATACTAAAGTGTTTCCAATAAAATATGTTATTATAATAAAACATAAATATAATAAATGCTACAGAATTATAATAAAAAATAATTCTATATAAATCATATGATAACTGTCGTCCATGGTTATATTTTATCAAAAATAAATTAATTAAAATAAATGCGTAAACAAATTAGTGACAAAATCAACAAGTGTACAAAGCTTTTTTGTTGTTGTTTACTTGTTTGTGCTTTCAGATTTTATGTGCAGACTCGTTGATGACTTAATTGTTTTAAATCAATGCACCAGTGAACCTGAATAATTCTGCTACAGAACATTTTGATAGTAAAATGTAAATAAGACAGTGTTGGTAAGTTCATAAGAACCACAGCTTACTACAGCATGTGCACTACCTGCATCTGAAGTGGTGGTCTATTTTGATGAGGTTTTGAAGCTATTTCTGTGGTATCACTTAGCAACCGTTACCACAGCTCCTCAAGCACTAATGCATTCCAGAGGAGGATCTGCACAACTGAATTGGATAAGCCCGAGGCTATAGTCAAGCAATCCCTGCTCCTCGCTCTCACTAGGCGTGCATAGCAACGGCTGATCTGCCCAACAGAGATATGAGGTAATGACAGGTGCATTTGTTGATTTGGGCAGGAGCTAGCCACAATGGACCAAGTCCTTCATAACATAATGACTATAAGAGATTTCAGCTTGTTATGCAATCCATCCTCAATCCAACAATTGCAAACAAAAAAGAAGAACTTGAGTTAAGAAGGAAAGTCAAGTGCGGTTTGATAAAAATCTTGAGGGACGAAGCAAGGCAAACCTACTTTCGCTTTGGCTGCCACTCTAGGATGAAGGAGACAGCATCTGTCTCCAAATATACACTGGCGGTCGTGATTCCCAGAGCAGAACAAATAACGGTTTCTAGGTAAGAAAGAAGCTCTTTACCGTGGGAATTATCTGCCATTCTGAAATAATTTCCTCCACTGGAATAATTCTCCACTATCCACTGCCACAGATAAACCCATCACACATGAAAGGTAGAGGGAGAAAAGACGAAGAGAGTGTTTATCAGATACGGAGAACTGTGGTGGGATTAGTTTCCCTGGGATGAATACAGCATCTCAGCTTCCATCTCTCCTCCCTTCCAACCTCAGCCGTCCACCCGCACATACACTCCCACACACAAACCTACACGTAAGAAAACACATCTCCAATCTCCAGCTACAAACGTGCAAATAATTTCCCCCTACTTGGATAAGCAGATCTCAACTAAGCGTGGCAGTAGATGATGGGTTTCTCACAGGAACCATCCAACCAGTAAACTACCACCTTCCCCGGCTGGCCAGAAAGAGGAAGGAAACGGTGCCAAAAGCAGCGTTGGCGTGAAAACAAACGCCACGCTGTAGGGGCGGGCATTTATGATGGCACGCTCTACTCTGACCCAGTATAGGTCTCTTTCAGAATCGCATCCAATACGAAACAAACCACCAACAGCCGAACACCTGCAACTTCAGAGAGGGAAATATGAGTGCCTACCTGTGTGTAGCGTGCTGTTATCTCCTGCTTCAGCTGGGATGAAGTGAAGTACAGATCATATGCAAGAGAGAGAGGGAGTCACAGAGAGATGGAGAGGAGGAGTCTTGTCTGATAGAGGTGGAGAGAGCGGGAGAGAGAGAGAGCGAGAGAGCTGCTGTTGTCGCTATTCTCTGCTGAGCCTGCAGGGAGTAGTGTGCATGGTAATGTGCTATCCCTGTTAAAAACCAGATCGTGCATGCATCCAGTCCTGAATTAGAGGGAGGGAGAGAGAGAGAGAGAAAGGGACTCTTGGCTGTTTAACCATGCACCGTCACGAGGCGCTTCCTTCGGAATCCCTCCAGTGAGAGTGGCACAGCATCACTAAGTCCTTGGCTGCGATTGGCTACCGTGGACGATGATGCAGCCAGCAGGCGATGGTTCTGGCAGCAGTCAACTAAGATGACCCTCTCAGCTAGTATTAGCATCCTCACACATCCTAAGCAAAGGGTGGAGGCAGGGCAAGGACGAGCAAGGACATTTACGAAACCCTCCTGGGAGCGTCTTCATGTACTTCAGGAGGTTGAAAGATGGATGGTATACGTGGCAAGTCCTGGCATGGTGCCTTGTAGACGTTTGTGCACGCATGAAGACAAAGAAGTCTCAGAAGAACGTCTAGGTGTAGAGGTTGTGATTTCCCCAGAGAGAGCTCCATCAATAGCAAGGGTGGCTCACTGTCAGGGAAGGGCAGGTGCTAATTAATGGGATGAATTCTGGGTAAAGTGACCTCCCATCTTGAAGGAGGATGCTTCTTGTAGAGTGGCTATTATTCGGTCTGATGTTCATTAATTTCGAAATGGCCTGGATCTGGACTGCGGATATAGCTAATAACGGTTCCCCGCGGGTCGCCTGATGTCTCTAATGTGGACCCCACTGTTGCTGTGCTCAGAGCGCGACAATTTCACAGTGAAATGCCTCCACTTCAAAAGGCCAGCTTGTTGCATAAGAACAAAGATATAAAAAGTAAGAAGGGTAAATGACTCATCTCTTTTGTTGAAAATTAAATGTCAGACTGTTTATGCTTTCAAGTGGTGGTTGTGAAATGCAAAATCTTAAAAATGCTGCAATTAAAATATAACTGTAATAAAGACTTACAAATTATTAAAGAAGATTTAAAAAGAAAGTGAGAAAGAAAGAAAGAAAGGAAAAAAAAAGAAATTTAGGGCTAGAAAAGTATGGTATCTGTGTTTGAAAATTAAATTATTGTTTAATTTGATGAGGTGTTTAATGTAAGAATTAATTAATTATAAAAATAAAAACCTTAATTATAAAAATGGTAAACAGAGCATGACATTCCATTTTAGAAGACACTCTTTTAAAAAAAATACAGACTTAACTACTAAAATAAAAATGAAAGTATTGCATTGATTTAGGGGTGTATTTGATATCTGTACAGCATCCATTAATGTGCACAAATCTGTTGTTGTTGTTAAGTTCCATTGATTCAATGTCGACTCATAACAGCCTCATGGACAGCTCTTCTAAACAATGTTCAGTCTTCAGTCAAACAACTGGTCATGAATAATGCAATTCCCAGATCAGTCTAACTCAATGCTGACATTCACCATTGCCATGATGTCTTTTCCTAATGATCATTCTCTTTACATGATGTCCAAAGTGACACTGTCCAACTCTTACATCTATGAAACAAAAAAATAGCACCAAGTCTTGTTTTATTTTTTGTGCCATTTCACACCAATGCAATTCCCTGCCTCATTTCTTTCCTTATAAAAATCGAAGCTAGAAATGAATGGTTGCAAAGTGACATGACACATCTTGATCCTCTATGTGTCCTGGTGAATCACCATGGAAACTCTCCTGAATTTAACCCTATTTCAATGACAGGGAGTGGTCAGGATGGGAGAGTGTTAATTGCATGGGTTCTTCAGGGTCTTAATGGTAACCTTGCAACCTCATACGAACAACTGAATGGTGAATGTTTTTCTTCATCTGCACTTTGCTGTGACTGCACCTGCTGCAGTCTCTTGAGAGATGCCTCTATGTTTGCTGTTCTCCAAATGGCCTCGTCAAAGAGTGATCAGCAAAGTACAAAGTCATTGCTTGTGTCTGCACACCAACTCTTACCTTGAGATAACCTGACTCACACACCCCTAGACCTGCAAAACAAGCACTAATTGCATTAAAAAAAAAAAAAAAAGCGTGTGGATTTCATACCCAAACACTATGCTTCTTTGGAGCAATAGAAAATGAAGATCTATTTCAATTTCGTAGGTAATTTAATGTGCACTTAAGCTGACTGGAATATTAATAATAGTCATTGTGGTTTATTTTGAATTGGTATGCAGTCTGCTGCAGGTGGCTGTGACTGCGCCTGTACACACTGCAATAATGTCAGCAATAACTTTTAGGTTCTGATCTCTTAGATGCATTTCAGCAAATTAGAGGATTTGTGAGCACCTTTTCATTGAAAGTGACCAGGATTCGGTGCAGCGAGTAACCGACAGTGATGCTAAGTAACTTAATCCTTATATTTATACCATCTAGGGCTAGGAATAGATACAGATTTCCCAATTAAGTCCAATTACGATTCACAAGCTCCCAATTTGATTGGACTCCTATTTCAGTGTGATTTGATTGGATTCAATTCAGATTACTTTCGGTACATTTCAGTTATAACAGCCATTTGCTTACACATGACTGGTCCTGCTTGCAAGCTGTTGTTGTGAAATGCAAAATCCTACAATTTCATGACTTAAATATAATAGTACAAAGACGAGTATGACAAATAAATGCAGTATGTTTCTGAATTACTTAAGAGAACTGGATCATAACAGTCATTTTTTCATGGATCAGACTAAACTGGTCATGTTGCTTGCAGTCTCCGACCCAAACAGAAATTTCACATTCTCACATTCACAGAGTATAACATCAATCTTAAGATTGGAAAATCAATATTTTTACTCAGAATTCATATTTTTACCTAATTGTCTTGGAATGTTGAGGCCTACCTTGTAAGTAGTACAACACGATTTAGCCAAGTATGACATAACGAAAGAACAGCATTCAATCAATCATACACCAGACTGACCGTGAAGTAAAATGTGTTCCTGGATCCTTTCTGGAGCTGGAACAACATGCCCAACAACCAATCAGAATTCAGAGTAAGGGCTATAATAACATTACTATCAAGCTATCTTTTTGACTTAAACTGTTTAATGGTTAGGGTTGGAGTTAGTTATGTTGCTCCAGTAAAAACACGCTGATCTAGGAGCATGTTGCCAAATCTAACCCATAGATCTGACTAGCTACTAAGAATGTTGTTCCAAGACCAAGAAAGCATGATCTTTTCCATATCCTAAGATTCAGTACTGTACTGTAACATGTATAGACAGTAACTGCAGATGAGTGCACATAACAGAGGTGAAAGAAGAACAAGAGATGGCTTTGATTCCATTGAAGACAGACGGTTTCTCAGCAGCAGCCGATTGGCTTTGTTTCAGCAGGCTGGCTGCTTTACACTCCGAACAGCAGGGACACCAGCTGTACCATCCCCAGTGTCCTTCAGAAATAGCCATCACCCAGCAGAAGCCTGGCCTCTGCCCAACCTTCCCAGCAAACCAAGGCCTAATGTTGGCCTAGTGTTAGCACATACCAAGACCTGGGCGTTCTCCCTGTGGGCTTAGAAGATTTGTATCAAGTGTTGACCTGTTGCTGGCTTCATTAGCCTGGCCTCACCCCCAGAATTCCCATCAATCGCTGGCCCAACATTGGTCAAATGTCAGTCTCAATGACACGGATGGCTGTCATACAACAACTCACTGATACCACCATGAAAAATGTCATGTTCACGCGCACTCTGTAATCCTACACCGTGACTATAGAAATCAAAGTGACGTTATTAATTATGCAGTGGCAAAAAAAATAATTGCATACCAATGAAAGATTAATGGAGAGACTTTGACCATCTGCAGCACTAGATTGTGCCTCAGCCTGCTAGGGAATTAAAAGCGCACAGGACTGTTTTTCCATGTAGCCATTAGTAGCCAATAAGTTCTCCAACATCTGAGGTTTCTGGAGCCTTTTGCTGTAAACACCAATGAAATCTGCATATACATACGTAATAGACTCATGCAACTTTTGAGAAGTCTCCAGTTGAATGTTGTCTATCTAGCAGTTGCTTTAGAGATTTTGAAGAAGAGAATCTGCTTCTCACTTATCTCTCCAAAACTGTCCACAGTGGTTTGATAATGCTCAAGTCAGGTGACTTGTCTGGCGAGGGCAGAGGTTGAAGTTCATCTTGGTGTCACTGATTAAAATTTTAACAGTTGCAGCTCTTTTACGGATGTTGGCTTTGTGAAGCTCTCTGTGGTCAGTGTTTTTTGTTTTGTTTTTGTTTTTATGGAAACAGGGTCTTCAAGGTGAATATTGAGGTTTGCTGTCACATTGCTGCAGTAGTTCTGTGTTGTCTGAACACATTTCTTTTTAGTGCTCAACAGAACCTATCATCTGCTTTCAGTTTTCACCCACTATCCTTCTTCACTAAAGTCTCACCACGCTTTGTGTACACAGTCATAATTTTGTCCTACACAATTTATATTAACCCCTATAATAATAGGTGATCACATTATGTTATCCAACTCCTCCATGGCATGTGCATGTATGGTTTGAGTAAAGTTTGGGCACAGGTTTGACATACAAATATCTGCACACTCGGTTAGTGAATGAGATCCAGCGTGGGAGGAAACAGGATGTAATAAAGAGAAGAGCACACAACTCCAACACAGATAAACTAACTGTCTAACTAAGGATTGTAAGGATCTAGGATTGTAGAAAGTTTTAAGCAAGTAATTCCACAAGCGAGACTTTAAGTTTATTCAAATAACCAGGCTAACACCTCTGTAATGTGTCAAATCAGTCATTCGCCACCGAGAATGTAATGATACGCTTCTCCCTGTCTGCATAAGAGTGAGTCATGCGGGGAGGCCCCTCCTCACCCCCGGGGCCCACGTGCGTCTCTCATTCGGCGGTTTAATGATCACTGGCGTTCCTCACCAGAGGCTTGGCCACATGCCTGTCAGTGCCTGATGGATGGCGTGACACCCAGCCGCTACCCTGTCATCTTTGCCACTGAATGGGTAAGAGAGAGAGACAAGAGAGCGGGATGGAAGAATCTGCATTTTAAAGGAATAATTCTCCTAAAAATGAAGACTGTCATCATTTACTCACCTTGTTGTGATTTCAAATTTAAATTATGTTCTTTCTTACTTGGAAACAAAACAAATTTGGGATAATATGTTGGCGATATTTTCAATATGTGAATAAGGACTGAGGCTGTCAAGCTCCAAAATGACAGAAAAAAGCATCATTTAATTTTATGGCGAACTATTCCTTTAAGGGAAAGAGATAAATAGGAAAAAATAATGAGAAAGAGCGAGTGAGGCAATCGAGAGCGAGAAGGAGAGACCCTTGTACTGTGACTTCAATGTGGATGATTCGTTCTGCGGGCTAAGTTAGATTGCAGAGAGCGCGTGGGCGTCCATCAGTTTGCCTGCCTGCCAGAGCCCGGTGACAAGGCCAGGGCTGGCTGAACAACACGAGGAAAGGAAAGACGAGCAGAGGAGAAACACGCTTCTATGAATCTTCATGGAAATGAACCTTTGGGGGGTCTGGACTATTTCCCCCATCCGGCCTCTCTGTCACAGTGTAACCCTCATGGTAAACATGCAGCTGATCACAAAGTCCAGCCAATCAAAACCAAGACAGCGGTGACAACAGAACCATCTTCATGCATCATGTATGAACCAGCAGCCTGTTTTTCTCACATGAAACCCAACAATTGTAAATTCACCACATCTGCAATCACACATGCAATAGATTTCAGACTCTTTTTCTGGAAAACCCTGTGATGTCACTGATCTTTGTACAACTGCGCTGGAAATATAATAACTGTTCCAGTAATTTGACGACTAATTCTAACGATTGGAGAGAGAAGCTCTTTCGTTTTAGCATCTGTCCAATTTGATGACATTTCTGTCTGCAACATACTGTAGATAATCATGATTTTCAACTTCACAGACTTACTATTAAATGGCGCATAAGCCTGTGAGTAATCGTGTCAGCTCCTTCAGAACTTGTGAAGTGATTGACTAGAACTCTTTGACAGCAGACGTCTGAGCTTACTAGCCTTGTATAAGTTCCAACAGTTAATCTTACCGCTTTGTTCACTCTTATCATTTATATAAACCTTTTTTCTGGCAACTTCTTAAACTGGCAAATTGCTGCAGCGGCATCTGGTACTGTAGTTATTCTGATGCAACTTCACAAAACAAGTGATTGGGAAAAAAAAAAAAAAAATTACAAATGGAAACAAAGTGCTCATTGAAAAAAAACAAAAAAACAAAAAACAAGCACTTAAACAAAACACTTAAATTGAGAAATCAAAGAAACATAAAAATGGTCTAAAGAAAATACGTTTCTTTTATCTGCCAACAAATAAGAAAGCTGGAATAAATCAGATGGTATACTATCTACTAAGGATGTGCATCTCCATAACTGAGGCCGATGCTATAGACCCTTTTCATGTTAGTAAACATTGTGATGTTTTTCTGTGGGCGGAGTTTAGGTGGTGGCAGAAAGATTCCACTGACCGCTTCACTAACGCTAGCTATGAAGTCTGTTAGCTTGTTTTTTTAATAATAACTGGAGAAATTCCGATTTTACCTGCATATGTAAGGTCACTCACTGTCCGGGACCATGTTATTTGAAAAGGTTAACTTTAACTGACGAAACCAGATTGGCCGACCTGTACTCACTCAAAGGATGGACGATCTGACGAGATTACCTCCGGTTGAGTGACTCACATCTAACGTGTATAGTAAAGACAAACTCACCGTATATCTAGTCATGAAGATGTAATATATATTTCAATTTCAGCAGGCAACTATTTTTACAGCTACATTATTATTCCAGCCACAATTACTCATAACAATGTATATACACAATTACACATGATTAAGCATACAAATCGTCAGTTTGTTGTTTTACACACATGCACACAGACATTATTTCATACACGACATAGTAGTGAGATCCATAAGAAATCTTTAGACGTGCCCATAACAACAAAAGACAATACTTTATTGAACCTTTTCTGATAAGAAGTGTGCGCTGCCTGCAAACGCGAGCATTTTTGATGATCGTTTCTGTCCAGTCCGCTCATTTTATCTCGTTTAACCACAGCTGCCTTTTTTTTTTTGTTTGGCAGTGGCAGCAGGTATGTGTTTTTAAATTTCATTTTCAATATTTCAGAATTCTGACTTTGTTCTCGCAATTCCGAGATTATATCTCACAATTCTGATAAGAAAAATCAACTCGTCATTCTCTCTTTTGAGTTATATCCCACACATCTGGCTTTTTCCCCCCCTCAGAATGGACAAACTTGCTATTGTTGAGTTAAATCGAGTTATAAAGTCTGAAATACGAAATATAAAGTTGCATTTGTGAGGAAAAAAAAAATCTCAAAAAAGAATTGTGAGACAAAATAGGTCACGTTAAATGTAAAATGTTATAGGTTTAAATAGTATTTCATGCTGTAACTGTAGGGCAAATATAATATATTCCCTATGAACTGCATATGTGAATATTATGTAGACCAATTGTTTAAATCAAATTTATGCTTTAAAAGTAATCATAGCAGGTTTCATTCATTAGTCTGTCCGTTTAAACGTCTGCATTTAGCTTTTCTGACGACAGTATTCTATAAAAATTATTTGCATTCTGATTCTGACATCCAAAGGCACAACAGTATATTTTATCTCTTATTCTGTGGATTTTTCCTGTTTCACTCCGCTTGTTACCATGCGTTTCTGGCACCACAATGCGCGTGCAGCTGTGAGTGACGTAACTGTGACATCTACACATTGAAATTGGTCTATATGCATCTTGATGCATAGCCAACAATACGGTACATTAAAGATACATATCCACATAAGCAGCTACCGATGCGATGCGATACAATTCACCCCATTATGATGAAGTGTGATCCGAATTCGATTCAACACAATGCGATTCAATGCAATACGATGCAATGGGGAAAAAAAAAATATGCTATGTAATACAGTATAGTACAGATAGTCTGCTTTTATCTTTTTGGTACAGACAGACAGCCATGTTAATCTATATTCTATGTGACTCTCAGGACAAGCCTCTAAATAATAAAAGTATAGCGTATCTGCTAATAATTATATATAAATCTATTTTTGGGTAGTTGACAAATAAAAACTGGACTGTGTCCTATGGTGTGACATAGCAAAAATGTAGAAAAAAAACATACAAATAACATGATAAAAATGTATCTTCATTCTTAGAGTTACAAATAGCATGAGAGAGGTTTATCTTCAGTGTTAGAGGTTATTTTTTTTATATTTTTCCATCACACCATAGGACACATTGATACGTCAACTACCCTTTTACATATGCGATAGAAATGCCAACTTGTATCACATGCACACTTTCTTAAATCTATGCATTGCATCATTAACTTTTATACCAATGCGAATCGATGAATCTTACTATCCCTACTATCTACTAATCACATGACAATAAGGAGAAAGGAGAGGAGGAAAGGAGAAAAATTTGCCTTGCCTCATTTAGCCACTTGTTAGCAACTGTATTTTTCAAGACATGTACAGTAAAAAATTTTAAAATGTAAAAATGTTAAAAATCATGTAAAATTTTAAAAGTCAGGGGTGAAGTATAACTGATGTTTTTTTTTTATGTTTTAGAATAAAACATGAAAATAACTTGAGCCTGTTAACCACAGACCTTATTTCAGGCATTTAACCAAAAACCCATTGAAAAACAAACAAACAAAAAAAACCACTCATTTCAAGATGATGGCACCAGAAGATGCAAAGACATTTCCAGGTTTTTGGGCTCATTCCTGCAGCACTCTCGTTAAATGAGTCTTTTTCCTTTGTACTCTTTTAGCCCTGATAAAAGCCCATGTGCTGATACGCATTAGCAAACACAAGACAGCCTCGAGTCCAATCTTTTGATTCTTTGATTTCTCGATTCTACAAGTGTTGCTTGTTTTGTGTGCAATAAGCACTTTACAGTGGCATCTCAGCAATGGGTCCCGTTGTTCACGAATGACATCTAAATGGAAACATGCTGTTAAATTTAACCTGTACCTGTGAAAGCTTCTAGTAAATTTTAAATAGTTTTGCTTCAGGATGCTATCAGACATCATACCCAACACAATGCTAAAAATATTAATCATACAAAGTAAACAAAATTGTCAAAATCAAATAATCATCATGTACTGCAGAGGTCCAACAGCGTGTTAAATTATTAATGACAGCGTGAGCAGGACAATTGATAATTTCGGTTTCTAAACGTATCTTGAATTTTGATGGTTTCATGCTGCTGGCAGCCAAAGATTCACAGCACAAAACACATATAGTCGAATGATTATCCACATTGCAAATGAATCTGTATTTAACATAAAGAGTTATATTTTTGTTCATGTTTTGTTTATGGAGTGTCACATAACCTGTCCATATTGGCATCTGTCTAATTTAACTAGCTTTTACCAAGTGACAGATGAATTTGTAACACAATATAATAGAGTCTGATTGGTTAAACTCTGATATTAATGATATCTTAAATGGGAAGCATTTTAACACTTTTCTGAAAGATAAGGTGATGTTATAACTAGGGCTGCACGATATATCGTTTCAGCATCGATATCGCGATGTGCGCATCCGCGATAGTCACATCGCAGGATGTGCGATGTTTAGTAGGCCTGATCGTTATATTTATACTGATCATTTTCTTTGCTCACACACAGACACCGTGTCTACTCCGGACGCGACAGCTGCACAGAGATACCCATTTTTAAATAAATTTAGTAGCAGAGCTACTGCAAGCGATTTTCAGTGCTGGAAATCCATTTATCCTTTGTTGAAACTTCCGCGTCGTCGAGGAGAGCACATCACGGATGTTTAGCAACGGCAGGCGCCAGGAAAGCGCAAGCTCCCGAGCGCTTTGGAAAGGAGGAGGAAATGGCGCGGCGGGAGTTTTCCACGTGTTTGCAGATGTGAACGGCCCCAAAGTCTTTCTACACTGGATGCGACAAAGCGACCGTTGCCAATCGTGTCAACTTTGTGTCAGTACGTCATAAATAGAGCGAGGCATATCAGTTTACTGGCGGGGATTCGTCGTGTCGCGCCGCATCCAGTGTAATACGACACATATGCGCGAAACCGTGTCAAAATGCATGGCTCCAAGTATCCTTGTAAAAAAAAAAAAAAAAAACAGTTGCTAATGTCTTAGGTAAACAATTGAGAAAGAAAGAGGATAACAATAACAGCAGTTTAATGTCTCAGTTGCTTTCGGTGTCATAATCAAACAACAAAACAGAGAAAAATCACTTTTGTAGCTTTAACACAGATTTATTAGATTTAATTTATACAATGAAGACTGTGTTATGCAGTGTTATTTTACATTTTATTATTCAGTTTCTGCACCTGAATACTGTTGGACTTGCCTTAAAAATACAAAGCACTGTTTATTTCATTTGTATCTTTGTTCTATTATATTTATCTATGCTTGTAAATTGTTTATTTCCTATGCTGATTTACTCACCTACAAAATCAATATTTTTTTCTCTCTCCAAATAGAGCTATTCAAGTCATTTGGTGATTTTTTTTTTTTTTTTTTTTTTTTCATATCGCAATATATATCGCAGAAAAACAAAATATCGCAATGTGAGTTTTTTCCAATATCGTGCAGCCCTAGTTATAACCGTGGTTGTTTACATGGTTATTCGCATTTTACTGGTTGCATTTTGCTCCCTGTTTATGAGCATCTTTGGGACACCACCCACCAGTTGAGAAACATTAATTTATATCACCCACATGGCAAATTAGTTTGACGCCATGTTTTTTTTTGTTTTTGTTTTTTTCTCACTACCAACCACATGCTATTTTCAAAAGACATACGGACCAAGGCCAGCATATTTTGTCATGCAAAATGCTGTGCATAACTAAGCAGCCAGTAAGTTCTTTTTCCTCACACATGGATGAGTCACCTCAACACGTGACACTCACAGAACGAGACCAATTCTGTGCATTTGATTACCTGGGCTATTGGAAAAGTTCTCAACATGACAGCCACTATTTGCAGGGATCAATCGGAGAAAACAACCACCCCACGAGCTGCTCTGAGAGCATTTATAAGGCTCTAGATAAGATCTAGTTTCCTCAAACACTTAAGCGTTATGAATTGATATTCTGCATGTGTCTAAATCATTCACAAAGATAAACAAATACCTCTGCTGAACTCTTTAAGGGATGCAGAGCCTCATCTTAGCTCACAGTCATCTATTACCTCATCGATCTGTTGACTCAAATAGACACGTTCACTGTGTTTGAATGTGATTGTGAAGCTGGTGTGATTGTTCAAATTAAAGCTCCAAGATGTCCAGATGATGCAGTGGTTTATCTTAAAAGTTACTGCTTTGTGTTAAGTGATAATCAAATGTAATTATTGCACTTTACAAAAGTGTTGGTATAAAACGATTGTGTGATGCTAATTCGAACTCTCATGGTAAAATACTGTTGTCCCGTACTGACACTGGATATTCAATAGAGAACAACCGATAGTGGATTTTACCAATACCGATAGCTAGCTAGTTTGGATCACACTGGCAGATACCAATTAATCAACCAATAGTTTTTTTTTTTTTTTTTAAATGGATACGGAATGAAAACTAAAATAGTGCTTTACTATTTAAAAAAACAGCACTGAACTATACTTTGTATATGAATAAAAATATTAATATTAATGATTATATTGTATATTATATCATTAATCTTAGTTCATAGTTTATTATCGGTGCCGATTAATCGATTTATCAATGTCACCCAATGTGGATGCAAAAAAAAAAAAGCGTCTAGGGTTCACAGTGAAAATATAATTCAGTGCTCTGCACATCGGTGCATGCATTTACATATGCAATTTTACACTGTTTAAGCAACCTAACGCCATATAAATGCTTTGACAGTTTTCTTACTTTTATCATTACAAACTGAACAAAAAAGGAAGATTTTTGCCTGTTACCCATATTTTGGTATGACTATGTGCATGTGTTTTGAAGTCAAAACTGAAATCTATCATTTTGAATAACTACTAAACACTCAAGAAAACAATGCCAACGTTAGACTCTTCAACTACATAAAAACCAATAAAACATATTTAAATTAAATACACAAATGTGCTGCTCATACAAGCAATGGCATTCCATATTTTTTCCGATGAGATACCATTCACACAACAGTATTAGGGAACACTATTCACTATTAACTAGTTGCTTAGCATGCATATTACTAGCATTTTGGCTGTTTATTAGTATTTATAAAGCATATATTAATGCCTTAATCTGCACTGTATTCTAGATCCCTTAACCCTACCCAATAACTAAACATAACCACTACAAAAACTACGTTACGTACTATCAATAGGCAGCAAATCAGGAGTTTACTGAGTGAAAACTTTTGAAGGCTACATTTACTCTAGTGCAGTGCTTCCCAAACCTGTCCTGGAGGACCCCTAGCCCTGCGCATTTTGTATGTCTCCCTTATCTAACACACCTGATTCAACTCATCAGCTCATTAGTAGAGAGTGCAAGACATGAATTGGGTGTGTCTGATAAGGGAGACATACAAAATGTGCAGGGCTAGGGGTCCTCCAGGACAGGTTTGGGAAGCACTGCTCTAGTTTAAAAAAGCATAGCTTTTGCTACGGTTATGCCTGTCGTTTACACTACTCTTGCATTTTCGACCCTTGAAAACTGAGACTTTTGAAAATGCTGCAGACCCTGTTTTAGTTTGAAAACTCCAGGGTTGCGTTTCAGTGTAAACTGACCAAAACGGAGACTTTTGAAAACGATGGTGTGGCTGCCCACATTCGCTCTACGTATCCTTGACGACCGTGTAAACCAGTGGTTGGCAACAGGTGGCCCACGGGCCAAAACTGGCCCGCCAGCAATAATATCTGGCCCACGCCCGCAGCCAGATTATTTTGATAGCGGCTGGTTCTGAAATAGATCTGTCATGACAGCAACAGTTACTCACAATCAGAGTATGTGAACGGAGTGCGGAGTGGAGCGGCGTGATTTTGAATGGAGCGAGGAGCGTATTTTTTTTAAAAGTCGGAGCCGTGGTTTTCACTTGCTCCAAGAGCGCTCCACCACCATCACGAGTACAATTCATGCCAACGAGCCGTAATATAACTGCATATTTAGCAAGAATTCACATGTTAATATTTAGCTAGCTTGATAGATGTAGGATCAGAACGAGTCAGACAAAGTTAAGATTCGATCCGAACATTGAAACATGAGGAGCCGAAATTCCAGAGAGGATCCCAAGGCTGCAACAGGATGTTCGTCATAAATCAGATTCCTAGCTCCAGCCCTCTGAAGAAAGCAAACCAACAAACCTCTTTCACAGAACAGCTTGCAACATTCAAACAAAAGAACACTTATTGATAATTCCAATTCAGGAAGGCGACGATCAAATTTGGGGCAAGTAATCAGGACTGATGGTCAAAGATATGGCCGTTACTTGTAAATCTGTGATCGAAATCACGAGCTAGAGACTTCATTGGGTGGGTTAACCCAGCTCTCCACATAGAAGACAAAGATGGAGACTGAAATTCCTTAAGAGACCTTTTAACCTCTCTAGTCTTCACAGAGAACATGTCCTTATGTTCACAGAACGGTACAGAAACTGCCTTTTCACATATAGATGCACCAAAATCATCTTAAAAGGACTTATCATGTTTATGCATAACCCCATATCATGTATGTAACCCACACGATTAACCATCATGTTTTAATCACATATTATGTATGTATTTTAATAACTAGGGAATAGTTTAAGAGTTCATATCCTTGTGTGGTATGTATGAGTTTGAAAAATCATGCTTTAAATGTTTCTTCCAATCAATTCTTTGTCAAATGTACCATAGTCTTGTTAGAGAAATCATGTCCAAAATTGTACTCTGTAAGAGCGGGAAAATTTGGACCATATGACTGATAAGATAACATGTTAGATTTATGAATGGGGAGGAGAAACATACAACACCACGAGCCAAGATCATTTCTAATTGGTCAAGACGTCCAGATAGGACGGTCTAGAAGCCGAGTTTAAATACTCAGGACAGCTCTTGGCGCTCTTCCTCTGCTTCTCTTCTTCTCTTTTGCCACCGCGTTTCGACGCTGCTCTTTGAGCGTGCTCTGGCCTACATGCCAGCTGCCAACACAATGAGAAGAAAAACCACCTAGTCTCGTTACATTATTTTATTCTTTTACTTTAATTTCTTGTCTTTCCGTGAGAGTTTCGTTAAGTTAAGTTTGCCGCAAAGTCCAGCTTCGACTGCACCCGCCCAAACTTCAACCAGACCAACTCCGCATCAAGAGCCAACGCCCAAGACTTTACTACGAAAGACCACTGAACTCAGCCAATCAGCAACCTCGGGAAATCCCTTTCTCCAAAGAGGACAAGGACACAAGGGAATTCCTTAAGGCAACACAAGCAAGTACAACCTCCAGACTTTTGCTGAGTCGGTGCAGTTTAATATAAATTTAAGCCTCATTGAGAAACTCAATGCGAGGGTCAAATGATTGATGGTTCAGGTCTATAGGCAATTACACATATTGCTGTAAACTTGGGATTTCACATTTTCATTCTGTAAACTCATCCTTTCCTCTCTTTCTGCAACGTGTGAATGTGTGAATGCGTGTGTTCATGTGTTAGATTAGATTAGTTTACATGTCTTAGGTTTATATAAATAAAGTCTTATTTATATTGAAAAGAGAAGTATCTTGTGTTTTGTGCTTACAAGTTAATGTCTTAATCTGCCGATCTTGTTACTGTGCTTATTAATAGTGTTTTCGCTATATTTTGGATTGTAATATCCAGTGCAGAGTTGATGTTATACGGCTCGTTCAGTGACTCGCTGCCGACTCAGTGATCAGCCGTGAAACAGTGATTCTGTTCAAATTCCCTATAAAATCATAAATGATTTCCTTTGAGCTAAATTGACTTGTTTCCCTTATATATATTACTTATATATGTACAAATTTCTACATAGAGAAGGATCACTCAAATCAGAAAGAATGTGAAGGCTATATGATGACGGCAATGGACATTAGCAGAGAGTTATAGTTCTCAAGGAATTTGTTTGTTCTTTCTAGATACTGAATATTTTCAGCTGAAAGCATGATTTAAAGAAGTACTACAACACTTATTCACACGCAATCGCTCTCTCAATAATGCATTCAAACAAATGTAATCTTACAGTGCTACTTCATCTGTATCCGATTTCGAATGAGCAGAAATCTGTAAGAAATGCATCGATCCGTAGGTAAAATAACTGACGAAAACGTACTGTTATTTTCATCATAAACAAAATTTGCAAAGCAAAAAGCAGCAATTATAATGCTGACAACCATGTTATTAGCTTGTCATGTGGCAGGAAAAAAGTTTGCACACTAGTGTTCCAATAAGCCACTTTGAAACTCTCTTGTTATTTTATTTTATTTTTTAATATACGTTATGAACAGAACTGTGATATTTCAAACATACTGAAATACTTGCAGAGCGAAGGCGGAGCGGTATTTCTGATATCAGTGAGTGAGGAGCTGGAGCTGGAGCGGAGTGATTATTAAATGCTCGAAGCGTGGAGGGGAAATTGTTGACGCTCCACTCCGCTCACATACTCTACCGGACACCGCCATACAAATGTGGCTTTTTGTTAATGACTGTTCTCCAATAGGATTTAACACAGAGTAACAGCTCACTACCAATTACAAAAGACACTGTAACAGTCTGTCACAGGCAATTCTAGTTGCATTTTTCATCAATTAATTTCTTAAATTATCCTTTGACTATGTTCTTGCCCACCATCTAGTGGCGAAAAAATGTTTTGGCCCGATGCCAAACTTACTTGCCAACCCCTGGTGTAAACAATGGCATCATGCTCGTTGTTGTACCCATAGATATGTATTGGTAGATTTCCCATTCGACCACACCAAGCAAGTAGACGCATCTGCCATCTAAATAATAGGGAATCTACCTATACATATCTATGGTTGTGTCTGCATGAATGGTCATGTGACATGCGTTTTTGGTTGTATAGTGTGGACAGAGATAATTTCTGAAACGCAGTGAAAACGCCAGTATAGATGAGGATCGTTATCATTTTAAAACGTTGTTTTAAAGTGAAAACACATTAGCGTAAACAGGGCCTTAGTTAATAGTTAATATGTGTTCCCTAATCTAAAGTGTTACTATACCAAAAAACTGGTAAACTCTGTGATTTTTTTTTTTCATAATAGTTACTATAGTACTACAGTTAATATAGACTGCAATTGAAACTGCAGCGCCGCTGTCCAAACATAATCTCTTAATGATTATTTACCAGTATAGACTGTACTTGTGAAAGTTAGAACAGTAATATTTTATATACAGTCTTGTGAAACAGTTAGGACACCCTGTTGAATTCCATGGTTTTCTGTATCAGGACAAAATAAAAAATGTTCTGGGCTGCGTTTCCCAATAACGCTGTCTCTTAGCGCGCTACGAAGACTCTAAAGGTATGCCTTAACTAAAGGTGTACCATTTATAGGCATGTTCCCCAAACTATACCTTAGACGGTTGCTTAAGATATACCTTCTTACGTGCGACGTTACCAGGTGCTGTCCATGGCGGTGGTGCTGAATTTGTTGATATCAATGGCTCGAGAATCAATTATTCATTCTATGCACGGGCTGCTTCACTGCGTTATGTAAGAAAGCAGTGTTCCTTATAAAAGAAGTGTTGATTTTAAATGAAGACACGGCATTCTTTCCTGTTAGAATGCAACGAACTTGCTTGAAACCTTTAATTTCGTTTTGGAACATAAATCACGTCAGGGAAGAAAACCAAGAAAGAAAAATATATATGCCCAGATCACCTCCCAGTGGTCACCACATAAAATACAAGAAAAAAAAAAGCCTACACGAGACACTGCTTAATAAATTAACAGCTTTTAACAGAAGAGAGAGAAAAATAACTCCTTGGCCTACACAAGTCCAACAGAAAAACATCGTTGTAAGAGTGCTTTCCAACAACAAGCACTTCAGAAATAGTTGAAATTGCATTTATCAGGACTCATGGGATCTTAAAAAATAATCCAAATTGCAAACTAAATCCAACCCTGGATATTTTATGTAATTTTGAAATGAGTGCGCAAGCCCGCAACCTCATGGTCAAACGTAGCCTATATCACTGGCCTTTGAATGCATCATTTATATTGTCATAATATATTTTCCATAGTGCCTTCATTTTTACCACAACCATGGGTTGATTGCCCAGCAGCCACATCACATATTGGTGTAAATCACTAATTTCTGTTACTGGATGACCTACTCAATAAAAACGCAAAAGGAGAAACATAATCAACAGCTACTATTATAGAGAGAAAGAGAGAAAGAGAGAAAGAGGAGAGCCGCCAGCAGCTGAATTTGTCTTGACAAAATCGGACAAAACAAGATCTAAAAGCTGCTGAATTTGCTGCTGTGCCGGCATTTAAAAAAAAAAAAAAAAAAAGGTTTAGTATGCTATATGGCTCCGCAGACAGCGCCGTCTTTGATTTTGCACTACTATTATATTCGTATAGAATGAGATGTAAAGAACTGTGAACTGTCAGAAGTGATAATGTATAGCTAAGAGTGGTCCAGACCAACCTTACGAAAGTATGACTTACAGAAGGTATACTTAACTAAGAACATTTCAGGAAATACGTATTAATGATAAGGTACAGGTTATGGTACAACTTAAGAATGACGTAGCATTAAGAAGGTTTCGGGAAACGCAGCCCTGGTCCTCAGCAGGTTAAAATGTTGAAAATAACCTTATTTGAACAACACCACATGACATATCACACTGTCATTATTTATTTAACAAAAATAAAGCCAAAATGGAAAAGCCATGTGTGACAAAGTTAGGACACTGGCACCCTATGATTCAGTTGCCTGTAGATTACCTTTTAGCAGCAATAACTTGAAGTAATAATTTTCTGTATGACTTTATCAGTCTATCACATCGTTCTGGAGGAATTTTGGCCCACTCTTCTTTACAACATTGCTCCAGTTTATTGAGGCTTGTGGGCATTTGTTTATGCACAGCTCTCACCACACGATTTCAGTCAGGATGAGGTCTGGACTTTGACTGGCTATTGCAACACCTTGATTCTTTTCTTTTCAGCCATTCTGTTGTAGGTTTGCTGGTGTGCTTGGGATCATTGTCCTGTTGCATGACCCAGTCTTGGTCAAGCTTTAGCTGTCGGACAGATGGCCTCACATTTGACTCTAGAATACTTTGAATAGTATACAGAGGAGCTCACGGTTGACTCAGTGACTGTGAGGTGCCCAGGCCCTGTGGCTACAAAACAAGCACAAAATCATCAGCCCACTTTTGGTATGAGGTGTTTGTGCTGATATGCTCTTCAGGGTTTTTTTTTTTTTTTTTTTTTAAGCTATATTTATGGGCGTTTATGCCTTTAATGGACAGGAAAGTGGAGAGCAGACAGGAAAGCATTAGGGGAAAGAGGAATCAGCAAAGGACCTTGAGACAGAAATCAAACTCGGGTTGCCGCAAGCACAGTTGCACTGTGTGTCGGCGCACTACCCACAATGCTATTGGCACCGATGCTCTTTAGGTTTTCACCAAATGTGGCACTGTGCATTATGGCCAAACATCTCCGCTCTGGTCCAAAGGACACTGTTCTAGAAGTCTTATGATTTATTAAGATGAAACTTTGCAAACCTAAACCATGCTGCCATGTTTTGTTGTTGTTGTTTTTTTAGGCTTTCCTCTGGCAACCCTTCCAAACATGCCATACTTGTCCCATATTTTTCTAATTGCACTGTAATGAACTTTATCAATTAACATGTTAACTGAGTAGAGTCTGTAGAGTCTGCGGTGAGGTTCTTGAGTTGTCTGCCATTTCTCTGAGCATTACAAAGTCTGATCTTAGGGTGAAATTACTGGGACGTCCACTCCTGGGAGGATTGGTGTCTTGTTCTGAATGTCTTCCACTTGTGAATAAGCTTCTTCACTGTAGAATGATGGACTTCATTGTTTTGGAAATGGCCAGATTACTCTTCCCAGATTAATGGCAGCAACAATTGCTTCTCTAAGATCATTGCTGATGTCTTACCTCATTGGCATTGTGTTGACACACACCTGAAAGCTCCAGACCGGCAAACTGCTAAAACCTCTGCTTTCATAGAGGTGCTCACACTTTCTAATGAACAGTTAATCAAAGGTATTTGATTAGCATTGCTTGACTGTTACTTACACTCTTAATTACTATGTTAACAGTAAGGGTGTCCTAACTTTGTCACACATGGCTCTTCCATTTTGGATTTATTTTGGTAAATAAATAATGACGTGGTTTACATTCCAAATTTTAAGACCTGCCAAGGACACGATTTTTTTTTTTTTTTTTTTTAATTATTATTAAGTCCTGATACAGAAAACCATGGAATTCAATAGAGTGTCCTAACTTTTTCACATGACTGTATATCCACTATCCTCCACCTTAACGTATGTGCCATGCAGGCTATGGGACTCAGGGCACACCTTCGGTTGGAGAGAGTGAGAAAAACAAAAGCGCACTCCCATAATCAGCAGAGACCAACACACATAGGCAACCTGAGTATTATCCTGCTTGGGCTTAAGCAAAAAAAAAAAAACATTTATAATGAGCTTTTGATTCAATTTTGCCTTAACAGTGGCCTTTGAGTAGCCTGCAGCCTAGCAATAAATGTTCATGTTAACCGCTTGAAGACCAATCTGCATTTAGCACTTTGTGCATTACAGATTGGCAGGCACACATCCAATCCTACAGTGCTGCATGCAGAGCAGTAAAAACAAAACTTCTCCAGCATGTTTTATAACAGAGAACGAAGCCCCATTTGTTTGTTGTATATGTATAAAATAGATTCAGTGCACTGTATACACAAACTCTTTAATGCATCTTTCAGGAAGCTGAACCTGGACTACTGTGCTTGTGATATTTTTAGGCTGTTTACATCTTGTTGTGTCCACTCCCATGCCTCATTTTCTCAAAATTATGTATCCTCCATTGATTTCAGTATGTTTGATGTTTTGGCTATGCAGGTAATTGCATATTTATGGAGATTCAATTTTCTCCATTTTATACTTTGACGCATTTCTTCACACATTTTTCACAGTGCTGTTGATTCACTGGACAGTTGTGGCCATGAGAGTAATTGCATTTGTTTATTTCTTTATTGTATTTATTTTTTCAGCCTCATGTTATCGGACGCCTGTTAAAGACTGAGGAGACAAATGGAATGTGTGGAACTGAGACTAGACGCTGAAAACAGACACTAAGACCCTTTTGCATCTGTAAATTGACACATTTTAAAAACAGCTGCGCAGAATTTTCAATGTCACTCTCTTCCTGATTCTCAATGTTACTTAGTGTAGCCTCTATTTTACTTCATGTTAAGGCACTGCACAAAAGTTTTGTAATATTACCTTGTACCCACTAGGTGTCAGTCTAAACAGTGAATATGATCATCGTACTAAAGAAACAGAAAGGTTTTCGCACTTCAAGTATGAACAAAGTGATGTTGTTGAGTTTGCATTAAATATTAGATTGCACAATATATTAGCATAAACTGAAAGATCAGAAAGGGCAATGTTTATTTTGCAGCCTCTATATATCTTGGTCTTTATTCAATCTGTCATACCACAAAAAGACAAACTTACTATTGAAAAAAGCCTGTAGACAACGTATCTTGTAGACTACATTATATGCAGGTGCATCTCAATAAATTAGAATGTCGTGGAAACGTTCATTTATTTCAGTAATTCAACTCAAATTGTGAAACTCGTGTATTAAATAATTTCAATGCACACAGACTGAAGTAGTTTAAGTCGTTGGTTCTTTTAATTGTGATGATTTTGGCTCACATTTAACAAAAACCCACCAATTCACTAAATTAGAATATGGTGACATGCCAATCAGCTAATCAACTCAAAACACCTGCAAAGGTTTCTTGAGCCTTCAAAATGGTCTCTCAGTTTGGTTCACTAGGCTACACAATCATGGGGAAGACTGCTGATCTGACAGTTGTCCAGAAGACAATCATTGACACCCTTCACAAGGAGGGTAAGCCACAAACATTCATTGCCAAAGAAGCTGGCTTTTCACAGAGTGCTGTATCCAAGCATGTTAACAGAAAGTTGAGTGGAAGGAAAAAGTGTGGAAGAAAAAGATGCACAACCAACCGAGAGAACTGCAGCCTTACGAGGATTGTCATTGTCAAGCAAAATCGACTTAAGAATTTGGGTGAACTTACAAGGAATAAACTGAGGCTGGGGTCAAGGCATCAAGAGCCACCACACACAAACGTGTCAAGGAATTTGGCTACAGTTGTCGTATTCCTCTTGTTAAGCCACTCCTGAACCACAGACAACGTCAGGGGCGTCTTACCTGGGCTAAGGAGAAGAAGAACTGGACTGTTGCCCAGTGGTCCAAAGTCCTCTTTTCAGATGAGAGCAAGTTTTGTATTTCATTTGGAAACCAAGGTCCTAGAGTCTGGAGGAAGGGTGGAGAAGCTCATAGCCCAAGTTGCTTGAAGTCCAGTGTTAAGTTTCCACAGTCTGTGATGATTTGGGGTGCAATGTCATCTGCTGGTGTTGGTCCATTGTGTTTTTTGAAAACCAAAGTCACCAAGAAATTTTGGAGCACTTCATGCTTCCTTCTGCTGACCAGCTTTTTAAAGATGCTGATTTCATTTTTCAGCAGGATTTGGCACCTGCCCACACTGCCAAAAGCACCAAAAGTTGGTTAAATGACCATGGTGTTGGTGTGCTTGACTGGCCAGCAAACTCACCAGACTTGAAACCCATAGAGAATCTATGGGGTATTGTCAAGAGGAAAATGAGAAACAAGAGACCAAAAAAATGCAGATGAGCTGAAGGCCACTTTCAAAGAAACCTGGGCTTCCATAGCACCTCAGCAGTGCCACAAACTGATCACCTCCATACCACGCCGAATTGAGGCAGTAATTAAAGCAAAAGGAGCCCCTACCAAGTATTGAGTACATGTACAGTAAATGAACATACTTTTCAGAAGGCCAACAATTCACTAAAAATGTTTTTTTATTGGTCTTATGAAGTATTCTAATTTGTTGAGATAGTGAATTGGTGGGTTTTTGTTAAATGTGAGCCAAAATCATCACAATTAAAAGAACCAAAGACTTAAACTACTTCAGTCTGTGTGCACTGAATTTATTTAATACACGAGTTTCACAATTTGAGTTGAATTACTGAAATAAATGAACTTTTCCACGACATTCTAATTTATTGAGATGCACCTGTATGTCTCTTGACAACAATCCCTTGAGAAGATTTTGTAATTAAATGGAAGTAGTATCATTTCTTATGTATTATAAAATGTTTCTTATGTATTATGACGTCAGAATGAAATGGACTATCGAATTTTGAGCAGCCCCAGAAGTCGTAGCTGGTCAGCATCGATAGATGGTGAAAGAATAGTTTCAAATTTTAGAATGCAGTATATGCCCTACACATGACTGCCCACATTCACAAAATGACACCTACTGGGTCTGTTCAGTCATGTTGAGGCAGAAATCGCAATAAAGACACTATTATTCTTAATAAACCCCAGAAAAGTTAAACAATATAGAAAAGCATAGAAAATGTCATCAAACCTTCAGTAGTTCCTGATTGTGTGCAGCACCTAACACTCTGCATAATCGTCTGAAGGATCCCGGCATTAGAAATGAGTGGTTGAACAAGATCCCTGATCATCTGTGAGCAGAAAAAAGCACTGTTGATCATTTCAAATGCGAATGGTAATTTTTTAAAAGCAGAGCGCCAAAAAATGGCTGTAACTAAGGGTTTTCCTAAGGGTCAGAAAAAAAAAATGGTCGGTAAAAACTAAATTATAACTGTTCTTGCCACTAAAACTTTGAGTAGCTTTGTAAGTGGCCCTCAAAGAAAAAAAAGTATGACTCTTCTAAACAAACACTAATGTAACAGTATGAGTAAGACTGAGTAGAAAGGTCAGGAAAGTTCAAAGGTCAATAACTGCTTCCCCAATTACTTAGCATTTTGTGAAAACTCATCACTACTGTAAATTACCATATTTCCTACCTCTCTTATTTTTATTTCAATGCTAATTAATAAAAAAAGTAAAACGAATCAATGTATAAATAAAATCACTTATAAATAAATGCTAATAAACAGTAGCTATGTTTCCATCCAAAGATTTGAATTTAAATTATGCGCAAAACTGGAATATCGCATAAAACATATGCGAATAAAGCACTGTTTCCATCCAACGAGTCAAAGAGAACAAAATCGTCACTTCCTGGTAAACTGTGGCACTAAATATCACTAAGAATATAGGAGAAGCCATTGAATATAATAATTTTCATATATGATATAAATTACTTGTGCCTCAGAAAGAGCAGACGTAACACAATAAATGCTGTCACTGCGTTCTGAGGATGCCAGCTGTTTGGGAACACAGTCGTGTAAGACAATTATACAGAAATACTTTGATGATAGACTTTGCTCAGGCTTTTCAGAGTGACTACAACAACTTATAGATGCTGTGAACGAGATCGGTCAGCTGGTTAGTCAAGTTATCCCGTCTCATAGCGCAAAGTCACATGACTTTTTTGATGCGCATGGAAGAATTTATTCGGTAAATGTGTTTCCATCGTAGTTTATGCGCATTTTTTCTTATCGGATAAAAAGTTTATCCTACTCAGTTGTGCGCATAATTTTTTTATGCGCATTTTCAGAATTTATGCACATCTTGGCGTTTCCATCCAGCGAATTGTTTATGCGATAGTCCAAAATGCGCATAAAAATAGGTGGATGGAAACATAGCTACTGAGGCTACCAAACAAGATGTATTTCTGTTCAGCTGTTCAGATAAGCCTCAGGTGGTAGGATACCTCTAATTTTGACTATAATTGAGTGTCATTCAGTCTGACAACTCCAGGTGCCCACAGAAGAGACGAAGTTGTATTTAAAAAGGTGTATGAGTCATGACTAATGCATTTACATATTTAAAGTCTTAAAAGGCAGCGAAAGGTAGGAAGACAGGGTGAAACATGGTCAAGTAAAAAAAAAACTAATTTATGACTGTTTTGCTGCAAGAAACTTTGACTAACATAATGGCCCGTTCAAGCACTTTGCAGGTCATTAAGATTTTTCATGTAAAGAGGCATGTTGCTGCATTTACACCGGCCTAAGTGCAATTATCTCAAATGATGATTATATGACATGAATTCCTCTGTGATTTTCTCTTGATTGCTGATTTCTTCCAATGAAGAGGATGTGTGATTAGAGAGCAAACTATGCCAAATCCTCCTTGAGCTGCCTCAATGTTTAAGGTGACCTTTAAGTTATGTGATGTTATGTTACATGCCCAGAAGCACTGTATTAACATGGTAGATTTCCAATATACCAATAAACTTTTTGGCACTAGAGTTGGGAGAAATAAAAGTGACTTTTCATGTAAATTTGTGTAAATACAGAAATCTGAAATGCTGATCTTATGGACAGCAGGGAGCTGATGCCACGTCAGCGCTCTCACTCTGAGATTTCTGTTGCATACGGGCCCAGGTGACTCTCATCCCCTTCAATCTATGAAGGTGACCTGAGCCAGACCTCCAGTCGTTCCTCTCTCTGCACACACTTAGACTTGTTAATTCTTCTTCCTTTTCAGCACTGCACCCTATGCAGGTTCTAGGCTCTAATAGTTTCTTTTGTGCGCTGGAAATGGAGCTCAGGCTCTGGCAGATAAGTATGGGGTGGGAGGCCATTCGGCTCATCTCTCCACCACATCTCATTGGCTAAACATGGAGGGGAGATGATCGCTAAGACACCGGCTTACAGGCAGGAGAGCATGATGGATACAGAGAATCCGTTAAGCCTTTAGTCAATAAGGCTACAAGGTATTGCGTGAAGATTCCCGTGGGTTGCTTTAGTAATGGGTGCTGAAGGTTTGGAGGATTCACAAGTATGTGGGACTATATATTTGATTTCTAACTGGTATATGTGATAAAGCACTAACATTAAGATATAATGGGATGTGATGGCCAACGTTGAGGAATATTACCTTTAAAAGTTACCTGCAAACTGTCAGTGCAGACAAATTTGTTGATTACAATGCGAGCAATCAAGTTTTGTTATTCCATGTTTTTTGCAGTTTTACACCCATGCTGAATCGACCACTGAAAAAGAAAAACAAACAAACATGTAATGTAAGCAAATATGTCAAATTGTTTTAAATGTTGGTCCATTTCGGTAGGTTTAAATTCACTGTGAATTATTTCAATTAATGCACTTTTGACAGATATGATAACAGATATCTGAAATGACTAGCCTAGATGATGCAAGACAAATGAAAGCATACCAAACTAAACTTTAACTGTCTTTAAAACATGAAAACACATTGCAGCATATCATGTTATCAGACGGTGACATGATAACACTTTTATTTACAGTATAGCCTACTAATAATTATATACCTATAATATTTATGGGACTCGGGTACTTCGAAGAATACCATGGTACTCAGCACAAGTAATGTCCAGGTACTTTTTTGGCATTTTACACGTTTTAATCTACTTGTTTACCTGAGGTGAGTCGTTCACAAGCTGCACGTGCAGGTGTTGAACTTCATAAACTCATTTAAACGATATGACACTTTTACAGGTTTGGTTTCAACGGATTCTAGGTGAATTTCCACTTTGTCTAGCGAGTTTCGTGTTTTCTGTCTTTTAAAGTCGTTCGTTAACATTTTAATTCCTGAAACAAATAAGATTAATAGGCGCGCGTGAGCTGTCAGAATGATTCAGACTGAATCGCGAACCGATTCATTGAATCGCGACTCGTTTGACCGATTTATTAAAATGAATTAACACGACAGAGTGATTCATTTGTGAATCGTTCTGATTTTAAATAAACACATCATATTAAACTAGAATTATTTGCATGATTAAATTCAGTTTTAACTGTCAATTGCCTGTTTATCATGCTTGTTTTAGCTTGTATGATACCAGTAATCTATAATAATGATTAAACACTATTTTATCTGCGCACCCCTTTATATAGCCTATTTGAAAAACTTCCTCAATTAAAACCATTCAGAATATAAACAGGAATAAAACTGTAAAATTTGGGTTATGTAAGTGCTATTGAAGTGGAGATTTCTGGGAGGAAAAAAAAAACTCATTCTGACTCGATATGTATTATAGCTTTGATTGAATTGAAATCTACAGACAATAAAGTGTAATAAAATACACACTTAAATCACTTAAATGTGTATTTTGGATGTTTTCTTTACACTAGTCTGAAAAGCAAAATAGTCCAAATAGTCAAAAATTATTTTCTTTTCTTTTTTCTTTACTGTAATTATTATTTACTGTAAAACTGTATTAGCTATTTTCTTTAATACAAGGGAATCATGCAGGGAAGAGAAAAAAAATAAAAAAAACAGACCTGTGATGAGACCACATTTGTTTATTTGATTAGTGGATAAGTGATATATGCAGAATCTTAAATATCCCCTCTTAATTTTACATCATTTTCAAAGTTCTAAAACATTCTTTATGAAAAGGATTGTTAGGCCCTAGATTATGATTTGTTGAGCTGTGTGTGAAGCCACTGTAAATTATTGTAAAAACACACTTGTGACCTCTTTACATCAATATTGTTGCTTGGCACACACTATAATCCTGCTAATGTGCTAAAGAAATTGTTTCAAGATGTCAGATTTTATTGCGAATTCTGATTTAACATGTGGGCTACAAGTGCATTCTAAAAGTTTTATAAAAAAAATAACCTCCATGAGGATTTTAGGCACTCCACGTCATGCCCAACTCCCTTTAACTATTCTAAATTATAAACTATACACCACAGCTTCTTGAGGCTTACTGGTTTAGTTTGTTTCCAAGAAAAATAATTAAAAATGAAAAACCCTTATTTTCAGATTCCACTGTATCAGACTCCATATATCTCGTTATTTTTTAAGGTATGTGGGATTAACGGCCATGAATGTGAACTTGTATGCTTATGTGAGATCTCTTTTACTGCCTCTCTCCTCTGCCTTATCTTTCCATCCAGATTCTCACCCATCTTATCTCTCCTCTTGAGTTCAGAGCTCCTCTGAGACCATCAGAAGATATACAAGAGGTATGTGATGAAGTCAGACATCACATGCTGTGTATAATGTCTTTGACCTGAATTTGTGCAAACACTGACAGCAGCACACTTCACATATCAACCCTTATACATGTTCCCAACCAAGCATTGGAGGGCTGGATCTGCCTGTTTGAGGCCGGTTCACCACTCTAGAGCCTATGTACTTTGGAGTCTCAGAGTTTTGTTGGAAGAAGAAACGACACTTGTACCTTAAAGATTGTACTAGCATGACTGATGGGCCTGAAATAGAGACTCTTTAGTGTAGAAAAGCATATCTCAGCTCAGGGAGGGACTACAGACCCCAAACTTCCGAAGTGTAGAGACAACTAAGTCAGCCGTTTTTCCCTGAAAAGTTTCAACACTGTACTAAATTTTCTACAGTGAATAGCCTATTAACAAAAAGAAGCCACAAAAAAATCTATCTCCGTTGAAACATTGTATTCAATAAGCAGGATTCTCAGACACCCACCTGATAAAAGCTTGACTGATGTGAAGCCGATATAATTAATGTGGGTGTTTAAGAGCAACTCACAGAAATGACTGACACCCTGTAATTTTCACCGACTGCTCAAGCTATAATTTACCTCATTATGCCACACAAAGTCACTTTTTATTATTTGTGAAAAAATAAATAAATAAATATATATATATATATATATATATATATATTTAATGGGGAAGACTTTGTCGTTCTCATGCAACCACTGCAACTCTGCATGCTGTTTTTCATTTTAGATGATCTCATGGGTCTTTGTAGATTATAATTATTAGCAACTGACCTCTATGACTCACAGCCCACTGAAAATGAGGCATTTGAAATGTTCTTGATTTATTTTGCATTTGATTAGCTTAACACACAGTAAAGTCGTGATCATGAGCATTTTTTAAATTATTATTATTATTATTTGTATTTAATTTTTCCCCCCAAAGATCACCGATTCACTTAAACTGAAAACTTTATCTTCAAGTAGTTTTTTAAAAGAACATGTTCACATATATCAGAGATGATCACTAGAATCACTTTAAAATTGAACAAAACAGAAATATAAATATTGTATTTTTTAAGTATTCTGACTACTATGTCCTGATGTCCCGAAATAAGAGGACAGTTTAAATTATGTAATTAAAATACACTTTTTAATAAAATTTCATGTCAGTCTTCATTACTGAAGGTTTTCATTCCATATTTCACTTTTTTGTCTTCATTTTAATTTATTGTGCTTGATAGAACTTGATAGAAACTTGATATCGCAAGACCAAAAAACAAACTGCCTAGCACATTTAATACATGCATGATGATATGAAAAATATAGTTATTTTGTTAGCACTGCAGAAATGTGTGTCTGACTGTGGTGAAAGTTCAATAGATAGAGTCTGAATAATTTATAATAAATATCTTACACTTTTGAATCTGATGGTTCGTTATTCCTTGATGCATAAACTTTTTTTTTCTTTAGCTTATTTTGACAAATTACCAATTTGTTATAACATGAAATTGCTTTACCAAAAACAGATGTTTCGCGTTTTGCTGATGGGAATTGTTTTTCAGCGCACTGTGTAGTCTATTTGAGGTAAGCAGGTAAAATGTTCTTACTAATCAAATCACCTCATGTCATCAAAATAGCGAGAGTTTTAACCTACTGCAAATTCTTCATCTGCCGGAGGGGACAAATCTACTGACGTCTTTAGTGAACCAGAGAGAATGATTCACTGTGAGGTCGTCTCTTTTCCCAGCACTCTGAGACACAATGTTCCAGCCTCATTTCAATTACACTGCCAACTCATGCAGATCAATAATTAGCTATTATGAAATTAGACACTGATAAGCCATTTATTTATCTGACAATTGAAAGCCCAGAGAGATTGAAGCTCAGGGTGATGCTGCAAGGAACAGAGAGCATCAATCAGCCCTACACAGCTACGCTCTCAAGTTTTTCATCACTTCTTCAGCAGTGTACAATCTGGAAAGTAAGCGGACACCTTCCTCTTGGCTAAGACATTTTATCTACTTGCTTGTTTGTACTGATGTCGGGAGAAGGGTACACTCAGGACATACATTTACTCCTAAAAAAAAAAAAGAAAAGAAAAAAAGGTAAAAATTAAAATTTGCTGAAACTTTACTTACCTTTAATCAATCCAAGATGGATGATGATAGATTTGTTTCTTCATGGAAAAAGATTTGGAGAAATTTAGCATTACATCACATGCCCACCACTGGATCCACTGAAGTGAATGGGTGCCGTCAGAATGAGAGTTTATATAGAAAATATAAAAATAAACACACACACACACACACACGCACGTTTAAAGAGTAATATACATGCCATAGTTTAGTTTTATATGGCTTTTCCATCCCTCTTTAACCTTTAGAATTAAACAGGGTATTGTTGCTAATATTTAAGACTTCTATATACAAATATACTTCTATATAATGCTAATGCATGTTACTTAGCACATTAAACTACAGCTATCACAAACAGGCAGTGCTGGGACGCCTCATTCCCTTTGATATTTAAGGTCATTGCTTGGGTTTCTAGGAAAAAGCCTCTGATTATTCCTGCTCTGACAAAGCAAGACACTGATTCAGTTTGAAGAGAATAAACACCTTCACAAGTTTCATTAAAGGACACCTAATTGAATAAAGTGTGGTGGTAATACACACTTTTAAGGACAAAACTAGACATCTTTATTAGCACTCGTATATTAATGCGGTCACCTATTGCAGACCTGCCTGTCAGACTACAGATCACACAGAGGTTATTATTTCCGCAGATCATCTGAAACGTTTATTGATTGTTTGATTGATTCATTAGCAACCATGCATAGTAATGCACCACGAAGGATGCATCCTAATATGGATACTTCCTTACTATATAGAAAAAAGTATGTGAAAATAGCAGGATGTCCAAATTAGGCAAAAGTAGAGAGATTCTGAAGTGTGTAACCAATGGAGACTTGACTATATGAAGCCACGATAGAGGATTTGTTAACTGGAGTGAAGCGACACAAATGATGCCACACTGTAAACAAATCAAAAGTTGAGAAAGCTTCAGGATATTTTTTGAGTTTTCAGTGTATACAACAAAAAACTCAAAAATCTCCTACAAAAAGAAGTTGAGAAAATTAAGATGAAGCCGGTTGCCTTAAACTTCGAAGTTTTCTCAACTTTTGATTTTTTTAGGTCACATCACATGCCGTACATTCACACACATTCATTCTTTATAGAATGTACTTTCCATAAACAATATACTGTAAAGGCTGCAATGTAATTACATATTCTATTAAGACAGTATGCAATTTCAGAAGCTTGGCAACCTAAAAAAAACCCTACAAATATTGCATGCTTTTGAAGTCAGTCTAAAAATGTGTTTATTTGAAATATTGCTTTCTTAATGCATGCAGTAGGGTTATTGCAAATCAGACACCCTGAAACCTCAGCTCATCACAAGTCTAAAGCAATGTACTCTGGTCTAACACACTGTAATGAATTCAGAATAAGCCGAGGCCACAGCACAGACGTGATGCTATTACTTCCAGAACCACAAGAGGGCACAACAAGCTTCATGAGTGAATCATTTATTGGTAAAACTGAACTGAATAGTATTTTGCCACACAAAATATGACATACACATAAAACATAGATTTAAAAAAAAGAGACAAAACATAATTATAAAATCATTTTGATAAATATATAAATAATGAATCAACACTCAATGCTCAGGTGACACCAAATACCATTTATTAGGGCTTTACAAAGACTACAAAATCCCCCAGATGAATTAAATTGTGGTCTCTTTCTATTTACATGATATGTTACTTACAAATGTACAAAATATAAAACATCTACCAACAAATGTTCCACCTGAAAAGAAACATTTTCAAAGTAGTTCAATGTAATGCGCTCACCGAGAGATGTGTTTGCAATAACATGAAAATGAAAAGATGATTTCTGATGTACCATGGACAATCACTATTTGTGTTTGAGGTTAGGGACCATTAGGCAGTTGGAAACCTTTACTGCACTTCTTAGAAATGTTTCTGTTGAGTAGTTTTACACTGAACATGGTTGATAAGCAAAGCATCAGGCACAGAGTCACAGAGTTTGGATGTTAATACATAGCACCGCTGTAGTGCTGTGGAATTAAAAAGAAGCAGTTTCCTGAATCAACAAAAAGGTAGATTGGAAAGACTCGAAGGTTAAAGCCTGTAAAACTGTGGCAGTGAAGATGAGTTACAAGTAGATTGAGTCAGAAGGTGAAGCTGGATGTGGTGATCGTATAAGACGCAAAGCTTTTCAATGATTCACCTTTAGCACCTTGTATGAAACACCTCGTATCTCCTGACCATGTACATCAAGCAAACAGAGATTCATTTACTGTAAGCATGTGCAAACTCTTAAAATATAATCCAATGAAAAGTCTTTCACAGTAAATTGGGTAATCGGTTTAAAATTTTTGCTTAATCGTAAGTGATTTACAGTGGCCCTAAGACACTTTAGTCAAACTTGAATACTGTATCATTACATTAGATTGCAAAACACCAAACCAAGTCGCATCTTCATAACAAATGATGTTAAACCTTCAACTTTGTCTCCTGTTAATTTAGTAGTTGAGCAAAGTAACCACAGGTTTAGTTTCATCTACATTTGACAATCAGAAAGTGTCCTCTAATAATTTTTGTGTTCATTTTGAACACTGTAATGGTTCGTCATTTAAAAACGTCACAGACTTTGTGAAATATTTGTTTGCAAAATATATGCCGCTTGATTTGATTTTGTTATCTAGCGCAATGATAAAATAAAATCCCATGAATTTAAAATGAAGAGTTTTGTGGCTTTTTGTCTGCCTATTAGTTTTGAGGTCATTTATATGCTCTTGTACTCTTAAAAGTTGACAAAAATACTTCAAGCAGATATACACATTTAAAATGTACAGTATTTATCTTTCATAAACATTATCCTGCATTTAAGGATGCATACACATTCCTGTCCAATCAGATGCTCTTTAGAACGGCTATTTTCGGCAGTCGGGTTCTACAATAAAACATTCATGGGGTCTTTAAGTGAGGTTTACTTCCAAAGGGACCAGTGTGTCTGAAAGCTGCAGGACAGGAAGTGTAACAGTGTTATGCAAGTTAGATATGGTTGGGCTCTGATGCATTGCGAAGATAAAACAGTGAATCGCTTTGAATGATTTTACGCCCTTGAACAGTAAACTGACACTAAAGTTTTCTGAAATTGAAAAACACTTCACCTCTCACTGTACAGTTTAGAGCTCTGTATAATAACCAGTCATTACAAGACATATATGGTTTGGACAGGTTGCTGGTTTGCTTTTTTTTTCTCTGTAAATCACAAGAGCGTAATGCTAGACTAGAAGAGCAGAAACGCAATACCGACCGGGCAGAGTGCATCTTTAAGAGGCTGTGCAAGACTTGGATATTTACAATCACCTTTTCAACTGTGCAAAACCCATGTAGCAAACAAAAGAAAGGATGAATGAACTTCGACGACACGAACACTGGCGCACGGGAGCGAAAAACGTTTCCGCGTGCAAGTACACACATATAGCAAAGTAAAAACGGCATGCTAGCGAAGCGTCGGATTTGTGCTCTTGAGTCAAGTGATCCCAGCTCAACTGGGATTACATAAAGATCTTTTTCACTTTTATACATTTGGACTTTTATAATGCCATGTTTTACACTAATTGTAACAAAAATAAAATATGTGGACGTGGCATCTTTAGGAAAATGTTTGATCTGTCCAACGCCATCATTTCTGCGGAAGAGGACAGTGGCACCACATTTAAATGTCTTCGGAGCTCAGCACATTTAAGGCAGCAAGAAAGCACCATTTTCTGGTCTTTTTCACAAAGCTGGTACACTCTCCTACAAGCGGTTGCCTCGTACCTGCGGAGAGGAGAAAGAACTACGCAAACGGCCGTGGGGTCGAACGAAAGACTACTGCATGGAGCGGTGTGGTGCAGGGGTGCTGTAGATCACTATACGCTTGGCAGTGAAACGAGTGGTGGAGATTTGCGAATTTGCGTATGATTTCACAGTAGCGGTAATGACACGTTGCACGTTTGTGCTTGTTGGCTAGAGGCGTTTCATGAATGGTGCTGGCGAGATGAGTGTAAACCACGTGTTGGTTTTGGCACCACGGCAGCACCAGTTTATCAACTGAGGTCAGAATTCAGAATGTTGCCCTTTAGGTTTTTGCACCTCAGTGAATTTAAAATAAACACTTGCCTCTGTAAACATGTTTAACTAACGGATCACCTCCAACAAATTCAAATTCCAGTTGTTTTTTTTAAATTATGTGGGCACACACACTTTTCACCAGTGTCGTGTGTGCCACCAGCACCTTTTCATTCGCCGTATCCTGGACTCTGCATCCTTTTACCACCGGAGGCGTCAGGCTTTTCATAAGCACAAGTCCTGTGGGCCCTTTGCTCTGTTTTTAAACCAGTCAGAAGAACCAATCTTCTTCTTCTAATGGGGCGGGGCCTAGAGGGCAGACTCCAATGAGGAGTCCAGCAGGTCGTCGTGGTGACTGGCGCTGTCGCTGTCACAGCTTTGGGCGCTGGAGTAGTTAGCAGCTTCCTGTAGCCTCATTAGCATATTCATCTAATGGACAGAGAAGGAAAAATATATGCGGAAGATGTTACTCAACAGGGGGTAACAGTCAGGGTTACATGTTACAAGTAACAAATGTATGTAATTAAGTTACTTTTCAAGAGTAAGTAGTATGTAATGCATTGTTTTAAATTTTCACCTTCTCCAATAAGTAACATACCTCTCTATTTATTTACTTACAAATAGAATGAAAAAAGTAATTTGTCTTCTAGACCACTGGATCATTGTAAACAATGCAACTAAACAATGTTGCAAACTATTAAAAAAAAAAAAAAAAAAAATGAATAGCCAGGACTTGTTCTATTGTTCTGGAAAAAACATAGACTGGAAGAAAACAGAAACACGAGTAGCCAGAATGTTCAGATGCAGTCACATTAGCAAATTTTCAGCTGAATTTCAGGCAAAAAAAGGTCAATTGTCTATTGTTAATAGTGTAGCAATGTATGAAGCAAAGCTCACACTGAAAGTCACTTTCAAACCAAGGTCAACATTGTGAATTTATGTAACCAACTTGAACCTGTTGTGAAATCTGTGTGGGATTTTTTTCCCCTAATGCAAAATCCACACTTGTATATATTCGTATTGATGAAATGAAATGACTTTTAAAATAGATTTTGCCTGCAAACATTTGCCAAACAATGATAAATGTGACCACACCTTCCACATGTTCCATAAAAAGTAACATTAAATGTTTTTGAACTAAGTCCTTTTGATTAGGGCACATGCAGTTTAACAAGTTACTTTGAAATGTAACATTCCCCAATGATACTCTGTGCTAAACAAACAACACACTACTTAAGTTGTACAGCACATGAACTCACAACCACGCTAGTGATGTTCAAAAACACAGCCACAAAGCTCGAAACTGATTGTGTTTACAAAAACACATTCACAAATTCACATCAATGGCTATTTAAACACTAGTTTAACACATCTGGAATGTAAATATAAAGTGTAACAAAAAGACAAACACTGGATCAAACAGACAGACGAAATGTTTGTACCTCAATATTCACACAGAGACAATAGAGAGAAACACTACAACATTAAAATCCTTTAATCTATAAACACAAGCGCTATCAGACTCAATTAGATCAAACTAATCACTGATATTTAAACAAACAACAGCAGTTCTGTCACCTTATAATCTCTGAACGTCTGTTCTCAGAAAAAAAAAAAAAAAGAAATGAGAGGAGACAGCAAGATGAGACGGCGCAATAATGTCTGTTTAAAAGCCTTTTCGCAAAGTGTGCCATTGACCTCACGAAGCCAAAGTTATTATCACATTATTCCAATGATTAATAATTAACACTAATAGATATTTGTACAACATAAAAATGTGTTGAGAATAGTTTTTTGACTCTAGCAGAACAAATTTCTGTGTACAAGTCCATTCTCACGTAAATCGTGCAATTTCACTGAATGCAACAAGTTACATACAAATGGTTTTGTGTATGATTTACAAAGACATTTGTTCTGCCCATGTGTCATGATTCATGAATAAGTCCCACTGCTTGTGCTAAATAGCTAAGTGATGCCACCTAGAGGACATTAATATCATAGCGTTCATATTCAGACTCTTACAGTACAGTGATGTCCACAGGAGGGTAGGAGAGCTCGATTCTCTCTCTCTCTCTCTCTCTCTCACACACACACACACACACACACACACACACACACACACGCACACACATGTGCGCTTATCACTGACAGACAGGTTATCTGAGCCCCTGGTCTTTATTATCCATAGACATTTTAGAAAAATACTGTATGTGAAAATTTGATCTAGATAGCACTGCAGACTTCATAGTTTCTATGAAATATTATCTTATTCTCTGATATATTGCCCATGTTTCACCTTGCTGCTCTTGGGCCGTTTCTAGTCTATATAGAAAAAAAGCTGGTTATTTAGCAAGACAAAATTTAGCACTGTATCTCTTAGTATCTTATAACATACTGTATACACTACCGTTAAATGTTTGGGGTGAATACGATTTACTTTTTTATTTTTTTAAGAAATCGATGATTTTATTCAATAAGGACACATTAAACTGATCAAACGTTACAGTAAGGACATTTATAATATAACAAAATATTTATTTCTAATAAATGCTGTTCCTATTCATCCTGAAAAACACAGTTTCCACAAAACTATCAGGCAACTGTTTTCAACACTGATAATAATAATAATAATGAATGGTTCTTGAGCAGCAAATAAGCATATCAGAATAATTTCTAAAGAATCACGTGACCATGAAGACTGGAGTAACTGATGCTGAAAATTCAGCTTTGCTATCACAGGAATAAATTACATTTTAAAATACACTAAAAAAGAAATTTGAAATGAATAATATTCCACAATATTGCTATATTTATGATTCAACCCCAAACTTTTGAACAGTAGTGTATCATCTAAATGAACTGTTTTATGAAGCTATCTTTACCAGTGGGTCTCCCTCTGTGTCGCTCTGAGAGACTTGTTTGGAGGCGGCTCCGTCTTTAGAGGAGCTGTAGCCATCATAGCCCACGTCCTCCGGCCGCAGCTGCAGCAGTGACTGGCCTTCATGCTGCAGGGAGGCGGAGCTCCAGGGGTAGGTATCAATCACCCATTTGGACGGGTCCTCCCATGCCGCCCTCTTACCATACAGCTGGAGCAATGAGCCAAGCAGATAACAAAAAGTTTTAGCTACAAAACTGAGAGAAAAAACACCAATACATGAGTGTGTGTGGCTGCATGTGCACCTGCAGTCCTTCTCGTACTGCTTCCAGTAGATATGGCACCAGAGAATAGTTCCAGAGGTCAGTAAACCACACACGTGAGCCGCCCGCATCCATCGGACAGGACAGAAACAGCCGAGGACCTGGAAGTGACAAAGTAAATATCTCACCTCTGTTCTATGCAGAATAACCAGATCAAATGTGTGGCTTATGTGTTGTGTGTATTACCGATAGTGACATCTGAGGAGCTGTGTGCCTCTAAGAAGGAATTGAGGTGTTGCCAGGTTTTAGGAATCCAGTCGATGATTTTGATGAGGTCGTTACTGCGCATGTTTTTATCAATCTCAGTTTCAATCAGCTTTCTTCTCAGGAATCGGCCCAGGAAGCCCTTCACTGGCTCAGTGTGATTGGCACACAGCACCCACCTGAAGGAAAGAAGGTCTTATATTACACTGAGAACATGACTGGAAAGATCAGTGTGTGTATGTGTTTTTTGTACTGTACGTGTGTAAGCGAAAAATGTAAAATATGATCAATTATGGCCCCCATGTGGCGAGAGGCTGTAATAACAATCATCAGATGCTGTTTGTCTTGCTTACAACCATGTGCTACATTGACATGTAAAATATCTCAACACAGTACCTGAAGTTGTGATGCAGCTCCAGGTTTGGAGATGAGGACACACCCTGGTTCATAGTTCCTATGACATACGGGCTGTGAAAGGGACAGTTGCACATTATTAGATGTAATTCATTTATATTTGATCAGTTTGATAGACAAGGAAAATCCACAATAATGGGTGTCATACTGTGGCTCCAATATTGGATGCTGACTGGTCAATAAAGCTTAAATACATGATGGTTAATTCAAATACATGAATTAACAATCTTTTAATATTAAATTGTGTGGAAAAACGTATGTCCATTTTACTATTATTAGGTAGTAACCAAAATAGAGTCTGTGTTTAACACTCTTAAAAATAAAGGTGCTTAAAAGGTTCTTCACAGCGATGCCATAGAAGAACCATTTTTGGTTCCACAAAGAACCATTCAGTCAAAGGCTCTTTAAAGAACCATCTCTTTCTTACCTTTTTATAATCTGAAGAACATTCTTTCTTCTTTCTTTGTGAAACAGAAAGGTTCTTCAGATGTTAATGGTTCTTTATGGAACCATTTAGACAAAAAAGGTTCTTCTATGGCAGGGGTGTCAAACTCAGTTGCTGGTGGGCCGGAGCCCTGCAGAGTTTAGATGCAACCCTAATTAAACACACCTGATCCAGCTAATCGAGTCCTTCAGGCTTATTTGAAAACTAGATGGTTTGTGTGTTGGAGCAGGGTTGGAACAAAACTCTGCAGGGCTGCGGCGCTCCAGGAACTGAGTTTGACACCCCTGTTCTATGGCATCGTGAAGGACCTTTATTTCTAAGAGTGAACAAGACTGTGCTTATTTGATCAAAAATACTGTAATATTGTGAAATTTTAAAATGTATTCATATGATGTAAAAGCTGAATTTTTAGCAGCCACTACTCCAGTCTTTAGTGTCAGAAATGCTATATGCTAATATGAATATGTTGATTTGGTGCTCAAGAAACATTTCATATAATTATCAATGCTGAAAAGAATTGAACTGCTTAATATCCCCCATGATATTTTTTTGGGGATTCTTTGATGAACAGAATGTTCAAAAGAACAGCATTTATTTGCAACAGAAATCTTTTGAAACATTATAAATGTCTTTATGAAAAATCTAAAAAATGTCAATGTAAAATCTTATTGACCACAGACTTTTGAATGGTAGCGTATATATACACAGTATAGCAGGTCTCTCGTACCTTAAAAATAAATAAATAAATATGAAAAAAAAAAAAGTTTTCAAAATTTGGATAATAACAGGAATATTCACCATTTGTGATATTTGCAGTTGAGGAATCCATTAAAGATGTCACTAAGGGAGCCAATATGATGGAGGTTATCCAGAATAACAACGGAGGGCAGCTCGATCTCACACTCCTCTGTGTTGCACTGCTCGGCCAGACTTGAAAGGTACTGCCGAAGATCCTGCTTAAAGCAAAGCAAAAGCACATTAAGTACTATTGCTACTTATTGCTACTAGTGCTACTTAAATACTATTATATAATTAATATATCAGCGACACTGATGGATGGCGTGAGTTTGAGGTGGGATTATATGTTGGTTCAACCAGTAGCAGATGGGGGAAATGCATGTAAAACCTTCATTTTAAACACTTATTTTTGCAATTCCATTTGTTTCCACTAGCAGCACTCTTTAAGGTGATTTATTAAGACCCGTATACCAGACTGGAAATATGTACCTTGCTGGATTTCTGGTCCACATTGAAGCTAGCCAGGTTAGTGTCGGTCACCTCTTGACCAGTCTTGGAGATGATGTAGTAAGCTAGTTTAGTAGCTAGGTAGGATTTACCGGTTCCACTGGGACCAGACAGGATAATTCTACGGTGCTCCATCAGCAGGTTTAAGTAGCGTTGAATGATGGGTTTAGGAATCAGTGTGTCAAACACCAGGTCATCAATGCTACCCTCCTTCACACCTACATGAACAAAAAGACACTTGCTTTAAATCTTTGCAGCACATTTGACCTCTTTTATGGACATGGCCCTTCTGAGGTTCCTTACCTTTGAGACTGACTGTGATGACGTTGTTGTCGCCCACCAGATATCCACACGGCAAGAGTTCAGGAACCTCAGAGGCATGAGATCGGACCACATCCCCCATCCTGTAGCACACTATACTATCCGAATTCAGGCCCAAACTGGTCAATGGATCCAAGCGGAACACATACTCCTAAATGCAAGCAAATTAATCTGTTAGATCTGAAATATGGCACCTGAAATATACCTCTAATTTAGCAAGACGCTAAACTGGCACCTTAAACAAGCGTCGTATTACACCGTCCAAAACATCCCACTTAGTCTTGCCACTGACGCCAATGGAGCCAATCAGATACTCCTTCTTCTGCATAGCCTAAGATGATGAAACGATGCTTATAAGGTATTGTTTATATGTCAAAATAGCTACTGAAATTAAAATGGGACTAGACTAGTTAAAGTCACTCTATACCTTGGTTTTATTGGAGTCGCTGTTGATGGTGACCACTATACGGACACTTCTGCCCTCTTTGCGTAGATTGCCCTCATAGCCGTCATCCAGCAGAATATCTGTGCACACAAACGCAAACTTCAAACTCACTTTGTGACAAAAATATCAAAGCCTGAACAACTCAAAAGACTTAATGAGTCATTAACTGTGGGGGAGAAGAACTTTTATTCAGCTTTGACTGTAGTTAAACGCCAACTGCTTTAAGCTTTGCTGTCTGTGGGGCTGAGCTGTTTGGTTTTAACAGGGCTTTGAATAAAGGAAGAAGGCTGTTAGTGGAGGAGTGCGGCTTTGATGGGCCTTGTACGAAGAGCTTGGTGAATGGGCGGGAGGGAGGCGTTTTGTATTCGTCTGGCACGCTGTTCTGCAGAGGGGTGATAACGTCCTTCCACCGCACGTCTGCCCACGCTCTAGTGCTCCTCCACACATCTCTCCATCAATTAAGCAGCCCAAAGTCCTGAGAGAGCACAAAAGTCACTACTTTTAATTAGCCGGAGCCGAATCTCCGTCAACCCGTCCCGAGACGTGGCCACAGGCCCGGCGTTCAAATCCTCCCTTACAGAAAAGAGGCCATTTCATTCTTCGCTGCATTCATTCTCTTCCTGCACAGCTGTGAAATGGTCTTCCCCATGCCAGAGTTTTCATCAGCGCCACAGTAGAATCATCAATAATACAGCCATATGCAAATCTACACTGCGGTCCGTGAGCCCGAGCACACTGGTGGAAAACGAAATCATCAGTTCGAAAAATATCTACATGGACAGTTATGACGAGAAGGTTATATGTCTCAAGTTTGCTTGCAATGCTTTTAATGGTGACCTTATATGCCAAATAGAATGAAGTCTCACAAGGAAACACTAATGTAGCACTGTTTATCATGTATCACCAAAACACTGAGTCATAAAAACATTTGTAGTATTAAAGGCTAATCTGGCCTTTACACCAGATTTTTACATATTGTTTTGAGTTGTACTTGCCCATGTAAAATGTCATTGCCATGATGCTAGTTGCAGATCGTTGCAAGGCCATTGCTCTGTGGTTTGTAAGGTGTTCTGAGAGTTTTTTAGAGTATTGCTATGTGGTTACAGGGTGTTGTTGATAGATGGTTGCTTATTGGTCCATATTCAAAGAGTCCAATCCCAAGTCTCTATGATATTTTGATTCATAGATAGTGCCCCATTAATGTAAGCCTACGGGATTTTGTCAATGATTTTATCATCCACCACTAATAATTAAGATTTCTATCCATTTATCTATCTGAAAACTGTTATACTGTACTTTTGTTGTATAATATGGGGTATTAGCTTTTATACTGTAAATGTCCATCTTGCATAATGTATATACAGTACTGTTTTATTTGACCAGGATAAGTACAGAAAAAAAGCTTATGTAATTGCTTTTATTTAAAAATGCCATCATTTTGGAATTCTAGCTGCTTCAATAACATAACATCTGCAGAACATACAAAGGCTTTACAGAATCCTCCAAAACAAGGCCAGAGCGACATTTTGATGTTGCATACTTCACACAGACATTGTTAACCCAAATAACAAAGTCTAACCTGACATAATGGTGTCTGTGATGTTGAGGTTGTTCAGCGACAGCCCCAAAGATTGCCGTGAGGATGAGGAGGATGTGCTGGAGGTTTCTGAAGGGGGACGGGCTGTTTTAGCAGGTGTGGCAGCAGGTGTGGTGTTGCCGCTGGACTTCAGTCTGTCGTTCTCGGCCTTCAGCAGCTCAATCTCATTCTGCATGTAAAAAACAGGTAATGTCAACACTACAGTGATAGTTTTGACAAATTTATGTGTATTTCCCTAACAGAACAGAACCACATATTCAATTCACACAAAACTAAAAAAAAATCACTAATCCACATTTGGTAACATTCAGAAGGGAAAAGTAAAAGTAACTTTCCCCACACACTTCAAAATTGAGTTAAATACACTTTTGTGACATGCTAAGAAGATTAAGACTTGCTTTCTGTTGTCTAAGTTTCTAAACTGTTTCTAAGGCTTTCAATGACTGTGAGAAGTTAGTTTTATTTAATCTTTAGATTAGTCTTGTGTGCCAGGCTCTGCAAACCGGTGCTAAGGAGAACCTCAGACAGATGCTTCAAAAGTATTAACAACTCTGTCTGGTTGTTTTATCTTGGAATTAGAGCAATTTAGCCCTTCTCTGATCTTAGTCATTATATCACTCTGTTACAACTTTCAATTATGTGGTCTGACTTTGTAGCATAATGTAACACAAGTATTTACCAGCAAACAGTTTCTTAAACAAATCAACTCTCTCTGGCTCTTTCAAAAAGTATATGGGGCTCCACAAACTTCTTAATGATCTACCCACCACTGCTATGACTGTTCTGTGTGGGTCCTAATAGTGTACTCTGCCATAATATTAAAACACAAATATTCATTTTTATTATTATTATTATTATTATACACACAACTGTTCAAAAGCATGGGGTTAATAAGATTTTTGTTAAAGAAATGTTAAAGAAATTCAGCAAGGACACATTAAAGTGACAGTAAAGACATTTATAATTTAATGTAAATAAACACTGTTCTTTTGACCTTTCTATTCATGAAAGTATCCTAGAAATTCAACATGGTTTCTACACTAAAGACTGGAGCAATGTCTGCAGACAATTTAGCATTCCCATCACATTAATGAATTACATTTTAAAATATATCGAAATAGAAAACACTGATTTTCATATTTCACAATATTACTGTTTTTATGTTTCTATTTGAACAAATAAATCCTTGATAAGCATGAGAGACATTTTTGAAAAAAAAAAAAACATAAAATGTTTCCCAGATTTCTAAATATCACCACACTGCACAAAAACACTGTATAAGAATTCACAAGGAATTGATATAATGTTCCAGAGCTCTGGAGTGAGTCAGCATGTATACGCGGGTGTGTGTGTGTGTGTGTGTGTTGTGTGCGTACCTGCATGCGGTTCATGGCTTCTCGTATCTGGTCAAGGTGGTGGGCGGAGCTTAACGCCTCCAGTCTGATATCAGTCAGCTTCAGCTCCTTCTCTCTCAGCTCGTTCTTCAGCTGGAGGATAATCTCTGCCTCAGCCTCTGTACATTCACACAGTCTGCACAAACACACACCGTTCAGGGAGGAGGGAGTCACAACACTGTTACACATCCAAGAGAGCTACAAAACACAGGTGGGTTTAATGCACAACAAACTCCTGGAGTATTAGACGTGGTCAGAATATTTATGTACACAAACACTTTGATGCACACATATTCACACTCTGGGCTTTGTGTTTTATATTTGTGAGGGGTGTTTGCTGGATTCCATTCAAAGCTGGACATAGATATTTGTTCTTGATATCTCTGAAATACTGTTTGACATTTGAAAGATGATTTATAAGAAAAAAAAATGAAACAAATAGGAAATATAAGAAATAAAATCAAATTTAGCATTAATTGTGTAAATCTCCTCGGGTGCCACCAGTTGTGAATTTCTTCATGTTTAGAATCCAGACTTTTAGTAGCATTCTATCAGGCTTTTCCAGGTAGGAAATTCCAACATTTTGAGCTGAATGGAATGCAGCTTTAGAGATTACGCACATGACCAACACAAACACGAAGTGGCAATCCTTCATGTTGTCCATTATTAAGCACAGGCAAATTATTGAAGTTAAAGCAACATATATTAAATAAAATTTTAATGTAATAACTTTTCAAACTCAGGCAATCCCTGATTTTATTCCTAAACTATTAGTTTGAATATTTAACTATATTTAGTTATTTATTTAGCTTTTGCAGAAATGTTTTTAATAAAAGTTTCCACTATTTAGTACATCTCATTACATTTTAAACTCAAATTAGTTTGTCATAAAATGCTCATGTGAAATGTGACTGAAATATAGGGGAAGGGATATCATTTGTTAACTTTGGTGATTTTAGTCACTGCTCACTCTCAACCCTTCCCAGCATGCCACACTGTGCCTGTTACCGAGATCTGTGCTTGTAGACCACATGACCGTTTGACTTTTTCTTTGGCATCCAAATGGGGGAGGACTTGCTATCGCAAAAACACTTTCTAAAGACACATGACATTGAGGAATAGGGACAGAATACAGATATGATTAAGGGAAAAGATGAAATATAAATATGATTATCAAAAAAAAAAAAAAAAAAAGGAAAGCAAAAGATAATGTATGTAAAAAAAAAATATATAGCAATAAAATCACTAAACAATACAATAAGTGGAAGTTATTGATGAAGAATAATGATGATTTATTGGATGTGTTGTGGTCCTTTATGAAATAGAAACAAAATGTATAAAAACACAATAAATATGTAAATGTTTATGCATGTACCTCATTTCATAGAGGTGTTTATTGTACTGTATATATGTGTCTCTGTACTCACTCGGTGGTGGAGGGTGATAAGCACAGTGGTTGGGTGGTGCTGGTCTGTCTGTTGGTGTGTTGTAGTTTGGGTGAAGAAGGAAGGGAGGAATCAGTCATCTCTTCAATCTCATCGTGAGATGATTGGGGCTTGTTGGTCTTTTTCTTGCTGAAGGCCTGCTTAAAGGAGCTCCGCAACTGTAAGTAAACAACACAAATCAATATAATTAATATAGCCTGACAACATTCATTTCAAACTATTCTGTGGTCAGGCAGAAAAATGGATTAAAAAGATTCATAGCTTGGAAGAATTATGTCTCTGGATATTCCAGTAACAATTTATAACAAATTTCATTAATACTATTAAAGGAATAATCTGGCTCACTCGCATGCTGTCAGTTACCACAGAAAATAATTTACCTTACAAGGAAACAAGAAGGTAAAATCAATGAAAAAAAGTTTGTAGAGAAATGCACTTACAATGAAAGTCTATACAACATACAAGCTTTCCATTGTAAGGGCACTACTGTAAACATATATTTTATTTTTACAAACTTTACAGGATAATTTATCTTCTGCCATAATCAAATACATGGAGTTTTATGTAGCCAAAATATTCAAATATTCCTTTAGCCTTTTCCTTTTTTCCATATATATATATATATATATATATATATATATATATATATATATATATGGAAAAAAGTTCTATATATATATATATATATATATATATATATATATATATATATATATTATATATACATACACACACATACAGAATTATCCTTATAATCCAGAATTAAATACTGAATTTCATTAAAAAGTTTTATAAAGTGTTACTGTTTAGATAAACACATCACATGGGCAATCTTCGGTCAGCTTAATACAAAGATTAAAAATAAGGTTGATTGCAACATTTTGGAAGGGGAGATTACGGTTTGCTCGTATAATTCACTGAGCAGAACTAATTAAGCAGCAGAAACATACTGGCAGTCAGTGGGACTGGGGATGCTGGGGGCATGCACACGTTTCTGGAAACACTTAGGATTTGGGGGGAGGGCAGTTAATGGGGGTAAGGTTATCAGAGGCAATCGGCCGCAGTGATGCGGGACGTGGAAACACTGACCTGGGCGGGGATGGAATCAGCCACCTATGGACAAAACACACTCACTGTTACCATTGACTGAAACGTGCACCGCTGGACCAGAATATTCAGATACAGCGGCATCATTTATTCATTGTTCATTTGATTAGCTCTGAATTACTCATGGAGGCTGTGTCACATAACAGCATTCCACAGGAAGTTCTGTACTTTCTTAGAAATCTGGGCGCTCAACAATAAGGATTTTTTTTTTTTCTGACCTCATATCATATTTTTCTGTATGTATGTATTTATTTAAAATATATATATATATATATTTATTTAAAATATATATATATATATATATATATATATATATATATATATATATATATATATATATATATTTATTTATTTATTTATATATATTTATATATTTTTATATATATATATATATAGTATGTATTTTGTTTTTTAATTAAATAGTTTCTTTTTTTATTCATTCATATACACACAAATAATATATATTACATATTAAAGATTTATTTATTTACTTATATTTCTTTTATATGTATTTTTATGTTTTTAATTAAACATTTTCTTCTTTTTCATATACACACGAATAATATAAATTATATATTGGCCAGGTTTCACAAATGGGGTTTAGATTAAGCCAGGACTAGGCCTTAGTTAAATTGAGATATTTAAGCAACTTTTACAAAAAATTTCTTAGAAGAAAACATTAAGGTGTACATCTAGACACAGAACAATGACACTGACATATTTTAAGATATGTCAGAGCAAGATATTTTCAGTTGAGACAGCTCAAACATGCATTTTAGTCTGGGACTAGCTTAAGCCTTGTCTGTGAAACCAGGGGATTAAATATTAATTAATGTTTAATTAAAATTGTAATATATATTTTAAAAAATCTGAAGGAATGTAAGATGTAGTGACAATGAGGTGTATTGAAATATCAGTGTATAAAAAAGTGTTTTTATGTGTTAGAATATATACAGTGGGTACGGAAAGTATTCAGACCCCCTTAAATTTTTCACTCTTTGTTATATTGCAGCCATTTGCTAAAATCATTTAAGTTCATTTTTTCCCCTCATTAATGTACACACAGCACCCATATTGACAGAAAAACACAGAATTGTTGACATTTTTGCAGATTTATTAAAGAGGAAAAACCGAAATATCACATGGTCCTAAGTATTCAGACCCTTTGCTGTGACACTCATATATTTAACTCAGGTGCTGTCCATTTCTTCTGATCATCCTTGAGATGGTTCTACACCTTCATTTGAGTCCAGCTGTGTTTGATTATACTGATTGGACTTGATTAGGAAAGCCACACACCTGTCTATATAAGACCTTACAGCTCACAGTGCATGTCAGAGCAAATGAGAATCATGAGGTCAAAGGAACTGCCTGGAGAGCTCAGAGACAGAATTGTGGCAAGGCACAGATCTGGCCAAGGTTACAAAAATATTTCTGCTGCACTTAAGGTTCCTAAGAGCACAGTGGCCTCCATAATCCTTAAATGGAAGACGTTTGAGACGACTAGAACCCTTCCTAGAGCTGGCCGTCCGGCCAAACTGAGCTATTGGGGGAGAAGAGCCTTGGTGAGAGAGGTAAAGAAGAACCCAAAGATCACTGTGGCTGAGCTCCAGAGATGCAGTCGGGAGATGGGAGAAAGTTGTAAAAAGTCAACCATCACTGCAGCCTCCACCAGTCGGGGCTTTATGGCAGAGTGGCCCAACGGAAGCCTCTCCTCAGTGCAAGACACATGAAAGCCCGCATGAAGGACTCCAAGATGGTGAGAAATAAGATTCTCTGGTCTGATGAGACCAAGATATAACTTTTTGGCCTTAATTCTAAGCGGTATGTGTGGAGAAAACCAGGCACTGCTCATCACCTGTCCAATACAGTCCCAACAGTGAAGCATGGTGGTGGCAGCATCATGCTGTGGGTGTGTTTTTCAGCTGCAGGGACAGGACGACTAGTTGCAATCGAGGGAAAGATGAATGCGGCCAAGTACAGGGATATCCTGGACGAAAACCTTCTCCAGAGTGCTCAGGACCTCAGACTGGGCCGAAGGTTTACCTTCCAACAAGACAATGACCCTAAGCACACAGCTAAAATAATGAAGGAGTGGCTTCACAACAACTCCGTGACTGTTCTTGAATGGCCCAGCCAGAGCCCTGACTTAAACCCAATTGAGCATCTCTGGAGAGACCTAAAAATGGCTGTCCACCAACGTTTACCATCCAACCTGACAGAACTGGAGAGGATCTGCAAGGAGGAATGGCAGAGGATCCCCAAATCCAGATGTGAAAAACTTGTTGCATCTTTCCCAAAAAGACTCATGGCTGTATTAGATCAAAAGGGTGCTTCTACTAAATACTGAGAAAAGGGTCTGAATACTTAGGTCCATGTGATATTTCAGTTTTTCTTTTTTAATAAATCTGCAAAAATGTCAACAATTCTGTGTTTTTCTGTCAATATGGGTGCTGTGTGTACATTAATGAGGAAAAAAAAAAATGAACTTAAATGATTTTAGCAAATGGCTGCAATATAACAAAGAGTGAAAAATTTAAGGGGGTCTGAATACTTTCCGTACCCACTGTATGTGTATATATATATATAATTTATTAATGACATTTAATATTTATAATATATTTTAATTAAAATATGTAGTATACACAAGAAATGTAAACAATCATGGAACATAGAGTGAAGTGACAATGCAAGACTAGTGTATTAAATTTTATTTTTAGTAATCTAGATTTAGCATTTTTATGCAAGAAAAAAAACATATAACATTTATTTCCATATACGTATATTAGGTGATTCATAAGATAGTCCTGCAAATCTCTCACAATGTGTCCTTATTGTTAAGCCCTGCTATGAATACATTGTTTTGCAACCCTTGTCTCACTCACTTTCTTTTTAGTTTGCTTTCTCACTGTCTTTCACCTTTGAGCAGCATTTCCAGAGCCTTTGAATCCAGAGACCACACTGCCTCAAATTATGCAGATGAATAATTAATGGGCGCATAAATAAAGAGGTGATTTGTATTTATGAGCTCAGTTTGAGCTCTGCTCTCATTACAAGAGTCCAGGGAAGCTCGAGGAAAAGTAGCCATAACTGCTGCACACAATGCCAATGTTATTTTTCAAACAGCTGTTTACCTCAAGTGCTCTTGACTTAATGCACACCCTAAATGAGAATAAACAACAACCCCCTAGCATTAGGAGATAATAAATCTGTAAAATAACTGCGAACTAGAACAGCTGACTAGAAGTAAAACATGCACAATTGCATCTTAATAACATAAATATATTATCAGTAATGACTGCAACTTGAGCGAAACGATGTTCTTAATTAGTGCATTCCTCAAAAGAAGATATAAAGATTGGTTTTCTAAAGGGTAAGCACTGAAGGGTGAGGAAGTTTAGGGGTTTGAAGGGCCAGTGATGGGAAAATAGTGGGACGAGCATGTCAGATCCTCCATAAGGGCATGCAGGAGAGTTTGAGGGTGTGTTATAGTCACCTTGTGTCCTCTATCCTTGCCCTGGTGGTGTGGTGAGGAAGTGAGAGACAGAGAAAGTGTGAGAGAGGGCGAGAAAGAGGGAGAGACAGCCGGAAGGGGGTGAAATGACAGAAATGTTTGTGCTACGTGCACTTCATGTTCCCAAAGTCGAAACTACTAGAATGATGACTGAATTAACGTCACTTCATAGTAAAAGAATTTGATAAAAGCCTTATAATATGATCAAGACACACTTTTCTACTTGTTTTGTTTCTGCAATGTTAGTCAAGGTTGCAAAAACAGTTGCTAAATACCTAAAATGCATTAATATATAGATATGGGTTGCAACGTCATAGCTGTGATGGTTTTCCATAAATTGGGCCATTTATGGAGCATTTGACCCTAAATGTATTTGGACACTTAAGTTGCATTTAAAAATGCATCATTACATAATAATGAAATGTATGAATGATTACATAATAAAAAATATTAAAGAAAACAGTGATTATTTTACAAACAAGAAAATCACATTTTATGTAAAACAAGAGACGCATTTTTCATTAAACATTTTTATTTTATATTTGAATTTTAAATTATATTTAATACATAAGGCAAAAAAAAAAACTGTCCTGTGATGATTCAATATAAATCATTAAATATCTGTTCAAAATTAATTTATGGAAAATTTCTGATTATAAAACCTTAAGGTCACTGAAATAACCTTGACACCAGTTCATTGCAAAAACGACGCTGGAAATTTAGTTTTGAGTAAATTTCTAGCAAATTCATATGCTACTTAGCTTGACATTTTGTTAGAGTGACGTCAATATATTTTTTTAAGACTTGCTTATGTGTCCGCATAATTTTGAGGGTACTGAAGTTCATCAAATTCTTTATTTTTTTTTAATTCTGTGCTCTTTCATCACAGCTGTAGTCATCATTCTAAATGTGGACGAGCCTTGTGGTGTGATGATGAAGCTTTGTGCAATGACTCACCCAGCTTTTCTTCTTTTTCTTCTTGTCATCTGCATCTTTAGCGCTACCCATACTGGAGTGACTGGCTGCACTGTTAATACTGGACATACTTTCTGACGAGTGCTGTCGACGGATCCTCAGGTCTGCTACACACACAAACACACAAAAGTCAATGCATAATAAACATATTTGTGAGTTACAGTGAGGCACTTACAATGGAAGTGAATACGGACAATTTTAAGAGCAGAAAAGGGAAGCTTACAGTTTTACAAAAGCACTTAGTGTAGATTTATTCTTCTGTTAAAACTTGTATAATATTTAAGCTGGGAAGTTATTAAAATTGTCTATTTTACAGTTGTTTCAGGGCTTTATGTGTTACTTTGTCATGGAAACAAAGAAAAATGGCCTGTACCTTTAAACAGGAAATGTTTGTAATTGATTTAAGTCATGTTAAGAAAGAAGAAAGTCCAAATATACCACAAGTGCTGTCGACTGAGCTTAAAGGTGCGGTCACATTGATGAAATTTTGTGGGTAGAAAGGTCCAGTGTCTATTCAGTAGTGTAGCAATGTATGAAAAATAGCTAACACCCTCACAAGTCAAGCCAAGCAGCTTTCTGTTGGTTAATGTGGAAAATTTGGATGACCAACTTGATCCCTCTGCAAAATCTTTCACGCGGTCTGAGGAAAATTCACTGAACAGCAGTAAATGTGACTGCACCTTATCCAAAATATTTATTTAATAATGTAAAACAAAGTTCTGACAGATTTCACTGTACACAAGCAGCACCTTTATGAACGTGATCGGGGCCGTTGAGGGCCACTTGAATGGCCGTCTGAGCATCTGTGTTCTGAGCTTTCAATGCCTCGATGGTCTCTCTTAACTCTGCAAGCTCGGATTCCTACAACATAATCACACAATCACAGTTACACTGACTATAAACACAAACCTACTTTAATTGCTTAGAAAAGTAAAAGCACACCTCTTCCCATCAAGCCACATGATTATGATTAATGTCTGTTGCTCAAACAGTGCAGGGCTGAAGTCGAACACTTACGGTGAGTGGTTTGTTCAAATCCTGAACTCTAATTGTGCACAATAATATTTGTGATGCCAGCAAACAATGCTAATTGCTTAATATCAGAATCACTAGACAGGAAGTGAGCCACATGGCACTTTCAGTTTTTGACCCTACATAAACTCTTTTGTATGCAAAATGCAAACCCCCCCTCGTACCACCAGCTGTCTTATTCCTCTTCCATCTGATGTTTCCTGACAAAAAAGCACATGTGGAGATAAGCGCCCCGCTGATCTGAGGAACCGAGCATGTGTTGTGGGCCCACAACCCTCCTATTTCACTCTGTATATGCAGAGCTCAGGATTTTACAGCTTGTGATAGGGTTTCTGCTTTAATTGAAAGTCGGGCCGCTTTAACAAAGACATCCCTCTGTAATCTCTGATGGTTTATTTAAGAGGGATTAACAGCGGCAGGAACTCATTAAGTCGATGAGGGTGCTTTGTGCAAATTAAAGGAGCAGTTTCACGTTTTAACCTGAAGGTTACATTTACATGATGACCGGATGGTTTTGTTGAGGGAGGTTTGGAATAAAGTAATGAATAAAGAATATGGTATGTGCTATTGAATCTCAACTAACATTGAAAACATTCAAATATTTAATTTTTGTTCTCATTTTTGTGAGTAATACCATTTCTCTACCTTTTGTTCCGCTGTCATGGTTAGACTCTGCAGTCGACAGGTCATGTTCGTCAGACTTTTCTCAAACGCCGCCACCAGGTGTGCCTGTCAAAACACACACAGAGTTTAACACAAGGTTCTCATAAGATACTTCACCAAATCCACAGGGTAATCCAGACAGAATTCTGGGACAAACTGTTGCAAAACTTGCAACTAGGTTCAAGGTTATCAAAGTTTAGTCATTGAATGTCTAGAGGAAGTTATATGAAGAAATAATAGTTGTTTTTAAAGTTTTTGAAAGAATTCTCTCATGTAAAGAAATGCAGCATTTATTTGAGCCATTACTTCAATCTTCAGAGTCACATGATACTTCAGAAATCAATCTAATATGCTGTTTTGGTGCTTAAACATGTTTGATTATTATCCGTGTTGTGCTGCATAATATTTTGTGTGGAAACTGTGATTATTATATATATATATAAAATATATAATATAAATATATTATAAAATATTAACCACCAGATAATGCATTCTGTTTCCAACATTATATATATATTTTTAAATAGTATGCAGAATACAGTTCATACTGTGCAGTATGCTTATATTCCATTCCAAACATAGCAATCAACTCACATTGCCTACCTGTACTTTCCTTTCAGCTATGCATACTGATGAGGCCAGTAGTGTGAATGCAGTAGGTGTAAAACAAGGGTGAGACCTGCATTATACATTCACAGGTCTATTAAGTTTATCCTTCCGTGTATAAAAACTTAAAACACACTCTGGGCATCTGAGCACGAAAAAGTATTATATATCTTTGTATCCACCTAGTCTGAGCCTCCAGAGAGTTCCTCCTGGGTAATTCTGATCTATACTGCACCGGCAAGCTGAATAGTGCTGTGAACTACTCAACAGTCGCCAAGGGCTTTGAAGCATGTTTCAGGTTTAAGCTACTGCGATGGAGTTCAAAGGATCCACAAAGTCTAAGGCTTGTCTGAACATAAGGCCCCAGGGCTTTGGTGGAGGAGACGTCTCTAATGCTGACCTCAGCTACTCTGAAAAGACTTCTGATGTCAGTGAATGCTAAGGAGAATATACGAATATTCACACAACAAATTGTTGTTACATCTTAGATTTAATACATCAAAAGCATCTTTTTAGAAATGACCCAGTTTATCATCTGACTTTTGACTAATGGTGTTCTTAAAACAAAACAAAACAAAACACAAAACAAAACAAAACAAAACAAAAAACAAAACAAAAAACAAAACAAAACAAAACAAAACAAAAAACAAAACAAAACACAACAAAACACAACAAAAAACATAAAACAAAACAAAACAAAACAAAACAAAACAAACACACACACACACACACAAAACAAACAAAAAAAAACATCAACAAAGCAACTGACTTTGTTAACAATGCATGCAATAGTCTGGCATAAAACTAACAATAAAAGTAAAGTAAAATAAAATAAAAAAAAATAAAATAAAATAACAAATCTTGTCCTTCTACTCTTGATTTTTACTTGTTATATGTACTACTAAACTATAAAAAAATGACAATAACCAAAAGTACAAAGTACAATACAATCTAAATAAAAGCTATAAACAGTTATAAATTAAAATTCTACTATTTTAAACTAAATATTACTGTGCTCTATTATATTTTTTAGCAGTAAGCAGAACTGTATTGAAAAGGTTCTTGGTACATACTATTTAAAATGCCTACCGGGAAGTGAAGCCAAGCGAACACTGAGAGGCACAATGCCAAATGCTTGAGTGACTCTAATGGGAGAGCGCCTCTATAAACACACTTTTATGACGTGCCCTGCCCTGACCTGTTTGTCCATCCATTTATATTCCTTCAACTATCTGTCCACACTGAGTCTCTCAGCCCAGTCAAGCACACCTGAAACAAGCAGAAACCATACACAAAGGTGCCTGGCACACGAATCCCTCTAAACAAACTCTCACCTGTCTACAATCTAAAGGTGGACATTTTGACATTAAAGTTATTTTCAACTCTGATATTCACCAAAAATGAAAGCCAAATATTACGAATCAACATTAAACCACATATATAAAGTCACATCACATGTTATCACCCTACCTTGTTTAAAAAGTGTGCCTGTGCTAATTTCAAAATAAAAGGTTTGATATTGGTTTGATATCTAATGGAATGGCAATCAGGCAACTTTGTTGAGTGTTTTAATCATTTTTGGGTCCAAATGTAACAACATTTCATCTTCATGTGGTAAGTTTCTTTGTTGTTAATTCATAATTTTATAATACACCATCTTGCCGTGGAACAGAAAGAAAGAATCTCTCTTGAATCCCCGAACAATGAACACCAACTATCAAAAATTGTTCTAACACTGAGAATTTCAAAAACATACGGCTGGAGAGTAGACATTTCAATCAACTCTACTATTGTACAACTTGAATAGATGTAGTTCGGAGCTGTTCTCCCATACACGTTTCCTGTCAAACACAAATCACAGAGGAGGTCGAGTGGAGAGACAGCAACTGTCTCATGCTCTGTCACACTTCTCACTAAACTGTCAGAGAGCAAAGCCCCTCATCACACCTGCCTTCATCACTCCAGAGACAGCAAAGTGAATAGAGCTCAGCCCAGTCCAAACTTTGCTCTCTTCCTGTGGTGCCTTCACACAGAAATCTAATGTTACGCTGTGAAACACAATATCCTAGTTTGACAATGTAGGGACACAAAGTAAGTCTTCTCAGAATACCACAGTCAAAAATTAAACGTCTGGGATTTTGAGCTGCTTTCAATGCGCAACCCAGATTATGACAATTCAAATTCCCAAACTTACTGACTGTGAACTTTTATCTTTAAAAGTCACTGCTGTGCATTTAAAATCAAACATTTTCCTGCTCTAACCCTTGGTATTATATTATATTATATTATATTATATTGTATAATAGTGCTTCAAAATAAGCACTATTATTTACACAGAATTTTATTGCAGCACAGGCATATATTACGTATTTAAATGAAAAATACTAGATGAGATGAATTTTGACTGCTTTTTCTTTTTTTTTTTTGCATCACACTCACGTTGGCTGCCAGTTGAGATGTCAGGGTTGCCACTTTCTCCTGAGAAGCGTCCAGCTCTCTCCGCAGTTTTCTGATTTGCTGTAGGAAAATAAGTGGTTTCTCATTAGAAACCTCTATGAGCTGTGCACTGAAGTAATGGAGAATAAACATCTTTCATTGTCTTCGCTTAACAGTAACAAAACAACCTAGATATCAATCAGTGGCCTCTGGTAAGCACTCTGGCATGTAAGACTTTGAAATACTTTCCAGTGCTTTCTCTTGTGTTATACTAGAAAAAGTGTATGCAAAATGAGAAATTACCGTTGTATTTTGGACTGTTTGGCCCTTGATTGAGAAAAGAAAAGTACAATTAACTCTATGTTGCATGTTCATACAATATGCAGGTTTAACCATGAAACAGGAATACATTCGTTTTTAGCACTTGTAGGGAAAAGTTAGCCGTTACATGTGAAAAATTACATGACACAGCATATACAAAAGTCTGCAGTCTTGGACAAAAATGTTAGCAGGAGAGAGAACAGTAATGGCACACAAACACAAAAGGAAGTGAAATCAAAGGAAAATCAGTGATCAAATGAACAAGAGTCCAAATCAAAGTGAACCTGGGAAATTATGGATGTGTGTGTTAAAGATGTTTGTCCATGACTGTATGTGTGCCAGTGAGAAAGTGAATTATAGATATCGATTCCATAAGAGTATCTGATGAAATAACGCAACATAGGGTTAAATTTTCAATTTTGAAAACACTTGTTGTTAAATGCATTGGTTTGTTTGCCCGATTCAGTCAACCACCTGATGTTGGACTTTGTGAAATTGTATCACTATTTGACCTTTTATTGCTTTTACATATTTGATTCTACCAAATTCACAAATATAAGTAGGAAACAAGATATTCTTACCTCTGAGTGGGCCTTCTCCTCCGTCTGTGGAAGAAAACAACAGTTAAAGGACACAAAATTATGCAATACAATATTACCAACATCCCAACAGCTTTTTGCACATATAACCTCAAAATCAGTCTCCTAATAGATCCAATAAGAAGAAAGAATTAAGAAGCCAAAATCCACACCAGCTCTTTGCAAGCACTTAAAGGTAAGTCACAAAGCCATACACAATAACCAATGATCAGAATTTTGCCATTTGGATCAGATTTTTGGTTATCTGTTAGTAGCAGCTGATTTGAAGCCAAATGTTAGACTGTTAGGGTTAGCAATGTAATTAAAATGTGAAGGTAAATACAAACTGCTTTCTGCATGATGAATTATTACCTTGTCTAAAAATGCCAGCACCTGAAAGTGAGAAAATGTGTGTTCAAATAGTGGCAAAGACACAATGCTGAGCCACCATGAGCTTCTGAGGTGGGTAAACTACCTCTCTAAATCTCCTCATTAGTCTTCATTCATAGCCTTGATGAATAGTGGATGTTGTACTGTAAGTATACTGTAAGTACTCCGATGTATGACTTTTTAAAGAAATGGCTCTTTAAAGTTATTAGTTTTTCAAGCTCAGGCAAATGGAAACAGTATTTATGATGTTACTGTTATTTAGAGACTAGCAGTTAATATTGATGAATCTACTATGAACTAAAATGATTTTTAATATAGAAAGCATGATTCAAGCAAGGAATGTAAAGTGTATCTGTTATATTTTGAAAGGAGAGATAAATAAATAAAGAGATACAACTATATCATATATATTAAAAAAAATTAAAGGCAAAATGTAAACATAAATTAGTTAAAATACATAACTGTACTCAAACAGTACACTCAAAAAGAGTCTTTATCATTATAGGGTACAACAGGGCTAAAGGCATAACTTATGGAAAATCTGTTTTGATAAATAACTGTATTTTATTTTAGTCAATAAATACATAAAATATGTTCATTTTAAAAATACAGCAAATAAACAATTCATTATCACATAAATTAGTGTGCCTTTAGCTCCAACAGGCGCTTTTTAAATCAAATACCACACTTTTACATTATGTTATTTTAAAAAAAAAAAAAAACTTGTTTACCTTGATCAAAATGAAAAAAAAAAAAACATTACTAAGACTTTTGTCTCAAAATAATTTTAATGCCTCTCAATTGTTAAATAAAATCGATAATGTTTTAACAAAAACATTAAATAGTAGATTAATTTCACACATAAATGACTTTGCGTTGTTGCCCGCAATCATATTAAGGATCAGCATCTACATATGCATAGTGATTTTTATTTTATTTTATTTTTTTTTTTTTTTGCTAATGTTTTATAGGAAAATAATATCAAATTTTACCCTGGTGTGCCTTTATCTCTGTTGTATCCTACATATATATATATATATATATATATATATATATATATATATATATATATATATATATATATATATATATATATATATATATATACTATTTATTTATGTGTACAACTTTAAAATCAAGAAACATGAAGAAACATGCATATTCACAAATGTAAAAAATCCCAAAGAAAGCTACAGCCAAGATTTGCTAATTCTCTTGCAAAATTGAAATTTGACTGTTTAGTCGGTCTGTTTATTACAGCCTTTCGTAAGAACACTATAACGTCACTCACCGCAGAATACAAAGATGATGTGCTTGAGACCAAAGACAGAGAAGAACCATGAACTGCAGACAGAACAGAACAACACAAGTCTTTTTTATTGCAACAACCTACTGTTTTCTAACAGATGTGCATAAATAGAAAAGTTATCGATGTACAGCTGTAAATAAATAAATAAATTCTTATCAAGTAAAGTAACTGCAATGCTAACCTTCATCTGTGCTGTCCCGGAAGGAGCCAGACCGGCTCATCCCACGTGGCCGTTCCTCCAGTGAGGTGGCACTGCCCCCCAAAGTGTGTCCCTCTCCGTATAACTCGAACGAGTCCTGTGCTGGAATACTGTTGGAGCGGCTCATGCTAGTGCTGGGAGGATTATACTGTGACATACTGGTGGGGCTCACTGCAACACAAATATCAGGATGACATAAAAATATAATTTATTTTATAATATTTGTCCACGGTATAATGAGAAATGAGGGCTCTACCACTGAAAATCATAAATCAGATATTATATATGTTAACATACGCAGGTTTGAGTAGTGGTATTTGCCAGTGTTGGTGCTGGTTGTGCCCGGTGGTGAAAGTGGACTTCCTGTGTCCTGCAGTCCTCCAGTGGAGTGAGAACGCAACCATTCCTTTCCTTCCTCATGTGACGTCTGTCTGGAGGACGGAGGGTACCTAATTGGGTGCAAACAGACTATTTTAGCCATTCCGTGAGGTAATATTTTACCAAAATGCAATGCTTTTTCAAACTGTTTTTTTTTTTGGAAAATAAATCTGTTCCAAATATTGAGTCTATAAAACTGAAAGCACTAAATATCTGGCTGTAATAGGGTGTAAAAATGATTTATGCAATAAAGTTTGGTGATAATAACAGCCCACACAATCTCACATCCATTGTTCTGCTGTAATAGCTTTCGGCAGTGGGCATGCTTGAAAGACAGTTTGCATAAAACTAATAGAGATCACATGGATCTTTCTGACTGGACTATCTTCAGTGCGCTCATCACTGCTGACCTGAGCTGAGCCTTTAGTATTAAAATACTAAATTAAGACCTAACAGGCTATAACTGATTTGCTCACATTGCAATTTAACTGCAAACAGAAGGTCACACGCATACAGCATTTAGGCAGTTTATTATTGCTCTTGACTGCATGTCTCTTTTATAGTGGTTTGAACACAATGGTCTGATTTCATTTAAATGCTGTGCTTATCTTTGTGAATATTTAATTGCTTCTTAAGAGCATTGTGATGTTTTCCTGCTGTGGTTTCTGTGGTTGTCTCTTGCTAAAAGCGTTAATAAATGGAAGACTGGTGAGTCACACGGTTTGACAAGTCACTGTGGATACAGTATGCAAAACATTTTGCCAACACTGCCAGCTTTGTGGTTCATTGTCAGAATGTTGCTATGCAGTTGCTAAGGTGTTCTAAGTGGTTGTTTGGTAGTTACTTAATGGCTCAGGTCAAAAGAGCACATCCTCAAGTCTCTTGATATTCTAGTCTATAGAAATGACTCAGGTCCTGGCCTTATATGTACATAACCATTCAAAAGTTTGGGATCAGTAAGAATTTTTAATTTAAAGTCTCTTTCTGCATTAACAAAGTATACAAAGTAATACACAGCAATATTATATAATATTATTACAATTTTAATTGTAAATTATTTTTAATATTTAAATTAAATATTTTAATGTAATTTATTCCTGTGGTGGCAATGTTGATTTTTCAGTTGCCATTTCTCCAGTCTTCAGTTGTGCTGTTAAATATTTTTTTTAGAAACAGTAATTTAGTGTTATTGTGGAAACTTTTTTTCAGGACACTTTGTTTAATTATTAAAATAGCAGCAATTATTTGCAATCTTTTGTGACACTGTAAATGTCTTTACTGTGACTTTTGATTAATTTAATGCGTCCCTGCTCAATAAAAGTATTAATTTCTTTTCACCCATTTTACCATCCACCAGGTGAAAATGTAGGTTGATTCACTTTGAAAAGTAATCAATCAAGTCTCCTCAAAAAGCCTCACGATTTGAGATTACCGGGTTGAGGTACCGGTTGAGGTGCAAAAGTTTAGTATTTAGGGTTAAGGGTTTGTTCAAATCACTAATAATAGTGATGCTTGCCTTAGCAAACACCACTGATACATAGATTAGCACATGTAGTGACAATTCTAATGCTAGTTACTCAATAGAGATGAGAACATAAAAACATACTTATGAGGACAATTAGATGGATAGTGGTTACATTAGTACCTTAATCCCTTTTTGGGGAGAGTGTTTCTGTCAAGAGGCATGCTGTTAAAACAGAAGAAAAATAAGAGTGTTATCTATGACAAACAGGCAGATTTAAATAGCTAAGATAAAATCATGACTAATAGATTTTAATGCTCCATTACTTCATTAACATATCATGTAATAAGCTTTTTATCACTCAACGAATACCGTTTGCTGGATATACTCCTACACTTACCCCTCAGAGAGGGTGGACTTGACGCTGCCCGTGCGGGTGACTTTTGGCCCATGGTGGTGTGGGAGTGGCAGGTCTATGGACTCTGAGCTTGTGTGTAAACTGGTCATACTGTGGCAGCTCAGTGTGTCTTTACTGCCCGCAGATGAACTGCTGAGGTTTGGTGGCCAAGGCCGGGCGTTAGAGGGCAGAGAGAGGCCTGACGCCGGACTAGATGCCGGGGAGTCAGTACACAGGTCGGGCGTTTTGCCGTATAGCGGGCTGCTGCCTCCGCTCTGCCCACCCATGCTGCCCAGGCTACCTGTTCCTGAGGAGGGTGAATCCAGGCTGGCCTGCCGCGCCAGTGTGCCATGGGGGCTGCCCAGTGCTGATGGGCATTTACCAGAGTCAGGGGTGCCAGGGGAACTGGGTTTACTGCTGGCCTTACTGCCAAACAACCTGGGCAAAGTGATAAGGCAATCATGTACATTGTTGCATCAAATTGAGTTGATTTCACAAACAGTTTACACATGAAAGAATGTAAATGTAACCAGCCAATTTAACTCAGGTGCATGCATAATTTAATTGGCCAGATTTTACTCCAACATAATCAGTGGTGGATCTGCTTATGGTTATCTCTGTAAGGCTCCAGCAATAACAGTTAACTGCCTGAGGTGATGCAAGCAAATCCAGTTATACACTTCGGCTTCACAGAGCAGAGGAGCGCAACACGCAGACATGTTTTTAAATGGACACACCTAATAATACAGAGATCAGTGCGGTGGAAACACGCTCACACGTCTGCTTTAATCAGCTCTGAATTGATCTGATCTGAATGGCAAATCATGCTCCCTGAGGAGTGTTTCCATATAGGCACTTATACACTATAACCACCAGGTGGCAATCTGACCCTCCACTGTCTTGTGCGCAACTGTCCTCTGATGTGGGAGAAAGGTGCAGAGACAGACTGCTAAAGCTGCAGTGTGATTTAGATTCTCAAAAATGGGTTGCAGGTCTAATATGAGAGCAGAGTTACAGACAACAGGGAGATACAATGCTAAACGCATAAATTATAAAGTACAACTTAACGCATAATTGTGTAAGTTAAACAGGATTAACTTTTTTTTTTTTTTAAAAGGCTTTCCGCAACTTTTGTTGATATGAAGGCTGTGTTCAATAAAACTTCAGTGTTTTGGCACAAAATCAGTTTTTTAGTAGAAGCTAACCAAATTAGCTAATCACCATGGATAGGTTGCATAACAAGACCTCATCCTCATAAACAATGAACAAAAGTACAAAAAAAAAAAGCAAAGAAAATGAGCCAGACTACATTAAACATACAAATTTATCAGTTTGGTTCGTTCTCACCACAGTTTTGTTTTGTGCAGTAAATCACGGCCTGTCATGAAACCATTCAAAATTCTAGATACATGTAGAAACCCAAATTCACATTTTTTTCCTATTTAGCTTATTCCATGGTTAATCAGTTTGCATATTGTTGAGCCTATTTCAGTACTATCCTCACTGCTTTGGGTCATCCCTTGATGTCCACAGTGAAATCTGGTCCTGAACCAAAACCAGTTAAGAGCCACTGATTTAGATTACATCCTGGTCTATTTATCAGAGCTTCTGTGGGCTGCTGACAAGATTTCAGGTCGTCTAATGGTGGCTAGAAGCGATACAAAAGTGAGACGGAAGACTATGGATAAGACTAAAACAATGACATCCGTAATCCATCACAAAATTTCCTAGATCTCCTAGGTAAACCTAAACTCATTGGTGAACCAATTCAGCAGTGCAGCGCAGCCCGAGGTAGCTCACATACTAAGGAAACATGCTGGGATGTTTCCTCCGCTCTGGCCAAGAGGTCACGACATCACAGGAGTGAGCCAAACCACAAAAACAATTGTTCTTTCTTGCTGTCTGCCTGTGTCCATTTGTCTCAAGCTAACTGCCTACTTTGCTTTCATATTTTAGTCTTATCTCTGCTTATGTCTGCCTTTTTCATCTTTGTCTAACATTTCTTGTCTTCCTATTACCCCAGTCATTTTTTTCAGAAAGAAAGTCAGTTACCTGCGGAATGTGGGGGATGCAATGTCTGGGTATTTGGAGCCTGGCTGTCTGAGTCCAGATTGGGTGGACGTGGGACTGGATTTGGGGGAGGTAGACAACCCTGTCCCCTCCTGATCCGACCCTGCCACTTTCTCTTTATCCGTCTGGTTGATGGTGATGGGACTTGAGCGTCCTGAGCTTACTTTCCCGGGGTCTCTTCTCTTTGTGCTGGTTGGGGTTCCTACCACCCCTCCACTACCTCCCGCAGACTTTCCACTGACATTTGAATCAATGCTGCTAGAGCTAGAACGATGCCCGCTGCGGCCCACCACGCTGCTTCCCCCACTAGATGACTTTGCTGGTCTAGGTAGGGAGCGATACTGGAGTGGAACCTTTGAGCCTCCACAACCTAACAAAACAGCGTCGTCCTGGTGTTGAGCACCATCAAGACTTGTCTTCCGCCCATTGCCGATTCCTGTGCCCTTCCCGATGCCTGCAGACTTGGGTACCTTGCCTAGAGTAGCAGAACCACTGGCCAGAGTGGCTCCGCTGGCTGTGATGAGGGCTCCAGCGGGACCTGGAATCTTCTTAAAGCCAAAGGAACTTGTGGTAGGCAGCCGACCGATGCCTGAGGGTGGCTTCTTCCCTTCATCTCCGCTACTCTTGCCCGCATCTGATGGTGAGCGCTGAATACTTGGACTCTTAGATGGGGCCTTGCCTTTCTCAGATGCTTTGGCATCATCTGTTTTACCTGTCAGCACAAAGATGTTTGTTATGGCATTGGTACCTCCTGTTTAATCATTCAATACTGCTAGTCATGGGTGGCCAGTTTTTGCACATTTTTTGCAAATACTTTCACAACCCAATCAATCAACACCAATACAATGCAAAGCCACTCTGCCAAACACTGCTGTGTTCTAGCCAGTGGCACTTCTTTGCAACTCAGCAAACAGCACAGTTAAGGTACTCTCAGCCAAAGTTACTTGTTCCTGCTGAGTATCCCAAAAGAAGTAGCTTGACAGGGGTTCAGTTGCAAAAGTTGGCTGAGATAAAGAAAAAAAACAAACGCTCAACAGTCCTTTAAAGTTACCAAAAAGCCTCTACTCTTTTGATTTCACCTTCTCTTTGAAGCTACAGTAAGCAATTTTCTGGAATACCATGCATAAAAGGTCCCCTACTGACAGATATCACTGAAATTGCGCAGTCTTTGGTTTTGTAACCAGCTAAAAGGAATCCTTTTCTTTCATGCTTCCTTGCAGAAACTTGTGGGTTCCATTTTAAAAGTTCTTTAGAGAACTGCCATTTTCTAAAGAGCCAAAGAGTCATTCTGAGGAACTAATGCTTCTTTTCATTTTTTACAACATACAACTGTATAAGAGTTTGATACCTGGTGTTTTGAGAGAGGTGGACGTGCCTTTGGTCCGTGGTGGCGTGATGCCAACCTGGGCACTCATGCCCCTCCTCCAGGAGCCTGTTTGAGACATGGACAAACCTGTCTTCTGGCCAACATCCTCATCCTGACATGAAGAGGAAGGGGATGAAGTCTTCCACTTGTCCATCCCTGGATCCATCTCTTCATCAACCTTCTTCAGATCCTCAGCACCAGCCCAGCTGCTAGCATCCTGCTCGGTATGTCTGTGCGTATCTTTATTTGACTGTGAATCACACAGACACACAGAATATAGCTCACACACAGAAATCTCACTTTGGCAATCCAGCTGACAGATGGCCAAACTTTTCTTACTAGCCAAAGCAAAATGTCTAAAACTCTCAGTCTGTTCAATCTGCTGCGGCCTACTGACAGATTGCTGATACAAAGCTATTTATAAAAATGTGTCTTTGAGGAGAAGAAATACAGAAGACTAGAGTGTATGCACACCTGTGCTGCTTTGCTCTTGCGAGACGAGATGCCAGAATACGTGGGTGGATTCAGATCGTCAGTGCCGATGTTATCTAAAGTATCACTCAAACCACTGCTGACTGAACTACTGTCATCCCAGCTGTAAAGACAGAAAGAGAAAAGTGTGAAAAAAATATCATCTTTATGTGCAGAAACAAAAACAGCCAAAAAGCATCATCAAACTCATACTTAATGTAAGCTGTGTGACCAACACACATTAGTTGACAAACCATGACTGTGTCAAATCATTCAGCATTAAAAATTACCCATTACTTATCATGCCTGATGTGTATCACTAATGCACCTTTACCATTTTTGAATTCAGTTAGGACATTATTTGTCTGATTTATAAGCATTTTTTTCTCTTGTGGACACATCCCATTCGTGCTTTGGTTTTATCTTCTGAAAATATGAAGTTCATTCCCACAAGGTTTGTCTTTGATTAGACCTTTCCAAACATTCTTCACAAGGACCAGAAATATGATTGCAATGCACGTTCATTCATATTTCAAAGCCCGCTATTGTTGACTCACTGACACCATCTTATTCATATTAATTTGCTTAATTAGTCCACTCTGCAGCTTCGCCACTTCAATTCTCATTAACTATTGACAGTATTTCTCTTTTCCCCAGTCCTTACGTTCTCATTGCTCTCCATTTACCAGACCGTGCCTAATTAATGAAGGATATTAAACAATAGCTTTGACACCCTCGACTTTGTTGACCCAGTTGAAAATCCTAAAAGAAAGCTGAGTGTGAATGCATACGAAGCTATTATTACCGCCAAAGCGGAATTGTAGAGACTTGGAACAGTCAACTGCAAACTCATTTTCTGTCTATTACACCAGATAAATCATATGCTGTTATTTATCACCTACTGTCTTTCTCTCGTGTTGCTGTGCTTGATCGTGTGTGCACGCATATGTCCTCACATTTAATGAATTCTTCAGATCTGATCATAGAGATATTGTGTTCAAATCTCTGATGATTGGTGGCTGTTTGCTGCCCGGCTCTTCAGACTAAATTGACAGCTTTACCGAAACAAAATCCATTTAGAAAAGACAAAGAGAAACATCCTGGCATTTACCGACATCTTCTGATATAAAAAGAGACCACTGAAATATTCAAACCTCTTTCCTGATGTCAGTATCTACAGTTCAATTATTCATATCGATTCTAGGATTCTGAGTAATGCTTACAGAACAGTGTTGGCATTGAAAATTCAATATATTCACATCTACCCAGCAGACGTGCCTGTCCAGGACATTTCGTCTTCTTCTTGAAATGTTTGACGAGCTAGTAAAGACTTTTATAATGTATGCAGGACAGAGCAAGAAGGAAAGAAAAGTTTGAGAGGCTGAAAGCGACTGGATAATAATTGTGAGAGACCCCGCAGGGCTCTTAACACCAGCGTGTGGGTGTTTCTGAAGATTCCAGCATTAGAAAGAGGCTCGGTGGGTGCGAGTATGTGCGCAATCACTAAAAATATCATTATTGATTTTTCAACATCCTTGTTTCTCCCTTATTTAACTCCAGGAGCATTTGGCACATTTAGCTTGAGATCTGATACTGTTATACAATGATGTAAATTAAAGATTAGAGATGCCAAACTTTACAGTCTATTATACAACAGACCGGTTTCTTAAATCTGATTAGATGGGCATTTGAACCAATGTAACAAAGCTGATATATGCACAAATTCTATATTAATGCAACAAGCTACAAAACATTAAACCGTCTATATTACTTGGCAGATAGCCTCACTTGTGATGCTCCCAGTCTTTCAAGCATAATAATCATTAAAGTCTATTGATAACATCAACAATGGTTGTGCCTAAAGCTTGTGTCTAAACAATGTATTAGTTGGAAGCTTTCAAGAGTGAAATGACTTCAGTATCTAGTGGCCTGACACACATTAGCAGCTAATGCTTTAACACCTGGGTAGAGTTATTGACTTGTTGGTGCTATGATGTGCTGACAGTCCTGAGTTCAGACAAATGTTAAATCAAGCTTAATACTGCAAGTTGAAGTGCAAAGTGTTGCAACAGAGCACCTACACAAATCAATAACCACCAAATGCTCCAATCCAGTTGACAATTTCCTAATATGCACTCTGATGAAACCTTACCCTGCCTGAGAGCTTTTTTCCCTCCCACAATGTAACAGTAAACATCTAAAACTGTGGTACTCAAGCTTAGGTGGGCATCCTTTGCCAGCGGGACACTTTTTGGCAGGGGCTCACTAGTTAAGGTCACCTTGCCAGTCTTGTTTCCACACACCCTTGTCCCCGCTGAGTGTGCCCACTGCTTCGAGAGAATAACATCAGCAGGAAAAGAGCACCGTCACTGTTATGCAGCCAGAATGGTGACTAAAGATCTACTTTAAAACTCCACTTCACAGGAAGCTGCACGTAGGTAACAGATTATCTCATTTTAGGTATTTATTTAAAAAATGTCTTTTTGGGTTCAAACTGTTTCTTATTATTTCATAATATCTTGCATTTTGAGAATTAATGCTTAGGGCCATGGGCAGCATTTCAAATATACATTCCTGGTAATTGACCATGAGAAATGAACTGTGACAAATGTTATATATCGAAGCACATTGTCAATGATGGTAAAATGAGCTGAAAATGAGTTCCCTTTAGTGCAGTTTAAGATAACATTACAAGGCTTTCTATAAAGCACATGACTAGGATTTGAACAGTTGGTAATTTAAAAGCATTATATTTTTCTTTCCATAGCATTTTCTTATGCTAATTCGGCAAAATATAATTGTTTGTTCTCTTGAACACATGGAAATGAACCTAAATATCAAATAATCAATTAATGTTTTAATGAAGTAGTGAATAATTACCTCAACATTTGACTAAAATTTAAATTTTTATTGTGTTAATTCAACACAATAGCCTTGGGGTGACTGTCATACGTTTTGTTTGTTTGTTTTTTTTTTGAGAAATGTGATGCCCTATAGACAGCAGTGGATCCTGGAAAAGGCGATATATGATAAGCAGTCTGTTAGGGTGGCAGGAAGCTCCGCCTCCACATATTATGACACAAACAATCCACTTTTGAGTTATCCGCTGCCGTTTTACAGGAACATGCATGCTGTCTGTTCCAATCATCCTTATTTAAAATGAATCGTGATTTAGCAGATATATTTATCCAAGACTTGCCATGAATTTTCCTTCTCTATCCCCTCTCGCGCACTGTAGGCTGCTATGCATAGCAATGCCCATGAACAAAAAAAAAAAAAAAAAAAAAATCATAAAATGCTATGCTTTATATGCTAAAAGCCAATACAGATCAAGTTAATACAATCTGAGCACTAAGCTGTGGAAGAAGCAGCTGATTACCACAATCTGGTATGCTTTACTGGGACTGTACAACCAGTCCATTCATGACAGCAATTCCAGCCTGAGAAAACACACTCAAACTGCCTGCAATGTTTGCCTCCACTTGTGTCTTATTGAAGAAGATGTCTTTTCTAGTTACAACCCATCCATAATTCACCCATAATTTACATAAAATATGTTTCTCACTGTTTTTGACTCACACACTTGTGCTTGGTTGGGTGAATATTTTCCACAGATTGTTGTTTTTTAAATTTAAATGCCTCACAGTATGAGTGCAGCCATTCACTTTACTTTCGTTGAGTGTGCGGTGCAAACATTCATTCAAGCATACAGTAATATTCTCATGCAATATTCAGTGATGAAAGAACCATGCAACAATAACACTCAATAAAACTAGATTTGCATCCTACGTGGATCAAAACAAATCAATTTCTCAATCACTAGCTGTGTCCATTGGTCTGTTAAATATGTTTCATGCTGTGGTGTAATTATGCAAAAGCAACATTTCAGAGGAAATTAACCATTGTCTGCATGGTTGCATAACAGTCCTGTACCTGTATATATATATATATATATATATATATATATATATATATATATAAGAACAAATGCTGTCTTTTAAGTGCATGCAGCCATCAGCCAGTCATTTCCACTTCTATAAATCAAATTAAACCCCAAAACAAGAAATACAAGAATTCACAGATTACAATAAGAAGTCTTAAGGACATGATGCCATGTTAAATCTTTTTAATTCTTCATGATGCCACGTTAATTAATTTCAAACAAACTCATTTACAGAAACAATGTCTGCTATCCAATGATCCCCAAAGGGAAAATTTACAGCATTTAGCAGTCTTAGAATGTTGACGCTGATAAAACGACACACTGACAGCTTTTTCAAATGTACAACATAAAGAATAATCCAATTTAACAGAGTAAATCTTGTTCACATTCATCAAAAAATGAAAACACAGTATTTTGTACTAACCTCAAGTTAATATCTAGAGCTTTAGCTGTACATTAAACCAAACGGTGGCAGGCCTGATAGAGTCAAAAACATACCAAAGTATGTCTCAAAACCAGTGACCAGTACTGAGTGAGGCGAAAGGGTGAACACTAACTCACCGCCCTGCGATTGATGCTGTCTGGCTGTGTGCAAGCTGCCCATGTCATTCTGTAGCTCCAGGGGAGGAGAAATCAAAAGAAGAAAAGTAAAGGAGAGGGAAAAAAGGAGGGGAAAGAAGATAGAGGGAGAATGCAACCCACCTGCTTGGTTGCGAAACACGGGCTGGAGGGAAGAGAGCGACATCTCACCACTTCTTACAGCTCCACCCCACCCCCCACACCTCACCCCTCCCCTGGGCCCATCATGCACTCTGAGAAATGCTTCAGACATCCTCAACCAACTGGGGCGTTGCCAGAAGAGACAGACTCCAATCAAAGTCAGAGTCAGGGTCAAACTTGAAGTTGCATGCTGGGTAACACAAGGGAAATGTTGCACAACGACCTTTATGCACTAAAACTTTGGGAAATGGAAATATCCAACTCCTATTTATAAATTCTTAATGGCCCTGATTAAATAAATGCATACTGGTCTTAACAAAATGCATCATTCAAAGTTAAAAAAAAAAAAGAAAAGAAAAGTGAATCAGTGATTGTATTTGTACAGCTTAATCAAATCAGTTTGAAAGAAATGACCTTGTGGAGGCAGAGTACGACAATGTCTCTTATGAAATCAGGGACAGTCAAACGTCACTCCACTGGATTGAGTGAAAAAAATGTGCTTGACTTCTGCATTGCAGAGGAAACCGACAACCAGCTGCCACCAAACACTAAATCCGCAGACCTGAGCTTCAGATACACCGCATTACTTCTGTAAATCAATAGACTTGCACAACTCAGGGATGTAGAAGCTCTAGTTTTCAAACAGACAAACCCACAATCACAGAAGCAGTGAACTGCATTGTTGATTAGTAATTGTATGACAATATGTAGAAAGGACAGCTGATAAACAGTATGACTGTGGTGATTGTGCTAAAACAAATCTGTCTAAATGTCCAGTGATTATTATTCTGTTTTTACCACAGCAGTGCTGGTGCCCAATCTGGCTCTGTCCCATTTGTTTCTGCTGAAGAAAAGGCAGTTCAGGGCCATTTCAATTGGCTGTGCACTGCTTTCTTAATCATGAAGGCCTGGAATCATAACTATTATTTCACATTATTTGAGAATTCATTTCAGACAGTTATTTACTTATTTAGTCATCATGCATTTGGTGCCATGTTTTGTGTGAGGTTGGAAGGGACAGGGATGGTGTATAGAATAGTGTAATAAGTTATAAAATACATATATACAGTATATAATGAGCTCAATTTTGTCTGAAATTGAACTCTACACTGTTTATATGTCGTGATGGGAAAATAAAATTAATCAATTACCTGTGAAATATTTATCACACCCCCCAAAAAACTTCGGTGAGACAGAAAAATAAAATATATATTACAAGTTAACATTCAATGTATTAAAATATGTATGTATGTTTTAAAAACATAAAACCTAAGAGAAGAAACATTATAAAAAAAAATATAAAGAACTTAAATTTTCATAACATTTCTATTAACAAACTAATTTGGTCAAAGGGCTGCTAGGGGGCCCACAGTAAATTTCCGGGATTTTTTTTTAAGTTGCTTTGAACTTCAAAAATAGTTATTTATATTAATATTATTGTGAATTAATAATATATTCAAGATAACATTTTAATAATTGCTTTTGACTTTAGTGCATTGAGAACATACATTTACTACTTTACATACTACACAGTAAAAATGAGTCTCAAAATATATAGCTGACTTTAAACTGTAGAAAGTGAGTCTTCAGATTTAGAGGTCTTCTGCTTTAAAAAGTTTAAAAACCCATTACATAATGTAGTAATGTAGGCTGGGTTTTTCTGCCTGGGCACTAATGAAACCTCTTGTTTGTTCATGCGAACAGTTTCTGTTTACATCCCCAGGGCAATGATCAATCCAAATGCTCTATTACTTACTGACTTTGAGCAGTGTTCGTCACTAGCAGAGTATCCTATTAAATCCATTGTCTAAACAGATGCACACTGTCTGCATGAAGAATTGAGTATGAATCATGAATCCCAAAAACCCAGACAGTGCAAGCAGAGAAAGAATGGCTTGATTTTTGTATCATTCATTCTAGAAAAATATGCCAATAGTTATGACATACATAGAGCAATAATGGCTCAATGATGGTCCTGTATTGATCAGGACCAGCACATCAGAAGCCTTTAATGATGGTAAAAAAAAAGCCGTGTCAGAGCTAGCATATCTGATACATTTGATTTGAAATGCAGCATCTGAAGTCAACTGGACTGCAACTTGACTCAAAGCTAATGACACAATACACTAATAAGCACAAATTGACACATTGTCACTATTTTTATGGTCACATTTCAGTACAAAATGAAATATAAGTTTGTAATCAAAATTGGATTTGCAATCTTAGAATGCAACATCATTTTGCTAGCTACTAATTGAAAAAAAGACTACAAATGCTGTCTAGGTAAGCAAATAATGTGTATAAATCTTGGATTAAAGAAAATTTGAATGAAACACACAAAGGACAAAAGGGAATAGTGAAATACTAAGACAGCACTTTTAAGGGTTTATCCCAGGTGAACATACAATAATTACTCTGCTCTTCTGTAACTACTTGAAGCTGAAGTTCAAAACTTAAAAGTGCTGAACAACAAAATAAGTGTCTGAGTAGCTTTCTCTATTTAGTTACTACTTAAGATCCCTGGGGGAGTTAAAAGAGATTTACATTGACATACCAATGTAGAAAAGTCTCAAGAGAAGAGAAAATGTTATTAACATGAAACTGTTACTATTGAGGAAAGAAACCATGTGGGTTGACCTTAAACTGTCTAGAGTCAGGTTCTGGTTGATTTGGTGGACTTTGATGGATGGTCTTGAATGCAAAGGGAAGGAAACACAAACCAGGAGGCTGGCAGGGGGTCTCAGTATCGGGAGTCATGGGAAACATGTTCGGATATTGCAAAATGTTACTAGAGACTTCAAATACAAAGAAAACATAGTCCTCAGAACCGTTTCACAAGCACCTATCAACTTTTTTATAAGCAATTTATCGTTTTTTAGCAATTTCAATGCACTTTATCTAGATTATGTATTGTTTTTAAATACAGTTGCATATAATGCACCATCATGTTCTGACAAAAAAAGTGTATTTTAAGGTGAAAATATTGTATAAATACTGTATATATATACAATATTGTATATATACTATATATATATATATAAACCTTTTAATTTAATGGTGAGGAATGAATAATGAGTTAAAAGAGCAGCTTTGTGGAGCAGGGCAGGAATAGTAATTCATTTATGAAGCGAGTAAATTAATTTCAATTAGTAAGTGATTTCCTGCACCAAATGAGATGGTACGGTGACCATCTATAACCTGAAAGAACTCCATGACTCCATTTCAGTGTGATCGATAAAGCTGCAGGAGTTTAAATCATTTTCAGTTTAGAATAATAATTCATCCCATCAGACTTGTGTATAAAAACACTGAATCAGTCACAAAACCACATTTGTCTAATACGAATCATTGTCAATGACTGTAAAATCACATCACTACAAAATCCTCCCGTTGTTTACCACAGAATAACAAAACCACAGATCATTTTAACATCAGTCCTTCAAACACACACACACAAACCCTCATATCTTCGTTCGCTCTCACTCCCTGCTCACAAATAAACCTTCCCCAAAGCTTTCATTTCAAGAACAAAAACGCAGAGCAAGCTGTCATAAGCAGCCAGCCTCTTTCTCCGAGTCTGAAAGCGAAGGGTTTTACTTATTCATATCCGAGCGCTGTCGTACGGGTCCTGCTTTCTCAACCTCAGAGCTGCCGCTAGCCATGTCTCATCTATGTTGCATGATGAGAGTATTTATAGCTAAAGTCTTTTAGCCACCATTGGATTAATCTCATGGTAACTGATTTCCAGACATCATCACAATGATGCATATAAAACTTTTTGTCAGACAGACACTCTATTCCCATTCCATTCAGCCTGCAAAGGCTTCAAATGAACTGTTTCATGCAAGTCAACACTGTCTTTTTAATGAATATATTACAGGATTACTAAAAACAACACTGAGATTATGGTGAGATTTACTAGCAGCAGCCCACTTTTGCACGTTAGGCCAGATTTCTATGAGGCAAAATGATTGCCATTATACGGGAGACGTGTTGCTGTTGGCCCGGGCTGCATCGCTGCTTATTCAGCAGTCAGAGTTTTAAAAGGGCAACAGCAGATTGAAATAATCTCATTTTCCCCAGCCTGAGGGTTTCAAACTGAGCTACATGCCAAAGCAGGAGAGAGAGGGAGTAATCTTTGTTTAAATGCCCAAATCTCAGCAGTCACACTCTTTGAGGTACTACACACAGATGGCCGCTCAAAGCATATGACAGCCACAATTACACTACTACACACTGCCAATATACAAACACACTACTGACTGGCTCTTTTATTCAAACGGATGAAAGTTAACGAGCCTCCAGCATGTTAAGCGATGATATGAATTGCTAACATCAGCCGCATATGTCAACACTTCAGCCTTTGCCTGGATGCTCATGTAGGCAATGCTACTTCGAGACTGGCTCGCAACATTTCTTGTTTCTTTCGCACTGTTGCCTGTCCTCTCTTTAGGGTTAATCAAAATGGACTAAAGTTTCTTTAAAGTTCCCAATATTGCAATATAAGAACAAAAGTTCACGTTTGGTGAAAACTCTTCTTTTGATATCATAAACTTTAAAACTGTCTAATATCAATGAGGTTTATATAATAATTATATAATTAAAATATAAAATATCATGCAATATAACAATATTATATATAATATAACAATATTCTTTTCTATTCTATGATCTAATAGAAATATAACATAACTTAGGTGTCTATTTAAAGTCCTAACCCTTAAACTTTCGAAGAAAACAATACAATACAATGTACAATATCAAGTATATTCAAAATTTTTGGAAGAAAATGCAAGTTATCCCCATTTAAAATGTTATATATAATATAATATAATATAATATATCAGTATCTGCTCAAATCCCTAACCCATAATCCTTAGCAACACCACTTATATTAAAAACAACATATTATTACATAGCTTAGTCTTGTTTTTTATTAATTTGCAGTATTATTCAGATTTCTGCAGCAGGAACCAAATCAGTGCATTGCAGAGAAGAGTCAGATTCGGACTTGGAACGACATTAAGCAGCGACTGTAATGAGTCCCTCTGGAACCTTCTGCTCTCTCCACCCTATAACATCCCATCGCACAGAGAACAAGCGCACAGGGATCATGTTTATCTTGCCAATTAGAGCCAGTAATTGGTCAGGGAGTCAGGGGTCGGTGAAATACTAACCATAAAACACACAGGTACTGACTACTAAACATTCAGTAATCATTCACAGCAGTAAAATAAATGAGCTGCTACTCAAATAAAATGCTAATAAAGCGAAAGCTATCAGGATTGGTGAGAAAGTGAGAGAGAAATTTCCCAATGCCAATCTAAAGTTGCAGGGGCTGTGAGCTGACAGTTTTCCTCAGTCACATCCCCTCTGGACAGGTAGGGTTCATTAGTCTGGGGAGCAAGGTTCAGTCTGGGGACCTTCAGCACAGCTGATCCTCATCCACAGAATGACTGACTGTTACTGGAGGCAAGACCAAAATACGATGCCTCCCTGAGGCTCGAGACTCTGCCAGTTTACTGGATTTTAGGTTGTGAAAAACATTTGACACCGGTGGGGAATGGAAATGCCAAGAATTCCAAGTGAAGCAGCAGGTAGTCCATGGACGGAACTGTCTAATACAAACTGTACACAGAAATGGCTACTGTTGTCAAAATCGTAAACTCCAAACTTCATCATTGCATCATGCAATTTTGATGAAATGTACACAGATCATGTCGTATTAAAATTTTAATAATACTAATAGTAATACTACTGCAACTTCAACTAGTTGTTGTTGTGGTTATGATCAGGGTTAAAATAGATAACTAAAACCAAAATTGCAACTAAAATAAAAAAGTTACATGAATAAATTAAAATAATAATAATAATAATAATAAATAAATAAAAAACAGCTAGTTCCAAAGGTAATATTTCTCAATTTAATTTAGTTTAACTCAACGTACTAACATAAATAAAACTAAAACTGAAATAAAATGAATAAAAATTGACATTTACAGACATAAAAAAATACTAAAAAGGACAAAAACACACACACACACACACACAAAAAAAAGCTTTAACAAAAATATAAATATAAAAACTGATTCAAAATATTACAATTGTATCTCAATTATACTAAATTAGCATTGGTTGTGATTATTATTTTAAAACAGGCAAAATATTTTACAATTAGCAATCATACTGGTTATAGCTAGAATGAATGAATGAACAAATAAATAAAATATTCTTTGTTTGACTGCTAGGAAAAAGTAAACAACATTGTTTAACACACTTTTTTTGCAGAATTACATTCGATTTTATATGCATGACCCTAAACGTCTTGTAAACACTGTTGTTTGGTCACTAATGGATGTTGGCCGAAAGGCTGCTTGATATATAATCAAAGCAATTCTCGGTCCAAATAAGCTCTTAAGTGGACCAGACATTATGCTGACTGCACCAGCTATGTGAAACTAACCAACAGGTGAATCCTGTCAAAATATACTTTGCATTTTAGTCTCATTAAACAAAGATTTGTTTATATACAGATACTAAAAAATGTTCTCATCTCCTAGTTTGACAGCAGATAAGATGCAGGTTAGGATGTGACTGACAGGCCGCTGTGACACTGTCTGGACCTCATCAGTTACAGTCACTCCCAGTCATTAATCTCTGCTCTCAAACAGCACACACAAAGACAGGAAGCAACGCATTGATCACAGAAAGGTGATATCAGGTCCATCAAACACTGAATCTCATTCATCACCTGATCTGAACTCTGTTAAAGTCTTCAAAGAGTTAGGCATCACAAAATGGTGTTACATTCATGTAAATCACTCGGATTAGAGTTTCTGCTAAAAAATGTATGGGTCCTATTATCAAATGACACAGTGAAGGAGGCCAGCAATGTAATGAACTCCATTTTCGAACATTTTGCCAATATCCCACAGTTACGGAAAGTGTCACACATTCATTTTAGTCTTATCAGAACTTCTTTCTTTCTTAAATGAGCTTTCCTCTCAACCCGTCAGCACTTGTCAGAGACCTTAAATGTGTGGAAATCCACTAACTCTAATGCTTAAAGACACAGAACTGCTATCATTGTGAATGTACATATTTAGAATATTGCAGGAATTGGGCACAAACACTTGCTGTAATCAATAACCAAGTAAATGTAATTTACTGGTGAACTCTATTTGTTTGATCTTACCTGTCTTCCCCTTGCATCTCTTTGACCCCTTTCTGAACGACCTCTCGAGCAGGTGGCATCTCAGGTGGGCGTCCAACATTTCGAGAGTAGAGGTCGACATTCCGAGAGTAAAGACCTCCGTCTGTGTGGTACCTTATGATTAAACATCAAAATAATAGTGAACTATTATCTGAGAGCATTTGTCGTGGGTTACATAAGTGGGTTTAAATAAAGTGAGGTTATATATAGGTTATATATTTTTGGGAAAACAAACAGTTCACCCAGAAAATAAATAATTCATCATTTACTCAAATTTTGTTTCCAGATTTGACAATGTTTGTCAGTATGGGCAAATGCTATTGGCTCTTGCATGTCTTGTAAGTTTATGCAGAAGCACAAATTATATTTGAGAGCTATGACAGATATTCAGTGAATGATGACATCAATTCAGCCTGTTTTTCACAAGTTGTTTGATTAAAAAAAAAAGTGTTTTTTTATTTTATTTATTTATTTATTTATTTTTTTTGAGTGAGTTTTTTGAACTATGTATGTATGTATGTATGTATTTATATATTCATTCATTCATTCCTCAGAAATATAAATGTAATTTCAGTTTGGAATGGCAAGACGGTGACATTTAAGTTTTGGGTAAATTCCTTTCTTAATGTGATAATTTTTTAAAATATATATATTTAAAAGAACAACAAAAATACTTTCCTTTGTGTCCGTGTTGTTATTGTACTAAAACTATTATTTTCTTCTTTCTTTTTTTGTTTTTGAAATAATGCTGAAATATAAATAAAAACTAAAAAACAAAAACGAGAACAACTGACAAAATAGGTTTTAGTAATAAAATTACTAAAACTAAAACTGAAATAAAAATAAAGCTAAAAAGAAATATTAAAAAAACAAAATCTAAGAAAAAAACGACAAACTCATAAATTACATAAAATTACTAAAACTTAAAATTAAAATAAAAACTGAAATTATAAAAATAAAAGCTAATTCAAAATATAAAAATGATACTAAAACAACACCGCTTTGTGCGTATATTTGAGCATAATTTTTAATTTACAGTGTTTTAATGCTCTTAGGTGTGAGTCAGTGAGTTATAAACACATCACAGATGAGAGAGCACCAAAAACATTAATGTTCTAATAATTAGCATCATGCTTCAGCTAATTGCTGTTTTAGGCTGATGTACTGCCTGCAGCTTTGACTGCAGGAGCTTTATTGTCTTTAGCATTCCCAAATCCATCACTTTCATGCAAGTCTCTTCAGGTTCAAGTATCAATACTTCGGTTCCCGTGTGAGTCAGTCTTTTATAGACTTCATTTGTAGTGTTATTTTTCTTTCGCCGTCTATTTATCAGCATAGAGACAGCAAGGGCAGAAGCAATAGTGCATCACACAGTGATGTATACGTGACCCTGAGCTATTCCTCCAAACAGAGACATATGACGGTGTTTCTCACCCACATAAGGATATTTGGAGACAGCTTTATCTGTTTCTCTGCTCTGATGGAATGCGTGTAAATGTTATAAATCGATCATAATTTTTTTCAAACAGCCTTCCCTTTGTGAACATTGCATACGCCAACAGAAAAAGTGATTGATGGTTCAACTGACCTGATTAAACTATAAGAATCTCATATGTAAAAAGGCCCTGTTTGTTTCTCAACATGGTTTCTAATTTCATAGTTTCTTACCCACTGATATCATCTGCGTGTACATTCTTGGCGAGTATGTCACCATCGCTCCCGTATCCGGTCACATCCACCTCTGGCCCCGCCTCCGAAACCCCACCCTTCTCTCCCGGCTCTGACCCTCGAACCCCTGAGGCGGCCGCTCTCCTCAGGGGGGCAGTGTATAACAACCTCGAGGGGTCACCATAGCGAGCAGTGGTGCTGGCACTGGATCTGGGCGGAGTGTAGCTAGGAGCGTCGCCGGCCTGAAGACGGGGACTTGACGCTTGGCCGAGACGCCAAGACATTGGAGAGGAGCGGCTTGAGAGGGCGGGGAGGCCACGACCGTTCACTTCTGTAGTTACAGTGGTGTCAAATGTTGTCTCAAGGGTACTACAAAGAAAAAAAAAATAGAGGAAGAGAAGGAGATTAGAGGAGAGAATTTTTGGACTGCCGGCGGATTTGGGTAATTAGATCAATATCCTGCTTCCGAAAGAAGCTGACTTGCCATTTAAAGACATAAATATCCTGCACCTGTGCCAAGGTGAGGAGTTTGCTTGACAGTTTGAGGGCCAATCTGTACCCTGCAATGCAGCACTGTTTCTAAAGTAAAGTTTAGAGTTTAAAATATCCACCAAGTGACCTGAATATTTCCACTAACTTAGACTTATATGTTGAATACACAAATATGATTGACAATTGAGCTGATTTGCTACAAAACAATTGTGTCACCACTGTTCAAAAGTTTGGGGTTGGTGAGATTTTTTTGTTTGTTTGTTTTTGAAAGAAGTCTCTTATGTTCTCCCAAGTTGCATTTATTTGAGCAAAAATACAGTAAAAACACCAATATTGTGAAATATTGGTGAAAGATTTAAAACAACTCCAGTCTTCGGTGTCATATGATCCTTCAGAAATCAATCTAATATGCTGATTTAGTGCTCAAGTAACATTTCTTATTGTTATTATCAGTTGTGCTGCTTAATATTTCTGTAGAAACTGTTACCATTTTTTTAGGATTCTCCGATAAATAGAAAGTTCCAAAGAACAATATTATTTCAAATAAAATAGTTCGCGACATTATACATATCTTTAGTCAGTTTTGATCAATTTAATGCATCCTTGCTAAGTAATAATTTTTTTCAGTTTTAAATGTTAGTACCTCTAGGAGAGTGAGTGCCATTGACATGAATAGGAATGCTAATTGATACACAATGGGATTTACCAAACAGGGCAAATTAACGTTAGAGCGCAATTCCATAAAAGCACCAATGGGAGGGAAATTCTGCGGGTGATTTATTAAAAATTTGCACATTAAAGAACACAGACCCAGCCATTTAATTTCCATAATGACCAGCAGCGCAACCTACCAAGTGCAGCACAAATTACCACCTGCTTTAAAACATGCTTTTTTTGGGCGTTAGTAATGGCGCAAATACTAGTTATTTGAAGAGCGCAAACGTTAGTAAATCACGTTACGTGATTAATTTTAATACTCTCCTCCCAAAAATGTTTAAGTCTGAAAGGGAAACTCCTAGAAATGCATATTCAATAAGGTCAGTGATGCCAATAGCTTCGTGGGCAGCGCCCCGACATATAGTGCTGTTGCGCGACGGGTGTCCCGAGTTCGAGTTCCTTCCCCCCCCCCACATCGCTTCCACTCTAAATACTGTCCTATCACAATAAAATAAAAAAAAAGACAAAAAATAAATAAACTAAAACAAAGCTATTACAAAATTGTATTAAAAACTATAATAACTAAGCTTTTTAACTGATACATACAGCAGTGTCTTTATAAGATCCTGCCCACATCAGATCCTTGATATATCTATATTAGACCTAGTCTCTCTCCACAGCAGGTCTTCTATCTGTAGGTTGTGAGTGTTCAGCGTGGTGTGAAGGACCCAGCTGAAGCAGAAAGATTGCCAATGTGGCTGTGTTTGATTGCTGCTCTCCATAAAATGGAAGCTATTCTCATCGTGTCATGTCTAATCCACTTCAACTAGCAGCAGCCCATCAACAAGCATGTTAGCACGGGCACAACTTCAGTTTGACCTCCTGACCTTTGTTAAGTGCTCCGTCCATGTCTCTGATTGCGTGACTATCAATGTGTGAACTAATGTGTGCATAGGCGTCTCCACACATCACAAGCTTGTTGATGCAGGAACGTGTGAGAAAACAGCATATGGACAGATGCTCAAATGCAGATGCCCATCTTGACACACCCATCATGCAAGAAGACTGTCCTGCAACAGCTCTCTCTAGTGGTGAGACAATCACATTACAGGGATAATTTCCATTTCTAGGGTAAATTTTGAGGTGTGGATTCATCTTAGAATGAACAAATATTCAGCATTATTTGAGGATATAAAATAGTATGTATAAACAATCTCTACAAGCAACAAATCCACAATAATATGAGAGTCAGTTACTTGGATGAGGGGACAACAGCAGGGAGTCAAAAATGAGTGTCACTTAACAAATAAGTCATCAGCACAAGGCGATGTTGTCATGACTACAACGCTGATATGTTAATATCGTCACCATCAAAGTCCATTCAGAACGAATCTCATTAGTGGTTAGCTAGCATGTAAACTGGTTAACAAGATCCTATGAAAGAGATACACTTTCAAATACTGTGAAAAAGTGTGCTACAGTAGTTGAATTTTATTGAACAATCCAAAGCTCTCATTTACAGAAACAGCTTTCATGCTTATTGTTGTTCTGCTGTGCTTGGTATATTTGAAAGGGTGGCCGCCAGCGCTAAGTGTGGCTATCAAAACATGTTCTGTTTGTGTGTGGATACTCTTGTTATGAAATACACCAGAGACTTGTGACTCAGTAGCAATGGAGGATGGATAACAAGCCAGTCATGGTCACACACATGGCTGACCAGTGTTTTTGTATAGATTGGACATTTGAGCAGTAATATTGAATTTTGCAGTCTGAACATAACACAGTTGGTTCATGCAGTTGAAGTTGTTTATTAAAATAGTGCCGGTATGTGGACAAGACAAATAAAAATGAGAAGCATGCATATACAAATATACAAGCAAAGAATAGAAGGGGGCTTTGACTGGGTACACTGTAAAAATGATTTTTCAAAGTTTTAAGAAAATACCATACCATTAAAGTATTTCAAAATTTCATGTTTAATTCAATGTGTTACTTGCTGTTTGTTTGTAGCTATTTGCGAATTTTTACTAGCAATTTCATTAAAGTAAGAAGTGACAATTGTTTCAAAGTAAATCCTATATATATATATATATATATATATATATATATATGTTTTTTTTTTTTTCAGTACAGGCAGAAATGGATTAGATGGATTCATGCAGAAAGGCAAGGATAACTAATATTTTGCAATTTATAATTCTTAATTACTGAATTATTTAACTATTGTGATACAGAAACATTTTACAATAAGGTTCAGTTTATCAACATTATGCATTTAATATCATAAACTAACAATTTTTACACAATTTATTAATCTAGCCCAAAATTTATTTAAAAAATAGAACTGTTCGTTCAATACATCAACGATTGTTAATTTATAAAAATGTTGTTATTGTTAGCCAAAATTAAAAATCTGTATTAAAACTATTATCTATTATTAAAGTTATTAAAAATGATTACTGAAATCATTTCAGTAACTTAAATTAATATGAAATAGAATAATATAAATATAAGATGAAATAAAAAAAAAGATAAATGTTGCTTTGGCAATCAACTGAAATATATTTTTAAATAAAAGTTAAATAAAAAAAATAAATGAAACAAAATAAAGCAGAAATATTAAAAATGATAAAAAAGACAACACTAACAAACGGTCCCACTTTGTAATGTCCCTAATACCTGTATACTTACATAGTAACTAGATATGTACATAGTATGTAACCACAGTGTAAATACACATTAGTACATAGTATCTTCAGCTCTAATGTTTGTGTAACTACACACACGTAACAACCCACTGAATGGTATGTGTAAGTACAAATGTGTAACAGGACATTGGTAACAACACTTTTTGGTAATGAAAGTACAAATGTGTAAAAGGACAAACAGCACTTTTTGGTAAAGAAAGTATTACACTTTATATTAAGTAGACAATTCCTATGGATTTCCCATGTAATTACTTTGATGTTACACAGCAGCAGCCAGTAAGTTAGGCTTTACATATAAATTGTGGTTGGTGTCCAGAATGTTACACTTTATATTAAGTGGACAGTTCCTGAGGAGTTACCATGTAAGTACACTAGTATTACAGTGGTGCACCAACTCCAACAGCTCGAGATCCAACTCCTCCCACTTTAAATATCCCTAAACCTACCCATTTCCACCCCCTGGATCCCATTCCCTCCCTAAACCTACCCATCTCCACCCCCTGGATCAAACTGTTCCAATTACTCTTATACATACTGTTGTTACAAAATGTAGTTATATAATTCCTGTTACACGAGTACTTAGTGAAGTGAAAAAAGTGTTCTTACCAGTGTCCTGTTACACATTTGTACTTACACATACCATTTTGAGGGTTGTTACATGTGTGTAGTTACAGAAATATTACAGCTGTAGATACTATGTATCAATGTGTACTTACACTCTGGTTACATACTACGTACACATCTAGTTACTATGTAAGTACACAGGTATTAGGGACACTTAATATAAAGTGGGACCAACATCTTAATAAAAGAGATAAATTAACATAAAATTGATTCACCAAATTCAACATATTTTAAAATAAATGCTGTGAAAACACTGTTCATTGTTAGTTCATCACACCTAACATAATAACCAATGTTAATAAATTTGTATGCCTTTTACAGCATTTTAAACTTCAATCTGTGGGAATTTTATTTAGATGCAAAAATTTGGTCAGGTTTAAAGCCATCTGGTCACCCAGCATTTTCTAAAAGTGGCTCCGGAACTGTGTAATGTGAGCATCCCTGCAGTCTGGTATTATGTACTACTCCCAATAGTGTTGAACAAAGAACCCAGACCAACTAAGAAACAATGACTTTCCTTTTCGTCTACAAATCAAAGTCAATAAGAAGTGTATGAGCTGAGGTTTATGGCTTGCTAAGAACATAAATCATGTATCTGGAGTTAGTTAACGTCACTGGATGCAGCAGATTTGGGCAGGTTGCTCTGTCTAATCTATTGATCTGCTGAATCCCCCTCTGGCCCAGTCACCAGCGTTTATCTCCTTCTCTGATGTCACTCCTCATGACAGCTGACAGTTCCACTATATATATTCCTGATGTCTCGTCTTCTCGACAACCCCCGTCTCTTAGCAACATACTAGTGCTACTGGGAAAGGGTAAGACTGCAGCATTTTTCTGAATTTGCCATCCTCCTCTGCTATCCCTTGAATGGACGGCCAGAAATCAAATGGCCTGATGAAACGGGAACACAATTACAGAAGCCACCGGTGGGAAAAGAGCTAGAGCTTATTTCAACTTCTTATTAGATGAATGGGATCCTATGGGATCCTATTAGATAGGGAGGTGCTGATCAGGTACATATTAATCAATCATGGCTTATGATGGTTTGGAATCTTGATTCACATGTACAGTACATACAGTGAGACATGAAACAAGCTCTAAATTGATAAATCTGCCAACATTTTGAAATTATAAATGTAATGCATGCTTGCCAGTTAACACAAGCTGTTCTGAAAACTTTATTTTTTTTGGTCAATTCATAATGTATAAATATTTTAGTGAAATTTGAGTAAACGCTGTAAAATAAGTGTTTAGTTAATTTGAGCAATTTCATACACATCTTATTTGTCATTGAACTGCATTATGTATACAGTGGATATTTTTCTTTTAAATCTGGAAATATAAAAATATAATTTTTAAAGTTATGGGGTACAATAAAGAAGAAATATTATTTCTAGTACACTACTGAAGATAATATACTTTGCAATAAAAATGAACAATAACAAAATTAAAAACAAATAGTAATTAATAATAAATCAACTATAAAAATAACAATATTTAACTTAAGCTATTGTTAATTTCATTGACGAAAAATATCACGAAAAATGTTCATTGACAAGCTTTTTTTCCCATGACTAAAATGAAACAATGATGAGATGACAATAAGGTCATCAGATGATAACTGTGACTGTATCAACATGCAATATCGTTGACGCTAAAAGACGAGACTAAAATGTATTTAAAAAAATAATTTTTTTTTTTACCAAAATCTCTTTTTATTTCCTCCAAAAGGAGGAAACAAAAGGAGACAAAATATTATTGGAGACTGCTGTACACGCCTACTACGCAAGCTTTCATATTTGCGGTTGCCAGATATCATGAGTTAAAATCTCCAAATCAGAGCTTCTCTGTTAAAAAGATACATTTTCTGCCTGGTGTTTTGCTTAATTTTTACAATCTGCCAACCATACGCACGCGCTTACTCTTCATTGCGGTAGCGCCGACGATGATCTGAAAATTGTCATTTTGAACCATTATACAGCATGACGAAATGTTTTCATTGACTAAAATTAGACGAAAATGCACAGACATTTAGTCGACTAAAACTTGACTAAACAAAAATGGGACAAGGTTGACTAAATATGATAATAACTAAAACGTACATCTGACATAAGACTAAGTTTAATTTAAAAGACTAAGTGTCAGATATACTATCAGCTTGTCCAAAAGTAAACCCTCATTTGGCGTTAAAAAACTACTGTCAGAATTTACTAAAGACACGCAGTGGGAAATTAGCGCTGAAAAGGCGTGGACACAGTTATGTTTGCGACTCACTTTATTGAATATTCATTTGTAGGCATTTCCCTTTCGATCTGTAAATTTATGGGAGGAGAGTATTTAAATGAATCATGCAACGCAATTTACTAAGATTTGCGCTCGCCAATTCACTGATATTTGCGGCGTTATTTAATGCCCCAAAAAAGCATGTCTTAAAACAGTCGGTAATTTGCGCTGCTTTTGGTAGATTGTGCTGTTCATTATGGAAATGAGATGTTATGTCTGTGTTCTTTAATGTACACCTTGTCGGTAAATCACCCATAGAATTTTCCCCTCCCATCGGCGCTTTTATGGAATTGCGCTCTAACGCTAATTTGCCCTGTTTAGTAAATCTGGCCCTAAGACTAAGACAAAATTAAAAAAGGCTGACAAAATTAACAATAACGTATGCTGCTTATATAGTAACTACATAGTTTTTATGAGTCAACATTTGATAAATCCTCTTGAGATTCTTGATTTTAAGTCTAGAGGGATTTTTATTTTCTTCAAGACGCTGTCTTTCCCTTGAAGAAGGATTTTTTTCTATAATGTTAATCAATACAGTATTTAAGCTCAGAGAATCTTCAAAATATGAACACAGGCTCAGATCAATAGAGCTTTGTGGCGTTCCCAACACAGCGGTGAATAGGTGTGCGCAGAAGCTTCTGAAAGAACACTTACATTCTATACTCTTTCAAAATATATACCACATGGTATGTTTGGAGATGAATGGAAGTCAATTTGAAAAGCTCCTGCGAGACTCCAACGTATGTATGATGGAATCCACATAGTGGGCCAATGTCTCAGGAAACCACACTTCAACTTCCTGACAACCAGACAGTGTCACAAAGGTGAAAAATAGAGCTCTTCTGTACAATTAAAAGAGTCCTGGCTGGATCACTATCTTCTTTCCATCTGTCGTATGTTATAAAACATATTCTAGTGAATTACTGTGTTTAGTTTGACATAGTGAAGAATAGCTTTTCCTTATCTTCATTCATTTCGAGCACAGCCTGACAGCCGTGTGTCAACAATATATATCTGACCATTATGAACTCCAAGGGTTGGAGTTTTTTGATTCATGGGCTCTTTATTGGTTAGCCTTACGGCGAGGGAGGGTGAGGACGTGTCTAACACCTTTTTGGCTCCTTTGAGAAGCAATGTGCTATGAAAAAAACAAAAAGGCCAAGCATTGATTTCCAAAGAAGATGCTCCCTGTGAGGGAAAGAGAGAGAGAGAGGGCCAACACCATCTGTCATGTCAGAGCGCTGCCTCTGAACCACTTTCCTGTGAAATTACATTCACATTGTGAGTGAGATAAAGAGAGAGGTGCTGAAATAGGCTGGACAAATGTGGTTACGCTTATGTATTTTCTACAGTAATTGGGTGTTTGGGAATTTGGGTTTTAATAAATGATTAACTCGACAAAAATGAGAACATTTTTCATTTCACAATGAGATTGGTGAGCGTCTTTGTTAGCAAAGATGTTGGCACAGCGAGGGTTTGTATTGTTTATGAGTGCCAAACTGAGTTCTGTCTTTAAAGAAATTAAACTGGCAAAAGAGATCCAATTTTTCGAAAGTGCAGCTGTCACTGTTTTGGAGCTAATGAACTTTCTTTTCATGATGTCTTACTCAACTGCTATATATATATATATATATATATATATCTTTGTGGATAAAGCAATCCCAGAACGCACTGCGACAATCTTTTTGCAAAAAGCTTTACAAGTAAGATCATGCTCGTTCATTAGCTTCACATCTACATTTTGCTGTCCATCAGCTAAATTAGAGCTAAACCAGCATTAACTAGCCTGGAAATCTGTCTTTGCACTATTTTTCCTCAACAACCAAACACTCACCTGTGGCTAATCTGCGTCCCGCGTAAACTAGACATGGTTTCTTCAAGATTCTGTCTCAGGTCAGCAATGTTCTTCACTGTACGCATCCGTCTAGTTTCTGGATCCTCCCCTGGTGGATAGAAAGAAGAAAACATTGGTTACTGACCCTGTTACAGGCGCCAAGTCGCTTGCTAGTAAATAGTCTGGAAGGCAGAATGGACTCGGCATATGAACCAGTCAAACATGCTGCGGCCAGCGGTTAGAGAGCTCTTGCATGTCAACTCAGATGCTGAAGTTATAGCTTGCTGTGCAGCTGATGGGATAAAAGGACAGATTTCACGGTCATCACTTTTCCGCGAAGCATGGAGTAATCCGTGCGCTATGACACCACTTCTCAACCCCTAAGCCTGGCTCAAAGTTTGGCTGGTGCACGATTTGCTTATAAAGCAGAAATATGTCAAATTTAAACAGACTTAAACAGTCATTTTACTGCACAGATTTTAATACTCGTTTTCTGAAAAAAAGTGAATTTATCTCAGTGATATAAATTATTTGGATTCATTTAGTGAATCTTTTCTACAGGTTACAGCATTATTGTTAATGACTAATGGGTCATTGAGTCATTCACTCAACTGATTCATTTAAAAAGTATACTTTGAGATACAAAGTAGACTCCAGAAATGCTGTTTAAATGCTGTTTCCCCACAAATGACAACTAAGTATATATATATATATATATATATATATATATATATATATATATATATATATATATATATATATATATCTTTTTTCTCCATTCTCTATTATTTAATAAAATAAATAAATATAAGCCAGAAAAAGACATCAAAGGCAAGAATCTTGATTTGAATATGATTGGTTAGCTTGAAAGAGTTGTTCATGAACACAATGCCACTAGAACACAAACTCTGGATCTGCAGAGGTTCAGTTAAGTGCTTCTTTTCCACTGCATTAAACCCACTGAACAAAGACACTCATAGAAACACTCATACAGGCTGATGATGGCAGTAGGAAGTCTAACAGCAGGTCTGCAGGGCTCCCGCATCCCATCAGAGACCTGCTTATTTGATCCAATCACGTCTGGCCCTAATGCACACCTCCTGACTGTAAAATACAATGCCAATTGCATATGATGTAAAACACTAATTAAATAACAGAAAAAATTGTAAAATACAATGCCACTGTGTGCACTATGTGCACTGACCTTAAGTGTGTTGCTTGTGTGACTATGTTGCAGTGAAAATGTCATACAGTATGTGGGCTTTTAAAATGAGCGTTACAGTATATCAAAACTGATCATAATTACTTTCACAACACACATTAATTTTACAATTAATTTTAAATGTGACCTTAAATTTTTTAGTAAAAGTGAAAAAAATATATAAATAAGAAATATAAAAGGTGATTCCCATGTGAACTATGATGAATCGCATTAAGGTTTACAACCACAACCATTTCCAACAGCACTTCTCACTTGTCAAACACCTCAAGGTCAAAGCTTATTTTTCTCGTGTCAGTAAATGCCACCCCATATTGTGTGTTAGCACATCTGTGCTGCTGCAGAAAGAACTGGACACTCTACACACAGATAAACAGTCAAATCAGTCTGTTTTTTTGAAGACAAACTGACAAACAGAAGCAATGATGTAAGTGAGCCTGACTCAAGCCATCTGAGTGGAAGATCCGTCTGAAAGGGTAGAAGATTGATGAAGAGCACAACCAAGTGCAAGAGTGTCATGACTAGCCACCAATCCTAGGCCAGAATGAAAGCAAAAAAGTTGGTCTTGAAACTGTTTTATATTCCTTTCTGAAACATTTGAATTGGGTGCATTAATATAATCAAAACAGTTTTAAATTGCTAAAATTCAATCTAAAAAGTTCATGGTCTAAAGCAGTGTAAGATGTCTGTTTTTATAGGTACTATGCATAGAGCACTTTGTACAAAATTATATTCCTCGCAGCAGATGATTTAATTTATTACAAAATATGAATGTAGTGGTGATGAAGTAAAGAGAATGGCTCTAGCCAAGTATGATCAAAAATGATGATGAATGATGTCTCTAAAATGACACTTTCAGCTACCATGCTGAAATTTTTGTTCTCAAAATCCATCCCTTTTAAAGCACAATGCATCAAATATTAAAGCTAAAACGACAACCAAACGAAAAAAAAAAAAAAAACACTCAACCTCACTAATTTAACTAGTTGACCATCCTGATTCCTACAGCACAGAAAGGCATGACCCTGGAGCACAAACAAACACATATTGAGTCACTGTGAATGTATCAGGCTCTCTTTTACCCAGAAGGCTTTGTTTTATGGGATTGTAATGGACCATTCAGCCAAACTGTGTAAGGCAAATAAAGTAATTTCTCTCCCCTGCATCTCACATATAGAGCTACAGGGCCATTTCAAACCCACACACACACATAGCAGGTGCATGGCTATTCTAACTGCATGTGAATGCTGGATATGAACAAGCCATACAAGAGCTTCTGTCTCAGATATTTGATGATCAAGAGGGCTCTGGGTGGCATAATGTGCACTTGTTGCCCTCTGGGTGAGCAGACACATTTCTGCAAGCACCACTTGAGCCTGTCAGCAGCAAAGGAGGGCGTGAAGACACACCGCTGGCTGTCTAATCAGATGGTAGCTGAGAGTTTGCACTGATTTAACCACATTGTGGCAGTGTGAAAGCTAACCTCAGAGTCTACAGCTTCAAACCGGAATCGAATGCATTGTGAGGTTTGTGTTTTGCATAATTCAGAGCTGTGTTGTACTGTATCACTCATTTCAAATGGAGATGCAAATGTGTGACACAGCAAGTTTGTGTGCACTCATAGCAAAGAGCTTAGACATTTACATACAGTGTTAAAGGTACAGTAGCAAAAACCTGCTTAATTCTCAGTGTCAGAGAGAGGCTGGAAAATGGTCATGTAAAATTAAATAATGACAAATTTTGGTCCAAGAAACCTTGACTAATATTAAAAGTTGACTTTAGAGAAAAAAATAAATAAAAATATGTTCTACAAATTTGACTGCCATGATGCTAGGATGTACTGGTTGGTTGATAGGGTGTTGTTATACAGTTGCTAATGCGTTATGAGTGGGTGTTAAGGTGTTCCAAGTGGTTGCTTTTCGTTATTCATTAGTGATTTTGCAGTCACTATGACTTTTTTTGTCTTTTTGTCATCTATAAGGCTAAACTCATTAGTCAAGTTGCGTAATAGCACATTTTCCCTCAAAAAGCTGCATGATTCATCTCTATAGAAAATACTGTGCATAATGAGTTACATTCCGGAGTTTTTTAAAGGAGTTTCTTCCACAGTTTAGCTGTGCATTTGTTGAATGAGCACTGTGTTACGTCCGAACTGACTGCACTGTATTTTATGTATAAACATTTTTATTCCTAACTGTTCTAAATTCGTTTTAAATCAATTTTTAAATCATTTTAAACGTTTTTAAATTTCTGGTTTTATTGTTGTGATTATTTTTTTTATGATTATTTTACTTCCTTTTATGTAAAGCACTTTGAATTACCATTGTGTATGAAATGTGCTATATAAATAAATTTGCCTTGCCTTGCCTTAAAGGGGTCATATGACGTTGCTAAAAAGAAGATTATTTTGTGTATTTGGTGCAATGCAATGTGTTTACGTGGTTTAAGGTTCAAAAAACACATCGTTTTCCACATACCGTACATTATTGTTGCTCCTCTCTGCCCTGACTTTCTGAAACGCGTCGAATTTAACAAAGCTCATCGTTCTGAAAAGCGCGGTGAGCTCTGATTGGCCAGTTATCCAGTGCTTTGTGATTGGCCAAGTACCTTGAGCGTGTGATGGAAATGTTACCCCCCTTACCATATCTGGAATATCAGCTTCCATGGCGGTGGTGGCAACAATACTACAGTGAGAATAAAAGTTACGCCTTCTTTGCGTATACATTTGGGCGGCGTTATGCAAATCTTCCCACACAGTGATGTAGATATGTGGGGGACTGTTTTAAAGAGGTGTTTTAGGAAGGCGTGGATGAGTCTTAACTTTTAGAAAGAATATCTCTTTGGGTTTGAGACTTTAATCTTTGCGACTTCACAGATCTTATATGCAAAAACAGCTTGTAACACTCCAAAGACAAAGGAAAACCTAAAATCACGTCATATGACCCCTTTAAGCATAGATTTAAAAAACCTCTAACTTTATAGAAATTACCCAAAACTGAGAGTTTAGCCAAAACTGAATGTTCAATTATTCACCCTCATGTCTTTCAAAGCTTGTGTGCATTTTAGGTGAACTATCCGTTTAAACATTAGCAAAAGTTATAGTGACTACTAAAAAGAATATGAAATAGCCTTTAAAGCATTGCCTTAGTCAACTCAAAAACTGTGCGAAACAATGCTGCTATAAGACTGAACTACAGGGAACTGAATTACTTCAATTCAGCCCTGTGAATTGAACAAACAGCCCCGTGGTTGACAGTTAACACTAGATGGACTACGAATAAAAGCATGGATCACACCGACGGGAGGGTAAATAGAGCTATTGATCAGAGCAGCAGACGGCAAGGCAGCACTTCAATAGCCGGCAGGTGAATCTGGCTTCTAAATGTTCTCCTATAGCACAATCAGAGAACCATAATTCAACCAGACATCTCCCAGAACAGTTTCTAATGCAGTTACACACACACTCGACCCAGAGTTCAAGGATAAATCTGACAATTACAACAGCAACAGCTTATAGTATGTTACTGATGAGTTTGAGTGACTCTCTATGCAGTATTGCACTTACGGCGTGTCTGTGGGTTCAAAGCCTGTTCCAGGTCTCCCAGCATAGTGAGTATAACCTCTTTATCCAGCTGTGCCTTCTCCTCCCTGGCACTCTCAAGCTCCCAGTCTCCTCCGGTGGCCGCTGGACCTGCCCGGGGGTCCTCATCCGATTTACAACAGCTGCCCGCTTTCTCCACCATTTCGGGCCGCTGGTGCTGATGCGCAGGAGCCATCCGACTGGACTTACGACCCCAGGGCACAGGAATAAGGGAGTGTTCGGATTGGGAAAGCACCTTGGTGAGGGACAGCGAGAGTGAGCGAGCTCGGGTGCTGCTGTCCGGATGTCTACGGGTGCTACCTCGGCCATGCTGGGGCGAGGGCGACGAAGACGATGTCCCGGAGGCTGTCGAAGGTGGGCAAGGTGGTTCGTCCAACTCAAAGGCATAAACCCTCTGCTCCCCATCACTAAGCAGCACGAGATTGCCGAGAGAACGTTGCTTGCGGAGGTTTAAGTTGTCCGGGAGAGGCTGCGGTGACTTGCGAGGCGGGCTGCCGCCCTGGAACACGGAAAACTCGGCTCCTCGCTTCATATTTTCACACGTTCTTTACGTTTTTTTCTTCCTTATGTTGAAGTTAGTTCCTCCTCACATGATCTGCTAGCCTCAGGTGGCTGCTGGCACACACACTTAGTCGCAAAGCTGCCCCTTGCACCAGGGAGCTTCAAATATCATCCTGCCCACACGCACGCTCACTCGCCGCAGCCAATAACCAGCATCCAGGTGCATGCACTCAGAGCATACTCCTCCTGTCTTCCTCCTCTCTTTCTCTTCTCTCACTTCTTTCCTTCAATGCAGCACGGAGGCTCGTGGGAAGCAGATCTGCACCAGATTACGGTGAAATTGTGATACACGTCCTTCATGGCATCTCCCCCTTTTCCTGTGGCTCTTTCAGCGAGCGAAGACTCTTCACACACTCTGTCTATTAATTACCGGCTGCAGCGAGCGCATGTGGTTCGCTCCAAGGGACAGCAGGAGAGATTGAGTGTGTGTGTGCACTCTCAAACGCAAGCTCATGGTCCGCCTGCTCCTTTTAACATGCTGTGAGCTGCTTCATTCTCTTTATCCATCTCCCTCTTTCTTCTCTCGGTTTCTCTTTGCAGCAATGATGGCTGGTTTCCTGTTGCTGTTAGCTACCGATTTAGCACACACCTTTGCAGCAAAACATGTGAGTGTGTGTGTGTTGTGGGAATAACATAAGACAAAACTGGCTTGTAACTCTGTGATCTCTCCTTAGACTTTCTTTATACTGAAGAAGGTTGTTTAGATGACACATTTGTAAATGCTGCAGCACACAGCTTAACTATCAGGGAAATTATAAAAAAAAAAAAAATGTAATGTAATATAATATAATATATTATAATATAAAATTATTATATTGCGCTAAAAAACAGGCACAAATATATTATATTATATTATATTATAGTTCATAATTAATTCATTTTTAATTTTTTTTTCATTCACTATCTCCCGACAAGCTATTAACAAATTGTTTGCATAATATTTCAGAATTAACTTTTTAATTTTTTTTTTCTTTTTCTCAGCACTGAACTAACAGAGTACAACACAGAAGATTACCCAAACCAGACTCCAGAGAATTCAGCAAATACATGTTAATTATCTTTTTTTTTCTTTTTTTTTTCCATAAACTTCAGCAACACCACCAACCAATCAGCCATCTAAAAACAGAACAGGTGCATGCAGAGATTTTGCTTTTGTACTTGCATCGAGTGGAGCATATTTTACAACCGGGCGGAACCCACAGTGCACTTCAACAGGAAGTGAGTTCTGAGGTTAACATCTATAAGTAGTAGATGTGAGGGTTTCCCTGACCGCATCACTGGCCAAACCACGGCATTTCAAACATGAACAGATGTACAGAAAAGCCTGCAGACATGCTTCCTAAGGTGAAAAATGCTTTTTCTCTGATGTTCCAATTTCACAGTAAAGAAAGATTTTCTGTTTAAATAACAATCATCTCAGACGTTTCTTCTAAAATTAAAACACCAATTAAGGCAGTTGTTGGATTTGAAAAATCTGAGATTTTTTAAGACTCCATTTGATTTCCACTTAATCCCACTGCTGTCTACAACAAGTGAAACTATTAAGGTAATAAAGCAATATTTCAACTGTAAATTTTACTTCTATGGGACAATTAATACTTTCTATGCATATCAATCTGAAAATTTTGATTGCTTATATCTAACATGCAACAGCTTAATGTGTATTAATTGTTAATAAAATCTCAGACAGACTAACAATCTTGAATCTACATGTACCATTTAGAATTTATATTTATTTTCTTCATTTGTTTTCAGCAGCTCAGGGTACAATAACAATTTTATGCTTTCCTAACTCTCATCTGCCATAAACTGTCCCAAAACTCTCCAAAAGCAGTGCAACACATAAAACAAATGTCTGACCATGAGTCAGAATGCTATTGCTGCTTCTAGATCCACTTGCAAACAACAATGTCCCTCACCTTCAAAATGACCACAGCAGGGTTGCATTCTCATTGACGTGCAAACACTGACCGCTTTGTGCTTATGTGTTCGTGTCTGCAGTTTATTTGACATTCCAGGCATTTATGTGCAAGCTGGAGCACTAATTTATATCTCATTAAAGAAGAGTGGGCTGGTTTGAGGAACGATTTTTCAGTCGGGTTTGTTTTGAGCTTTTTTAGATTGTTATTACGAACAAAATGCATTAAAGTAACAACAGGGAACCTCAGGGATACACACAAGATGATCAGATCCCAAACCAATTAAATCTCATCACGTACAGAATTAATGAAATACACCAAAAGCATTTGCAGAGGGATATAACGACAGTGGCTGTGCTGATAAATATGCACACAGGAAATGAACAACTAGGAACGCATGTCATAGTGCACCCTCCAATACCAGAAACTGCAGCGCAGGTAAATGCAGCATTCGAGCACAATTTGCATTTATTTCTTACAGTTGCTCGCCGACTGGTTGTTAAGAGATGTGTGCGAGCAGAGCCTGAGCCCCAGGCACCTATCTTCAGCTATCAGCTGTCACATCACAGTCCCACACACAGAGAAATACACACATGCACAAATAAATAACACATTCTGCAGCCTGGCCTCAGAAACAAGGCCAGCCTTTGTCCACCTGTCATATCTGACCTTTTCTTGCTGCGACAGCAACATGGAACTAGCGGCCTGCAGGGAGAATCTGTGCCTGTGCTTCAACTTCTCTGTGTGTGTGTGTGTCAGGCTTGTGTCGCTCTCGTATGTCTGACTGTGTGTAGGTGTGCATGTGCACATGTGGCAGTACTCATCCTACTGTACCTGAGATCTCCTCCAGGCACTGTTTTGCGGTCTTGCTGTAGACCAGGTCTTTTGTGGGACTGAGACACGGTTCAGGGGGGACCACAGTAGTGCAGTCGTTCTCTGAATACGTCCTGAGTGAAGCAAAAGGAAAAATTACATATGAATTATTAGCATTTCTCATAGAGTAGATTTTTTTGCAGGCATGCATAAATACTATCATACAGTCAACATGAATTTTGCATTAGATCAATCCAAGTGCCAATTATTTTAAAAGAAAACAACCTTAAAAAAAAGTTTTTAAAAAGTATCTATGTATTTTTCATTTTAGTAACATTGATATACTATTATAGTTTTTGACATTTTCAATTAGATTTAATTTTTTTGTTTTTGTAATTTTTATTAGTATTTATTTATTTATTTTTTAAATATGTCTATATAGTTTTTTATTAAGTTTTAGTTTTCAGTTTAGTTTTATTTTAGCACTTCAATTTAAACTAAGCAAAAATGAAAAAAAAATAGCTGAAATAAAATTTGTTGTTATTTTTAAATATTTAATTTTATTTTAGTTTTATTTATTTATTAACTTGCTTGTTTATTTGTTTGTTTTTCAGTGGTTTTAGTATCAGGTTAACAATAATAACCCTGCCAATAATACTAACCCTGGGACCATATGGCCAAGGGTAATTTAATTGATAAATTATTATTATTATTATTATTATTATATAAAATTGTTTATTACATACATTTATAATAATAATAACCAATCGTTTATTATTATTATTATTATTTACTATCATTAAAATTAAAATAGTATCATTTTAAAAAGAATGCTTAGTATAGACTAACTGTACTACTATAACCTAGAATTTACTGTGGGCATTCAAAATATATATATTTTTAGGCCATGTGTCAACCAAAGTGTTTTTTTGTTTTGTTTTGTTTTTTAAGGGGCTAGCATATTTTTCAATGGGAATGGTATGTTTCTTGAAGAATATTCAATTTTGGGTAAAATGCAGTGCTCATCACTGTCACTTAGTCAGCTGTCCAATCACAGTGGAGGAGGGGCAGGACAAATTCCACACCGACCAACCACCACATCCTAATTGTACAACAGCAACAGACAACAACAAGAAGCACAATCATTTAAACAAAATCATAACAAATCGTAACAAAATCATTTAAAACAAGGGCCAGAGCAAGGTCTTTAAATTGTGTCAACATTTTAATATTCATAAATAAACTATCTGCAAAATCAGATAGTTACAGTTCAGCAATTATTCTGTATCATAACAGCCAAAGCATCTCAAATGAAAAAAAATGCTACGCCTCAGAAGCGCTCTCAAGCGCTCATAGCTAGGCGTTTTCAGCAGAGCGCCTGGTGTTTTCAGCTTGCTAAATATGCTTCGGTGGACACGTGGCCTTAATGTATATTTTATTCAGTGCAGAAAAGTACTGAATAATCTGATAAATCGGTGCGCTGTGTTTTTGTGCCCATTAACTTAATGTAAAAAACATGAATAAATCAAATTTTCACAATTGTAGTTCAGTAATGAAAAATCTATTTCAATTAAACACGGTCATTTTGAACTTATTATTCATAACAGGAATATTAGAATGAGTTCTGAAATGTATTTACATTTTAAAATATATTCAAATAGAAAATGGTTATTTAAGTTGTAATAACAATATCACAATATTGCTATTTTACTATATATTTTTTAATTAAATAAATGCCCCCTTGGTATAAAAAAAAAAAAAAAAAAACACTTTTCAAAAACGTAAAACATTTTAACCAAACTGAAACCTTTGAATGGTAGGGAATATATAATTAAAGTTATATATAAAAAAAATGCCTAAAAGTTTGACTCTAAGTGTAGTTCTAAGAGCATGATAACCACGTGGACCTGTTCAAAATGCTGTGTATCGTCTCGCACACCGTCAAGTGCTGTCGTAGCCCTGCGGGTTTTACAGTGTCAGTGTCAAGCAAAGCTCTCGAGAGGAAGATCTGCAGTGGTGGAGGGGAGTGTGATAAGGGCTCCACTTTAAAATTCCATAAAGACTTTAGGTTATAATCCTTATGAGATGGCACTAAGAATGCCAAACACAGCTTTAAGAAAACAGCATCATCTTCCTGTGAATAATGAACCTGTGGCAAGAGTGTGTTTTTATGAGAACTGTTAAACTCTTAAGGTTCAGTGTGTGCAGGTATGACACACAGGGGTCACTGGCTTTGAAAGCTCTTTATTCTTTATAAGGATTAAACCTGTTACTGAACATACACAATCGCTCAAGGACAATACCCTTCCACTCTCGTTTCCAATACTCTCATCTCATCTTTCATGTCAGTTTTTGTCTATCACAGGCCCATTAACACTCTCTTTGTCTCTTTAATAAGCAGACTCAAACTGTTATGAATGCCCTCTGTCCATCAATCACATATTCTCTTTTCTGTTCCCACTTCCTCTTCCTCCACTCTAACCTATTCACCCTCATTAGTCATCATTTGTGATGTCATCCGTCTCTTGTTGAGGATTGAAGGAGGCCACGCCCCTTAAACGAGGCGGTCTGGCAAAGGCTCAGCGGTTCCCACTTGGGCTAAAAATATTGTCGAGATGAGACATTTACCCGCTGCTTTTTCTTACAAAGTATTGCACGATTGGATAGATTGGAAGGGACAGATGATCAGTGGGTGTGTGTTTGTGCATCTAGAATCTGGTTTGATAAACTATAGATAGATTGCTGGTTCAACATATATTGGCCTGTAATTAACGATGCTCTGTCAGCCTCTGTGTTCAAGCTTGGTCTCACTCTATCTGGTCAAAAAAGGACTCTTGTCTAGACAGTCTATACTGAAAAGAGATCCATTCTGTTAACATCACCCCCCGCAGTCAGATTTAACAAGACATCCTCCAAATTTCTCGTTCTGCCTTCAAACTGACAGCAGAGTGAAGAAATGGTTGATTCAAAAATGACTGAAACCCGGGTTGCCTGCACAGAAACACCACTGTGCAACATATCGGAGCATGTGCACTTCCCACCAGGCCACCTCTAAAACATTCAGATTTTGGTAGATCTTTCATGGAGATATTATATTAAAAGAAATTATATTTTTGTATTGTTTATGGTGTATCTTCATGATTAATGATAACGAATTGGTTACACCCATTACATTTGGCATGAGAGATTCTTTAAAGTATCTGTCTTGTTAGTGGTGTGCAGAATAAGTAAAAGATGAGGTAATTATTCTGGACCTCCTGGGGATGAGAGTTTCATCTTTGCCTGTCTATTGAGGGCAACTACAGAGACATGGTCCTGTTGTCTCATGGATAATGATAATGATTTCACATCCCAGAATAGAACCCAGGAACCCAGATCTGTCTGTTTGTCTGAGTCTTGCCCTTTTATGTCTCTAAGCATCATTGGATATATGGACCCCAGTAGCCCTGCCAGGACTAGAAGTCAGCTGGGTCTATGATGAGGACAGTAAGTCTGAAAAATGACCAGTTCTGTCCAAATGAACTGTTCTGTCCAACAACGTTAGTTCTAAAATAATTTTATCCAAAGGGACGAAGTACACTGATCACAAGGAAAGCCCACCTGGCATTAATTATCTTGCCAGGGTGCAATGATAAATGTAAGTGACAGCCCTAGTGAAAAATAAAAGTACTAAAATATATTTGAAATACATTTATTACATGCTAAGTATGCTACAAATACATTTATGCATTTATGTACTTAATAAAAATACCCTGTAACTGTACTTTTAGCATACCATATTGGTATACTTGAAGTCTGCTAAATTGGAACAACTAATTTTGTACTTATTGCATTTTAATTGTGCGTAAGTAGTGCTGAAGTCCAACTAAAGATGTACTGAAGTATATTTGATTGCGCTAAAGTGGAACTATTGCAAATATTCTTCTGGTACTCTTTAAATATCTTGCATTTAAAGACCGATATTATTCAAAGAACAAACAGTCCTCATCAATAGTGACATTAAAACACATTTTAGGCTTAATATTAAGAAATGTGCATTGTGCACAAGTAGTACTCCAAATAAAGTTAAATATAACTTTTATATCAGTAAGTCTCGAGCGATACGTCAATAAATATGCTAATAGATTTTAACTGTATTTTAAATATATTCCTTTTTACTAGGGAGAAGTGGGATCGTATGTACTTTTCTGTGATTTCATGTGCATTTGTGTTTAAGAATCACTCACCGATACAGGAAGGGGGCGACGGTTGCCGTGTTGGGATGGTTGTGTTGTTGCTGCTGGGGAAGTTGTACTGCCCCATTACCTCCTAGAGCTCCTCCACCACCCAGCCCAGATGTGGCGGATCCAGAAAGCGCTGAGGTACTTGTTGATGACACCATGCTGGTCTTCCGATTCTCCAATCCTCCCAAAGATCTCTGCATATATATAGACTGACCGCCTTTACTAAGTTTGGTTTTCTCACCACTTGTAGCAGGTACACTAGTTGCAGGTACACTGGGTTGGCTAGCTGCAGGCTTGGTGGTTGCTGTTGGAGCCTTCAGACCAGGCTTGGGGATGCCGCTGGAGGCGGGGATTGCACTTTCTTTCTTCACAGAGGCTGTGGACGCTTTGCTTCCTTTGGGGATGAGGCTGGCAATCTTGGAGCCTTTCTTAGAGGGCTCCACTATCACTGGCTCCTCTTTGGGTGGTGTGCTTGCTTTGCTCTTGGTCTTGTTCTTGTCCTCTTTGTCTTTGGGTTGTGGCAAGGACTTATTGTTGTGGTTCTTGCAGTTGTTGGTCTTGTTTGGGGGTGCAAAGGAGGACGCAGGGGTCTTCCCCTGCTGTTTTGAGATTCCGCAGGGTGGTGTGGGACTGCAGGTCCCCTCATCTCCAAACTCTGACAAATCGTCCTCCTCCTGGAGAGCCATTTCGGCCACTGAGGGTGAGGTTCTGGATGCGGATCGAGGGTTGATGAGCCGGAATTTCTCCAACATGGAGCGCTGGTTGCCGGGGGCTGATTTGGAGGAGTCTGTGATTGGGGGACGGAGGCGATCGGAAGATGAGGGAAGGGTTGGGGAAGCGGTTGGGCTGGGTGGCTTGGTGGCCAGCATAGACGAGGTGGCACTGTGCTTCATGTTCATGGACTTACTGCGCCAGGTCTTTCCAGCAGTGGGAGAGGGGATGGCAGAGGCCAGCTGCTGCCCGCTGGTGCTGGAAGGCACCGAGCCACTGCCGTTCATGCTGCCTGGCAGAGGAATGCCCTTCACCGACTCTGTATGAGAGAAACAGACCACACAGTGGACACATCTGTTAGACTGATATAACTACACCCTAGAAGCAATACAAAGTTTGTCTTGGGCGAGGAGGAAAACATATGACTACAAAAATAATCAAATATTAGCATAAGTGGAAAGAGATTGTGGGAAGGCAAAGCATCCCACAAACACGAGGAACAGATAGCGCTCCGTCCAAATCTTTACTCTGCAATCCCACCGCATACTGAAATCCCAAGCAATGCTGCAATGCACTCAGGCAGAAAATTGGATCCTAAATTGATTTTGTGGGATTTTGAATACTTTGTTGTTGCCAGATACTCTCTTGTTCTTTGTAAACGCAGTGATGTTTTGCACAGAATCAACATTGCTCATAGAATAACATACATATATAAACATACTTAATCCAATATAAATAGATAATGTTCATGTGGGGGAAATATAGGTTTACATATATCAAGAAATGTGACATCCTTTAAAATACAACTTGTCTGGGCCTTGACTATCAGTCCAATGACGATGATGATGATATAATGACAACAACTTCCTATTGCTAAGCTCATGGCCCAGACTTAAATTGCTTTACAATTTTAGTGCATATAAATTTGATTTTTTTGACTAGATGTCAGTGTACATTACTGACAAAAATATGTATGATATTCTTTTGAGTAAATGCAATGTATGCAAATACAGTAACCATACAGTGCCATGGTATACAGTGCCTTGCGAAAGTATTCATACCCCTTCATTTTTTTCACGTGTTATGTTGCTGCCTTATGTTAAACTGCTTTTAAATTACTATTTTTCCACATCAATCTATACTCCATACACCATAATGGTAAAGCAAAAAAAAAACAAAAAAAACAAAAAAACAGGTTTTTAACATCTTCGCAAATTTATTAAAAATAAAACAACTTAAATGATTCCATTGCGTAAGTATTCATACCCTAATCTAGGACAGTTGGAATTTGGCTCAGGAGCATTCATATTGCTTGTAGATGTTACTACACTTTGAGTGGAGTTAACCTGTGGCAAATTCAATTGAATGGGTATGATTTGGAAAGGCACACATGTCTTAATAAAAGGTCTAACAGCTGATAATGCATATCAGAGCAAAAACCAAGCCCTGAGGTCCAAAGAACTGCCTGTAGAGCTCAGAAACAGGATTGCGTCAAGCCACACATCTGGGGAAGAGTTGAGAAAAAAATTCTGCTTCACTGAAGGTTCACAGAAGCATGTAGTCTCTGTTACCCTTAATGGAAGACTTTTGAAACAACCAGGGCTCTTCCTAGAGCTGGCCTCCTGGCCAAACTGACCAATTGATAGAGAAGGGCTTTGGTTGGTGTGGTGACCAAGAACCTGATGGTCAATCTAGTTGAGCTCCATGATCATATTTGGAGACAGGAGAAACCTAGAGAAGGACAAACATCACTGCAACACTCCACCGATCTGGGCTTTATGCCGGTGTGGCAAGACTCAATCCTCTCTTCAGTGTAGACACATGAAAACACACTTAGAATTTGCAAAAAAAGCACCTAAAGGACCCTCAGACTGTGAGAAACAAGATTCTCTGGTTTGATGAACCTCAATTCTAAGCATCATGTTTGAAGCAAACCAGGCACTGCTCATCACCTGCAGAGTACCATCCCAAAAGTAAAGTGTGCTGGCAGCAGCCTCATGCTGTGGGGCTGTTTTTCAGCAGCAGGGACTGAAGGACTCGTCAGAATAGAAGAAAAGCTCAATGCACCAAAATATTGAGATAGCCTTAATGAAAACCCAGTCCAGAGCATTCAGAACCTCAGACTGGGCAGAAGGTTCACCTTCCAACAGGACAATGGACCTAAACACACAGCAAGAGTGGCTTATAGACATCTCTGTGAATGTCCTTGAGTGGCCCAGCCACAGCCTGAGCTTGAGCTCAATCAAATATTTCTGGAGATACCTGAAAATGTGCATCTGCCCCGTCCAACCTGACAGAGCTTGAGAGGTGAAGAGGTGAGAAGAATAGCAGATAATTGCCAAATGCTGATGAGCAAAGCTTGTCGCATCAAGCAAAAAAGGCTTGAGGCTGTAAAGATGCTTCAGCTATATATTTAGTTAAGGGTATGGGTACTTATGCAATGTACTTATTTCAGTTTTTTATTTTTTAATAAATTTACGAAGTTGTGACAATTCTGTTTTTGCTTTGTCAATATGGTGTACGGAGTGTAGATTGATGTGGGAAAAAAAAGTAATTTAAAGGAGTTTAACATAAGGCAGCAACATAAAAAAAAAAAAAAAAAAAAAAAAACATGAAAAAAAATGAAGGGGTATTAATACTTTCGCAAGGCACTGTATACCAAACTATCTACTATCTAATTCCACCAATGTACCATGGCATTGTTTTCAATACTTTTTTGTAAGGGGATTGCTAATACTCAGAATATTTTACAGTTTGAGAGTGAATCTCATGCAACTAGAATAATCGTTTATTTTAACAAAATAAAATAATAAAAATAAATAAACAAATTTGCAATGTAATATTATATTAAAAATATTATATTAAAGAATAAAACAACGTCAGAAGGAAATAAGATGAAATATAATCTTACATTTTCCGCTATTTATTTTGATTTTGTGGCAAAACATTATCTTGCCACATTTTTTTTTTTTTTTTGTGAGATTCACTCGTAAGTGTTTATATCCAATATGAATAGACTTAAAATATGAATATTTTATGTACTCATTTATATATAGCCCATTAACGTACATAAAATACCATTTTAATGAGTTCATGTGTATTTAAAAAGATCAGTTATACACCATTGCTTCTGCCGCCATACAACGTAACAAAATGCAAGTAAATCTACTTAATCTTACAGCAACTCAGGCTGTCCCTAACTTTGATTTGCACCCAGATGTATCAAAGAGTCAAGCTGAAAAGTTCTAAACACAAAGGAAGAAAGATGGAGATGGGACTTCATTTGGTTCCATTGAAAATCTTGTAGAGTGAACAGTGAGTGGACTGCGAATGAGCACTGTGTGGATCGGGTTTCAGTGCATGTGTCAGCTAAATTAACCCCGTCTTTGGAGATAACAGCAGTTTAAATAACAGCCTCTCTCACACTCATACACACACCAGACCATCGAAACATGGTTACCATAGCTACCCTTTTCTTCACACCAATTTATGTTGAAAGTGAAATGCCACTTTGTTCTGGGAATTCTGATAGGATGCCACACACATTTCAAAACAAACACATTAACAGGTGTGATGACAGAAAATATGACATTGAAGATTTTCCATCTTAATTTACTACTGTCTAATCCAGAATGGATTGCATTAGCCATTTTCTTTGCCTCTGGCTCTCTTTGTTACCTCTTCTGCCCAGTTCTGATATATCTCTCCCATCTTAGTCACATGTGCTACTGTATGAAGCTATGTCAAAAGTTCAAAGAATGTACTAAAAACCTCTGATTTCCTTTAAAGTAATCCAGGAATTGGACACAGTGCTTTTGAAAGCTGAGCTAATGCTAGCAAACATGCTGATTCACTCCTGCAGCCAGTGTGAATGGTGAAATTAGCTTTGTTATACAAGACTACTTAACATGCAAGTGTTTGTGCTCACTACCTTGGCATAGGGCTTATAAACAGTGTGAGATTTGCGTCCACAGAGAGGCTTTGTGCTGAAATACATAGGTGATGGTAACACAGGGTGCTGACAGATTTGAGGTTGAGGATTAAATCAGTTAAAGGTCAAACTCAGGATTATGAAATTTGTATTCAAGACTGCCATAAAAATGAAAGACTACATGCTAACTTTGTTCCAAAACCTAGTGAGCTGCCTAGCGCGCTACAAAGGCAGCATCCTAACTGTCATGAAACCCAATAAGTGACCAATTTTGAACATTTTATGTAAGCAGAATGAAGAACAAATTATACTCAACTCACAATTTAGATATTAGCATGTTGCAAAGCTAACAAAGGTGATACAATAACCAGCATCAAAGAACCGTGAACATTTGAATGTGTCTTCAAAAAATATTTTAGGTCAAAGGAATTTGGCTAACAAAGAATGTGTAAATCCCTGATCTATTTAAACAAGGACAGCCTGAAATCTATGTAACTGTTGTTAGAAATTATGCTTTAACAGCACATTTCAAATCTGGAATAAAATTCTATGACAATTGCGTCATAAAAATTTAGCTTTTTAAGCTCAAATAACTCACAAAAAAATCTTTTTTTTTTTTTTTTAGGATGATCCAGCTAATGCATGTTTTGTGGCGTAAAACCAAACATGTGATTTGCTCTTTTAACTATACGGTGGGACTTCTGCTCCTACAGTTAACATTTTAAATGCTAGAATGCCTCTTTAACAGGTTTAACTGTCTCTTTTAACTGTAAAGTGCAACAAAAGTCATGATTTCTCCCATTCATATATGTACCAGACCGTTTCTGAATGCATTTCAGAATAGCTTGCCTTATGAAGGACACATGTGATGCTGCCTTTATGTGCAGTCACATTTATTGTTTTTTTCGCAGGCAAAAATCAGTCATTTTTGTAGAAAACCACACAATTTCAATTTTAAATGAGGGTGATGGATTTCCTCATGCAGGTTTGGCAGTGGGTTGAAATTAGTCACACAGATTCACCATGTTGTCCAGAAAGATGATTGGTTTGAAATCTACTGCTATGTGAGCTTTGCTTAATACATTGCTACAATATTGACAGTAGACCTGTTTTGCCTGCAAAATTTCACTAATATGACTGCACCTTTAGAATTTGGCCAAAACACTGTATCTCACAAGGCAGCATAATTTTTCTGCTTACTACATGGAACAGCTTTTGGTGTCAACTGTACACCTACGATGCCTTAAAATGCTAGGTAGGCAGCTCACTAGGTTTTGGAACAGAGCTCTGTTCTCTCCCTACCAGCCCCTCCCATAGTTCCTTCAGTGCGGCAGACTTTTTGGACAGAGGAAAAAGGAAGATGAGGGAAAAAAGGCAGATGGGAGTTTGCTTTTCTCATCTGTGGAAGTATTAGCGCAGTAGCCCTGTAAATCAAGGTTTTGAGTAATGTCAGGCCCGATGGAAAGGGCAGGAATGGGTTTCGAGAGAGACGTCGCCTATTAGGACTCAGATTCATCAAAGCCGCGTCTGCCATGTGAGACCCTCTGTCTGGCTTTGTGTGTACCGTCTCGCCCTGTCCCATAACCAGTGTCTGGGAACACCAGCATCTGTGCTAACAACGAACGAGGACCAGTAAAGTCCGGTATAAATCTAACTGGGCAGTACAGCCAAAACAAACAGTCTGTGAGGGAAATCGGTTGCGTTTTGTTCATGGATTCTTGCTGTGAGGGGTGAACCAGGGGCGAAATACAAGTCACACGTCTTTCAACTCCCAACCTGGCTTCAATCGACACACTCCATCAGGTCTAGCACAGATTTATGAAGTAACCAACTAGCCTGTGGAGATTTACACACTGGTGGCTAAATAGCCATGTGGTTTTATGAAGTCAGCTTTGAATGATGGTTCGGCTTTGACAGGAAGATGAAATCTGAAGTGAACTCTGAATAGGTTGGTTATGTGGAAGAAGCAGAAATATAACATGAACGTCATCTCCAAATATATAGGAGGAGGACAGTGAATGCCGAGGGCAGATCACCTTTTCAGATGTGAATAACACACCAGAGAGGAAACCACAGTGCAATATTATACCTTAATTTCCCAGGAAATTGTGCTTTTGCACAGATTTACTGTATTTCATTATGAAAATGTAATAATCAATGCATGAGGGAACCACCTCAGAGCATCTTGCCCTGTGCCACAGTGCTATTGTTCCTGTGATAGTGGCACCATCTAGTGGATAACAGAATATAGTTGTTGCTGTTTCATTTGAGTAATATGCAGAAATCTTGATTTTAATATTAAGATTCTGTAGACTGCTCACCTCTGTCGTTGCCGCTAGCATACTGAAGTGGTTTGCTCTTGTCAATACTGTTGAAGCTCTGGCTCCGTCTGTTCAGGTTTGAGGATCCGTGGGCTTTACTACTGCTACTGCCGCTGCCTGCAGCGGGGACTCTGGAGGGACCTGGTAACCTGTAACACACAACACACACACTTATTAGTTTGGGTTTAAATCACTGGACATTATTAAATATGAACTGTATGAGCTTACATTACATCTCTGATAGACACACACAGACTAGGGTTATATTTAAGTAAAAAAAAAAAAAAAATGAAAAAAAAAAACAATTGACAAAAAATTACTAAACCTTTAAATTTAAAATAAAACCAATGTTAAAACAATACTGGTTTAGACTAGACAAAACCTTTCCATTGAGTGATAAATAACATGAGGACATCTATCTATCTATCTATCTATCTATCTATCTATCTATCTATCTCGCCCTCCCTCCCTTCTGTGGACACATTTGGCCTTACAGAAAGGGAGGAATGTGAAAGTTTATTTATGTACTTATTGATTTATGTAAGAATTTATTATTCGACAGCTGCAAAGAGATGAAATACTGTGAATATTTACTTCAAATGGAGGGTAGTCATATGTTCAGCTGTATAAATTAGAGATCTGGTAATGGCTTTTGACAGAAAACACTCACTTGTTTGACAATGAAACATACAAGCCAATAAATGGATAGTGTTTAACAAAAAGATTTGACTAATATACAGTGTCTTCTAAAACAGCTAATTTTTCAATATGTCAACACATTAACCATCTCTTAATTGCTCTGAAATCTGCAATAAAACTAGCCTGAAGTGTGTGTGTGTGTGTGTGTGTGTGTGTGTGTGTGTGCGTGTGTGTGTTTGTGTGTGTGTTTTCTTTGCATTGTCTTGTGCTGTATACATATTATTGATGATTTACTCGTGCACAAAGCGTAATGACTCACGAGTGCCAGTTTTTAATTAGGAAACACGACCCTGTGACACATCAGCCTAACAACGGCTCATAAACATGTCGTGGAGGAACAAAACATAAGGAATTTAACATTCTTTGACACTGACACTGTTTCTTATAGCTGATTCAATTTCGCACCAAACAGAGATGTTTCACTTCACTCCAATCTGATTACGGCAATAGACAATTGATTTTTAACAAACCAAATTGATGACCTAGATAAAGACCTTATAGTTTCATTTTAAAAACCATCTGAAATTCCATCATCATTTAAAATTCTCATCACTGATCAAATGTTTTTGAAAACTCTTATTACACAGAGTCAGAGCAAATAGCTTTCCTAGAAATGATGGATTGGAGAACGATGATTCAGGCAGCCTCTAATGACACTGCTTCATCACTCGCTCGTTTCCCATCAGGCACCTCTGCTTTTCCCCATTAACCTGTTGTGTAGGCCACCATCGCCAGCTATGATAATATGCAAGCATATCTAATGCTATTTCTCAGACAGGTTATTTGGGTGAAAATTGGGACGGACTTCAGTGTCTGAATTGAGGACAGGGTCTGAATGGAAGAGTTTTAGATGTTTTAGTTTCAGAATATTTCTGTAGACAGCACCGGAGATTCCCACTGGGCTATGTGTATTTCTTTATTAAATATTCAGCCTAATTTAATCATGTTTTTATCTATCAGTAAGACTGTGTTACTCTCAGCTGCACATAACATTTTATCATGTAAAAATCAGCAGAATTCTGCAGATTTTCCCCCTGAATTTACAGAGAAAACACATAAAAAGTGAGCAGATTAGTTTGGCCTGTTTCAAAGACGCAGGCAACATCTGCAATTATAAGACATTTGGCTTTCTAATTTGGTCTTGAAATGTTCCTTAGACTATGATTTGCATAATATGTATCATGTTTACATTCACAAACACAAAAATGCCTGTAGAGGATAAATGTAGTGCTTACCAGGCATCCGAAGACAGAGAACGTTGCTAAAATAGACCTGAATTAAAGCTGCGGTGTGTCATTTTTTCTGTGCTAAAAGACTTTATTCTATCCCGACTTATATTCAGAGACAAGTATGATATTTATAGGTTGATTTGCCTGAAAAATCCATGACACTTTCAAAGCATTGCTCTTTTTGAGCATCCCAACCAAGCTGACACAGCAACACACTGGCTCAACCAATGGCATGAGCTGGGGGCGGGACTATCTGTTTGTTTGGCCAATAGCACGAAGGCGGAAAACTTGAAATGTTCAGGTTTATTTATTTATTTATTACAGTTTGTTTGATGACATGACATATTCTGCTTTAAAGGCTGTTACTGAAAAGTCAGTAGCTGAATCTGAGGTGGTCAGCTGGAAGACCAGATCTCTGGATTTGCTCGTTTATATTAGGGTATTAATTAAAGTGTCAATGGGGCTCGGATGAAAACCGTGAAGGTTTGACGGAGCTCAACTGTGAAACGTCTCAACTTCTGAATAATCACTGAATTTTAATATCGCATCACATCGTATCCAATCTGTGTCTGGCATACATAAAAAGGCCTTATGGAAGATAAAATCTGTCAAATTATGCCTATTAAAATTTAGAGCAGGATGTTTAAGGATCAAATAAGACTGCTTCTGTCATCTTGGGTGAATCTTAATACCATCTTTCCAATTGAAGTACACTGAATATAGCTGAAAGTTTTGGATTCTAGAGGACAGCTAATTTTATGCATTATTATCTATCCTGCTTTCCTTCCTTTAAGAAACAAGATTATAGGTTATTACAGTTTTGTCTCTAACCCAGATTATTGCACAATTGCAGAATTGATCAATTAGGCCTCAGACAGAGTTTCATATGCATCTCTCTGAAGAAACAAACAGGAGTGTGTATTTTCGTTTGTGTAAATGTATGTGTGTATTAATCACCTCTAAAGCCTCATATCAAATGTCAATTCAACTTAATGACAAATAAATACATCATAATGCTGAAATTAAATGAAAACTAATTTTAACGTACTCAAAAAACTGATTTATTCATGAATAATAAAATTGAATAGAACCCGCCAGCCTATCACTGGAACATATCAAATATTAATTAACTATAATTAAAATGTGTCTGAAATTCATTAATTTGCAATCGTTCATTTGTGAACCCACAGCAGACAAGATTTACGAATATTTTTGGATAACTGGGCGGTGAGATGTATTAATGTTTTTGAAAGAACTCTCTATAGACCTGTTCACACCAAGGACGATAACTATTATGATAACGATAAAGATACAGTTCTAAAAATCATTCTCAATATTAAAGAATAGCAGAGTCCACACCACAGCTATAACGATAAAGGCACAGAGAAACAATATTGTTGGAATCACTTTCAACATTGACAGCCAATCCGAATCAATCCTGCTATAACGAGCTTGAGCATTTAAAATGGCAGATGAGCGTGCGCTTAGAATAAACAGACGATATCGTTCGCTGGTGTGGACGCTAATATCATTATCTTTATAATTAGCTTTATAGTTATCGTTATTTGTGTGAACAGGGCTTAATGCTTACCAAAACTGCAAGGCTTTTTGCTCAAACACACACACACACTGCCATTACTCCAGTCCTCATGTCACATGATACTTCAGATATCATTCTAATATGCTGATTTGGTGCACAAGAAACATTCCTTATTATCAATGTTGAAAACAGTTTTGTTGCATCTTTTTTTTTTTTTTGTGGAAACTGTTTTTCAAGATTCTTTGATGAATAAAAAGAGCAGCAGTTATTTGAAATAGAAAACTTCTGTAACATTACAAATGTCTTCTTTGACTCTCCCTTTCAATCAATTTAATGCCTCCTTGCTGATGAAAAGTATTAATTTCTTAATTGATCCCAACTTTTGGTAGTGTATATAGTGATATCATCTGGGAGAAAAAAAAATAAAAAACTAAAAATGCCATGAATGATTCATCCATTTTTATAGTTTTCTCTTTGGAGATATTTGATATAAGATTTATCTATTTTCTGGTGCTTCTAACCAGGCGTTCTCACTCTGCATCCTTATGCTGTATCTAAACTTCTATTTAATAAAGTATACAGCACATCTGAACTTAGGATGAGGCCAAAGTCTAGCATGAAAAAGCTGACTCAGGACCGAATGCGTGTCTATTCCTAACATTTTTATATCAGTGCTTTGAGAGAAGATCCCAGATCCCAGATACTTCAATTAAAACTGCAACGTCTTCATTCCTGTTCCTCTCCCTGCAGACACATATTGTCTTTGAGCAAATAATGCCATCAGTCGAACCCTACTCATCAGGCTGTCAGTGGAGTAAGCACTATATCACACATAGTGTCCATCACATATCTCACATAGTTTGGCCAGGGGCTGCTTGAAATGCTTCGCCAGCACAAAACTTCCCACCAGCTCTGAGATGAAGCAAATGCTTTCAGGGCCAAACAACTGCTGCTGGAGCTTGAAACAGCAAAAACCTCTGGTCAGAAATAAACCGCATTCAAGATCTAGGGTTCATCCGACACTTTCTGTATCCATTCATCTCAAATCAATTCAGCTCAAAACCCTCAGAAAAGCTCCAGAAAGATTTCTGAAATGTGAAAAAGCCAGACTACAGTTGAAGAACGGACACCATCAGCAAGCATTTCTATCATACACCAATTCCATCACCCAGATCTGTTGCTACAGCTTTGAACATCAGTAGATCGGCTTTCCCGGTCTCTAGCCTGAAGGTCTGAGGAGAGTTTCAGGTGTCAGAACAGAGCGAGAGCAGGCAGATACAGTTGAAGACTCTACCTTGTGTTTTTCTTCTGAGGGGCTGCTATTCCACTGTGACCTGGTGGACTTGTATATCGTGCGGTGAGACTGTAAAGAGGTAGTGGGAGAGAACGAGAGAGAAACGGGAGAGAAAAAGAGGGAGGGAGAGAGAGAGAGGAATGAGGTTAATGACTGGATTGAATTTTTTTCAAACTGTGGCATCTTTCTCTCTAATGCAATAAGGGCGGCACTTAGCGAGGGCTGGGCGCACACGTGCAAACACAAACAGCATGGCCTCTGTGTGAGCCTACTCAGATTCACATGACATGTCACTCGTCTCAAACCACAAGTATGTGCATTTCCTCCAACCGTCGTACTGTTCTAGTCGATGTTGTATGTTGTAGATCTGAACAAGTTCAAAGCCAAATCACAATCTCCATATACCTGTATCTTTGAGTATGTGTGTGTGAATGCAGTGAGGGCTTTATTCTCAATAGTGGTGAATCACTGATCGGTTTAGATTGACCTCCAGAACAACATCTCACTCAAAGAAAGAAATCCCACATGACAGAGAAGATATTCCTGTAGCTCCAGTCACAATATAAAAAACTGACATATTCACACACTCTCTCTCACCGATACACAAACGCACAACTCTTCCAGAAATATTTAATTTGAAACTTGTATATACTGTGGCCACTGTTTATACACTTTATTGTTTGTGTAAAAATTACATAATTATACACTGTTCAAAAGCTTCCATTCATCAAAGAATCCTGAAAAAAATATGTTTTTCACAAAACATTAAGCAGCACAACTGTTTTCAACCTTGATAATTATAAGAATGTTCATTCCTTTTTTCTTTATTTACTGAAAAATCAGCTTTGCCATCATAGTAATAAATTGTATTTTACGATATATTAAAATATAAAACAGTTATTTTAATTTGTAACATTCATGCTTTTACTGTATTTTATCAAATAATTGCATCCTCGGTGAGCATAAGAGAGTTCTTTCAATCAATCAATCAATCAATCAATGGTATGGTTGTGTAAACAAAATCCTGAATTGTAGTGTATGTATATATATATAATGAAAATTGCTAGTGCATTAATATAGAATTCAATATAAAATTAAGTTTGGTTATAGGACAGAGTACAGTATATCAGCTTTAATGGCTTCAAAAGTGGTTGATCCAATGAGATATTAGAACCAAAAAAAAAATGGTACAACTTTATTTTACAGTCCTGTTCGTCATGTACTTATCATAGTTATTACAATTACTAGGTAATAACTAGGCACTAACCCTGAACCTACCCCTAAACCTAACCATACCCCATATAGTTACCTTATATTACCAGAAGATCGGTACACTGTAAGTACATGTACTGTAAAATAACAGTAGTGCAACCTGAAAAATATATTATAACTTACATAGCTTATATCATGAAATACATGCACTGTGTATGTTTTAAAGGTGTAACCATGAAGATATAAGTAGCACATGTAATATACCTACAATTACTGTGAAAATACATACTTTAATGTATAAGGCATTAGATTTGCTGACATCAAAGTAAGTCTTATCCATTTTCCTTGAATTCAGAGTGAATGAAAAGTAAATACAGTATATTGTATGTGTTTTGGGAAGATGTTTGGTCATTAGTACCATAGATGTAACTGAGTTCATGTAAAGCCAGAGGCTGGATTCGCTTTCCTGTAAGAACTGATGCATTACTGTAATAAACTTCATGCAAACATGTTTTATGGTTGTTTAGGTGAAAGTACTAGAGGTTTCTGAGCTGATCTCTGTAAGGACAGAGAAGACCCTCTGCCTGAGGCAGGGATGAATGAGTGCATTTTGTCAGATCGAATATATGATGGATGGAGGCCCTGCCAGTAGGACTTGTACTTACAACACACACACACACACACATAAAACAAAGCATAAACACCCTAGGCCAAAGCACAAAACTCAGAACAGTTGGCTATACAGGTCTCAAATCTCTTTCTCTCCAGCCACTGACAGCTGATTGACACTGGCTTTGTTCATTCTGGGTGTGCGCTTGTGTTTGTCTATGTTTGGATATGCTGTGTCTAAGCGGGAAATGTGCCTTGACAAGCTTTGGCGTATAGCAGATTTGTGAGCGCTGCGTGATGGAATGAAAGTGTCTGTGAACGGATGGAAGTTGATTACAGTCAAAGGATAAGAGAGAATGAGAAAGAGGGGATGTCCAGTTCGCAAATGATCAACAGATACAGTGGAAAAACCTCCATCTAAATAGCATCTAGGTGGTATTCCCATCTGCCGTGTTGGAAAACAACAGCTCATTTTAGCTGAAGATCAGCAGTATGATTTGTTGCTAGTCCAAAGTGGTCTACCACTTGACTAAGATGGTTTACAAGGTCAAAACCAGGTCTAACAAGTCGCAATCATGCTGATCAACCATCTACACCATCTTGAAGTAGCTGAAGATCATAAACCAACTGGAAACCATGATGCAACAAGTGTTCAGTCATTTGATTTAATGTTTCTTTGGTGTTCCAGATAACCCCAACCACAGTGATCTCTTTGAACCAAAAACCTGTTCCACATTATTAAATATCAAAAATGTTCTGATTGGTTGTTACTGTGTAATTCCACATCTAGTTAGGCATCCTTCTGAATTCCAAAAGCTGGTTATACAGAGTGACAAATTTGAATTCTTTTTCAAATTTTAATAAGATTCTTCCAAAAGTTGCCCAAAGTGAGTGAGAAGGTGGGTGTGTATCCTCAGAAGGAGATCATTATGACCACCATGAACGCTTCATTTTAACAAGTTTCTACGGTGAGTGAGTGACAAGGAGCTGGCTTAAAATTACAGACTCCATCCAGTGAAACCCTGAGGAGCAACAAAGACTTCACCAGACTGAGAGAACGAGAGGAAGACAGTGAAACAGGGAGGCAAGACAGCAGGTTAACAAGCATTGTAACCAAAGACAGCTCCAGTGAGACACTAACAGTCTTTCACTCTCTCTCTCATGAGAATGTGATCATGTCCACATGATTAATGAGGCCCATCGTTTCTCCTTCAGCTCAAAGAGGAACTCAGCTGGGACAGGATGGATAAAAAAACACTCTTTCCTCTACAACTTACTTTCTTTTCCCCTCACTCCTAAAAGCTTTCAGCCTAGCAGTATGACTGTGGTGAGTCTAACAATATCAAGAATAAATGTGTTGCCATGGGATATCTACACACACTTTACAGTGAGAAATCACACGCAGAACAACTCTGTCAAGGTCACTATTCTGAAAATTTTAAAATGAATCTAAACAATAAGGTTTAGTGAGGATTGAAAACCCACTCACTACAGTTTCTAATGGAAACAATAAATCTCAAGATTAGCCAATCTACTCGATCTAAAAACATAAAAATGATAAGGATGCTTATGAAATGTACTTTTAAATAAAAAGTATGAGTTTCCAGTCATATAAAAAACAGTGACCACTTTTGTGTGTGGCTACGTAGTACATTCACAACAACAGGTGTCAGTATAGAGTTCAAGACGACTGTCGTATCAAACAGAGACATAAGATGCATTACAAAAGTATAAATCAAAACTTTCCAACAGACTGTAAAAATGTATCACACAGCACAAGTACTGCATTCGTAACATTTATATTTAACAAACTTCTCAGTGTCTATTGTGAAAAATACCTCCATTACATAATATACATTATATATACTGTATATATATATATATATATATATATATATATATATATATATATATACACATATGTTTGACAATCTTACCTTCTTACCTTTAAAATAAAAATATATTCTTTTGCAGTACTTCAGAAGTTCTAATGCAATAATACTATATGACTTCCAACAGTAAAGGACAGGAAGCAAAGAATGACCACACTCCAGAAAAGTTTTAAAACTGAGAGAAGCTCAACAACTCATAAAATGAGTTTAAACTTACCTCCCGAGAGAGAAACATCTCATTTTCAAAGCAGAACAGACAACTTCCAAAAAAAGGAACTAAACACCTAAATTTAAAATGTCACACTGTATACCCAGAATAATAATCAAATCTGGTGGGACACAATAGCCTCAATACACCGCAGAGCACAGACCAAAAACTTGTGCCATAAATGATTAAAAACTACCAAAAAACGAGCAACAACCATATGGCTTCCCGTCAAAGTTCCTGATATGTAACATGGTCAGTACTACTGTACCTATTGTCACCAGACTTTCTCCCATAGGACAGTCGGCTCTTCCTGTCCCGTGAGCTGGGGGCAGGCAATCGTGAGCATGAGACCACCGAGTCGAGCTGTTCACCTCGGGACATGGTGCGCTGAGAGGGAGGGATGATACTTCACCCCCCATATCTTCCCCAGACCTAAAGGCACCGCAGTGTCCAGCTATCCCTCTCTCTCTTTCTCTCTCTCTCACCGTCACTCCAGCAGGTGTTGGCTATAGAAAGCCTGGATCTCTAAAACTGTAAATGGGAGCAGTGCCTATGGGTAAAACCAGCCAGTGTGTGTTATTAAAAGCTCACCCCTCATTCCCAGGGATCTAAGACAGTGCTGTATTTTGGTATTTATATATTTAAAACAAAACAGATATCCAGCTGGGTGTAAGTGAATTTCCCTTTTTTTATTTTATTTTATTTTTTTAAAGTAAAAGCAACAGCTTCTTTTACCATGTTCCAACTAGCAACAAGTGCTAAAATTATTTAATCTTTTTTTTTTTTTTTTTCACTAATCGCAGCAGTCTGGGTGCATTTTTTCTTCCTGTGCCGATGTATTTCTTATAAAAATTGGGGTGGGGCATATTTTAGGGCTTGTCTTTTTTTGGTAGGTAGCCAATAGCCTTTATTTTATGTTACAGCTAGGAGCTATGATTTGCTCTTTGCTCTTGCTAGAACGCTAGATGCACCAAATTGATCAAAATTGATGGCAAAGACATTCACATTGTTGCAAAAGATTTCACCATCAGCATATTAGAATAATTTCTGAAGGATCATTTTCAGCATGACTGCTGAAAATTGTAAATTAAAATAGAAAATAGTAATTTTAAACTCTAATAATATTTCACAATATTGCCGTTTTTACTGTATTTTTCATCAAATAAATGCCTTGTAAGAATGAGAATTAATTCAAAAACATAAAAAAAAAAAATCTTACAGACCCCAAACCTTTGAACAATGGAGTACATTATATTAAATTAAATTAAAAAGCTTCCCCTCAGATGAGAAGCAATGGGAGCAAAGACAGTCCTGAAGAGCTCTGTCCAAAGTGAAATTTAATTGGTCCAAAATCCTTATGCACTGTATTTAAACATGAAATATATACACTCACTGGCTTTTGAATTAAATTTCAGTACAGTAAAATTATTTAGCATCAGCAATATGATGTATGATGCTTACTCAGGACAGCGTAAGGAAGACCATTTTAACTATTAATTCTTTTTTGATGAAAAAAAAAGCATCAAACAGGGGCATTAAACATAATGCGTTTATTCACTGAGTATGCAGTACACTTTTGCCAGTAGGCTAAAATGCTTTAAGAAACCCCAAGAGTCTGTTTAAGTGTTTCTGTGCTGTTGGCCAAAGACCAGAGTTGATGAATCTCCCAGACCCTTGTAACTGTACAACACACACACTCACACAAAGATAATCAGACAGCCACCCATTTTAACACCTGTAACCCCAAGCCAGTAAATGTTTGAAGAAACACTTCCTAAACGCCATACAATAGCTTCCTTTTTACCCGACTGTCTGGAGCTGGACAGAGAAGTGAGATAGTTATCTGAGGAGACTGCGTTTACAACATCCTCCAGGAGTGCGGCCAATCTACAGCCCTCCTGGCCCAGTTCTGCTCGCTGATGTCATTTGGTGTGTGTGGAATGCTTATGCTGTGTGTGTGTGTGTGTGTGTGTGTGTGTGTGTGTGTTTCAGGCTGGCAGGCCAAGGCCCTCTGAACACCTGTCACTGCTGGATGTGAGCTGAGAGAGCTCCCATGGGCCCTGGACAAGAATGAGGAGCAGCTGTTGTCTTTCTCTCACTCTCTTCCTCTCTCTCTTCTCTTTGCACTTCTGAATGCTGACAGGACAGAGAACTCAGCACTACAAAATGCACACTTGTGTTTTTCTGCCTGTCCCACACACACACACACATTTGTGGTTTACGGGGACTCTCCATACGCATAATGGTTTTTATACTGTACAAACTGTATGTGCTATTGCCCTACACCAACCCTACACCTAAACCTACCCCTTACAGGAAACTTTGTGCATTTTTAGATTTTCAAAAAGAAAAACAGCATTTAGTATGTTTTTTAAGCCTTTTGGTTTATGGGGACATAGGCAGTGTCCTCATAAACCACCTTGTAGTACTCATGTAATTATACACATTTGTGTCCTCAAACCATATATACCAGTTCACACACACACAAATGCATTCTGGGTCAGGTAATGTGAGCCAGGCTGTGTAACGCCACTCATGTGTGGCATCTCCTCTTCATAGTTGCTGCTAAGATTACTCATCTATTTACATCACAGTCATGGCCTTCCTTTTTTACCAACACACACACACACACACACACACACACACACACAAACTTGTTTCGCTATCCTTGTGGGGACTTCCATAGGCGTAATGGTTTTTCTACTGTACAGACCATATATTCTATTGCCCTACACCAACCTTACACCTAAACTTAGCCCTCACAGGAGACTTTTTGCATTTTTAGATTTTCAAAAAACTTCATTCTGTGTGATTTATAAGCTTCTTTACCCGTGGGGACTTCAATTTAGGTCCCCACTGTGACATGAGTCCCCATGAGTCTGTGTATATTCAGGTTTAAGTCCCCACCTGAATAGAAAAACAGGTCCACACACACACACACACACACACACACACACACACACACACACACACACACACACACACAGTATAGAATATCTATTGTTTTTATATACAAACATTTATAAACTAACCCTAACCCACACTCTAACAGAAAACTTTCTGTATTATTTTTACGATTTAAAAAATATTAAAATAAATACTTTATTTTGATAGTTATTACATACAGACATCCCCAAAAGGAAGTTTGTCCCAAATTCGTAAACACACACATACACACTGATATCTTATTCTGTGTCACTGTAGATATTTACTAACAATACAGTTCAAATGTATATATGTGTATATATGCTATCTATTCATATGTTAATGATAGATATGTTGTGTACTTGTCAATAAGCACTTGGGATGTCCCCAAAAGGAGAGTTTTTGGGCGTTTGTCAAGTTTAGCTCACTTCTAAGTACAAATTTTTCCCTAAAATATGGTAGGTATACACATTTATATACAATATAAACCATATATATATATATATATATATATATAAATATATGTGTGTGTGTGTGTGTGTGTGTGTGTGTGTGTGTGTGTGTGTGTGTGTGCGCATGCGTGAATACTTCTTAAATATATAGATATATGTGTGTATGTTTATACAAACATAAGTATACACAGTACACCCACATATATTATGTAAGTACACAAACCTTTATTTTGGATGCGATTAATCATGATTAATCGATTTGACAGCCTTAATATGTATATGTATATGTATATGACATGTAATGAAAAATATGTTAATGTCAATAAACACTTGAACATACAATAGCATAAGTAAAATATATAAATCCACCAAAAATATACTTCACCTATTTATGTTTACTAAAAATATTTACATCAGCTGCCTTTAGTTTATATATTATATTATATTATATTATATTCATTTACTATTATATCAATAATAATAATAATAATAATAATGTCAACAAAAAAGTAAATAAATAATAAAAATGTCAACAAAATTTAGCTGTCTATATTATAGATCTATCTATCTATCTATCTATCTATCTATCTATCTATCTATCTATCTATCTATCTGTCTGTCTGTAGCCATTTATTTCATGATTAAAGATGCAGAAGTCAATTGGAGGAGCAACAGCAATAGATATCATAAGACGTGTCCTACCTGGACTGCATGTCTTGTATTTTGTGTTGGCTCGCTGGCGCCGCCCCTGTGGTCTGATGTGTGACGTGTTGCTGAAGCTCCACTAACGACTGCAGGTACTGCTGCTGGTGCTGCTGTTGCTGCTTGTAGCGGGACAGGATAAAGAACAGACCCAGGATGCTCTTCAGATTCCCATTACACACCTCTGAAGATCAAACACACCAGATTTAGAAAGTACCACAGGAAGAGCTCTTTAATCCTGCATTACACTGATGCGCTAAACCTTAAATACAGCATGTTCTTAGCACAGAATCAAGTCAGAAGAAACTGCCGTTGTGTCACATGGTAGTTAACTTCATCATAGGGAAGTTGAAGTTTTGTTTACAATAAGCTGAAAATATGGGGCAGATGAGTTCTGCTCTGAATGAGGAAGTGATATACAGTATGACAATATGCAACTGTGTGGAGAATCCAAGTTTAGCCCGGTCATTTGACTGCCTAGAATCTTGTGCGTCATAACTTACACGTTAACATTTATAAACAGTCACTGAAACGATTGACTTCTAATTGAGACCTTTTATGAGGAGACGCTGATTTAATAAGCAAAGCTTTGAAGTGGCGGATGGAGTTTAGAAGCCCAAATGCTATTATCCTGCTTCAGAGCCGATGCAAATGAGTGCTGTGAGGTATCCTATGAGGAAAGCTTTTCAAACTTCCTTCCGAAATTGAAGTTGTGAGTTTGAATAAGTGCCAGCACGGCGTTGCTCTGATCACAGAGATAAAGGATTGAAGATGAAGGCAAAGGCATCGATTGTCTGTGCTCCGCCTGCCAGCGACGCTTTACTCTCTCGTGCCCGTTTATGAAATGGCCTTCATTCATACTCACACACTGCTAATGGCTAGCCCTGAAAGCGACTGAAAGATGGTGGTGCTGAGGCAGCGCTAAAGAGAAGAATCCGGCTTCGTTCTGACAGCCCGCCTGTTTGCTCTGCCCGTCAGCAATGTTTGGGGTTATTAATCTCCCCCGGTTCAATTAGGGATCGTGCAGAGCTGTAATTTGCATTCTAAATAATAAAGCATTCAGATGGTATGTTTCAGTTGAACATATTTTCTGGGTCAGGCAACAGAAATTTGGCACTATTCGGTGTCATTGCACTACAGATCAATATGGAAAATGCAAGGCGCAATAATGTGTTAAACTGTTTATTCTGGCAGGCTAATTTGTAAATGCATTTTGTATGTTTGCATTAATGGAGGGAATTAGTCTTTTTCTTCTCAATATTGCTCTGTGCAACAGCATATGGAGAGCATTTGTATTTTGGCAAAGGCTATGTTGATTCACATTAAGCTATTAAAACTCTGTATGATTTCCACAAACACCATTGCATGCCATCTATCTATCTATCTATCTATCTATCTATCTATCTATCTATCTATCTATCTATCTATCTATCTATCTATCTATCTATCTATCTATCTATCTAGATATTTTAGACTTTAATCCTTTAACTGTCACAAGCAGAAATAGAAAAATATATTTTTCTTACGAAATCCTCTTCTAGTGAGTAAAATTCTTGCACTTGCATAAACCTGTAAATACTCTAGCTGATAGATCATGTCATATGTTTTGCAAACTAACACTGGTGAGCTAGGACTTAAATTGGAAACTTGAAGTAAAAGCTGTCAGCAAATGAACACACTTTTAACAGAAGTTTAAATGTGGAGTCATTAGGTCTTGCTGTCACTAGCTGCACAAGGTCAAAGGCGTATCTGTTCAGACAGGCTCATTAAGGGAAGTGAGGACAGAGAAGTGTGAATACATTATCTATTTACAGTGATGTGCCCTTGACCACTTCCTCTATATACAGTTGCGTTCAAGCATTCCCTGGCCAAAATAGTTAGTAAACACTTAAGACTTTGTTTGGATTTACAGAAGTGGATTGGATGTGTATATAACATCATTTAAAAGTTTGGGGTCAGTAAGACTTTTTTAAATGTTTTTGAAAGCCACTTATGCTCACCAATGGTTTATTTTATCAAAAGTAAAATCATCAATATTGTGAAATATAACTACAACTTAAAAATAACTGTTTAATATATTTTAAATTGTAATTTATTCCCGTGATAGAAAAGCTGAATTTTTAGCAAGTCACACAGATTTGCAATGAGGGCAAGTAAATGATGACAGAATTTCCTTTTTTGAGTGAACTATCCCTTTAACACATTAAAGATCAGGAAAAGTGATTTCTATGAAAACAGGCTTCCTGTATTTTACATATTAATGAACGTCTTTCAATTTGAATACCTCAGAAGGACATGCTTGATCTCCTTTGACTTGTGAGGATTCTTTTTTTTATTTTTTTTATTTGAGCGTAAGGATTAAACAGCTCAGCGGAAGTGCCTCTTCAGTTACGCAGAGTTAGCACGGAGGGTCTTCATACACGTGTGTGTTTCTTGTCAAGGTGGGTTTCACAGTCAGGTCACTAGTGAAGGTGCCCCCTCTGACCCTGGGAGAAGTCTTTAAGACTGACCTGCTCTATAACAAAGGGCACCTTTTCACCGGATCCTCACAGCCAATGAGATCAAAGCTCACTCTGTGCAGAGGTCACGGTGTGCCCTGCACTTAAAAGCACTTAAAACCGGAGTCCCGCTGTGCGTTCTGATACCCTACACACTGTGAACAGGGAGTCATGGCCACTGCAGCAGGAAAAGGGATATTGAGAGTTTGCACCTATCATTATTGGGGAAAGAAGGCTAGGATAACACTCAGCAGGGGTCAAGAGCAAATTTTCCCAGAGGACGATTTTATTGCACAGATGATATGCTTTCATAGCACACGAGGTTAGGTTTCATTTAAGTATCAACTTTGTCTCAGGTGTTTCTTAAAAATTCCTTAGTAGAAATAGAAATAGAAACAGAAACAAAAAACTGTAAATATACAGTGCCATTCTATGAAACCAATGCAATTTGGAAATGTGATTTGTTTTAAAATACATTAAACATTCTATCAGACAAAAAATGGCATAGTGCTAATAAAAGTACTAATAAAATATCTGAAAGTGACTGAATTCAGATTACAGTGACAAAAATATTCCTTAATAATACTAATAAACTTATTATTATCTGACTTTTTATTTGTAATTTATATATTTAAGCTTGCAAAACAAATTGTAATCTTTTCATGGACAGAGTAATTCTATTATAGCATATTTTATTTAATAAATTTAGGAAACTTCGGGAGGAGTTAGGTTTAATCTGTTCTAAATTTAATCATTTAATAAGTTCAAAAATAAATAAATTCAAGAGTAAAGAGAAAATTCTATATATGTGACATACTGTCTGTGGTTTAGACATTATTACTTTTATTTTCCTTGGAAAACTCCTGCACACTCAGGCACATCAAACACAAAAACCAACTTCTTTTATAAAGGTCTCGAGTCGGCATGCCTCATAAAAAACTAAACACAAGCGTATGCAAGCCTTCAAAACCCTAACTCTGAAACCTCAGCTAATTTAATTAAGATAGCTACTCACAGCTTTAGGAAAGATGCTCAACAAACACACAAACACAGCCCTGTGGAAGGGAAAGTGTGTGTGATAAAAGCCTTGAGAAACCCAATACACTGTATATTTATGGACCCTGTGCACTCATGGTGCTGAATTTAGCGGGACAGTGAATACAGTATCCAAGCTGCTTTAGGTTAATGATATCATTCCACACTGCATTTAGTACACTTAAGCTCATACTTATGCTAAAAAAGAAAATCAAGGATCTTTGCGGTTTGTCGATGCAGCAGTTCTAAGAAACCTAAAACGTTTCAAAAATGATCAGATTCAAATATCAACAGGTCTCTATGGACTCAAACACACGCCACTCATCCAGCTATAATTATGTGATACTTAATGGTGCATAAATGGAAATGATAAAATAATGATCATTCCTCATTGTTCTGAGATGTGTGGTATTTCTGCTATAATTATGACAATGCTGCTTGTTTTTTAAAAACTTTTTTTTTTTTTTATTAACAGAAACTGGAAGTGTTAATACATTAAATTACTTAAACACTATTTATTAAAAACATGCTTCTATAACATTCTTAGATTTTGATTCTGCATATTTTTCAATAACAATAATGGTAACACTTCACAATAAGGTCCCACTAGTAGTTTACTGTAGTTACTACATTAAATAACTTTAATTAATAGTGAGCAATACATTTGTTACAGCATTAATCTTTGTTAATAATAAAAAATACAACTGTTCATTGTTAATGTTAGCTCAAGTCCATTAGATAATATTAACAGATACAACTTTTGATTTTAATAATGCATTACTAAAAATGTTGAAATAAACATTAAATAAGCTCTATAAGCTTTATAAAAGTATTTTTCATTTTTAGTTAATGTTAATAAATTTAACCTTTTTGTAAAGTGTTACAGTAAAGTAACAGTTATTTAGGAGAGAAATTTTCAAAATGTATTTCATGGTATATTTTTCTAATTAAATTATTATTATTATTATTATTATTATTATTATTATTTATCCTTTAGTTTGGGGACCAATTCTCATGATTAACTAACTACTATGACTTTTGCCTCAAACTCCTAACTTGCTGCTTATTAATAGTTAGTAAGGTAATTTATTAAGTTTAGGTATTGAGTAGGATTAAGGGATCTAAAATATGGTCATGCAGAATATGTGCTTTATAAGCCAATATGGTAGTAATATTCATGCTAATAAGCAACTAGTTAATAGTGAGAATTGGTCCCAAAACTAAAGTGTTACATATTATTTTTATAGTTTAAATAGTTTAAAGCATCCTGTGGCCCCATGGTTTCTATCATTTTTTTAATTAATTTATTTTTTCTATAATATTTTGGTCTCTAGATATGTCTTAAGTCCCTCCTTCTATGCAAATCTATGGGAGTTTTACCAATTTTATAATTTGGAATGCAAATTCCATTCATATAATTGATTAAAAATGTAAACTAACCACACAATTTGATGTACCATTAATGTTCCTAATCCTTCAAGTCTTCAAAAACTGTTCAAAGGCCATTAATTTTAATTATAAACAGTAATAATACTGATGTAAACAGCACTAATGATAAGAATAGCAGGCCTATTTGTGTACATGAAGGCATTAAGCAGTTGTTGAAGATTTAACAGACAGAAGGGTCTTACCTTCAGCAGAGAGCCCTTGAACACTGACTCCTCTGGCCCCTAAGAAATTCAGACAAGCCTCCACATTCTCAATCTGAAAGACAAAAACAAAGAGATCAGCCATACAGCAAACTTACCAGCGCATGGTTTTGGAAGTGAGGATGTGCACCGTGTGAGGGTGATCGGGCGGTGATGTTAGAGAAGTGGCTATTGAACCTCACACACATTCCTGTCAGCATTCAGAGTTCAACAAAGCCTTTGATGCAAACTGCAATGGTTTCTTCAGAAGGTCGCCTTCAGTAATAGTGCATTTCAGCATATTTGACAGCTCAACTGGTGGCTGACGCGTGCATATCGACGTTGTGCGAGGACACGTCCACGGCCTTATGCCCACAAAGGCACTATTGTCAGGCGTCAGACAGTGTCATGACCCCTGGCTAACCTTTGTGGGTCGGACCCGGAGTGTGACACTGAGACGGCAGTGTGTCACACCTACACACACGCTGACAGACAGACCAGGCATGATGTTGTGGCCCAATCGAGGGCTGTAATAATACAGCACTTGACTGAAAGTGTGGTAATATCCTGGCGCCTGCACTCATGGGCACACAAAAGGACTTTGGCCGTGTGATACGCATGGCTCACATTTTTTGCATTAGTGTAGGGCAGAATGCTGGAGAAGTCGTACAGTAAGGTCAGGGCTGGTCAATGGGCCAGACCACACTAAATTATTATACGACAAACGCAGTACTATGTGGAACACTCTGTGCTGTGTGATAGAACTGAAGACAGTTGACTCAGCTCATACAGTATGAGACCCTGAAGGATTGCTACTGTGCACAGTTATTAATACTGTCCATAATACACAGTCTCACAAGGAAAATGTCACTCTAGCAACAATTTCCACTGTTTTAATACTGTTTCAAAGAGCGTTGTAAAGCCCCAGCTATCCTTTTAGATGATTGTGAAATATTAATAGATAATATTCAGGTCACACTTTAGTTTGGGGACCAATTCTCACTATTAACTATGACTTTTGCCTCAGTAAACTCCTAATTTGCTACTTAAAAATAGTCAGTGATGTAGCTGTTAAGTTTAAGTATGGGGTAAGATTAAGCAATCTAAAATATGGCCATGCAGATTAATGCATTAATATGTGCTTTATAAACAGCCAATATGCACGATAATAAGCAACTAGTTAATAGAAAGAAGTTATATTCATATCTAATATACACACAGCGTACAATAATACTGAAATTCATGTTTAATGTAATATTATTAGATAACCATTAGTGTATTTCTTTCTGCCCATTAACATTAATTAATGATTCTTGTCACGCTGTAAAATTAATGCTAGCTTGTTGACTCCTAATGTGTGTTTCATTAAGCATATTCATATTACATTCCAGCATGCAGAGAAAACAGAACCTGAATAAATTTATTCATACAGTGCATTCATTCAAAATAACTGATATTATTACATGGCTGTGTACTGTATAAAGAATGAGAGAAATAAAGGTACTTGAAGGTGAAAAGAATACTTGATTCTTATTGGTCAGCCACAGCTGTCTATGATTAAAGACTGCTGAGCTGTATAACTGATTGTCTCAGTCACCTAATTTCCTGTGTTTTTTTTTAACCCATATCACTACACAGTCTTTCTTCTGACAAGAGAATTTATTTAAACTCAAATCATTATTTTATTTTTATTTTTTATTTTATTTAATTTTATTTGTAATTTTATCAGCTGGTAATTATATCAAAATATGCCCTATAGATTTTTATATTTTATTTTATTTTACCAAGGCTAAAATTTCTATGAGGACTCAAATAATGGAGTGTATATCCACAGTTCATACAGGCAACACTAACTGCCATTACTTACAAAAAAAAAAAAAAAATTAAAAATGCTGCAGTGCTGCTGTGAGGGATGATTGGACTCAATTTATGGTCATTCTCACAGCTGTCCTAGTGCAGCAGCGATTTACAGTCTTCCACACAACTCCATCCATCCAGTATCCTCTGACCTCAGTGCCTCACAGTGTCCAGCATTGAGCCAGAAAGATCCACACAGATCACATACATAACTCCCACACACACTCGCAAACACACAGGACGCTGAATGAATGAGCAATTGTTAATGTGATCCGTATCGACAGCATCTTGTTTCTTCTTACATCTGTCCCAACGGCAAGTAGCTGTTTTTCATATGACACACATCCCACACACAGCCGCACACGCAAAGAGCCTAATGCACTTTAAACGTTTGATTATCTTCTCTCGTAAACCTCTTTTAATGGCAACATGGTGCAGAACATGTGTGGTGCACCAGAGATGGGCTGTTTTTCATTGCAGTCTCATTAAGATGATGGCACCCGCCGCACACGGGCACCCGACAGCACGTCCCGACCAAAAACTGATTCAGACATTCTCAACGAAAATCAAGCGTACTAATGCGGTCGAACGCTAAACGCTGGCCTGGCATTTCAACCGCATCATTTAACGCTTTTCTGGAGTGTTTACGATATATGATATCTGGTAATGTCTCAGCGACGGATTGAACATTTGTTGCCGACACTAAAAGTGCGAGCGGACATTCTTGATTGACAGACGTGTGCGAACAGACGTACGAATGGGGTTTACGTTCTAAAAGCGAGGAGATCATCAAGTTTGGTGTCCGTTACGGATATAATCCCCTAAGTAAGGATGGAAATTCCATCCACGTTTTAATAGCGGTCCCATCAGCCCATCGTTCTGTTTATTTTCAGTCTGTCTCTCGGCCTACAGCGATGCACACAAACATAAACCGTGATTCTATACGCTAATGGCGAGCAGAGCTCTCAGCAGCTTTAGATGCCGAACTGACGCTTGCCGAGCAGTTTTTCAAATCATGTGGGATTTTAACAACTCTCCGGGAAAGTCAGATCATCTGTTTTTCCGACATAAACTGACATTTTCCAGCACCAGATATGTCATTAAACGAAATTAGGGAGGAGAATGTTTTGATGAGGTATATTTTCACAAAATAATATTGAGAAATCTATAAGCGAGCAGTTTTCAGGGCTGACATGGATGCAAAAAGGATGGAAAATTAAGTCCCTTATTTGAAATGACAAGTTTAAGTTTACTGTCGCTGCGAGCGGCAAACATCATAAATCTGATCGTGTTTAATCTATACAACACACTTATCAGAGCAAGGCTTTAATGCAGAGTAAATGTTTGTACTCGGGTCCGGCTGTGGGGATCCAGATGCTGAGGGGCCCAGCTAGTTGCGCAGGGACGGGCTCCAAGAGTATCGGATAACCGTAGGGTGAGCGCTGGCTTTGGAAAGTGTTGCTGCTCCAACACTACCATGAAATACAAATGGTTTCAAGCCTCAATTATAAGGCTTTCACTTAAAAACCACTCAGAGCCAAGAGAACAGATAAATGCTGTGTTTTCTCCAGCACTTTTGGTTTTACAGAGAAACAGCTGCAGTCGTTTAGCTCATTTCATTTCCTCTGATCGTAGTGACCACATGCACATGAATTTGATGAGCTGTCCATAAGAACATATCAAAAATAAAGTCTGTGCAATAGGGAAGTTTTACAAGGGTTATATCTAAATACTATGACTTTCCAATTTTGAGTCATATTTTTGATAGTTCAAAACTGTCTTCAAAACTGTCTTCTATTGAAGCCTGTTTCCATCACTGAATAATTTTTTTTTAAAAAGATAACTGCGACTTTTTATCTCACAATTTTTACTATTTTTTTTTTTGGCAATTGCAAGTCCACATCTCACAATTCTGACTTTTTTCTCAGAATTGAGATATAAACTGACAATTGGGAGTTATAAAGTCAGAATTGCGAGATATAAAGTCAGAATTGCGGGTAATACTATCGCAATTGTGAGTTGTGAGGTAGAATTGTGAGATATAAATTGCAATTCTGACCTTTTTTCTAAGAATTGCGAGATATAAACTCACAATTGACCGTTCGCAAAGAGCTTGATTGACAGGTGATCTGACCAATCAGAACGCGGATATTATGTGCCGCCGCTGCTATCCACCATCTTGACCGACAGCTACGGCTGTAGTACATTCTGACTTTATATCACACAATTCGGAGAAAAAAAAAAATCAGAATTGCAAGCTTTTGCGAGAGCTGCAAAGCAATTGCAAGTTATTAAATATTAATATTAAGTAAAATATCAGTATTTTTTCCCCTTCAGAACTGGACTTTATAGCTCGCATTTGTGAGTCTATATCTCCCAATTCTGACTTTACATCACATAATTCTGAGAAAAAAGTCAGAATTGACAGTTTATATCTTACAATTCTGACTTTCTCATTTCTCAGAATTGCAAGATTATATAGTTACAATTTAGGGGAAATCTATCATCCAAACTAACTTTAACTAACTTGTGCGTTTTAAAACCAATGTGTTTTTTAGTTCAAAAGTTGTTTCACCCTCCATTTAATCTTTTTAGTTTTTTTGTTTTTGGAAATATTAAATACATTTTGAAAATGCATACATACATTTTGCAAAACTGAAAAAACCGGAAAAGGAAAAAGTAGTCCCACTCACTCGTACATAATTTCATCACACAGTTATTTATTTATTTTTTTATTTTTTTATTTACTTACTTACTATAAAGTGTGCTACTGAATTGCCATAAGGCATTATTCTAATTATTCTAAAAGTACAATCCAAGTCAAAATAAAAATTTAGCACTTTCTCTTCCGGACTTCTGTGCTAAATTAATAATAACTTTTCTTAATGGTTTTAATTCACAGATGCAACAAATAAGACCACAGAAAACAATTTCTGCACTAATAGTGTTATAGTAATGCTTGGCAGGTCTCTTTTGTTAGAGCCACCTCAGTGCCAACTTTAGCATGCCATTCTATGTGCCCAGTGGGCACTGAGACAAACAACCATAGCTGAGCCATTATGATGCCAGCCAATGACGACAGCCATTAAATTCCTGTGGCCTCCTCTGTCTAATTAGCAACTAAATGGATCAGGCTGCAGCCGCTGCCCTGCACAAGACTGGTGGAGGTACAGCACCAGCGGACGGCCTGCCTGCAACATGTGCTTTTAAGTGTCTGCTTTCTCAAAACATCTGAGAATGCCAAGATTCCATATTGCAGATCCACCATTTAGGACAAGGTAAAATGCCTGCAATTTTTAAGAAAGCACTTATGTTGTTCCAAACCGGTATTATTTTCTTTCTTGAAACTTCAAAAATGACCCAAAAGCACCACAAAATATCATAAAAGTGGTCCATGTGCACTATATTCCAAGTCCACAATGTTGCTTTGTGTGAGTTGGTGGCTTAAACTCGAGAACTGGATCAGTCTGATTTGTAAAAGATTTGACTCAAAGAATCACAGTCTTAAATTTTTCTCCTTTTTGTGTCCCATGTAAGAAACATGGTCATACAGGTTTGGAATGAGTAAATGTTGACAATTTTCATTTTTGGGTATACTTTCCTTTTAAGGCCATCATCTCATAAATGAGGCTTGTGGATCTTTGAATAATGTTTTGGGTGACAGATTTGCTCTCTTAGTCACGTCACACATCTAGCTCTTCCATATTACCATCTGAAACCAAGAGCCTTTGCTGTGGTTATCCTCGTCACTGTCTGTTTTATAGTTTGATCTTTGTAGATTTCTTAAAAGAATCAGAGTTGCTCTGGGATTTCACAGGCTCACTTCTATAGTTTTCTCTGTGTGGTATTATTAAGCTTCATATTGTTGCAGAGCAGAATTTGAATGAAACCGCAGAAAAGTATTCAAGTGAGATGTAATCAGAGGCTTAGACATTCTGATTTTCACTCTGGGAGACCAGATATTTGGAGCTCTATTAAAATTTTGTCAAATATGTTTGTCGATGATATAATGAAGGAACATTTACTTCATTCGTCTGACTGTAAAAATATCTTCGAAGACATGATTACAACAGGACACGGAAATTAGATTTTGAAACCGTGTCAAACATGACTGAGGAAGGAAAAAGACATCAGAACCCGCCAACCTCAAGGTAATTTCTAAGAGCATTGAAATCCAGACAATTACCAGAATGATTCCCTGTCAAAAGTAAAGAGGTGGAAGACCCATCAATCCAAAAACAGATCCTCCCACAGCAGAGGTCAAAGCACAATCACAGTCCAGTGAGAGTAAATATATCTGACAGGAAACAATCAGAACCATTTCTCTTATGTCTACAAGCCCAGGTGGAAAGGTCACCGCTAATGTCAAACGCTGTACGTCACAAATCAAATGTGAACGTCAAGAGTCACTATGTGGCGTTAAACATACGAAATCAAAAGGTGAGAAATATCCCATGATTCTGTGTAAGACACACTTGGTCAGTATCAAACTGCTCAACCCCTCTGAGAGAGCTGCGCAGAAAGAAAGTGAGAGTTGAACCGAATGACTGATATTTAAGCTGACCACCACCTGGTAGACCAAAAAGTGGCACAGCAGAAGAGGGAAAAAAGGGATAAGAGGGAAAAGTCTGCTAAAAAGTCCATCTCAAAACAACCTAAGCTATTTTTTTGTCTTATATGGCCCAAAAAAGAAACTATAATACACTATGCTATTAAACAAGCAAAACAAAAACAAGGAAACAAAACATTTGTAAGATACTTCATAAAAAAGTGTGTGCTTAGTGATTAAATGGGTTCTATTTAGAGAACACTTGTTAGTTATTTAGTAAAAATCTAACTCAAGTCCAAAAATCCATCTTTTCAATGATCTAACTCACTAAATAATAGAGCTGGGACGATAAGCTAATCTGCCGATTCAATACTATCCTGATACTTGAGTGCCGATTCAATATATATTGCGATAATTGAGTATTGCGATTATATAATTATTGCGATTCGATATTACAATTTATTGTGATTTTTGTTTGCTTATTAAAGACTAGACAATGGAAAATAGTTGATTTTACCTTTAAAAGAGACTGTATATGATGAGTTAACAAAAAAAATGCATCACATCTTTCTGAATTTTTATTTCAGGAGCATACACATACACAGTGTATATTTAAAGTACCTTGAACCATGAAACGTTCAAGTACCAAAACCCTGAACTTGCACATGAATATAATAGTCAAATTTCAACAAAATGAGCAGAAAAAAATACTTTCTGAAATAAAATAAAGTGCTATGTTACTTTGCATACCGTTTCAGTCATGTTTAGTCATGTTTTCCCGGCAGTTGGGATTCAAAATGTGAAGGTGCAGAAAGAATTCTGGAAGAGGTTTGATCCTCTGCCTCCGTCATGGTTTTGCTTTCTCGCGCCGGCTTGAAATGTATATGACGTCATCTAATGCAGCGGCACTGCGCACGCAGAACGATCGTTGTATGACATCAAAGCACCGCGAGAGCTATCGGAATTAAAAAGCGCTAACTTCTCCCCACTACTTCTTAGGAAAAGTAAAATAATTAAATATAAACCGATTCTGAGGTAAACCAACCGATTTTTAAATCGTTTTAAGAAGAATCGCGATAGTTAGACGAATCTATTTTTTTCTCCCACCCCTATTAAATAACCAAACCAAGTCAGTCATGTTTCTCGAAGAACTAACTCACTAACCAAAATAACTAAATCAACACCAAAAACCAATTATTTTGATGAACTAACACATTATCTAAACTAATTCAATAAAGTTCCAAAGTTTATTCTCTTCAGGAACTAACACGCTAAATAACCAGACCAACTCAATTATGACCCATCGTCACGCTTCTTCGTGAACTAACTCATTATGCAAACTAACTAAATCAACACCAAACGCCAATCCTTTTGATGAGCTAACTTACCAACGAACCAAACTAACTCGATAAAGTTCCAAAGCTTATTCTCGAGAAACTAACTTACTAACTGACCAAACTAACTCCCTAATTCATTCTCAATCTAATAACTCAATCAAATCCACACAGTCCATCATTTTGATGAACCATCGAGTTAACTAACTAAACAAACTCAATAAAGACCACCAGTTAAGTGTTTCATTGATCCTGATATCATGTGGACCAGCTGATATCTAGGAGAGTAAACCAGCTGAGCATCCTGTGCTCTCTTGCCAGCAGTTGGATGGAATGCTGTATTAATCACATGAAGGTGAATGCGGTATGCAGAGGGATAGACGGAGCAAGGAGCGTATCTCTCAGCTGTCAGGCTGTATGCTGCTAACAGATGGAGCCCAGATGATGAAGCCACTTTACAAGCTCTAACACACTTAACTGCACCAGTCCTCCCACACGAACTGGAGAGGTAGCCAATCAGTCCGCCTCTCCTGATGGCCACAAACTCAAACCTCCAGAAGACACTGGCAGCAACTCATATGCACTGTATATAGAAAGACTTCCAGTTACAACCTGTAGAGTTTACAATACTAAGGTTTATGTGGTGCATTCTTGGAAGTGCAGTCCAATTATGTGCCTACACATCTGTAGACTTTTGAAGTGCAATGTGGTTTATTAATGAAGGTTTTAATTACATAGATTAGTTTTCTGACGTTTGTTTCAGTCGAATGGATTTTTACGGCCCTGTTTGGATTTCTTTGGATTTCTTTCTGTCTTTTTCCGAGCTGGAGGGTGTCTGGTTGTGTTCAAAGGCACTCTCTGCATGCTCAGTTTCTGCAGTTTCCAGTTTTAGGGACGAGACAACATTGTCAAACCGAATTTGTCCTAACAATGCCTGATGAGAGAGGAAAGAGGTGCAAACAGGGATTAGATGAAGTTGCCGTCAGCCACAAAACAACCACTAAGAAACCAAGAGACTCCTCAGTGACATCTTAATGTAAATACTAAATGAGATTACAAACTGTATATTAAATCGGCCAATTTTCCAATATGTCGCCTCTGATGATCTCTGAGAGTTCTATGTAAAAGAAATCTGTGTACATGCCTTGGGGACATCTCCACATGTTGCAATCCCTGGATCTGCTAATCAAGGCAGGCTTATGGGATATGCTCATGTCCAGGGGAACTACCATTCTGATGCATAACCTCCAGAAATAGCCGTCTCTCACTGACTAGGCCACAAATGGCAGCGAGGGCTCATTTGGTGGACCAACATGTTCAGAATTCCAGACTAATCCGAATACCAGCCTTGGGATCATAGCCATTCCTTTTGGGAAAAGTGGGTCTTACCTTTTTAGCTTCTGGTGCAGTTGTGGTTCAAAAGACAAACGTTTCCATAAGGGTCAGTGAATGAACAGACAGCTTGTAGGCGGCGATTTATCTGCCTCTCTTCATGCCAGTTTAATTAAGCCCCGAGAGACCAATCAGATCAATGAGAGAGAGTTTATTACGCATGTAATTTAGCAACCATCTTCATTGCCTGGGAAAGCACCCAACAGTACACTCATTTAACTGAAGCTGAGTCACTTTTAACAGGTGCTTTTAATGGACGTGAGCAAGCATTTTTTACTAATGCCAAAGTTGTAAATTTTTATTGGTTCGTAGCAGAAAATGCAGGGAGGGCTATCTAATCCGAATCGATAAGGAATTTCCTTTCTGAAGGATAGTTATAATTGATTATTCCTCAATGGCAGATTGCCGACTCCCTGAGCAATGAGGCTTGACGTGATTTACTGTTTAATATTAACTGCCACACAGTAACAAATACAGGAAAAGGGGCACAATAGATTAGCTTCCTGACTTATTCCTGAAAACGTTAACCAGGCTGTGGCCAGGGTATTTCTTATCCTCTCATTTAACACACATAAATGACCCCATCCTACACAGCACCCTCCAGAAAAGACCAGCTTAAACAAGCATGAATTTTGATGGTGAACCAGCAAAAAATGCTGGTTAACCAGCCCAATTTTTCTGATTAAGCTTGTTTATGGGAGGTGAAGCTGGTTAAAGGACTAGTTTTTGTCCATTAAGAGCAATTCAGTTGGGTCAATTGGATCACTTTGTATATATGCATCCCACCAACAATGTTACTAATATGTCAGCATATTGACTTTCACTGCATGTACATAGAAAAAAAAAAAATTCTTGGCTGAACTATTCCTATAATCTATTTAAGAACCCTATATAGCAGCATCCCATCTATCAACAAAACTTGCTGTTTTTGCACAATAACCTGTTCCTATCAATCAAATACTGGCAAATTCTCAGCAATCACAGAGAAGTCTCCCACCAATCTGCAACGATGTGCTGATGTTTTGGTTGTGAAGCTTGGCTGCGATACAGTGTGTATATGTCAAATTCCCCCACAACCTCAACTTCCCGTAAACAGTTTCTCATAAACAGACACACTTCCTCAGTGTAAAACCTCTACATACGTGTGCGCACTCATGCTGGAAGCAGGTGCAAGATCAATGGGCAATGAATGGAACAATGAAACCTCCTACGCCTCCCCCAAAACACTCACACACACTCACACACACACACACACACCACAGTTAGCCTTGAACGTAAGCTTTTACTGGGGTCTCTGTGCTCTTCCAATCTGACAAGCATACCTACATGGGAGTTGTTAGGAGAAGCCCACAGCAACTAACTCAGGTTTCTCTGCTGTACTCATTGACATGCAGAGAGTTATAGCCCAGGACTCAGCCGGGCCATTCTATTGCAGAAAAGACCTGTGGGGCCACTAAAGCCTTTACTCTAGTACAGCTTAGCAAGAGTTTAATCACTGCATTGTGCTACAGTAGAAACACAATATAAGCATATAAGATTTTACCTACACAGATAACAGCAAATAATCTTTATTTTGCAGAATCATCAGCAAAAACATCATGATTTGGCAGACCAGAAGGAACAAAATTATTTGTTTTCTTGATTTTCTGACAGGTGCAATTTTATAAGACTCTTTTTTCTAAATGACATAATAACATGTGCTGTTTATAGTAAATATGCTATACAAATAACTATATAATACTGTTGTGACATAAATAAACAAACAAATAAATTAAATTAAATTAAATTTTATTTGCATGAAAACTGGACAATTGTTTCCTTCACTATCAATTTCAGTTAATTTAATTATTTTAATTTATACATAAACAATTTTGTTTACAGCATTTTCACTTTTTGATCAAAATATTTATATCTGTAAGAATGATTTATAGCTAGTAAATATTTACAAAAAAACAGGACTGGTAGATGTGGTATAAAGTTAATATGTCAGGGAAAAAATAAAAATATAGAAAAAAAAACAATAATGGAGAGAACAGACATCATGCTATTAATGTATTACATTATAACTAAAGAAAAAAAAAAAGGACACTTACCATTTGAGAGTGACTCTTGGGGCAGCTGTTGATATCTTCTACCTTCTCATTAGCTGCAACAGAGATATTGCTGGGTTAAACCTCTGCAGTACCACAACCTCTGGCCTTTCCATCCACAGGTTACCATGAGGCAAGAAAGTTTGCTTTTGCTGTTTGTGAGAGCTTGTGATTGAATGAGCATGTGTATGTTTGCAGTGTGGGAGAAAACGCTGAGAAAATGAACGGCTGTTAATTCATCAGCTGTCGGTTGCGAGTTTGTGACATAAGATCTGCCATTGTATGCTAGAGGTTCATAATAAAGTTTCAGGACAGCCCAGAGAAGGGGAAAATGGGATGGGGGAAAGAAAGAAGGAAAAATAAAAAAGACAGACTGACACACATGCACACAACACACACCACTCTGGGCTCACTAAAGTGAACACATGGGAGACACATGCTTTAATAGTGCTGAAATAGCATTCAATTCTCATGTTGCTGATTTTCTATGGCTTCTAATCCAGTTTAACGTGAGCAGAATAATTTAAAGCTGAATCGCAGTTAAACAGTTATGTTTTACACAAATAATTGTATCACTCAGTTGAGCTGTGAAGATTTATTAGCCTGCACTGTGTATGTGTGTGTGTGTGTGTGTGTGTGCACGTGTGCGCTTGTACCCTTACCTATTATCTGGATGATTTCTGCCAGCAGAACTCCATCGGGTATGTCCTGAGTCAGGTCCTTAATAAGCCTCGGACAGCCGGACTTGGCCAAATAATGGTTTGCCCAATCAGTGTAGATCTATAGGGAATATGAGGAAAAAATTCTGATGAGGAACAGAAAATGGATGAACAACAACGGAAAAAAAGCCTCTAAACAGACAATACAGATTAATGAAAACTTGTCAAAGAGGACCTGAGCAGATAAAATGTGTCTGTGGTTTGATTGACAGAAGATTGAGTCATGTTGACCAGAAACACTCAGGAAAACAAAAACTATTAGATTAAGAGAAACAGAAAAACAAAGCAGTCGGCTTGAGTATAAGGGCAATTTAATCAAAACTTTTAATGAGGCCTTAGCATTTGTAATGGATTACCTGGATTTTCTACTGATTTTCTTACATGACATTGTGACACCGCTGATCCATTTAATCAGATGTGGATTACAAGGATAGCACCTACTTACAACAAATTAACTTTTCCAAAGGCTAATTCCTCTCTAAAGGATGTTGTCATTGCACATTGAGCTTTTAAACCATTGTTAAAGTCTTTTAAATTAAGTCCTTGTGCAGCAAGTTTTTATAAAACTGTTTCAGAGCAGTACCAGGAGTGCAACAGCAAAAATGTTGAAACAGCAGGGAACACTAAATTAAGAAAGTCCTTATTTATTGCTTAATATACCGGGTCTTTATGAACAAATGCTAACCCCTGGTGTCTCAGCAATATGTCTAAAAGATTCCTTGGATAGGTGTTTCTCAGGGGTATGTTCTAGGCCCCCTTGAAAACTCATGTCACAAATCTTAGAACTCTGCTCTTTCATTGTGATCTTAGGATTAGATCTCATTGCACACAAGGCAAACGGTTTTCCATTTCCCACTTAAGCGAGAGCACCCCAGTAGTAAGGGACACTCTCTGAGCTCACATCCTCTCACTAATAGAATTGCCTGTATGACGCTTTTGTCTGTAACATTTCAAATTATTGTGTGAATTATACAAAAGACTATTGGGGGCTCAACTTTTTCAGCTCATCCAGACAGCATGTATTTTACTTTTTATGTTTTGTCAAAATACCAGCCGATTTTGATCCTAACAGAAAATGGACAACCATCCTACTGTTGCAATAGGCTTTTGTTCTGGCTTTCTTTAGACAGTTTCAGCTTTAATTAGGGTGAAGAGACCTCCCCAAACCCCCATAATCTGCACCCCGCATAATGCTAGGTTATGAATGATATACTAAAATGTATTTAAAGTGGTAAATTTCATTTACACCCACGAACCCAGTAAAATTTCAAAGGATTTTTCTTTTACATAGCTAGTTTCATTTTAGACCATATTATAATGCCTCATAAAATTAAAAAAAAAAATATATCAGCCATACTCTCTCGCCACCTCAAACACAGTGACCAATTAAACACATTTATGCCTTCGCCAGGCAAAGAAGCCATTCCGCTCGAAGAAGCCACAGTTCAAAGGTTTCGTCTGTTGTGGTTTCAGCATATGATGAGGAGTCGTTAACAAGAACAGGGTGATGAAGAGCTCTTTAGTCATCCTCCCACTTAAATTCAACACAATACAAAAGAGAGCCAATAAAGGCCTCCGCTCACCACTCCAAACCAGAGTCACCTCCGAGAGTTGAGTAAACAAACAGCTACACTACCACACATGCCAACACCTCCAGTCATGGCAGAGAATACAGCAAAGAATTTACACATTTTTACAGCATCTAGAAAACCAGGTGAATTCAGATCTGGTTTGGCTATGCTATTGATGTTTTGGTTCATCCCGCGGCCCAGGATGTAGAAGGAATTTGTATTTCTGTGGCTTAACCTGAGCTAGTTGGTGAGGTAAGCTGATGTAGTGGTTGAAAGGTCAGAAAAGGAAGTGGAGTATAAGACAGCGATTCTCTGCAGCACAACCCAGTTCCCCTTTTCCCTACCTGACAGAGGGCTGAGAGAATTAGGGGTGCCGCAGTGCCACAGTTGTTCATGCGCTCGACGGGCAGAAAATGTCCATCTGGACCTTTGAAAGGAAGGAGAGAGAAACCACTCTGTCTTCTTATTGCCTCCAGCGCCCAGAGATCAACAAAGAAAGCAAGAGAGACATGGGAAGAGAAAGCAAGACGAAAGAACGAAATGACAGAGAGAGAGGGAGGGAGAGAAAGAGAGAGAGAGAGAGAGAGAGAGAGAGAGAGAGAGAAAGAGAAAGAGAGAGAGCGAGAGAAAGAGTGAAGAACAACAGGAAAAGCATGTGTACTAGTGTACACATTTAAAATTGATAACCCAGTAGCAGCTATCTTATTCATGCTTTACTGTAGCCAGGTTTTTCACACAGTAGGCTATATTTGTAAACCTGGGTTATAGTTCCTATTTGCATATTAATGGTTAATAACATCAACTGGACAAATACAGCACACAGTGAGCAAACAACTGGAGAAAGCTACATGTTAGCCAATCACCTGGGACATACATGCCGTGTGACTAATGATCACTCTAGAGCTGTAGCAAAATGACAGTGCTGAAGGCACCACAAGAAAAGAAGGAAAAATGTCTATTTCATGCTATTTCAGGTCAGACTACACAGCAACTTTTGAATGACTGTCAATGGAAATGCTTTTTGGAGTAGTTAGGGTAGGCTATCTACCAGCATGGGTCAACTGGACCATGATAAGCACCAGAAACTTTGACCCTTTTTTGGCTGTTCACTATTCAATAGTGTCAATCCCTTCAGATAGCGAAACAAAAAAGTTTGTTAACATAAAAAGTTCATTAATAATTAATGATTGCAAAACTTTTTGATTAGTAACGTCCTACAATTCTATGTTTCACATGGTAGCACTTTAGTATAGGGACCAATTCTCACTATTAACTAGTTGCTTATTAGCATTCCTATTAACATATTGGCTGTTTATTAGTACTAATAAAGCACATATTCTGCATGACCATATTCTACATCCCTAATCCTACCCAATACCTAAACTTGACAAATACCTTACTAACTATTAATAAACAGAAAATTAGGAGTTTGAGGCAAAAGTCGTAGTTAACGGTTTGTTAATAGCGAGAATTGGACTTAAAAATAAAGTGTGACCATTCACACTATACACTCTACCTTTGGGACTATAAAAGTTCAGCTTTATAAACTAGGGTTAAAAATAGTCTAAGGTCTGTCAAAATTACATATGTGAAATGCTGTTTAAAAGCTTCCTTATTTCTGTGCAGCCTGTTTTCAAACATGTTTCCCAATCACTCTCACCATTGGCCAGATAAACAACCACTCCCCAAATGCTACTGGTTGAGCTAATGTTGCCGTGCAGGGCCGGTTGGGATGCTAAACAAAGCAATGTTCTGAAAACACCACAGAGCCAAAGCATTTTCACTTTAAGGAAAATTGGTTTACTAAAAGTTGTCTCTGCATATTAAGCTAGGATAAGAGAAGGTTAATGTCAGAAAAATTACATGCTTCAGCTTTAACTTGGGGTTTAAAACATAAAAGAAAAAAAAAGAAAATTAAAAATAAAAAGCTGATAGGTAGAGGAAGAGGAGATTCTCATAAATATATGGCTAAAGGAGTATCTCCGCAGTGGATACAGGCAAAATCTCCCTGAGAGAACCATTACCACAATCATTTACTTTCTTAGAAACAGATTGGTTTATCTGAAAACCACCATTAAAATTTTATCAGCCTAAGCAGCCAACAGTATACCGAAGAGAAGCTCTGTTGCAAGCAAGCTGGCATCTCGAATGCACATGATAACCAGCAGCCCACTGTAAATGCTTTAATCAATGCTGCCATTAACACTCAGGCACGAGGGAGGGTGAAACGGGCCGGTCTGCAGCTGTAAATAAGCGACTGTTACGGCAGAAGGAAACTGGTTTGTAAAGCAGTCTTTCAATCCGATAGTTTCACGGAGGGAAGTACGCCGAGCCAAGGTTAAACAGTTTCCCGTCCCGTTATTTTAGGGGATGAACTTGCTGGTGTTTCCCACTGTGAGACCGGCAGAAGCTCACATGAACACAAACACATCCCAAAAGTCAGTCCTGATGCTCCTTAGTCCCCAGATGTGTGCTGAATCCCATCTAAACAGCATTAATCTAATGCCCTAGCGCCCCATGACTTCACTCACAGCTATTTATCATGCGTCACTGTTTCTTTTCCTGCGACCCATTATTTTCGATTCATCCCAACAGCTCTGACACTGTGGTTTTGTCTCTATTAATGAGCAAGCGCTTGTTTGGCTGATGCATCACTTCACTGTAAAACCCAACTATGCCACCCTCAGCGTTCACACAGCATTAAACGGACACACACACACACACACACACACACACGGCTGTCATTCATGAGCACTGCCTCCTCCCCTCGCGAGCAGGTTGCCAGCGCACACATACATGCGTCCAGACACACATATCCATCAAACAAAAACACAAATCCCCTGGCTTTGTCCCTGACTCTAAGAAACAGTTAACAGTCCCTTCTGTTTCAGCCTGCTAGAGTTAAGCTCAAGTGAAGTATGTGTACCTCTTAAGAGTATCTGAGCCCAGGTTGTCCCCGTCCTCAGCGTCCCGCTGATAAACGGCAGCGTTCGGCTCTCTCTACAGTCTGCTCTCTATGCAGTGCCTAAAACTGCGCAGGTACTGGAAGCCTGCAATTACAATAGCCAGGCAATAGAGGGAGTCAGCTGCTGAGAAAATCTGTCATGCATAAACCAGAAGGGTCTGAGAGTTCAACGCCTTGATCCACGACCGTATTTGGGGTTTATTTGAATGCTTTTAGATGAAGTTTAGATTACAAATCACAGGACAGGGCGGAGAAGGGATGGAATTGTGTTGTTAATAAAAAACAAGGCACTTCATAAAAATATGGAATATTTACCAGCCCTGAAACACTTGAGGGTTGTTGTGTAATGCTGTAAATTGAGTTATATAGCACTGTACGGGACTGTAAAACCTTCTATATCTTACTAGAGGAATTTATGATAATTGAAATCGAGGCAAAAGGAAAGAGGTAAATGAAGCAGGAAGTTAAAGCTGGTTTGCTCTAGATTTACTTCACAAAGTTCCTTCAGAACTCATTCTAAAACATTTTGTAACTTCTGATCAATTTATTGCATTCTTAATAAAAGTATTAATTTATTTTTAGTTTATAACAGTGGTGTGCATGTCAAAGTTTAATGTCGAAAGAGTAAATTCTGTCATTGTTTACTTCCCCTTATGTTGTTCCTAACCTGTATGACTTTTCTTTTCCTACTGAAGATATTCTGAAGAGTGTTTGGAATGACATAAGGAGGGAAGATGAAACATTTTAACCACTTACATACAGAATGCGTTTGCAGCATTCAGGGATAGAGAGACACCTCAAGGAAAAGGAATGATCTTGTGACACTGTAACTGAGAGACGAACAAGACTTTGCTGAATCAGGGCTGAGGCGGCAGCAAGCACAGCTCACCGCTGTTTACCCATAACGCACCAGCCGTCAGTCTGCGCAACACTGAGTTTAATGCAGTTTCTCCATTGATTTCATGGTAGTTTTCCATTTATACAGAGGCACAGCGTTCCGAGTGGGAGCGCAGTCGGCTGACATATGGCTGTGATTCTCTCATTTGGTTCGGGGGGAGTGGAAGAGGATGGGGTCTAGGGTTTTATTGCGTGTGTACGGTTGTGTATGTGTATTTCAAACATCACTCCCAGACGAGACCCTCAGCGGAGAAGGGCGAGAGTGTTTGTCGTTTCTGCAAGGACGAGACGCCACTGTGCGCTTTGACAGGAAGCGCAGGCAGTTGGGCTGTCAGTACTAGTTTCCTTTGTGTGCGCTGGCCCTTGGCTGCCCCTCATCCCATTGAAAGACGTGCCTCCTAAATGCTCTCAGACAGGACACCCACACAAACTCGAACCCAGTGAGACCATGACAAATGTCCATTCCTCTCACCTGGCATGACATTATCATTGTTGACTTGGCATAAAGTTGACATTTGGAAATGCAGTTCATGTTGAGACCTCATACTTCGGGCGAAGGTGAAATTAATAGGGTGTCAAACCCTGCCCACTCTGTTAGACCACATTCTCATTAGCCCATTGATGAAATTTCAAAATAAACTCCTAATTGTATACCGGATAAATACCAGCACGTATGAAGATAACAGGTTTGCCATTTGCGGGCTCTTGACAGAAGACCCACACAACCGACAGCTAGATTCATTAAGTGACCTGAATTAATCAGTGTCAGTAGCTGCCAATGGAGTTAATTGTGTTTGTTTGAAGGTACATCAGAATCTTCATGAGCGTTGCAAACAAAGACTCATTTAGTCTAGTTTCCCTTGAGAATCCCCACGGAGCTGCTAACATCCATCCTAAAGCACACAGACACGGAGAATTCCCAGCTCCACCGTTCAGTAATTAAAGTATATTCACAGAATATTCTCCAGAGTGATGAAGACCATAAAAATCAATGGACGATGATGGTGCGTGCGAAACAAGGTTACATAATGGTAAAACGACCCTTTGTCTTTCCCACAGTATTATAAGTTCGGATATAATTCTTGTTTGTGATCAACAGTTCTCCGTTTGAGCTGTGGCTTAGCAGTAACAGTAAAGTTTCAAGTTGATGTTGAAATAGATTATTAGCATACTGCCTACTTAGCAAAGATAAATATTTCAAATAGTATTATGCAGCATGGCTGTCTACGTTGACACCTTGAGAGATCTACTGCATGAACCAAACTGGACACATCTTGGAATATATCACCATGCCAAACCTTTCTTCTCAAAGCATCTTTAAACAGTTTCTAGTTTTCTTCTTTCCAGTAAAAACATCATTATCTTGTCCAAGGGAGCCAGTAGCCCTTCATCTCACTTAATGTTCCCAATAATAGCACCTGTCAGCCCCATGGTCGCTTTATTAAAGGTCTACAAACACTCACAGCAACAGCCAAACTCTTCTCCTTTGAGCACTGTACGGAACAAAAAAAAAAATCCCTCTTTAAGTGGAAAATAATGCAACACATTGTAAAAGCAAACACATTTGTAACCTTGCCACTTGTTAATGGCTGGAACTTCTGCCAAGCAACAAATAAAAGACCTTTCCTTATATGCAAATGGGTTGTAGTTTGTCTATAAAACCCGAGGTTTGTCTGTTTCCCACACAGCACCTTTCAAGAACGTCTATGCCATATTTCACCAAAAACAAAACAAAACAAAAATAAAATAAAATAAAAATTTTGCATGCATAAAATGTTTATAATTTATATGATTGTATTATTTTATGTAAATTAATAGTGATTTAAAAAAAATATGCATTACAGTAATGAAAATCCAATCAGATTCAACTTTAAGAATAACATGAATAAAAACACCCACTTTTACAACTTTTCAAATACTTTTCTGAAGTTCAAAAAAGTGAGAAAGTTTTTCAGTCTGTTACACAGACACACGCCAACAAAGCACTCTCGTTTGATGAGAGCTGAAATAGATATATGAAGGACCTCACGGCAGGGGAGCCAGTGTCTTAAATTCTCTTCCAGTTGTCAATCAACAGAAGTGGAGAGAGTGAAAGCAAGAAGCAGGGACAGAAAGATACAGAGATTAAGAAAGCTAGAGACAGAACTGTGAGGGAAGAAAGTACATAAGCCATTTTCTTGAAGTGACATTCAGGAGTTACGGGAAGCTTAAGGCATTTTATAAAGGCTCCCTGCATTTCTTGAGTACAAACGGTGAAGGACACACTGTTCCCTACACTCTTAAAAATAAAGTTGCTTGAAAAGGCTCTTCAAGCGATGCCACAGAAGAACCATTTTTGGTTTCACAAAGAACCATTCAGTCAAAGGTTCTTTAAAAAACCATCTCTTTCTTACCTTTTTATAATCTGAAGAACCTTCTTTCGTCACAAAGAACCTTTTGTGAAACAGAAAGGTTCTTCAGATGTTAAAGGTTCTTTATGGAACCATTTAGACAAAAAGGTGGCGTCGTGAAGCACCTTTAGTGTGTAGCCTCAGATGGAAAGCTTTGGCAAAAATGACAAGATTTAATTGGATCAAATCTGATTGGTTGGTTTTACGCAACCTCAAAAGTGGCAAAACTGTGGTAAACAAAAAGTTGGTTGCTTTATATGTTCATCAAATAGTCTTCCTGTCCAAGTGGGTGGATCTCGATCAGAATAAACTGAAATGAGGACCAGATTACAAGTCAAAAGTCTTCACAACAACGCTGACCTTGACCTCGGTGGAGTTTGAGTGACAGCATCCAACCAGTTACCTCAGAAATCATAATAAACACAGCTATTTGTTTACTTTGACCTACGATGTGGTCATACTGTTGCAGAAAAGAGGAATCTCTTTCGGCCTGCTCCATTTCAAAACATGTCATTACTAAAACAGGCAGTGCTTCCAGAGGAATATTTGTCATCTGATTAGTAAGCACATTTCATTCAGCGGAAAGGAATAATGAGCGCTATGCTAGAAAATTAAAGTATATCCAGTGGGATCTTGGGAGAAATAGAGCTTAACCATCTAAATCTTTAAATAATTCTGTTGTCTCAAGGTGAAATGTAGCACTGGGATGCGGCAACACTCAGTAACACTTTCTATGTAGCCTATATATAATGCATTAAAGGTATTCATAATGCATGACGGTACACATTGTAATCGGGTTTGTGTTGTCATGAATAATTGTAGCTGCAGTTGATACATTATAATACTTGTCTTTCTCAAAATGTGATGTTGATTGTGTGCTATAACGAAAAGTCAAATAATAAATCACTAAGTGTTGATATGTCTCATAACTGTGATTAGAAGTTTACAAGTATAAAGTGTACCATATGAATGCATAGAGAGTGAATAGCACATTAGCACTGCATTTATACACACCTCATGAAAAGTGTTACTCAAAACTAAATAACTGAGGATTTGGGGTGTGAGACATCTTAACTCATTATTTAATCTGAATAAACACACTATTTATCTTAATATTCTAGCTAACCTTAGCTAGCTGTGGCCTGAGAAATAGCATCTTAGCTCTACTAGCTAGTACTGCTTGGTCTCTTAGCGACACAAAGCTATTCCTGTCTCTCCGCATGTCTCTATAATTAGTAGCAGACCTGTAAGAGCCACCTTCACTAAATAAATGACCCAGTTTAGAAAAGTAAATACCAAATGTGTAATTAGCTTCCATCAATTCCTTACCGAGCAACAGTTAGACTGCAACAAGTGACTGATGTGTGGGAGGATGGGGGTAGAGACATTAGCTGTGTTCCAAAACCTAGTGAGCTGCCTACCTAAACAGCTTTTAAGACACCATAGAATGTTACAATAAATAATTATGCTACAATCAAAAGTGTGAGGTCAATAAAACAAAACAAAACAAAAAACAAAACAAAACATTTATTCAGCAAGGATAAATTAAACTGATCAAAAGTAACAGTAAGGACATATGCATTACAAAATATTTCCAATTCAAGTAAATGTTGTTATATTAGATGTTTTTGTAAATGATGTTCAAATAAATGTTGTGAAAGTTATAATAATAATAATAATAATAATAATAATAATCAATAATTATACTACCAATCAAAAGTTTGAGGTTTAAAATAAAATAAAATAATTAATAAATAAAATAAATAAATAATATACTTAAAAAAATAAATTAATAATTAATAATTAATGTTTCTTAAGCAGCAAATCTGCATTCTAGAATCATTTGTGAAGAATCATGTGACACTGAAGACTGAGATAATGGCTGATGAAAATTCAGCTTTTCTATCACAGGAATTAATTACATTTTAAAGTGTATTGCAAAAGAAAACAATGATTTGAAACCGTAATAATATTTCACAATATTACAGCTTTTACTGTATTTTTAATCTAATAAATGCAGCCTAGATGAGCATAAAAGACTAAACTAACAGCATAAAAAATGTCCAAATTAATTACATTTTCATGCTTATTAGAGCAACATAATATTACTTTAGCAATATGCTGTCAAACTGTACTGGAAACAATTGTGAGTCGAGTCTTCTTGCACTTCACATGAGATTGTGTGGCCTATGTAGACCATTCCATATCAATCACTTATAAGGTCCCATTTATTGTTGTGAACTTAGAAAGCAGCTGCCTATATAGGCGACTCACTAGGGTTTAAAACAGAGCTCTAGATTTGCATTTCATTATCGTTATCGGATATCAAAAAGATGTCAGTAGGATAATGGGCAATAGTTTTTCTCTGTATTTTCCAATCAAGAAAAAAACACAGGATGACTGGCTGATAAGTGGAGGAGGGGGTCCCGATGAATCAGCGCACTTGTGTTCCTGTATCAGTAGTCTGACTTAACATCCCATAAGTGCATATCAGTGAGGATGTATTGCATTTGGAAGAGCAGCGATTGCAGCATTGCAGTGAGTCAGTCTGCTTCCTCTGGGTAATTAGTCACACTTCCTGCTAATGTTCAATTAAGTCTGGCCTCACGCTCACCCGCAACCGAAAGGTGAGTCAAGAGTGTCAAAGCACTAGGGAGAACCAATGACACACACCAAAATAACAGCACACTCAATGATAGCATGAACCTGTGACCTTCACTATGGTGAATATACGAATGTACACTATCTGCTTTTCATTTATTAGATTTTTTTCCCCCTTCTACACACACACACACACACTCTTGCAGTTAAGCCAATTGTAGAAACTTGAAAAGGTTACTGATTAGATTTAATGCCCAAGTACTTTCATAAATGAAGCCTTCAAAAAGTCAAAGTGCGCTGCCAGTTAACTGAACTGCATCCCATTTGCCCTGATATCATAAACCAATAACGTTTAGATGTGAGGAATTACGGGTAATGTAGCTACCATGTGTATTTCTGTACCCAAAACCCCCTGATTTTCAAATAACCATGATGCAAGAGGGATGCCACATGATAAGTGTCAAACCCAGAGCTCTTCTTTGGTTTTGACGTGGCATTAAGCTAATATAAAATACAGATGGGGCTGTTTTTGCTGTAGTCTGACATTCCCGTTACATTGACGTAACTTTAATTGGTTTTATAATCAACAATTATATAGGCTGGTCAGTCGAACACTTGACGCAAAAATGTCCTCATGTTCCATGGATACAGAGAGTAGGATTATGGTTACTTTGAATTCAGGGGACACATTCTCTCTCTATGTAAATCAATCTGTGCAACCTTCACAAATGTGATTTAACTTGCTGGCTTTCTCTAATGGCTTTTTGATTTGCATCCTCACCCGGACTGCTTGGAGCCTGATGGTCTGCTTAGTGTCCCACTACCAGCAGCTCCCACTAGAGGGCACCAATTTCACTCAATACTGTGGTGTATCTATCAGAAGGGGGAAAAGCTTGGAATTTTACCCACACCAGAATCCAACAAGCAGGAAACCAAAATATGCTGAGTCATTTTCATCCACTTATAAGTCATTTGAGAATGAAACCAAACGCAAAGAATAATGGCTACAATTTGATACAAAAGCCTTGCCGTATAGCAGTGCTGTATATCTCTGTGCTTCAAACCTTATGAACCAATAAAACAGGTTTTCATCACGTCAGGCCGACCGCCTATCAGAGCCGTGGGGTCTGTCATCATTCTTACTGACAGCGAGAACGGGGTTGCTGAGTTTGGGTTTGCCCTGACCTCCACGACCCACACACACACACACACACACACACACACACACACACAGAGGCACACACTTTGTAATAGAGCAGTTCACTTTGTGGTTAAAAGTCTGCGGTTGAAGACCCAATGAAATCAAAATGAGTTTTGTGGCTTTAAGTCCATGTGCATCAGGTTTAAGGCCATGCAGATGCCAGTGTACTTGCTGACAAAATTCATTTCTAACACATTTAAAATTCACAGTTTTTCTCTTTCAGGAAAGACTGAAGATACTGATTGAATCTTCTCACTTTACACATAACTGTATCCAATCAATGGTGTTTGGAACATGTCCTGTCCTAAACTTCCTGTTTCAACAGGAAACATCCACACAGGAAAAAAAAAACATCGATTAAAGGGATTTTGTTCTACAACATAACACACATTTTGAAACCATTCTGTGCTTTAAAACTTAAGTTGATAACAAGTTACTACAAAATGACTGCAAATACAACAAGGATGTTCATTTATGTGATTGATCAAACAACTTTGGTAGAAACATATTATAGACCTTAATCAGGTTAGATGACATTGAATTGTCACGGATGAAAACAAGGCTGTGATGGATAAACTTTTTACAATGGTACACACTATATAAATGTCCTAGATCATGTACTTTTCATAACTCAAATTTTTCAGAACTGTTTATGAAGTTTTTGTCTACTGAATTTTTTTTTCTTCTGAAAGATGTTTCATTAGCTGATCAATGAGTGTGTTGTTAAACAACAGTAAAATCCATTGAACATACTGTACTTCTATCCCTCACAGCTGTGTTTTTATTCCATGAGTCTTTTAAAGTCATTTTAAATCCATGTTTTGAAATCATTGTGTGATTTAAAAAAAAAAAAAAACAAGTTGCTAAAAATTTGCTAAGCACTGCAACTACCATCAAGTCGTCAGATTATGTGATAGATGAATCAGACAATTGTTGTAGTCCTTTTATAGAACTGTGCATTTTTAAGCAAAAATCAATGTAAATTCACTATTCTAAGAACCCATTAGAAATTATTAGCCTTCCAGATCAACTTAAAAACTAACGTCATGACCGAACACCTCTTTATTCGGCAGTCATACAATCCTCTCTGGGAGAAGAGGACAACATTACTCATCATACAGAGGAAAAAAGCCAGACTTATTTTGTGTGTGTGTTGATGGATAGCATGAGTCTGCACTAAGACACTTAACAAGTTAGTGGCTGGTAGACATTAAGTTTTAGTCGACCGTGTCACGTTAATTTACTTTATGTAATCCATAATGATGGCATTTACAGTAAAAGCTTCTTTTCTGGATGTTTGAAACATCTGCCAGCGAATGAGTGTGTGTGTGTGTGTGTGTTACTCATGTCTGACATACCGTGAGTCATTACTGGTAAGTGACAGCTACTTATTTTTTTGTGTGTTTGCTTCATTTGAGCTTTTTCCTCTGCTTTTAATCAGTGCTGACTCATTCAGGTTTAACTGCACTTCCCGCTATCTGAGTCATGTGACAATCAGAGGTCAGAGGTCAAGAGCCCTGTAGTCGTTCAGGATTTCCCTGGGATGCTTTCTAAAAATGCCTCTCTGCCGCCTTGAACTGCTTCACCAGCTTTCCTGCATGAAATTTCCTCCTCCACTCGACTGAAAGCTTTTGCTCTAGTTGGCACACGGCTCAGCCTTCCATTCCTTCATTCAGCACAGCTATAATAACAATATCAGCTCAGGAAAGGAGAGGGGAAACACACAGGCAGATGAGTGCACACCTGTCAGGGGAATGGGAAGAGGGAAACCCAGTCTTATGATCACTTTAAGGATGTTTATAAAGGCCAGACTAGCTGCTAGAGGGAAAAAGATGATTCTGAGTCATCTGAAAGGAATGTTCAAAATAAGTTCTATCGACAGCTTTTGAATCATGATATTGATTACCACTGAAAAAGCATAAATAAATAAAGAAATTATTATTAATATTATTATTATCTTTAATCATGTACACAATACTGTTAAAGTTCAAATCAAATCAAAATTATTATTAACCATTTTAATAATAATAATAATAATAATAAAAAATCTGTATTTTTATATTTTATTAATAATAACAGCAACAATAATACAGTGATGTTGTTATTAAAATCATTAACATTATACATTATTGAAATTATTGCCATTTTATTATTATTATTATTATTATTATAATAAATAAATAAATAAATAAATAAATAATACTGAAAGACAAGGTGATTTTATTTTATTTTTTTTATTATTTTGTTGATTTTTTTTTTTTTTTGGTAATCAACAACATTTCTCAGATTCAGTCAATAGTGTTTAAGTTGAAGTTTTGCTCACTTAGTTCCACTCGCTTAGCTCCCTTTCTTCCTCTCTCTCTTTATTGTTCAACTGTCTTAAAAATACAATTTGCCTCAAGCCACTAAAACACAGTCACAACTTCAGAGCTCTAATATGATGTGGCTCACAGAGCAAAGCATTTGGAGATGAGTGCTATCTAAGGAGAGGGCTGTCAGAAGATGAAACCTGAGAGGGGTTGGGGGGGTTGGGATGGGGGTCTCGCTCTCGCTCTCTCTCTCTCACACACACACACAGATGTGGAGCCCTCCAGCAATTGGATGTGAGGACACTATATCCACTCTCAATCTCTGGCCTTCTCTATTTGCTGTCCGTCTAGACCCACAGTCAACTCTGCAATCGTAGAGAGGGAAAACTGAGATCTAAAATTACAACAGTAATGGCTTGTCACTTCAGCTGGTCGGGTGTTGAGAACTTCTCAGTGGCCCTTTGTAGCCTTTGCTGTGACCCAAAACTCTCCTCCTGAGTTCAGTGCTTAAACTCTGAGAATTGTGGCCCACCACAGCTGAATGAAAAGCTTAAATAATATTCCAGCTCTCCTGACCATGTGGCTGAAACTAAATAAACACATTTTTCTAATAAGTCCTGTTAAGTACATGGAATACACAAGCGTTTTGATTAACTATTAGTCATTTTTTAGTTATGGGCTTGATTAATGATCTTTAACTTGATATATGCGTGAATGCTGAATACATTAAAGAGGGATGAAAAAAGACTGGATTTGAAAACTTCATGACATTTGGGTCCAAATATCTGTCGAGACTTTAATTTGTCACTGCCAGATCTACAGAAATGTGCATGAACATGCTGAAATATTTGAATGAATAAATGAATGAATGAATGAATGAATGAATGAATGAATGAATAAGAAAAGGAGGACTGACCGACTGACTAAATGAATGAATGAAAGAATGAGCAAATGAGAACTGAATGAATGAATGAATGAATGAATGAGGACTGAATGAATGAACAGACAAGTAAATGAATGAATGAATGAATGAATGAATGAATGAATGAATGAATGAACAAAGGAGGACTGACTGACTGACTGACTAAATGAATGAATGCATGAGCAAAAGAGCACTGACTGAATGAATGAATCAATGAGGACTGAATGAATGAGCAAAGTAGGAATGAATGAATGAATGAATGAATGAATGAGCAAAGGAGGACTGAATGAATGAACAGACAAGTATATGAATGAATGAATGAAACAGAAAAGGAGGACTGACTGACTGAATGAATGAGCAAAGGAGGAATGAATGAATGAATGAATGAATGAATGAATGAATGAATGAATGAATGAGTGTACAAATGAACAAACTGAATGAATGAATGAATGAGCTAATGAATGGACCAAAAAACCAACTCATGAGTGTGCAAACGAAAAAATTAACATGACTAAATGAATGAATGAATGAATGAAGAGATGAATGAATATAAGAACAGATTAATGAACATTAAATGAATGAATAAATTAATGAGCACATTAAATTATGTACAAATGAACAAACTGTTGAATGAACAAAATAATGAATCATTAGATTAATAAATAATAAATAAAATAATATTAAAAAAAATAAAAAATAAAAGCTGCTCAGCATGTGCATCTGGATTTTCACTATACGAACTGTCTTTGTGCACAAGCCCACTATACACAGACAAACACATCTGTCCTTCATGAAGAGCACAGCATGTCTTGATGCTTTTGTATATGTGAACCTGACCCGTATTTGAATGAGGACACTGGACAATGAAACGAGCTGAATGAAAGAATGACAGTGAGCGACAGAAAATGAGACAGTGCAGCTCAACTGTCCTTAACCTCACTGTGCCGACACGCTGCATCACCATGGAAACAAAAGAGCCTTTAAAAATACATGTGAACACAAGAAAACTATGCCTTGAAAAATGATAGAGATGGAGGACTTAGAGCTCAGTTTCATTACTTCACTGCATTCTGCTTTCTAAATATCATATTCATAAATACATTTCTCAAATCATTACTGAAAACTGAGAAGTGTGAAAAGCAAACAACAAGAAAACAACTTTCACCTAAAGGTGCGTTCACACTGACTTCTGTTTAATTAATCTTTGTAGCCAAAATCCAGCCATTTTAATAGGTATCCAAATGACTGGGAATTTCTCCGAAGGGAAAAATATCTCCCCACAAAGATTTTGCATAAGGTTCAGTTGGTAATGTGAATTACCACACAGATCAACAGAAAGCAGCTTGGTTTGAAATTGACATACATCACCACACTATCGACAATAGGCAATGTACCTTTTCTGCCCTCAAATTTCTGCTCAAATTTCACACATAGAATGAATCTTGGATCTGGTATGGAATGCTGATTGGTCACTACAGCATAACTGTTTTATAAAAGCAGTAAGGCACTTGAGGCTGTGTTATAGTATCAATATAATATAAAAAAGTGACCTTTCTCACTATAGTATCAAAATAAGCCTTCTTATGTCTTTTTTCTTTAAAGGAATATTCCAGGTTCAATATAAATTAAGCTCAACTCAAACTTACTGCACAATGAAAGTAAATGCACTGTAAAATTGTTTTCACAGTTGTAAATAAAGCAATTACTAGAGTGTGAAAATAATATTTCAGTCTTTCTACTTGAAAATTTTACATTTAATTCAATGTGTTTCTAGACTTTACTAACAATTTATGAGTATAAATAGTTTCAAAGTAATCACTTTTTCACATTCATGTACATAATTTTTTTGAAGCTTACAATTTTACAAAAAGCACGGTCCCACTTTATATTAGGGGGCCTTAACTACTATGTACTTACATTTAAATTAATAATTTGGTACAATGCACTTAGTGTGTACATACATGTTTTTACATTGTACTTATATTTTAAAACCACCTGCATGTAATTACATCTGTAATTAATTTCTGTAATTACATTTATAATTACACTTGTTGACTCATCCCTTACACCTTAACCAACCCTTAAACCTACCCATACCACCAAACCTGTGCTCAACTTTACCTGTATCCCACCTCAATAGCAGCAAAAGTGTTTTGCAATACAATAAGAACACAATAAGTACATTGTATTTATTTTTTGATGTAAGTACAAAGTAGTTAAGGCCACCTAATATAATGTGGGACAAAAAACACATACTGTACAATAATTGTTCGTTAAAACTTGTACATTTGAGCTGCAAAGCTGTAAAAATCATTTTTATGGTTGCTTTTAGAGTTGTAATGGCGATCAAATTGTAAAATTGGAAACTGAAATCATGTTAACGCACATATTCTTTTATAGCTTGAAACATTGAGCATTCTAAAGTTTACAAACTGGTCCAATTCACTTCTATTGTAAATGTCTCACTGTAACCCAGATCAAGTGAAATTATGTGTTTGTGCCATTGATTGAGAATCCAGAATATTCCTTTAATTGTCACTGATACTGAACTCAAACACTATATTGCCTCAACATAATGGTTTGTATACAATAAAAATAAACCATAACCATCTTTATTTACTATAGAAGTCTAGTGTGCTATTAAAGGCACTAGGCCAGCATGTGTACTCTCCCATCTAACAGAAAAAAATGGGAAAGAGCAACAGGAGGGAAAGGGGTTTGTCTGGTAAGCTGATGAGAGAATCAGGTGCTGAGTCGTCTGGTGACATAATATGATATAAAAGCCATCTCATCCCAGACTGCTTTCTCCCTTTCTCTCTCTCTCTCTCTCACTCCAATATGACTGGAAACGTGAGCCACTGCGACAATCGATTTTCCAGCTAGCCCTTCCTGCCTTTTTTTCTCCCTTTCTTTGCAAAGAAAAAGAAGCAAAGCGTGTTTTTGATTTAGCATCTCAATATGTGGCGGCAGGGCACGAGCTATAGAGGGAGAGATCACCTTGCCATTCCTATTAAGTTCTCACATAGCGGCAGGCACTGACGCAGCAGGCGAGCGGCCCGTGTGATTTTGTATGATTACTTTATTATCAATTTGCTCCGGATGCACCAGTAAATATCCTAGTGATATAGTAGCACAGGCTAATAGCCTGTAAATGTCTGTTTGATATGAATGAAGCCGGAATGATGGAGTGATGTTGCGGCGTATCTGTTGTGGCAAGTCTAACTGCTCGTCTATCCAATCCAAATAGCCGTGGAAAGTGACGGTCACTCGCAATTTGAAAAGTGGGGCTTCACTGGAGTCATCAAGCAAAGGCTCTTGAGAAATACATCTATCAGTTCTGATAGAAGCTTACAGAGAATGAGTGTGTGTGAGAGAGACAGAGAAAGAAAGAGTGAAAAAGGAGAGGCAGGCAGTGCCTTTGCAGTTTAGATGTGTCTGTCTGGATGCAGTGGCCAATCGCCATTAAATCCCATAAGCTCATAAGACATTTGAGACACTTAAAATATGCAGTTTAGAAAATTATAAATATTGCCTTTTCTTGGAGTTACTGGATTAAAAAAATCATTAAACATTAAATAATGATGCACTGAAATTTCGGGAACTGAAAATATTCAGTCAAAATAGCAAAAAATATTAGTGTTTAATTAGCGCTTCTCTGATGACATTTTTTAACGGTGTTAGTGTCTATTTCATGCACATAACGTGGATAACTTCACGGGGACCAAAAATTATGCTAGAGTAGCAATATGTAAAATATAATTTTAGCTGAATTTTATGTAAAATAAATATATAAAAAAGTTATAGTGAAAAGGCTCGTTGCCAAGAATTTTTAATATGATGTTTAATTCATCACCTGAAAAGATGACACTATGAACAGCATAATGTTTAATTACTCAAATCTCTATTTTCAGTTTAAGTTTAAAGGGATCACCCAAAAATTTAAATTTGATGTTTATCTGCTTACCCCCAGGGCATCCAAGATGTAGGTGACTGTTTCTTCAGTAGAACACAAATGAAGATTTTTAACTCAAAACGTTACAGTCTGTCAGTCATATAATGTCAGTCAATGGGCTCCACGACTTTGAGAGTCAAAAAAACATACACAGACAAAACCAAATTAAACCCTGTGGCCAAATTAAACACTCCTAATTGAGATAGAGTAGGTAGAGTGTCAATGGTCCATTTGAGAGATAGGTGGCGGTAATGCACTTATAAGTCTGCGATCTGCCGTAAAGCAAGAAGAAGAAGACGTGTCACACGTAGGCTGTTGTGTGAACGCGCTCAGGACAGCTGGACCGTGCGGCGGATCAGAGGTAAAAAACTATATAAACACTGTTCAGTTTCTTGCACAGAGCGATCATTTCATGTCTTCAGACCTCAATGTATCGTCACGAGCCGCAGGGTTTAAGTTGGTTTTGTCTGTGTATGTTTTTTTTTGGTAACACTTTAGATTACAACCCGCAAAGAACTACGTAAGTATACTGAATTTACAGTGTACGTTTCTGTAATTATAGTGTACCTATAAAGAACGTACGTGTAGGTATAAGGGAACAATGTGTTACGTTTGGGTAATAAGGGGGTAACAACCAGATATGCAACCTGCAAATAATTGCATAAGTAAACTGAAGTTGCAGCGTAACTTTTTTGTAAATATACTGTACCTCCGTGTAGGTATAGGGGAATAATATGGCGACGTTTGGGGAATAAAGGGGTAACAACCTGTAAAATTACAAATCATTTATACTGTAAGTATTTTGAAACTAAGGGGTACCTATTCTAATATTACGTGGTATGGCCTAAACAATAATCTTATGTTTGGGAGTGATTTAGAAAGACAATATTCTTTGTATAATTTTATACTGGTATTTTATTATAAGCCTAGGTATTTTTAACCATTCTATTATTAAAGGAAACATGATGATTACTGAACAACAAAACTGGACATCTAGTGAAATGAGTTAAGGAGTTTCTGCTATGACTTCTAATTCACAAGTCAGCTTACCTTATGAAATCTTATTTGTCGATCTCAGCATCATCTCGAGTCACAACAACAACTTCCAAACACCATCACCAAATAACTTTGCATGATATACCATCAAGGTTCAAAGCAGCTTAAAACAAGCTTACCTCTTTCCAGCTGTTCACAGAAAACAAAATGCATGATACAACATTTGTTTTTCAGTGGATGTATACAGTGATGCTTTTATAGCAAAAAAATAAATAAATAAATAAATAATAATAATAATAATAATAATAATAATAATAATAATAATAATAATAATAATAATAATAATAATAATAATAATAATAAAGGATTTAGTTTGGCCATTAAACAATTAAATTAAAACTAGTGCAATATTTTCTCTGTAATTACTGTGCAAATATACACTTGTTCAACTTGTTATTCCATGTAGTTACAGGGTAAATACAACATTTGCGGGCTGTAAATTAAAGTGGTGGTTGTTCCCCCCTTATTCCATGTAGTTACAGGGTAAATACAACATTTGCGGGCTGTAAATTAAAGTGGTGCTTGTTCCCCCTTATTCCATGTAGTTACAGGGTAAATACAACATTTGCGGGCTGTAAATTAAAGTGGTGATTGTTCCCCCTTATTCCATGTAGTTACAGGGTAAATACAACATTTGCGGGCTGTAAATTAAAGTGGTGATTGTTCCCCCTTATTCCATGTAGTTACAGGGTAAATACAACATTTGCGGACTGTAAATTAAAGTGGTGCTTGTTCCCCCTTATTCCATGTAGTTACAGGGTAAATACAACATTTGCGGGCTGTAAATTAAAGTGGTGCTTGTTCCCCCCTTATTCCATGTAGTTACAGGGTAGCTACAAGTAGCTACAACAAATTGCTCTAAAACGATTGTTTATACAGTAGGTCATACATTATATATCCGGTAATATATCAGTAAACATGGTGACTGTTTTATTTAATTCAAATATTATCTGAAATTTGGGTTTTTAAATTAAAATCATACACAATGACAACAGTAACAACACAGGCAACAAATAATAAAAGATAAAAATTTATTACATCAGTTCAGAAAAAGCAAAGCAACTCCATACTTATACAGCTTATACAGTTAAACCAAATTCTTTTGAAAAGTTTAAGAACAAAATTAAGATTTTGTTCATGTTTTTCACCCACTGACGAACTATTATGGCCAAACCATCACGTCAATAAACATACAGTAATGAACACTGAAAGTCAGTATTAAACTATGTATTATAGCGAACTGACTTTGATTTTACCGTGGTGATCCACGTCCTCAATCCACGTCCACCATTTTGACTAACGTTACTTCAGTTCCCGGCTTTACTGCTCAATGTTGTGAGAACATACTCAGACAAAACTCTCCAGTTTTAAAAAAACACATTCCAGTCAGTTTCAAAAATCTCTCTCCTCTTCGCTTCGTTTAGTTTTCTTGTATTTTCGACACATATTCCTGTCATGAGCACCACAAACACAGACAGACTCATCTCAAGCGCCATTCCAGCTGTTTCCAGTTCCCGATCAGCACATTCACTGCTCCAGCTTTAAACGAATACAGTTTCAAAGTTTCCCTCGTCTGCGCTTCGATTATTTTTTTCCTATTTTCCACACGTTTCCATCTTCAGCACTGCAGACACGGATTTCGTCGCACACAGAACCGTTCGCGTTTGAACCTCCACATTCCTAACCAGGGTTGCCAGGTTTTCACAACAAAACCCACCCAATTGCTACTCAAAACTAACCCAATCGCGTTTCAAGAGGGGTTCCCCAGTAAAAATTCGCCGGGAAAACCGCTGACTTGGCAACACTGCTCCTAATCCAGGACCGTTGGGTTACTTTTATTACTGATATCAACCCAAATTGGGTCAAATCAAGTCAGCTTCCTAACCCAACAGTCTCAACCGAGCGTTTGGATTGAAACAATAACCTAGCGTGTTTAAAAAGTAGGCCTACACAGTGTATGTTTTTGCTAAATCGCTTACAAATATAAGATTGTTGTATAGCCTACATATCACGTAATATTAGAATAGGTACCACTTAGTTTCAAAATGCTTACAGTAGAAATAATTTGTAATTTTACAGGTTATTACCCCTTTATTCCTCAAACTTCACATATTATTCCCTTATACTTACACGGAGGTACTGAATAGGTACACTATAATTACAAAAAAGTTAGACTGTAAATTCTGTTTACTTACGCAGTACGTTGCGGGGTGTAATCTAAAGCGTTACCTTTTTTTTTCTCTCAAAGCCCAATGACTGACATTATATCACTGACAGACTGCAACGGTTTGAGTTAAAAATCTTCGTTTGTGTTCTACTGAAGAAACAAAGTCACCTACATCTTGGATGCCCTCTTGGATGCCCTTGGGGTAAGCAGATAAACATCAAATTTTCGTTTTTGTGTGAACTCTCTTTAAGGCTTTTTGATTAAATAAAAAAAAAAAAACTGGTGTTTCTGTAAAAAATAATAATAATAATAATAATAATTTGGAGCATCACTACTAATGAAATTACTTTCCTGCATAATCAGACTTTCATTTTTCACTTGGCAGATGATAAAACAGGTAAAAAAAAAAAAAAAAAAGTCCCACTGAGAAGTGAAATCTAGAGACCAGACTATCATTGAGACTACTTTGAACAGTAAGCAACCACCTAGCAACCACTCAGAACACCCTAGCAACCACATAACATCTTCCATAAAATCATTTACAACCACACAACAACACCCATAGAAACCATCCATAATAGTGTAGCAACGTTAAACAAACAAAATGGCAGGGACTTTTGTTTGTTTGTCCTTTTCTTTTTTTTTTTTCTTTTTTACTTTCTTTCTTTCTTTTCTCATGCTCCTCTCATTTTCCCCTTTTTTTTTTCTCTGGGTCATGTAGAGCTTTAAGGCAGCTCTGTTGGAGGTTTTTCTAACATATGTATTTTGATCGCTTTAAACTCATTCATCAGACTCTAACCCTGGCCTCTTTGAACGCAAAACGGCAAATAAAAGAAACTTTTTAAGAGCGTGATGATTTTCTGAGAGAGAAAAACCACTAATTACCACAAAACCAAAAACGTTCATCTCTGGCGATGTAAACTGGCACAGACTTAAAAAAAAAAAAAAAAAAAAAAAAAACCTCCAAACAACACGCATTGACAGTGGCTCTGTGAAAATCTGCTCTCTGGCCCAACTCATGAGTCATACTGACCGATAAAAATGCAGTCCTGGGGAATGCTTTGTAAATGATATAGCCTGCTCAGAAAAGGTCTTTAAATCTGCTGCCTGTAACTCAAACCCGACTGCTGGTTTCTGTGGTTCATGTCGGTAATTCTTCCCAATGGGCAGAAAAGTGATATTTTGCTGCCGTAGGGGGAATGCCCTTGTCACCACAAACCCATCTTACCCCTGAAACGCTCACATATACACTCACACACAGCCTAGTGCTGAGAAAACAGTCTCTTTCATAATATGTCAGATCACACATGGGCAAAGCGTTCTGTCATTCCCACCTACGTGTTAGCGCACCTGATAAAAGTGCTATAGCTCCACACAGACCCGCAGTTCTCGCACAGCAACTTGATCCCTCGCACTTCACGGCTCCCAGAAGCTCCAGCACCTGCTGCATTGTTTCACATGTGCCCTGAATGCAGAAGTAGAGCCACGTCAAACTCGCACTTTTGAGGAGATATGGCAAACTCTCCGTGAAAATCTGCTCATGCCTGGTGTTCTCTGTGATCATGTGTGTATAAAAATAAGGACAAAAAGCCCTGAACACAATATCACTGTCAGATTCAATTCAGGACATGGCCTGTGGTGTCAGAACCCATAAATTAAAGTGAATCGGTTTTGTTATGAGTTCTGTTTCCAATGAGGACCAAAAATTGCAGTAACCTCTTTAACTTAACTTCTTTAAGTTTCATAAACAATTTAAATATCTAATTCTTTAGAAATGTTTTTTTTTTTTTTCCACTGTAGAAAAGGTAAACTTTTCATACACTGTAAAGATGTATGTTTTACATGAAAATACTATTTCAGTGTTTTTACTTCAAAATTTCAGATGTAATTAAATGTTTCTTGAAATTTTTAATAGCCATTTCTGAGTAAGAATGAGTTCACCACCATATTTGTTCAGTGTCGGAAGGAAATCAGCATATTTGCGATGGCATTAGGAACTCTCTAAAGAACCATAACTAATTTAAGAACTATACAGTGCCGTGAAAAGGTTTTTGCCCTCTTCCTGTTTTTTTTAAATTTTTTGCATATTTGTCACACTTAAAAGATTCAGATCATCAACTAATTTTAATATTACACAAAGATAACCCGAGTAAATACAAAATTCAGTTTTGAAATGATGATTTCATTTATTATGGGAAAAAAGCTGTCCAAACCTACCTGGCCCTACGTGAAAAAGTAATTGCCCTCTAAATCTAATAATTGGTTGTGCCATCCTTTGCAGCAACAACTGCAATCAAGCATTTGCGATAACTAGCAATGAGTCTTTCACATCGCTGTGGAGTAATTTTGGCCCACTCTTCTTTGCAGAATCAGGGCTCCAGACTAACTATTTTTACTAGGAGCACTGTAGCCCCTGACTGAAAATTTTTAGGAGCACAAACAGAAAATTTAGGGGGCACACCTTGAATCAGCCTGCAATGCAATCATTCACATATTTTCCCTATTTTAACTGTATTACTGACAAATGCTTTGATAATAAATAGACTTAACTCATAGAGATTACAATATTCTTATTCTTTCAATATGCAGTATTCTTTTAATTTCAGAGAGATATGACAAATATATATATGATATGATAAAATTACTATTGTTTTGCATTAATAAGTGCAGTTACGAATAATATTACATGTTAATTTATTGTTTATTTCATGTTTATACACATTTGACAGTAAAGCACTAAGCTTGAGTTGGGAAGCTTACAAAATGTATTTTATTAACAACAGCAACATGCGCAAAATCTAATTTTTATGTAGAAAAGATATATATTGTACTCTTATTAAATGTACCATTATTCTTCTATAGTCTTATATGAAACTGACCAACAACTTCAGTGATTATGTGTGATTTAGTCGCAAATTGAAGAAAAGTTTGTTTTTCAAAGCACACTGTTACGTTTTTTTACTTCATAAACAAAAGAGAGCGAAACTCTGACAAAATCTTATTTCTTGATGATTTGATATTTTATAATAGTGATTTTATAATTGTTATTTTATAATTTCAAAATATAAAGAGAAAAATATAAATGAATGACTAATAAGCCAATAAGTGCTTCTCTGCTGCCATCAACAGGTTATAATGGTAATTTGATGCATTTTTTAATTTTACATGTTGTAATTTTACAAGTGTTTGTTCACGAGAGTATATTTTGGTCATCCAGTTGAAAATAACATTCAAATTGGATCATTTAGGAGCTTTAAAGTACTGGAAACAGTTATGTGAAATGCTTGTAAGTCATTGAAAATTGCTTGAATTTCTCTCTCAAAAGGCTGTACAAACCCTGAAATGAATAATGTAATAACATTCGACTCTTTCTGCCAAAACACCATGGTTACAGTTATTGTTACTGCTTCTGGTTTTCTATGTCAGCGCTGTTTGATCTGTTTATAACAGAGATTTCTGTGTAGAATTTGAATGCTTCTCAGTAAATCTCGCAGCAACCTTTATTCATTCTGCGGCAAATTCAAACGCTTCTCACTGGATCTCGCAGCGCTGTGCTGTAACAGTGCCGCAAAATCAACTTTGGTTCCCGAGGAAAGCTGTTCTGAGCTCGGACTAGTTTGTTTGCATCGCAGTCCGAGCTGTTAAACAGTCAGTTTCCACTGCGCAGCACAAATGAGTAGCAGGATTTTGTTACGCTTTTGTTTCGTTTGCCGTTTGATGTTTCTCATATGCGACAGAAATGGCAGCGCGAGTTGAACAACGCGGTGGTCACGCCAGTGCGACCACACACAAAATTTACTCGCAGCGGCAGAAAGATCGCAGTCGCAGTCTGAAGCCCTGAGAATTGTTTTAATTCAGCCACATTGGAGGGATTTCGAGCATGAATGGACTGTTTAAGGTCATGCCACAGCATCTCAATCGGATTTAAGTCCGGACTTTGATTTGGCCACTCCAAAACCTTAAGTTTGTTTTTCTTGAGCCATTCAGAGGTGGACTTGCTGTTGTGTTTGGGATCATTGTCCTGCTACATAACCCAAATGCGCTTCACCTTGAGGTCACAAACTGACGGATGGACATTCTCCTTCAGGATTTTCTGATAGAGTGCAGAATTCATGGTTCCATCAATTATGGCAAGTCATCCAGGTCCTGAAGTTGCAAAGCAGCCCCAGACCATCACACTACCACCACCATGTTTGACTTTTGGTATGATGTTCTTTTTATGAAATGCTGTGTTGGTTTTATGCCAGATGTAACAGGACACACACCTTCCAAAAAGATCAACTTTTGTCGCATCAGTCCACAGAATATTTGCTCAAAAGTCTTGGGGATAATCAAGATATTTTTGGCAAATGTGAGACGAGCCTTTGTGTTCTTTTTGGTCAGCAATGGCTTTTGCCTTGGAACTCTCCCATGGATGCCGTTTTTGCCCAGTCTCTTTCTTATTGTTGATTCATGAACACTGACCTTAATTGAGGCAAGTGAGGCCTGCAGTTCTTTAGCTGTTGTTCTGCGTTCTTTTATGACCTCCTGGATGAGTCGTTGTTGCGCTCTTGGAGTAATTTTGGTAGGCTGGCCACTCCTGGGAAGGTTCACCACTGTTAAAAGTTTTCTCCATTTGTGGATAATGGCTTTGACCGTGGTTCGCTGGAGACCCAAAGCCTTAGAAATGGCTTTATAACCCTTTCCAGACTGATACATGTCAACTATTTTGTTTCTCATCTGTTCTTAAATTTATTTAGATCGCGGCATGATGTGTTGCTCTTTAAGCATGCTTCACTTTGTCAGACAGGTTCTATTTAAATGATTTCTTGATTCAACAGGTCTGGCAGTAATCAGGCTTGGGTTTGGCTAGTGAAATTTAACTCAGCTTTCTAAAATAATGTGGTTAATCACAGTTCTTTCATGATTTAACAGGAGGGGGAATTAATTTTTCACGTAGGGCCAGGTAGGTTTGGACAGCTTTTTTCCCTTAATAAATGAAATCATCATTTAAAAACTGCATTTTGTATTTACTTGCATTATCTTTGTGTAATATTAAAATTTGTTTGATGATCTGAATCTTTTAAATGTGACAAATATGCAAAAAAAAAAAAAAAAAAAAAAAAAAAAACAGAAAGGGGGCAAAAACCTTTTCACAGCACTGTATATAGTGAAGTAAAAATTGTTTATGAATAGAGGTTTTAGTTTAACCTGCGGTGCAAATTCGGTTCTCATTTTCCTGTCTGCCTTTCCCTTTCTGCAAATTAAGATTTAAAAACCAAAGTGAAAATGCACAAGATTGTATCACATGAGAAAACTACGGTTTATTCAGTTATTAAGTGCCGCTTTAGATAAAGACTGCAACTACTCCTCATAATGTTCATATCAGCAATAAAACTGACACAAAACTTTGTGTGTCTTTATGGAGCTCTGCTAAATATCCCCAGTGCCTCAGAGGCAGTAATAATCTCCCGTCTCTTTTCCACATGGCCACAGATTCCCACAACCCCCCACATGCCCCGTGAGGTCAGATGAGCATGGCAGGTATGCAGCCTTGGGCTGGGCTCTCATTGTAAATATTGGCCTTATCTCTTCTCTGTTTGACTTCAGCATCCATTCATCTCCCTAACCGTTACTGGCTAAATACCTGCCATTTTCGTGAGCTGCACAAGCATCTCATAGACTAAAAATGGTCCCAGCAGGCAGATACCTGTTAAACTTTCACTCGCAGTCTCTCTTTAGAGGGGTAAAGTCAGAAGATCTAAGAGTTTGTATCATGAACCTTCATGTGATTTATCAGCAGCGAGGGGTGAACCACCATGTCTGTGCCCCCACATGCATATGATTTAAGATCGGACCACCAGCTAAGCTCTGCTCTAACTTTATCTTAATTTCATCTCTAATGGGATGAATGTGATCTATCTGGAATAGAATCTATCAAAATTTAATTTATCTCCATTCCATCCTCAACAATATGGTGGCCCAGAGGTGCACAACACAACAAAATCTCCACAACACAATGGAAACAAGCCACAACAACTAAATTAGCACAACACAACCAAATTAGCACAACACAACCAATACAAGCCACAACAAAATAGAAACAAGACACAACACAATGAAATTAGCACAACACAATGGAAACAAGTCGCAACACAAGCCATAACAATGAAATTTGCACAACACAGCGGAAACAAGCCACAACAACTAAATTAGCACAACACAACCAATACAAGCCACAACAAAATGGAAACAAGACACAACACAATGAAATTAGCACAACACAATGGAAACAAGTCGCAACACAAGCCATAACAATGAAATTTGCACAACACAGCAGAAACAAGCCACAACAACTAAATTAGCACAACACAACCAAATTAGCACAACACAACCAATACAAGCCACAACAAAATGGAAACAAGACACAACACAATGAAATTAGCACAACACAATGGAAACAAAATGCAACACAATGGAAACTAGTTGCAACACAACGAAATTAGCACAAAACAAAGGAAACAAGCCGCAGCACAACAAAATTAGTACAACACAATGGAACAAGCCACAACACAGAAAAATGAGCACAACACTACGAAATTAGTCCTACGTTGTGTTGTGGAGATTTTGTTGTTTTGGGAACTAATGGGCCACTGTACAACAACCTCCTCCACAAGAGATTTTCAAACTTTTTGATGGCAAAGACCCCAAAACTGATGATTCCCTCATAAGAGACTCACTTCCTAAAAACAATAATTGGCTTTTATAGTGTCACTGTAGTGAAGCAAATTAATAAAACATTTAATTAAGATTGAATAATTAACATTTAAGTAGCACCACCCTGGGGCTCCCTAACCAAAGTTTGTAAAGCAACACAACTGTGAATTAACAAATGACTACATGGCCAAATGAATAAATGAACAAATTAGCACTTTGCTATCTGTTTCTTTAATATGCTGGGGAAGCCTGATGAGAAAGTGAGAACTGATTTGTGGCAGCTGGTGTTTGTATTTTGTTCTTCATGAGGGGATGCAGCTCACTGTGAGGAAGAATGCAACGAAGAACAAATGTCACTGAATGAGCATGTGAAGACAATTAAACTGCACAATCAGGGAGGGTCTGCAATGAATGGAGAAACCAGAGTGATGTCAGAAGACATTAACATGGACAGGATATCAGTCTCCAGCTGAGGAAATGACATTAGACTACAACTGCTCCGATACATCAGGTTCATTTCCGCGACTAAAGGGCTTAACACAGAGTTTAATTAGTATAACAGGTCAAGATTTATATCGAAACACAACAACAGGGACAAATTCCGTATTAAGACACAATCTCCATTGATGGCAATTGCATCTGAGAGTCTTATCAGTCACCTTGACTCTTTAACAGTATAACCAATGCAGTTTAAGACAGTGCTCTCTGTTTTCTTAAGCAATGATAGAGCAGGTTATCTCATTGCGGCAGCCTTGGCTAATCGAATTCAGAGCACCAGATACAATCAGCTCAGTGTGTCACTAGATTAGTGGGGCTTTACGCATGTGGTCGCTCTGGTAACGGAGGAGTGGGCTTCCTTCCTGATGAGCACACAACATCAGCACTGTGTATCAAGAGATAAAAGAGAGATAAAGAGCCTTGAATCTATTTATCAGGAGGAAATGAGCGAGTTGGAGTTGATGGGGATTTGTTCCTGATCAGCCGTGCATCAGGTGCTCCTCAGAGAGAACGGAGATCTATTAATAAGATGCATGTGGAAGGATGTTTGATTGAGCCTTCTTGTTGTTTGTCTGACTATCTTTTTTGGTCCTTTCCTATTTTGCCATTTTATCTCATTGTAGAAGGACGTAAACACAAAGGCTGTATGTTTTGGAATGGAATACCAGTAGTCTGAACAAATACTGAGCCAAGAAATAGAAACAATCAAAAGTCAAGTCAAGCATGATGCATTGTGGAAAACAGTATTCATTGTAGTGTGCTTTACATACAATCCTGCATACTAGGTATGCATACACACAATGTACACAACATATACTGCAGAAATCAGTTGAGTAGTATGATATTCCAAACACACACAAACACACACACACACAAGCAAGAACATAGAGACACATACAGTCACACTCATAGACTGTTCTCTAGTGCCTTAATTGCAAAGTCATACTGCCTGCTGATCCAAGTCGAGCAAGCGAGTGAATCAGTGGAGTGGAAGCAGAAACCACATGACCAGTTTGGCCACGTTCCACGCAGGTAGATAGGCAGCAAGCTCATGGCTCACTAACACGCTGCATTTCCTCAGAATGCAGAAGAACAGCCTGAGGAATGTGTTTCCAAAAAAGAATCCTCCCGGATATAGAAAGATCTTCTCTCTTCTAAGCTTTGCCGTTCACATGACCTCGGCCAGCTCCATCAGCTGACCCCAAACTAACTACCCTTCCTCCCACTCCTCTTCCTCCTTCTGTGCCTCTCAGGAACACAACAGTATTGGGAAACTCAAAGAAACAGAGCTTAACAGAAGAAAAATCTAAAGAGAAATCCCTGGTCTACTGTATAATGCATTATAAGCATGACTATCTCCAAATCCAAGAATATTTTCACATCATTTTGACAAATCCAACCCCAAGCTTTGAGAAACAGTGCATACAGGTGGTGGATCAGAGGAGAAATTACCACTACTACATACTTGAAAGGTAAAGAACAACACTAAGCAGTTTAAAGTTTCCATCGCACTCTCACTTTTCATGTTTCTGGCCGATTTCCAGCAAGTGTAAACCTCTTACACAACATGAGAGACATGAAAGCGAAAACATTGGCGGTCACGGGAGTCAATGCTGCCCCCATCATAAACAACAGCTCAGGGAAAACAATAATCTGGATCTGGTCCAAACAGGTGCTGATCGTTTCCAACCGTCAGCAGTGACTGATCTGAAGGAAAGCACTTTTACGGCCTTATGGTTATGGTTTCATTATGTCTTTTAAGGCTTTTTTAATCGGCTTCCAGCTTATCACTGACTATCTAGAGCGATGGAGATAAATAAAGATGCTCTTTTGTATCAGTTCCAGCTGAGGAGAAGAATAAAACTTCAAACACAAAAGTTGCACATGGGTTTTTGTCCTCTCTGGAACATATCTTGAGGGGGAGGTGTATACTCTCAATTGGCATGAAATGTACATATACCCTGTGGAAAATCCAATGAAACCCTGTTTAAGTTGGTAGCTAGTTCTACATGGTTTCTAGTTGGTCCAAACTGAGCACAACTCAGTTCTGGTTTCAACCTAGTACACCAACTTCACTGGTAAACCAATTTGGACCAGCAACATATCGATCTTGTTCAAAAACCATCTTGATTACCTTTTGCTGGTATGACTTGGTTTTCCAGTAAGTGGTGTTTTCCAGCAGTGCAACAAACAAAATATGACATGGTTATACATGGTAAAAAAATTTTTTAAGAGGACCCACATACAAAAACTGATAAGCTATACATATGCAGGCCTGGAGACACTACTACTGTTTTATCTTTCAGTCAATATATTATGCTCTCTTAAGAAGACAAGAAAAGACTGGAAGACTGTTGTCTGGAAGCTGTGGGAAGATGAAGGTGGCATCAAAGTATCTCTCCCACAGTGTCAGATCACACAGCGCTCCGGATGACCCTGCCGTCTATCTGTAAGTGTACACCGGCAAATACCACTGAGAGAGACGAGAACACAAGATCACCCTGACACTCGACTGAAACAGCAGTTTGTATTTCATCAAAGCTGACACAGAGACTTTGAAGTCAAATTTCATAAAAGCATAACACATACAGTGCAGTTTATGTGCAACTTACTCTCTGGGAATGCGTGTTCTTGTTGTACAGGCCAATCGAGTTAAGCCAGTAGCAACAGGAACCGTCTTCAGTTTAGCAGTAAAACATGATACTAAACGCTTCACTGCAACGCTAATTCAAGAAAACAAACCTTTCTCACATTTGGATCCTGTGTTTCCTTTGAGACTTTGTGGAGATTCATGATTTCCTGTGAGACAGTGGGTTGTGGGAATGAGGACAGAGAAAGCATGGATGCAATCACAGCAGTTTTAAAGAAGAGTTTGCTAATAACTCCCCTACCCTCTCTCACACTCTCTCTGCCAGATGATATTGCATAACTATCATCAAACCAGTTCTCAATGTGGGAATGTCAATGACCATACCAAGGAAGAGCTTGTTTTAAGCCAGCTATAGATTTGTCTGCTTGTCTATGATTGTGAATGTAGGACAAAGTGTATTTGTCCAGCCATAAGCAAAAGGATCAAAGCCTTCTATCTTATCATCAGCCACCTGAATGGATATGGTGTATTCACATCACTCACATGCACATGACTAAGCAGAACCTGTGCTGCCCTTCTGGATGTACCCTTCTCTGCAGGACTGTGACATGCATGTTCCTCTTTTGACTCATTAGCGCAACAATCTGCACCATTTCACACTCCCTGTTAGGCTTCAAGGTGGCATTAGACACTTTCAAAATATTGTGTCTAAAAATGCCAGATCAACTTTCACAATTCCACCCAGGGGTTTTGAAAATTGCAGACCTGCCAAAAGACCAACAGCTGGAGATTAGAAGGGATGTCAGCAAATAAATCTGTGAGGCAGAAGAGGTTGAAAAACAAAACAGTACACTGGTGCACGGCATAGTTATTATCCAGGGCACTAACAACTAATAATAAACACAACAGTGCTGAATTCAGTAGCTCTAACAAGCTACTATGCTAAGAGACTCCAAGCTCTTCATGACCACAGATTAGATTTTAACACGGGGAAGAAAAAACTTTCCACAGACACTTTGGCAGAGGTGCTGGTCTTAAACAAGCAAACCTGGCATTTGCATCTTGACCTCGGAAAGAGAACAGACAGTGTGAACATCATTATGACTCTCTCTCTCTCTATCACCTCCCTAATTAAATAAACTCAAATGCAAAACTCAATGCATATTTGTAGCTTTGGGCAATCAGTGTATCATGGTTGGAGATCATAGCTAGGGGACTTGGGGCTACAAGAGTAATTAACCACAAACTTTGAAAATATCTACTCTGGCTAAAGGGTCAGTATTGTGTGTGGGATGCTTGTAAGAAACTACTTTCCACAATGCTCTCAAATTCTGAGAATCCAGTGGAAACACTGTTCCACAAAACCTATTAACCCCAATGATCTAGCAGAGCGGTTTTCAATGTCAGGACACGGTAAAGTTCAGGACAGGTTTAACAGGGAGGTGATGACTGCAATTGTAGGTACAACTTCTCAAGGAGGGGATAGATTCATCAGTCATAATTTTGACCAAGCCTCCGGCACACTCACACAGTATAGGCAGTGCACAGTAACATTTCCAGAAATTTAGTTACAGATTCAAAGAGCAAAAATGGCTCTCCGACTGTCTCAGGAGGAACAGAAGGAAGTGGAGACAGGGTCTCAAGTGAATAACCAGACTTAGGTCATGACATTATGTTGACCTGCACCCAAACTCTTGGAGAGCTGTTGGATTGGCTTTCATTTTCTGAATCTTTGGATTGGCTTCCTTTTTTCACTATACAGAACAGGAGTCAGACAAAAAGCTAGAGAATGTCTCTGTCTTGCTTTCTGCTTCTTATTTCTCTCTCACACACATTAAGAGTTCCCACCTGAGGGGCCCTGCGCTCAGACACTGTCCAAATAGGGCAGACATGTATTCGTGAGTCTGAGGAAATGCTGCCAAGCACAACAGTATAAAGTTTCAGCAGTCACCCTTGAGAAGCCGTCCACTTTTTCTCTAACCAAACCACCGGCAGCAACCTACATGACCCTGCTTCACTGTTTAACCAACACCCCTCAGTAGGTCATTTGAAGATGTTCTCTCCCTGATGTTTATACGAGTATGAATCTAAATGTGTATATCTATGTCAGTGTGCATAGATTATGCCCTGTCGCTCTTCTCCAGACAGGAAGGGCGATGTTTGGAGTGAAAGCAGCGGTTGCAGAGGCAGACAGTGTCTCTGAATCACGGCCCGAATCGTCAACGTTTGCTCACAGAGGATACCGCTGGGCCAGCATGAGGCCAAGGCCTTCACCTGACTTGCTCCTGTCCTCTTGCAGCTGTGTAAATACAGACTACGACACATTCGCTTGAATGCACATGGTACTGAGCGCTGCTCCGTTGGAAGCCCACATCAAAAAAAACCAGGTGGATTTTATAATAGTGTCTGCATGCAAGACATTTAGCCATTGTTGGATTTGGTTTATGCACACATAGATAGATAAATTTGTTAACCTTTGTTGAGACAGTCACACATACATCTGTATGTCTTTGTAAACACATCGCATGTAGATGCTAGAGAGCCTGTGATGCTGGTTTTCCAAATTTGATGAACTACTTAGGCACTGATTAGTTTTTGTGTTTAAGCCAGGTGCAGCTATTACATTTATATTCTCACAGTTATGAGCCTGAAATGTAGGAAATACACAGGGCTTCCTCCTGCATCTGACCTTCTTGTGTACAATCAGCCTTGGCTCAATTTGAACCCTTAAAGCCTCTTCTGAGGGAAGCAGACCACCCCTGAGTTTTACTACACCAAACGCTTAGAAAATCCAGACATTAGGCCTGGGCCAGGCAGCCCGAGATCAAATCAAAAACATCCGACACAAATGTTACTTTTTTTTCTGAGGAAGCCCAACACGGTTGTTAAATGATTCATTATGGACCGCTGTGGAGCAAAAGACTTCAGAGACCTGCCTCAGTCATAGATAAACCAACGTCAATCAGCAGGTGACCTTCATAAAGACAGCACTTAGCTGCTGAGAAACTGGACAGCTTAGGAATGGACCTTAAATGGTCATGTCATATAATCTATAGGCTCAAAGCCTGAGGAGGAGGAGGTTTACATTCCAAGCCATAAAGCTGTGAAAAAAGACAGCGTCCCTACTGACCAAGTGCGAGGGCAGTGAAGGGAGAGTGAGACATTGAATCTAAAGAGCAAAACCCAGAAACATGTGTACTCATCAATTACTCGCAACCTCTGGGAGAGTACTTGTGCAATTTTCAGTGTGGACAAATAGGCCCAAGGCCAAACTCTTCCTTCTGAGAGCCAGGCCCTTATGAACGGTTGCCAGTTGTATGAGAGAGATGAACATAATTCTCCATGTCACTGACCATCAACAAGTACAACAAATAGTTGAACAAATTTCCTAAATTATAGTCTTTACAGTAGTGGGAATGGAAGTCCTGTTGGAGCTATCAGTGGGGGATCGTGTTGGAGAGACCACAAATACAATCCTGGCTTAAAGCTGCCCGATAGCTTCACCAGTCTATGCGAGTCCCATGTAAGCGGTATACCCCTTAGTGCAGATCCGGTCCAATCCAAACATTCCTTAAGGAGCTGTCTGCCAGGGTTAAGACGTTTGGTCTCTCTCTATACCATCATCGGCCTTCTTAAAGTCTCGACAGAAGGCTTAGCTATTGGCGGATGGCTACCCTTGTCCTGGGTTCAATGGGTTCTCTGATCATTATTACAGGGTACTGTTGAGTCCCATCAAAGCCAGATCTCTATATTGTAGATCACGCAATGGCTAACCACAATAACAACCTTTCCTTTTTGTCCTCAATCAAGAGCATCACGTAAACCGAAGCCCAATCTGCTCTCCATTTCCTATGAGCAAGAGGAGATGAAAGATCAGGTGCATGTGGCATTCATGCTGCCTCTTGGCCAGACGTAAAAAAAAGTCCAGCTTTTGGCAAGCACACCTCTTCTTTCATCCCACCCAGCCTCCCCCACTGGACCCCTTGTCTCATTTTAATCCTTTCCTTTCAGGGTGCAACAGAAAGCTTATGGACCCAATATCTATTCATGCAAGCCATCTGAATACATTGTCGTCTTTGAGTCAGCGAGTTCATGGTGTTCGTCACCCTGTGGTGTTGACTAAGTCGGAATGAAGTAGGTCTAAAACAGAGGTGGGTCTATTTCCCAAGCTCGTTTGCATTACCTACAGCTATCATAAAAGATTGGCACTTTCTGGGCGGATTGTAAAATCAGTTAGCAAGACGGTGGTGGGCACGATACAATGTTAACTTTACTGCTAAAAGTGTACCTGGCAGCAAAGAGGCAGGATCTGAAGTAGAGTGCATCCAGAGTGGGTCTGCAGAAAAGAGTAAACAACTGGCCTATTAAAGCATAACTGCTTTCAGCCCGCAGCCAAGTGCTACTTCAGAGTATAAACCTGAGAAAACAAGCTCAGACCCACAAACACACTCACAACATATACATAAACAACGAAGGATCAGGGCAAGCCTCGCACGCTTGTAGTTCTTCTGTCTGCCAGGCAAAATTTTTAAAAACTATGACTACCCACAGTAAAATATTGTGCAAAAACGATGCTCCTCAGGTCCAAGTTTTAATGTTTGCCATCATACTCCTTTTCCATTTATGTGGGAGCAATTTGATTGGACCACCAGGAATACACATCCAACTTGTTGACTAATCATTAGACCTGCATGGAATCAAACGTAATTCCGTGCAAAGCTCTATAGAACTGGAACAAAATTTGACACCTCCCTTTGCTAATCTGATAAGAGTGCATTCAGCAATATAAACTCCTACTTTAACACTTTTTAAAACCACATCCCTTACAGAATTACACAATTTTTCAGCCCACAATCAACACAGACATGAATCTTTCTTTTAAAAATAATGCAGGGATCAAAAATAAAGATTTTTTTTTTTTCTGCTCGCCTAAAGGTAGTTCTATAACTTATCCTACTTTATTTTATTTATTTACAGGTGCATCTCAAATTAGAATGTTGTGGAAAAGTTCATTTATTTCAGTAATTCAACTCAAATTGTGAAACTCGTGTATTAAATAAATTCAGTGCACAAGTCTTTGGTTCTTTTAATTGTGATGAGTTTGGCTCACATTTAACAAAAACCCACCGATTCACTATCTCAACAAATTAGAATACTTCATAAGACCAATAAAAAAAACACATTTTTAGTGAATTGTTGGCCTTCTGGAAAGTATGTTCATTTACTGTATATGTACTCAATACTTGGTAGGGGCTCCTTTTGCTTTAATTACTGCCTCAATTCGGCATGGCATGGAGGTGATCAGTTTGTGGCACTGCTGAGGTGTTATGGAAGCCCAGGTTTCTTTGACAGTGGCCTTCAGCTCATCTGCATTTTTTGGTTTCTTGTTTCTCATTTTCCTCTTGACAATACCCCATAGATTCTCTATGGGGTTCAGGTCTGGTGAGTTTGCTGGCCAGTCAAGCACACCAACACCATGGTCATTTAACCAACTTTTGGTGCTTTTGGCAGTGTGGGCAGGTGTCAAATCCTGCTGAAAAATGAAATCAGCATCTTTAAAAAGTTGGTCTGCAGAAGGAAGCATGAAGTGCTCCAAAATTTCTTGATAAACGGGTGCAGTGACTTTGGTTTTCAAAAAACACAATGGACCAACACCAGCAGATGACATTGCACCCCAAATCATCACAGACTGTGGACACTTAACACTGGACTTCAAGCAACTTGGGCTATGAGCTTCTCCACCCTTCCTCCAGACTCTAGGACCTTGGTTTCCAAATGAAATACAAAACTTGCTCTCATCTGAAAAGAGGACTTTGGACCACTGGGCACAAGTCCAGTTCTTCTTCTCCTTAGCCCAGGTAAGATGCCTCTGACGTTGTTTGTGGTTCAGGAGTGGCTTAACAAATTCCTTGACACGTCTGTGTGTGGTGGCTCTTGATGCCTTGACCACAGCCTCAGTCCATTCCTTTTGATGTTCACCCAAATTCTTGAATCGATTTTGCTTGACAATCCTCATAAGGCTGCGGTTCTCTCGGTTGGTTGTGCATCTTTTTCTTCCACACTTTTTCCTTCCACTCAGCTTTCTGTTAACACGCTTGGATACAGCACTCTGTGAACAGCCAGCTTCTTTGGCAATGAATGTTTGTGGCTTACCCTTCTTGTGAAGGGTGTCAATGAATGTCTTCTGGACAACTGTCAGATCAGCAGTCTTCCCCATGATTGTGTAGCCTAGTGAACCAAACTGAGAGACCATTTTGAAGGCTCAGGAAACCTTTGCAGGTGTTTTGAGTTGATTAGCTGATTGGCATGTCACCATATTCTAATTTGTTGAGATAGTGAATTGGTGGGTTTTTGTTAAATGTGAGCCAAAATCATCACAATTAAAAGAACCAAAGACTTAAACTACTTCAGTCTGTGCGCAATGAATTTATTTAATACATGAGTTTCACAATTTGAGTTGAATTACTGAAATAAATGAACTTTTCTACGACATTCTAATTTATTAAGATGCACCTGTATCTTCCCTCTCTCTCTGTGGAAATGCACTTTATATATGCTAGGAATATCCATGTCTCATTAAATGATAACCTTTTTAAATAAATTTCTTTTTTCTCTAAAATTCTAATTTTTGTTACAAGAAGAAAAATTACAACAAGCTGGAAATTATACAGCTATAATGTAACGCCTTAAGTTCATAAAACTAACGGATGGTTTCAATATTATCACAAGTCATTTTTGCTAACTAATAAATGAATAAATAACTACATTTATGTATGTCAGCCAGCTAGGACAACATCATCTTGTTGAATCAGCAGAACTTGCAACATCAGTGCAGAACACACTGCAGAAAACATTGAGTTTACAATATTATACAGAGTTTACATGGCATCAAAAAATGGATGAACTTTTCATTGGCAACACAGCAAAGGCTTGAAACTCTCACACTTTCTCACATAGTTACTGTTGAGTCCTGTAAAATCATACAAAAAGAGACCTTCAACCATGGGGTAGTACATTAATTCACCCAAAGGTCACCTTTCTGTCGAGATGGTGCAATATCTTTCTCTTCCTTTGCCCGTCTCCCTCCCTCTTTTCTTTTTACACAATCTTTCTTTCTGCATATCTGTAATGCTGCACTCCAGCATCCTGTTTTTATGCAACTCTCAGCAAAACAGGCTTCGGCCCCTAAGGCAGCAAGTGCAAGGATCATCTTTTGCCCAGAATATAAGAGCTGTCACATGCTGCCACACCTATGAACAATTTAACAGAAAAGCAAAAATTGCTGGCAAGTAGTTCCAAGGCTGTTGCGGTTTTGAAGTATACACACAGATACATAGCAGCACAACAGGGGCTGGCGCTTTCTCAATGCGGTGCTCTTTAGCCTGTAGCGATGTAACTTAGCCATCCTTCGTATGACTAATAGCTCCTGTCAACCTGGGAAAATGAATATCAGAGCACGCCTTGGCTATATGCACCAGCGGAACGGCCCTCTTGGAGACTCTGTGCCAGTGCTATGGGTGTATGTCTGGCATATGTGTGTGTATGTATGAGATCAAAGGACACATAGCATGGCACACTCCCACCCTATACAATGTGCTTCTAATCTAAAGCTGCCTCTTAAAACTGTGTTTTAATTAAACCGAATTTACTCCAGATTACTGTAATATTGGCTCACTTTGACTACACAGAAAGGAGGGCTGTGATCCATGAAAGCCAAGCAGACCTCTTCATATTTCTAGCTACTCATCCTGTTTCCTCTCTTCCCTTACCCAGTCCTATTTGTCCTTTCCCTTCTTCTCTCAGCTGCTCGTTTATGAAGTTACAATAAAGCATGAGCAAGAGAGAGAGGAAACAGGCAGATGTGGGCCGATTAAAGCTTTAAAAATCTGCAGTAGGTGCTTCCATCTGCTTCCAATGCAGTAAGTCTTTCTCATGCACATCTTGTTTGAAGGTGAGCAAGGGTGTGAGCCAAACACACATTACCACTTCAGCACGCAGTGCCAATTCAACTGAACTAGCCTTGCTGAAAAGACCAGCATAATGCGTTGTGTTTTAGATGCTGGTGTACTAAAATAAGCTGGTGAACTGCAATAAATCATTTCAAGCTAAAAGCTAAAAGAAGTGCTAAAATAATAATATAAAAGTAAACAAATTAAAGCTAAATATAAATATAAAAAATTTAAATGACAAAAGCACAACAAAATTACTACAACAAACTAAAATTAAAAGAAAAAATACAAATAAAGCTAAAGCTTATATATATATATATATATATATATATATATATATATATATATATATATATATATATATAGTTGTGTCCAGTGTTGTTTTGGACCCCACTGACTATTACTGTATGGACGAGACTGGTTGAAACATTCTTTAAAAATATATTTTATTTTGTTATTAGCTTTTATTATTAATATTTATTTTATTTTATTATTATTATTATTATTATTTTATTTATTTATTTATTTATTTATTTTTACAAAAGAAAGAGAGTCAAACAGATTTAGAATGACATGAGCCTTTTCATTATTAGGTGAACTAGCACTTTAAGAGGTGAGAGATAGTTATATTGTACCGTGTATTAATTTGTACCTCAAGATACCATGAAAATTCTTCAGCCTTTCAAATGAAGAGACATAATAACTTTTCCAGAAGTTTCCAGATAAATGGACAGAAGGCAATATACCACAATAGTCAAAGCCTAACAGAATGTGATTTTGAAACACTTTGAAAAACCGAATATTGTGCCATTATGATGCAAATTCTACTATAGACATAAACCAACATACCTCCCAGACAGCTTCAAATGGAAGTGTGTGCAAAGGTACACACGCTAATCGAGACCGGGATAACAGCAGCGGCGGGAAAGAGACAATGAGCCTGCGATTGACTTGAGTCACCATCTGCATTGATGAGTGTGTTATCACATGGCTTCACTGAGACACAACAGACCCCTGTGCCACTGTCATAACCGCAGTAATGGACTGTTCACTCAAGGATAACCACCCCTTCTCACTAGATCATTATGAGAGAATATTTGTTTGCACATTTTTTTGGTTATTCAAGGCCCATCAAACATCAACCACTGTGTTAATGGCTGACCTAAACCATGCATGAACCATTTGGAGGACAGTAGTTCCCTCTCTCTCTCTCTCTCTCTATATATATATATATAGACTCAGTACCAAGTAAAGTTTGAAGCATTATGCTATTAAGAAGATTACACCATAATTATAAGATTAGGAGGCTCTGTTATTCGTCAAGGAAGCACAGAGAAGAGTTTGTGTGGTAAGAGAGAGAGAGAGAGAGAGAGAGAGAAAGAGAGTCAAAGTATGTGGTAAAAGCCAGACCCCGTCATGTCTGGTCCCTCTTGTCTTGACCTGAACAGTTTTGTTGTTCATAAGGCTGCACTTCAGTTTTAAACACCGCTAATGAGGAAATCAACACCTTTCCAAAGTAATATTAACACCCTTTGAATGATGGGAAATATTTAACCTCAGGTCTGCAGGGGCAAGTTGGTGAGGCGGGATATGAGGATCAATTTTCAGAAATGATTAATGATTAAACTGACTACAAAGGTAAATATAAAGCTGAGGTTTATTAAAGGATAAGTAATTTGCCACTCGCATTACAAAACGGAATTGCTAGAATAAAAACTAAAAACATTTGCGCTGAACCATCTCTTAAAATTAAATTGCTTATCTGAACTATTTTTTTCTGCTGGCACAGCTTTTGTATTTTATTTTATGTTGGCTCGTGTGACACACATAATGAGTTCAGAGCCTGTCTATGCACTTCACAGTTCATTTGTTGCGGCCATCTGGGAAAACACAGATTAAATCATTTAACCAAATGCAGTACTGGGGTGAACAACTGCAAATGTCAATGAAACTTTAAAACTTTATCACAACAAAATTATCACCTCAAAGTGTTTCAGTGATCGTAAGTATGTTTTACTTACTCGCTTGGCAGTTCTGCATCTGTTCAACATTAGTTTGTGCCACTTTAGTTAACATAATGGACACTACCATTCAACAGTTTGGGGTCAGTAAGATTTGTTTAATGTTTTTGAAAGAGGTCTCTTATGCTCACCAATGCTGCATTTATTTAATTAAAAATACAATAAAACAGATCAGCAGCCATTACTCTAGTGTTCAGTGCCACATGATCTTTCAGAATTCATTCTAATATGATGATTTGAGGCATTCATCCAATAATAAATCAAAAAATTAGATCTTACTGACCCCAAACTTTTAAACGGTACTGTCTTAAAGATTCAGTCAGACTGCAAGATGGTTTCTGGGATCTTGTAATATTTGAAGATGCATGTGACATTTTGAAAAGAAAAGCAGTTAAACAGTAGCCAGCAAAAGTTTCCTAAAGTGTCCAATAACCTCTAAACATTCACGCATGTCAGTGCACAAACAATCCACTGAAACGCTTTGGACTTTTGCCCATGGGGCAGGAAATCCCATGATTCTGTAGCCGGTCACAATGTAATCACGCAGTCTGACTCACAGAGGGGCTGACTAACTGAACTCTTTCTGTTTACCTCTCCTCTACTTCAGGAATGAGTCAACTAGTCATTTTAGTAGAAAATGAGACTAGTAAACGGTGCCTAGTGAACACAACCCTAAACTAACATGAACAAACAGGGTTACCCAAGACCAGCTAGTCTAGCAGTTGTTCAGACAAGCTAACAACTAGTCGATCATGAAAATACGTAACTGTGCGCATCCCTCCTTTCCTTTCCTGGAGCGTATTAACGGCATGCTGAGATGTCCGCTCTGTCCCAGTCCCTGCTGATTGCTAATGAACCCCATGCTTTGGTTTCACAGATGTTCCTCCTTTGTGCCGAGCCAAGAGAAAGACTGTCTGTGTGTGTGTGTGTGTGTGCGTGTGTGTGTGTGTGTGTGTGTGTGTGACCTCTGTGTGCGGCATTGGGCTCGTGGCGTGTATCAGAGCCAGTTATACAGACAGTGCCAGGTGTGTGCACTGCCTCCATCCCTCTATCAGCATCAGCACAACATCATGGAGAGAGAGAGAGAGAGAGAGAGAGAGAGAGAGAGAGAGAGAGCACAAACTGTGAGAATGAGTAAAGGAGAGCAGAGGTCTGGAATGAAGTGAATGCTCCAGGAAAATGAGAGAAGTTTATGTAACAAATGACAAATGCGGCTGATTAGAGCAATGAAGGAAAGGGAGTGAAAGAACAGAAAGATTAAACTAGAAGACTGGAAGTGAAAGGTAATAGACTAACCACTTAAATGTGTGTTCGCGGGTTTGTTTCCACACACTTTGGGCAAAATTATCCCTAGAAGTTAGCTGACAAAACCATGTTTTCAAAGCTAGAATGATTCATAAATAAAGTCAATTATTTTGTATTTATTCTTTAAAAGTAATTTCATTTAAAATAAAGATTTTTGGGCTTATATGCATTTTTTTTTTTTACTGATTTATTTATTCATTCACTTTAAAAATGCAGGTTCCACAACAATATTCAACACTTGTCGATAGGTGTTCATTATTTACTTGATAAGGATTTTTAAAAATATATTTTACTCAATTTCATAAGCAGAAAAAACTGAATTAAAATAAGAATGGTCTTGATTTTTAGTTTTTTTTTTTGTTTGTTTGTTTTTTTTAGCTAATTTTAATGCTTGTTTTGTCTTATTTAAAATAATTTTATTTCATCTTGAGACCCCCTTGGAAGTCTGATGAGGCCCCCTAGTGGGCCCCGGCCCCGGCCCCGGCCCCCTGGTTGAGAACCACTAGTCTCTGGTATGTCATTAGATAACTAAGTAAGTTTGCCTGCACTAGTTGGTCTGTTCTTTGTGTATTTTTATGGCATTCCACAACACAAAAGTGGAAGTGTATAGAGTTTGTGTCCCTCTCTCTGATGATTTAATTGCCATACCTTTGAACTAGCACAATGCCTTGAGGTACTGTGTTTGTGGATATGGCCTGGTGTTCGTGAGCAGTTGTCTGAAAGCATGTAGGTAACTTCTGTCCATGGGCTGCACTGTGCAAATCAGTAAGAAAGTCTGCAGCTCTGCAGTGCTGCATCAATAAACACCATTCAAGAATATCAGATATGGCAGGGGGGCTCGGCCATAATGATACTGGTGATAAAGTCCTCAACTGAACTGAGGGAAACAAAATGACATCTGCCAGATCGTTAAATGTTATTAGATGTAATTTTTTCTCTCAAATTGAGCTGTGTGCACAGTGTGTTCTTGGTCTCTGGACTGCTCACCCCTGTAAAGAAAAAAAAAATGAACAAAAAAAAAAAAAACGGATGCCTGGCAAGATCTTTCATGTAGGTTGCATGCTGTTTTTCTCACCAATTTTTTTTCCTGTTTTAACTAAAGACTGATTCGGCTTCCAGAGAAAAGTTAAATATAAACTTGCACGGCTGTTTTGTAAACAAACTCTATAATGCGACCACAAAACACTTACAGGAATAGTTTACCAAAATATCTAAATTCTTTCATCATCACCCTCATTTTGTTCAAAACTGATAAGACTTTCTTTCTTCAGTAAAACACAAGATTAGAAATTCTGAATATTGAACTGGTTGTTCTTTTACGTGGAATTACAGTGGATGGGGAGTAAAGCTTTTTTGTAAATAAATGAAATAAATAAATCACAAAAGTGATGCACAAAAACATTTTTTTTCATTTGGCTTCAGAAAAATTGGAATATAGAGTCAACTTATAGGATAGGCCTACTTTTTGGTGCTTCTGCATCTTTTTTGAAGCGTGAAAGCTTTATCTTATCTGAATGAAAAAGTTGGAAATAACATGAGGGTGTATAAATGATGACAACATTTTTTGGGTGGACTAATTTTTGTTCATGGGAGTCAGAATGAGCATTTTTATTAAAATAAATGACTTGACTTGGAGCAGGAAAGCCTTAAAAATAAAATGAACAGCGTGAAGCAATGTGTCTGATTTTATCTGAATAAACATCATCATCACTCAACCCTTGACTAGGCATACTGGAAAAGAATTTGAGTGAGATATTAGATTATTTAGATTTTTACAAGTCACACCTCTTAAGAGAGCTGTATGATAGTATGTTTCCATGCAGGTTGAGCTGTCTAATGATTCTGAGCCTCCACCTCTGCTTGTCTAAGGGTGAGCGTCATCACTTGTTTTCAGTGTCCTGCACTCTTCCTGATAAGGAGTGCAGCATGCCAGACCACCCATGGCTGCGACATACACAGACAGAAGAACCCCCCCTTCCGACCTCAAGCCTCAGTGTTTCACCACCGACAGCACCTCTGCTGCTGGGAAACGCTGCCACTGTCCCCTTGCACTCTCAACATTCCCCTGCCTCCCCTTCTAACACACTGTGAGCCATCAGTGGCCTGTTTACATTCCCTGACTTCTTAATCTCACACATACAAATCTTGAATGGGACAAGTACAGAGCTCTGGGGAACTTCGCTATTAGACTGCACCGCTAAACTTACTAAGAATGAAGATGAATATTCATGCGTGTGTGTCTGTGTAAGCATATGTAACAGGATGAAATGACAACAGCCTCAAGATATTTTCCGGGAGACATTACTGTAAAAAAAAGTTAAAGTGTTTGTTGACCCAATTATTTTTGTATATATAAAGTCAAAAACAAGTGGAATATTCTTCAAAATATCCTCCTTTTGTTCCTCATAAGACAGAAAGTCATACAGGTTTTGAACTACTGTATCCCCCCTAGAAAAATTATACTAAAAATGAGCAACCACGAGATATGAGTTTAAGGGAAGCTGCTTTTCACTGGACAGTTAAACTGTCAACAAAAATGAGAGGTGCAAATACAGCAGCCGAATTGCATCCTGTTGTTGACAATCCAGTTTTGAGAGTTAAGAGCATCTGGGGGATTTCACATAACTTTAATACAAAAGACAATTCATAGAGTGCAACAAAACACATTAAAGAAATATGTAAGATGGCAAAGCAAACGGAAGATTTGCACAGGGCGAAAGAGCCGTGTTCTTCTTAGAATGGGATTTTGCTGTCATATTTCTACACTGGATGCTAGAACAACATCTAGATCAAACCTCAGTTTCCATTTCCATTTCCAGTTTCCAAACATTTCTGGATCATTATTTTTGGATCTATATCAACAGCTGTTTTATTTGATGATCTAAACATAACAAAAAGTGTTCACTCTGATCAAGAAGAGAATTCTTCATGTCCCAATTTTAAGCTTGTATAACAGTGAACAGCACCCTGTGGAGTCATTCCATTTTCAATTCAGTTGTTAAGTCAAGTGCGCGGAATGCAGAGCAACGGAAGCTGAATTAGAGTACTATTCTGATTTTCATTTACTGTACCAGAGTTGTGTAGGAGTTCATAGAAGTAGGTTTAAATTAAAAAAAATATTTCCTTATCCTTCTTATTTCCCAGACACAGAAGACAATTAATTAAAATACCCTGTTGTTTCCTTTTTGTTCTCATGTATTTTCTCTCACCAAGCCTTCCACAGACACACATTCTCAAACACACATCACTGCCCTTGTTCTCAGGTGTATAAAGTGTACAGAGTCAGCTATAATCAGTTCACCAACCAGACCAACCACATATTTCCTCTATTTACTACGGGATATTGCACTTACAAAACACTCTCTACACTCTCTAACACTGTCATGAGATAAGGCCCTTGCATACTGGAAACTACGCAGGCTTCTGTGGATAGCTTCTCCTACAGGCATTCAAAAGTGCTTCTACAGCACACTCGCAGTCTGTCCACACATTAGCCGTTAAGTTGTTCTATGGGTTTACTTTAAATCTTGCTCTGCAGAGCTTTTGTTTGTTTGAAAACTTGATAAATTGCACAGGCAGATCACAACACCGCCAGCTGCGCAGTAGACTGATGTCCTTGAATGCAAAGTTTGTCATGAGTTTGCTGTCCCGCCACACGATTCAAATCAAACTGCAGCCGCATTAAGCCTGTGTCAACACCAAACAGGTTGCACATGCTGCCCTCTGTGGGAATGATTACAAACATGTCCAAACAGGCATGTGGGTATAAACAAATTCACATCTACTGAATGAATGCACTCTGACATGCCATTGCATTATGATCTTCACTAGCCCCACCAAAACTAGACTGTCAGGAGAAAGTAAGTACTGCCTCAGGCTCTTCAGCCCTTTCAAAGAGAGTTGAAAGACCTGAGTGGACAAGCCCACATTAGGACTAATTGTTCCCCTGTGATCAGTCAGGAAGGGACAGGTGGGACATTTCTTTAGTTAAGGAGACAGAAAAACATTCAAAAAAGCAGTCACATGCTATATAATAACATTATTAATATTCAAATATAGTGCTTGCTCATTTGAGCTTTATGACCAGTCTTAACATTCCCACTGCATTTTTAACAGCAAACTAAAGTGAAAAGACAAGTCTAGTCTTTCTTCTCACTAAAGGGCATGACACTTGAGTTAATAATAAAACACACTTCCCCTCTTTCTTGGCCCCGCTGCCCTGCAGCAACCCTCAACATGCTTGTGACCGCTGCACCAGAAACCCTGCTTAGTCAACCATGACCCTGCTTTGAAGTTAGCACACACTTTCTGCAGGTTACAAGAAAATCCAGCCTCTTAGGATCTGAAAATGGAGGAGGAAAACTAAGGAGGTCACAAATGATACAACGGTCAGAATGAGCTTACTAAACAGGAAAGTCCTTTCCCTACAGTATTTTTTTTTTTTCCTCCAGTTTTGACAGGCGGGTCTAGCAAAACCTCAAATGAATCTTGCTTGGCGGGATTTTTGAAAGATTCTCACTTTCTTCACTCAAAAGAACCCCGCCTTCCTTCTGTCTCCACACTGGTTTGCAGCCAAATGTATGAAAATTGCTTTCAGAAATCTTGGCATGCTTTTGTTTTGAATGGGAAAGAGTTCACGGCAATCCATACGTGTTTATCATTCGCTAGCAACTGTGCTTTTTTAATATAGTGATGCCTGAGAAAAGACCAGTAGAGCAGGGGGGAAACACCAGCCAACTATCTGTAACAGAGCACCACACGTGGGGCATAGGGAGTTAGTGTTCTGCACCGCTCCACTACACAGGGGTTTCTCAGGTGGCCGAATCTCCCCCGCAAACACCCCCCTAAAACTACCCTCATGCTTCATTTCACAGATAGAGATCTTAATAGCCTCAGCAAAACTACTACAACAGCTCGCTTGCAAACTGGAAGTATCAGCCACATGAATGACATGGTTTGTAATGATAAACTAGCCATGCTCAAACAGTACACGATTTAGCAGTGTGAGTTTTCCTGCAGATATTAAAAGGATAGTTTAGTCAAAAATTAAAATTCTGTCATTATGACGTCATTCTCATGTTGTATGACTTACTTTATTCTGTGGTTAAAAAAAATCTTTTGTTTTTCTTCGTTTGGAATGACATGAAGGTGAGTAAATAACAGAATTTTCATTTTTGGAAATAAATAAATCCAAATTCATACATAAGCACTACAGCTTAACTGCTACCATGTAGAATACAAATGTCTAGACATGACGGATATATGGCACCTGCTAAAATTTTGCAGTGGTCTATCAGACATCTAGCTGGTCTATTTCCAAACATGCATGAAATCATAATTCCACAAGAACCGTTACCAGCTTGAGGCAACATGAGAGCCACCTGTAGAGCGAATCTGTACCTGCTCTAAACACCAACCCAAACACAGCACATTTTGAATACCATCATCAGTCTCACTGACCTTGCAGATCTTGCTCTCCTCTGCCTCTCTGCTGCTACGTGCCAAAGTTGTGGCCGGAGCCGGGACCAAGCTTGACTTCCTATCATGGATCTCCGTCTTGAATGACAGCTGACAGGAGAGCATAGAAGGTTCCGTGACTCTGAGCTCCGAGCTCCTGGGTGTCAGTCCATGTGCCATGCTGCTTCTCCCAGGGTTGGGGATGGGCAGTGCAGTGTGGATGGGTTTGGACCCCACAGCCGGCTGCCGAAGTTTCGATGCAACACCAACTACCGGCATAGTCCCTTAGAGTGCAAGTCGCAGAGAGAAATAAGGAGGAGAAAAAAGTGGAGGAGTTGTCTCTCGTGGCTTTCTCCCACAAGAGAGAGAGAGAGAGAGAGAGAGAGAGACACAAGAGCCCTGTGTCTGCTCTTGACGTCTGGCAGGGACTGTAAGAGGTGGGAGGGGGGCGAATGGTCTCTTAGAGAGTGCTGCTAGCGGGAGAGAGCGCGGACACGCTCATTCTGTTGCAGACAGCGTGTGCTGCTCTCAGTAACTGAGAAGGCTCCTCCACTACACATTCTCCCCTCCTCTTCTCTCTCTTCCACTCCTCCTCTGACAGAGCGCCACTACAAAACCAAACAGCTCTCGGGGGCGTGAACTTCTCTGGAAGGTAACCACCACTCTGCTCTCTTCACTGCCTTATTACCCAGAGTCTCTCTCACATGCACACACATGGATCTAACTCTCTGGTTCCTCCTCTGTCATTTGAAGAACATTCCACAGCAGCGCGTCACACTCAACTGTCAAAACAGTCTCTCGGTAACCCAGCTCAGATCGGTGGACATAGACACCTCACACTGGCTACAGCTGGAACAACTGAATGCTGTGATGAAAGAATGAGTGCAAAAAGAACACTCCAAAGACAGGGGAAACGTTTGGGGTTGTTTGGAGTGAAAGTAAATCTGTATATATGTGACGGCCAGCACAAACAGATGTTAGAGAAGGTCTACTCTCTTTAATCCCGGAAACAATCCACACTAAAGTTGTTTGTCTAGTTCCCTGAATTTAGCTGCCAAACTCCAATTCGCTGTTTCTAGCTTCCTTTTTTTGTGCTGTCAAGTTTACTTTCACTCTCATCTCATCTATCATCCCCACCCAGTTCATGGAAATAGTTGGTGAAGAATCAGAAAGACAGGAAGGCTCGGAGACAGTGGACTGACAACAGAATTTGTGTTAGATAGTTTGCATAGCATTTGTGGCGAGTGAAGAGGAGAACCTGACAGTGGCGCTGACAGCACTGGCACCGACATCCCTGCTAATTCATGTCAAACTAATAATCAGGGCATTTTCTTGTGTTTAGCCCAGGAGATATGATTCATTTCCCCTGAACAGAGGACAAACGAATCATTGCCCATGATCACTAAACAGTCTGTCATTTTGTACCTGGCAAAATGCCTGCATACATGGATTTTCAACTGTGGTGTGAAACCGAGCAGCCCTTGATGTATTAAAGACTTTATTAAGTGGGCAAAATATGACATGTACCATGGTTTTTAACAGCCGTTAGCCCGGTGTGAGACTTAAAAGGGAGTGAAAGTTTTATATGGAAAGAGCCCATCTGGTTCAGTTTAAAAGCAGGGATGTGTGGAGGAACAGCAAGGATTTCCACCACATCGGAACACTTTAACACTGCAACGTCCAGTTCCTAAGCCTACTCTGAGCACCTACAGTTTATTTAATACCTCAAGGGATAGACTCAACACTCACAAAACTAAGCCTATGTGTATGCCTGTTTGGTATATTTAGAATCAAGTGCATTTAATGAGATGATGAACATGTTCCTCCTTTATTAACATCATATTTTACTGTAGAGTGCAATCCAACGATTCCGCAAAGCAATGAATGACACCTATACCTTCAGTCTGAGAAAATTATATACAATTATATATTGAAAGAAACTGCTGTGATTTACTCTTCAGTATTCCAGGTGCTCAGAGGATCACATGTTAGTGAACGCTCCAGGCAGTAGGTCGGATTCAACACAACAGTGAATCCGGAATTTAATTTTCATGTCTTCCCTGCAGAGTTCATCTAGCCACTCTGGAAAAGCACTGCTGAACGCCGTACTTCCAGCTACCTGTGTTTTCCGAACGCACTGCGGTAAAGCTGAACTAAAAGTCTGCCGCTAACTGCCTTGGAGAAGCCAAAGTCAACAGGAGCAGAGCAACCTCCAGGTTCTGTCCCATCTGAGCTCGGTAGGTCATGGCTAGTGCGCTGTTCAGACATTCAACCGCATTTCTCCACATCAGAGACCATACTCTTAGCGAGCTGGTTAAGCAGGGACAAAGATCATAAAATATGATGAGGATGTTGATGGGAATGACAGCAATATTGTTGTTGATGCCGCAGGGCGATGATGGTAATCATAGAGTTCACTCCCTCGGGCTTGTCTAGTGAGACACAGTTGACAACTGTGGCCTGTACCTCTGAAGTACCATAATTCCTACAACAAACAATGTGTCTTATGAGACTGGGCATGGGCAATGCTCCTTGGAAGAGGCTAGGAGCCCTGACAAGAGCTATATTTACAGCCTCAATCTCTATTTCTGAATGTGGGCTCAGCAGAGTTGCTCCACTCTAGGTGGCCTCCAAAGCCACAGTGGAGTATCTTGTGGCAGGGAAAAAGGGCATTCCAACAGGACCGGGAAAAGGGGTGGGCTGCGGGAGAAACCTCAAGATTTTCGGGTTGGGGGAGAATTATGGAAGACCCAAAAGCCACAGCCCAGGAGAGGAAATAGGAACTCAGCATCTCAAGACTCAAACCTCCTGGCCAAGCATCATAGTGTGTGATTAAGTCAACTTGCTGCTTTCCACGAAAGAGCCTGGACGGAAATCTGCTGCTGTGTTTGCTGAGATACTCTCTTTTCTCTCTGCCTGATAAAAGCAGGGGTTCAGTATTATACAATGAACCCAAGCACACATTGGGAAATCTCCAACTGACTTGCTCCCGGTTGCCACATTCATCCATGAATCGGAATATTGTGAGAGGCCTGAGGCTTTGCACTGACAGGTTGCAGAAAAAGAAATACCAGGCAGAACCAAAACAGTGGTTCCTGATTATACGGAACATCCCTGCATGGGACCTGACGTCAGAGAGTGGCCTGCGCTCCCTGTGAAAACAAGCAGAGAGGGAGAGATGGGCAAAAAGAGAGACTGAAAAAGAGAACGAGAGAGGGGTTGACCCTCTTGCATCCCCTCTGGATCCTCCCCTGTCAAAACAAATCCCTTGATATTCACGCACCTGGTCCCCACCACAAGCACATGCTTATCTCGCCTCTGCATATAGGATGGCATGGCAAACAAAACACACACACAGGGTGCTGGAGTCATGGATTCCTACTCCCCAGTCAACCTTTGATGCTCTCCGTGGGCTGCAGAGATAAGCTTTATATGGCACTATGATGGTATTCATTTTTCATCATTAGCATCAGAAGAGTGCTTCTTAAGATTCTCTTACCATGCTAATCCTCAAGAAGACTTCTAGTCTGGAGTGAATCAGAGTATCAAGACATGACAAGGGTTAGAGGTGATGGAAGAACATCTATTCAATTTATTATTCGTCGTTTCTTCTTTGTATTGAAGTCTTGAGCCCTTAAGACCACTGTGATGGAGACAAGTAGTGAAACAGATTGAAACAATTCATGTTAGTGGAAGCAATTGCGCTCCATTTCGGATTCAAAGGGGTCGGAACAAATGGAATGTGAACCATCCTTTTTCAAATGGTCAAACTTATAAACACACATTTAGCAAAAATGTCAAAGAAATTCCAGCTGCCCGGAGAACATGTTTGGAGCGGGTGGCTTGGCCAGAACCCAAAAAGGAGTGGGTGGAAACAACACTACACTGAATCAAAGCCGCATCCTGCTTCCCAGCAGGAAATCTTTTACTTTCACCCAAAAACAGTGCTGCCACTTTCCTACTTAGTGGTCAACTTTGTCTACAACAATCAAACCTCAAAACCTGCTAAGTAATCAAGCGTCAAGACATATAACCATGTATTTGATAAAGAAAAATCTATTAAAAAATCTGGTATAACTCTTGTGCCAAAATCTCAGCTTTGCAATCTCAAAATCGTTTCAATTATGTTGGTTTCATGTAGCTTGAAACACTTTTATGCCATATTAAAGAAAAGTTTAAATTTAGATTTTGATTATTTTAAAGAGAAAAATAATCAAGTTAAACCATTTTCTTATACATGCGAGTATACACATTTTCGTCACTACTAAAAATAATGTAAAGCAAATCTTTTTCTAAGAAACCACACTGGTGCAATCATTCTTTTAACAAGGTTCCATTCCTCATTATGATTTCATGACTGTTGTATCCCCTTGCCACTAATTTTGCAATAAAAATATCAAATTGAATTCTTCAAAAACTATATTCAGGTCATTGTAAATGATATAAGAAATAAGTACAAGATCATATAAGAAAGCAGTGCAAACTTTACTCCTGATTCTGTGCAATTTTTTTTAGACATCAACTATGGTCTTCCCCCAATAGTCCACATGTCTTGCTCTCTCCCTCTCTTTATTTCTGGTGCAAGATTTGGTCTCTTTCGAAACATTTTACAGCTGGTTTTGATAAAACTCAAGCAGGGAATCAATGCCTTACCATTCAGAACAATAAGCAAAATGCAGGGATGTACAGTAACTACAAATGTGCCTATTGTGGCCTAAAAATAACATGAAAGGGAGGTCAGTCATCAATCCGAACAAGAGGAAGAGGCCACCACAACACTGGGCTCAGTCCCAACTAACGATCCCAGCAGAATAACACTAACATGGACAAGCACAATAGTAGATCAGTGAACACTCAGCTGCCCAGGAGTCAGCAGTTATGTAGCCAGGGTCAGAATAACAAACACAGACAAACTGTTAAAGGTCCAGCCCTCTGTGAGACTGACTGAGAGATTATTGGGTCCAGAAATGTGCACACCAGACATTCTGAAAATTAGATGGAAATGAAAACAAATGATTGAATTACAATGAATTACAATGTTTAATCTTCATTATCCTAACCAATATTCACAGTGGCTTCAACTTAGAATCTAAAGGTCAATGAAGAATGCCTTTTTTATTAGAAATAAACATTACTTACACAATGTTGGGCAAGTCTAATGAAAACTATATAGAAAATGAGTTATATAAATAAAAATACATTGATACTGTAGATCATTCAGAAAGAGCAGACAGGTTCCTGTAATGCTTCTCTGAGGCTCAATATCAAACCCTAACATATTACATCCGCACACACATAGCTGGCTCATCAGCAAATAGCCTAGTCTTTTCACATCAACACTAACACACCAGCCTGCATTCCAAGGTGGCTTATCCTGGCACAAGTTGCTTTATACAAACAGCATGGAGTCACAGCCATCCAATGCCTTACAGGGTAAAAGCATTCACCCAAGCCAAGGATGGGTGGCTGACAAACGACAGCTAAACCTAACCTCATATAGTAATAAAAAAGGTGAGATCCTTCAGCACTGAGTCATTAAAGTGTATTTTATTTTTATGTCTTAACAGAACAACAGCAGATCTCATTTAAAAAAATAAATAAAATAAATTATTAAATTAATTAATTAATGATCTTAAAAAATAAGAAATCAGGTGGACAGTTAATCATATATATGAAAAATATAATAAAATAACAAATACAAATAAAAATATAATATAATATAATATAATATAATATAATATAATATAATATAATAATATACAACAATAACAATATACAAACAATAAATACATTATTTTATAACTAAAAATAAACAGCTGCAAAAATGTGTCATTCAAAAACCACGTCACAACTCATTACAGCATTAATCTAGAATTAATGCTATTTACATTTAGACAGCTTAAAGGTAATGTAGAAGAATCAGAATCAGAATGAGCTTTTTTTGCCAGGTATGTTTACACATACGAGGAATTTGTTTTCATGACAGAAGCTTCCACAGTGCAACAGAATGACAGTGATAGAACAAAAAACAGATAATGAAAAGAAGAATTAAAAAAAAAATTAGAACAAGTAAATAAGGAATAACAATATACAAATTGACAATTGTATGTACAAGTATATTACAATAGACAGTTTTGTATGTACAGGTATATTATGTGCAAATTGAAATGTAGACTAAGTATGTGTGTTAGATAGATAAGTGTATAAGTGTATAAATAGTGTGTGTGTGTGGGGGGGGGGCAACTTGGAGGCATAAATTTTGAAGCCTCCAAGTTGTGTTCAGTACACACTCTCCCCCTATGTTAACAGGTCTGTTGCATCTGTTCTTATTTTAAACATTCTTTTATACTAGAGCGACCCTCCTCTTCCCCAGCTTCATTATAGTGTTTGCTGTGGATATCAGCATGTGTGCCTTGTAAATAGCACTCAGTTTCACAGTTTCTCCATGCGATAAACATACAGTGCTGTCACCTGTGGCTGCATCTCCTGCTCATTACAGATCGCTCATTGCACTGGAGCTGTGCTCCCAGAGAGAGAGATTCTGATTAAAGGCTCGGGAAACGAGCCCGGACTCCTGTGGTACTCCGCTATCAGTTCCTTGCACCGGCCTCAGCTCTGCAGCTCCAGATGTGGAGAAACTGGGTCATTACTGGAGGCCTCCCATGTGCTGCGTGCTAACTGTCTTCCAGCTCATTACTCCAAACACTCACTGTTCTACGCCGGGGTGTCTGGCTCGTCTGGTGGCTTCATCTTGATGAGTTTGCGGTTTCTGAGCCCAGTCTGCTCACTGACCGCTTCAGGCCTACGAGAGGCTGGTCTAAGCCTCAGTCGGCACACCCACAACCGTTTCTGAACCGAGTGATGTGCACCGTGTTGAAAAATGCCTTGAGAAGCCTGTTTCTGCCAGGCTTCTTAACCAGTTAAACATCAAAGAATGTGCTGGTCGACCAGCTGTAGCAGCTAAATCTTGCTGGTGAACAGCATGGCTTAAGTTTCAGGAATCAGACTACCAGAAAACCAACACTAACCAGTAGAAACAAGCTTTTCTTTGAGACACTTATCTTAAGATGCACATCATCATGCTCTCAGGTTTATTCACTATATACAATTTCAGATTACAATTTTTTTTATCATATTTTTTTATCATATTTTTTATTCATTGGAAATATCAGGTAGTAGTGGATATTTATTTGTTTTATTATTAAATATTTTAATATTACCTTCTGTCAATCATTCAAATCCTCAATTTTTATGAGAATTTTAGTAATTTTGTTGTTTTTACATTTTTATTGATTTTTTAATATTTTATTGATTTTTTAAGATTTTTTAATATTTCTGTGTAGCTTTATTCTTATTTAGTTTTATCTTTAATAAATGTAGTACTTCTACCTAAACATATTTCAGTTAGTTGTCAAGAGAACATTTCAGTTTTTCTTAAGTTATCATCTAATATCCAGATTTTTTTTTTTTCCTCAATTTTATAGCAATTACTTAAAGTGGCCATCTGAGGTTGAGCAAAAAACTAGGACTAGTTCGCAAAAGTATGTTTTTAACATAATTGAGAATATTTAATTAACGATTTGATTGACAGCAGTGATTCTTCAGGCAATGTTGCTCAATATGAGGAGATCTATCAAATGATATGAAGATTGAGTGGATGTGTGAAACACCACACAATTACAGAAGCATAACACTTGTTAATGCCACCTAGTGGCCGATTTCTTTCAAATTTCTCACAGACCTTTAGGGCCATGAGTCAAACATGCTCACCGAGTTCCATTCTGATCGGCCTCTGTTAACCTTGTCTAATAGGTGCTTAAACTTCATTGGCCGATGGAAGCCATGTTTTTTGAGTTGTGTGAATGTCCTCATAGACTCATGTGGCACTTTGGATACTGCATACCAATTTTCAAGTCTACTGGACAAATAGTTGCATAGATATAGCGGTTTTTATTTTTTCCCCTCTTATAGCACCACCAAGTGTCTAAGCTCCACAGTTTTAGTAAAAGTGACCATGCCCCTTTTGAACGTTTTCAACTTTTTTTTTTGGTAATTATTTATTTTCACTGTCCAGAGAATCTTTCTGCACTGGCTTGGTTACGATCAGGCAAAAAACCTAGGACTAGTTCGCAAAAGTAGGTTTTGGTCAAAATTCAAAATGGCAGAACTATTTTCATACCGGAAATCAGTGGCACCTGCAGGTGTACAGCTGTACGCACTGTGCGTACCATGAACGCTCAGACTGACCTGAGATTTTCCTCGCAAACATTTCAGCAGTTAGTAGCTATACGTGTCCCGTATCTCTGTCGACTGAACCAGCCATGCCATTAATTATGAATTTATCAGTATTTTGCATGCCAAAGTCAATTTCTGCATATAAATATTACGGCAAATAGAAACAGAAAATTATGCTATACACACCTTCATCATGAGATCGGGTTAGCCTACAACAATTAATTATGCTATTTTACAAATGGGAATACAACGAATTCATGACAATGTTTTACATTCAAGCTAGGCTACCCATAAAATTTATAGTGAAAAGTTCTTTAAAAGCATCTGGAATGAAACAATGTAATTTTTAAAACTGTTTTTAAAGCGTTTGCTGCATGGACTAAAAAAAAAAAATAATAGGCTAAATAATTCCAACCCAGTCTCATAAAAATATGTACTTTTGAGTACTTTTCTGCAGCATTGTTTTTACGTACCTTGCTGCACGTTTCGCGGCAGTTTCATAGAGAAATGTCCACTGAGTGGCGCTAAACCACAGGATCAATATGTGAACTCTGGCATATTTTTAATACGTTGATATAGGTACGTATTGCTGTGTTTTTATTACTTTGCTTCAGGTACGTATTGTGGCGGTTCAGAATTCAAATATCCGGGGACTGTCGGTAAAAGTTAATGCTCTATCATGTTGGAAATATGCCCTACACCAAACTCAACCCTAAACCTACCCGATAGTGTTAACAAATGCAAAACTGATATAAAAACACATTTGTTGATGCAGCCGTGCCACTTGAACTTCCTTATACGCAGATTTGAACTGTTTTGTCAAACCGTAGTCACACGGGAATCGAACCGGAGCTCTTCGCCTCCCAAGTACATCTACGTACTCTGTGAGCTACTGAACAAACTTACCGTCTACGAAAACCCATAGATATGAAGCTGGATATGTAAAGCTAATGATCAAAAGTATCAGTTTTCAAATCTCCCAGCATATTAAAATTGTTTTGAAGTCATAACATAATATTCTTTAAGTAACTGTGTGAAAATTACGCTTTATTAATTGAAACTCTGTACATTTGTGTGAAAAGGAATAAAAGGTGTCAGTTTTACTTTGTTCATTTCTTTTGGAAACTGCAGTGATATGTACTTATTGGTACGTATTTCGCGTCTTGTGAAAAAGCGCCCCCAGGTACATTTTTGCCATGAGACTAGGTAGAATAATTCATATATCAGACAAAATTGTGTTGCAGCAAATCTTTTAAATTTTAAGGTATTCAGAACAGAGTAACAAAAATCAGAAAATATAAGCAGCTATACAATTATAGGAGAAAGTTTTACATATAATTTGTGTTTTATTTTTAAATGATAGAATTATAAAACAAAACGCAAATTATAATCGGGCCTGTTTTAGGCTTTTCCTTATTTTTATATTTTAGACATCCATCAATTATGGTGATGAAAAAAAATGACTCGCCATCTCCTCATTGGACATGCCTTTAGAGAGAAATGCATCTTTATGGATTACTGAAAGAGTTTCTATTTTCGATTTTAATTATTTTGTTTTAAAGTAGTAGCCTAATTTAAAGCTTTCTATAGATATATATTTTTTATCATGTCTGTGAGACAATTTGCTGTGTTTCAATTCATCGTTGTGAAGCTCTCCTGTTTAAGAGCCGGCAGAAAGCGCATCCTCTGTTTTATTTTATAAAAGCACAACGTTTTGCTGATACTGTGAGTGCACACAAATAAAAGTAGACCCTTTACAGTTCCGAATGACGCATTACTCTTACATTTATGACCAAAAAATACAGCGTATTTTAAGTTGTTTCCACTGTTAGAAAAAAATGCAAGTGATGGCACTGGTGCCTCCATGTCCTGCAGAGCGTGCTTCAGCTTCTCTCCGCACAAACGATTGGGTATGCGTCTAACAGCACGCATTTATATAGGTTAACATTTAAACTAACATTGTGATATGCTTGAACTGTTTTATATTTACAGATTTTATTTTAGGCAAGTCATGATGATTTGAGAAGGCTAAATTGATCAAACATATGCTATGATCAACTCACTGCAGTGAAAAAAAATGATTCTTTGAATTAAAAAAAAAAAAAAATTAAGGTCAGTGTTACAATCAATGAGTTTTAGCTACATTTAAATGAACAAATTAGTTTGACTAACTTTCAACATTTTTTTTATTTATTTAGGCTAAATGCAGCTAAAATAATTTGTTTGCAACCACTTACCTTGTAAATTTAGTATCATTTTTTTCAGTGTGTCTGCCGCTGGCCGCTTGGTCATTACTTTATATATATATAAAAAAAAAAAAACTCCAAATGTTTTTCTGAATTAACTTTATAATTCCATTACATACAAAACTGAACTATTTTAATAGCTGAAATAGTAGTATAAGCTGTTTTGGGAGAAGGGGAAAAAAGACGGGCTCGGGTCGGACTCAGGTAATTCTGATAAGCTGTCGGACAAGGCTGGGCTAGGGCCTATTTTGAGGCCAGTGCAGGGCTCTAATTCCCTTCATCCAACAGTTTTGTTCTCTGTTCTTTTCATCTGTGAGCATGCTCTTGATAGATGTATTTTACATTTTTGTTGGGTTTAAAACTTGTGACACAGTCGTTCTGCTCTCACTGATCATTTGCCGGAAATGATATTGAAGACAGCCATTTTATTTGATTTGAGGATTTCAATGATATAAGACACTAGAATCTATGACAAATGGTCTAGGAGTTAGCTGTAGCGCCCCCTATTGGTTGATTGGGGCAAGTCTTTGGATCTGAGTAGTAGTCTTTGGATTCTAAAATCAGATGGCCCCCTTCTGTCTAAATGGGCAGTTTGTGGCCAGAATTAGAAAAAGGAAATGGGTTGTTCAACACAGAGTTTATCCCTTGTGACAAACACAACTTCACAACTTCAACAAATTTGGGCAGGTGCTGTCCTACAGCACTAGAGGAACATCATATAAACGTTTTCCCCCATCAGCTGTGATACAAACAGCCTCAGGTTGCCATAGCCAGAAGACCCAATTACATACAATATGAAAGTTTAAAAGACTGTATATGTAACGGAATTGCTGATCTTCATCTGCAGAGTGAATTATCTCTCTTCACTCTATCCCTCATGAACAGATAGGTGTAAGAGGTTGTAGAGTCAGCACTTTGTCTCATGTATGTGAGCATGCTGGAAAGCTTAATGGGGCTTTGCCCACACCGCTTGTGCAGATCAGAGCCTCGCATGTGTTTGAGCAGAGAGCACGACTCTTTCATCTGCAGCAGTGTGTTTACGATGGGCCTCTGCTCTGTGTAATGATCAGCTCTGAGAGACTCAATCCGCACCTTCCTCAAAAAACTTAAAATGCCCAAGTGGCTGTGATGCGAGAAGAAAGGCCCCTCTAATGGATTCTGACTCATTAGCAACGAGATACTGTATTTACATCATGTGCATTATCCTCTATAACTAATCACCCATGCACACAGATCACTGCTTTGAAGAAATCTTCACCACTAAAGCTATTCAAACGTCAGATTCGCTAAGATTAGGGGACTTTTCTTCTTTTGAACTTCTTTGGAAAGACATTTTAGCGCAGAGGCAGAGGGCAAATTTAGCTCGGTGACTGATGTTAGAGAGACAGCCTGAACTACATGCTACATAACAGAATTGGGCAAAATTCTGAATCAAAGAACTGGCTTTCTTTTACCTTATGAGTATGAATTTGGATTGTATTGACCACACTGAATAAGAACTCTAAGATCTAATAAAAAAAAGGAAAAGATGGGTACACACAGGTGCATTCTGGTTTTCTACCTGCATATAAGGCATGTAACCCTTCAAATTTCAAAACTTTTAAAATTGTATTTATTTTATTATTTATTTTTTTTTTATATAAAACTTTCAAACTAGATTGTCAAGTCAACATTCAGCATTTTTCTTTTTACTTTCTAACTTCACCAGTACATTTTAACTGCATTTCCACACATTCAAATTCAAACTGCAATTATGTTTGTGACCTCAATTCAAATTCAATTACAAAGCAGTGTTATTTTAGTATTGTTTATATACTGTACTATTATTGTAGTTAGTACTTTGAATTAGTTTTTATTTGTATACTGTATCTTCAGTTTTCATTTTAATTGTAGTTTAATTTTTAAAGGGGTCATCGGATACCCATTTTGCACAAGTTGATATGATTCTTTAGGGTCTTAATTAAAAGCCTATAACATACTTTGGTTAAAATTTTTCAATGGTAGTGTAAAAAACACCTTTTTTACCCTGTCAAAATCAGCTCTGTTTTCAGCAAGCCGTTTTTGGTCCATGTTGCTTTAAATGCTAATGACTCTGCTGACCCCGCCCCTCTCTTCCGTGGGGTGACGAGCAGTACTGTTTACTTTAGCTGCAAAACTGGCTAACTAGTACGTTATTAGGAAAGGCGATTTGCAAAGATTCATAAAAAACCCTTATACTCACTTCTTCTGTAGATGAAGTTGGATCACGAATGATTCGCGCGAACATAGATGTATTTAGGCAGATCGGGATCGGCGCATTCCCTTCAAAGCGAAAGTCATGTGTCTTCAGCGGCCCAGATGTCGGGAGTAAATGACGACTGCTATGTTCATTATTACATCCAGCAACAAAGCAACTCAAATGCTTAATCTGAGACATCTTGTCTTCCCCTGCACCGGAGTCAACACAATGGCTGTCGGACTGTTTACAGCTCACTCAGTTCACTCAGCTCACTCAGGGCGGGTCTAAGGTAAGACGGCCTTGTCAATCAAGTATCGTGGGAGCGGCCTGTACAGAACTATGTCATTCTGACAGGAATCTCAGAACAGCCTGATTTGAGAAAGGGGATTTTAAAATAGGGATTTTAAAAAACCACTGGGTGGATTTTTATCATTATAGGATGGATGTGTACACACACTTATGTTCAAGCAACTTGAAAAGTGAATTTTGCATCCGATGACCCCTTTAAGCAATATTGTTATTTACATTTGTCATGTTTTTATATATATATATATATATATATATATATATAGCGTCAATTTATTTTTATTTTAGTTTTAATTTGAAGCTTCAAACTTCAAAAACATTTTTTAAAATATATTTTAGTAAATTTTTAAGGAAGCAGTACTAATTTTCATTTAAGTTTTTTACGTTGTTTTCTTCTAATATTTATATCCCATTATATTTCAGCTTTATTTCAATTTCCTGATTTTTTTTTTTTTTTTAACAGTTTGTTTTAACAATAACATTGCCATTCTCAACTCAATTTTGAATGATGCACAACCCTGCAGTAGTAACCCTGCAACTAAATTTACCCAACTTGCTCCTCAAAATAAAATGTCATGACAATATAAAAAAGACGGTTTTGAGTATTGCCATCTACAGCACTCCATGCTAATATGATATAAACGAAATGATGCATGAAATCAAGCTTGTGTACTCTAGCTAGCAGCGGTTGCCTTTGCATATTTGGATAAAGAATGTTTCAGGCCTTCCTCTCAAAAAAGCCATCACAAAGTTGTTCATCATTATTTGTGCACACATGTAGTTGGTTTAGACCATGAAACGACCATATAATACATTTAGAAATGAATCCCATGGTAATTCAAAGACTAATATGAGTGATGGAGGACTTCCATACAATTTCAAACTAGAATAAAATTACTTTTGGGATACAAAGTGGACCTTTGCTATCACAGAAGTACTGTAAGTATAATAATCAATATCCAGGTCTACAGTCTATTAATCTCACAGCCAATAACATCTGGCTTTCGCTTGCCAAATGCTCTGAATCTAATAGTTTAAGCAGAGCGTTTCGGAGCCTGTTTGCTTAACTCTTGGAACCGCGTGGCCTCCAGGACATGATTACATGAGATGCTGTGTTTTCTAACACTGGATGTATTGTGTTTGGCCAGGAAGCAGGTCCGGCCTCTGAAAGAGCGTCCAGCGCTGTGTTAGGTTTGGCACGACAGTCTCACCTCCGTCAACATATTCAGATTGTCTTGAGTTCCCACTCCCATTCTCCCCTTACACATGTACTTGTACACTTGAACAAACACTTTTGCCTGGGCTAGTCCCAAAATCATGGGTGAGATTAACAGGATGTAAACTATTGTGACAAGCTTATCAGACCTTGACTCGCCTCCAAAAGGAAAGAACCTCAGAGCATTTTGGATTAAGGGGTCCGCAGGTAATAAATCACAATCTGCTTAGACGTGTCAAACAGATAAAGCCATTAGAAGCAATAATACCCATAGCACCCAGTTTTAAAAACGTGCCCACCATGTTGTTGTTGTTACAGGGGCCCCGTAACAATTTCTAAGTCGGATTTGCCGCAGCCAAGCTGTGGCCTGGGAGACTTCTGGGTTAAACTTCAGGGACCATGTGCCTAAGTAGTGTGGTGCTGAGAGGTGAAAGCACTCACTTCATTTCTCTTCATTATGGCCTGCTGAAGAAAACCAAATAGGAAGCTGGAACCGGCAGGAAGCCAGAGAGTGTGGTGCCCAATTAAGGGCCTGAGCGGGGAAAAGGGTATGGCATTGCCAGAGCATAAACATCGGTGCTAATCTGTGCCATGTCTGCCTTATGAATGACCCAGCACTTCATCATTCATGGGTGGGCACTGGCGCGTGGGGAGAGGCCTATAAAAGGCCTGAGAGAGGATGAGGGCTGTCTAATCCTGAGAGTACTTGTTCAGCGTGGCCCCTAAGCGAGAAAACAATTTTGGAAAAAATTTTGATTCATCTCTCTTCTTTAAAAAAGGTTGTGGTGAGGCACTTATCATGGAAGTGAAAAAGGACAATTTATGGAGCATTTAAAAGCAAATCTTTAAAAGTAAAGTTCTTAAACTTTCTGTAAGAACTGTAATGTTTTTATCATGTTCAGGGTTACTATCGTTAACTAAAACTATTACATACAGTGGAACAGTAGTGCACAACACAACAAAATCTCCACAACACAACGAAATTTCCGCAACACAACAAAATCACCACAACACTTTGCGCATATGACTAATTTTGCTGTATTGTGGCTTGTTTCTGTTGTGTTGTGCTAATTGTGTGTTGTAGTTTGTTTCCGTTGTGTCGTGCTAATTTTGTTGTGTTGTGGCTTGTTTCCGTTGTGTTGTGCTAATTTGTTGTGTTGTGGCTTGTTTCCGTTGTGTTGTGCTAATTTGTTGTGGCTTGTTTCCGTTGTGTTGTGCTAATTTGTTGTAGTTTGTTTCCGTTGTGTCGTGCTAATTTTGTTGTGTTGTGGCTTGTTTCCGTTGTGTTGTGCTAATTTGTTGTGTTGTGGCTTGTTTCCGTTGTGTTGTGCTAATTTGTTGTGTTGTGGCTTGTTTCCGTTGTGTTGTGCTAATTTGTTGTGTTGTGGCTTGTTTCCGTTGTGTTGTGCTAATTTGTTGTGGCTTGTTTCCGTTGTGTTGTGCTAATTTTGTTGTGTTGTGGCTTGTTTTCATTGTGTTGTGCTAATTTTGTGTTGTGGCTTGTTTTTATTGTGTTGTGCTAATTTCATTGTGTTTCTAGCTGTTTCCATTGTGTTGTGGCGTGTTTCCGTAGTGTTGCGACTTGATTATTTTGTGTCGTGCTAATTTCATTGTGTTGCTGCTTGTTTCCACTGTGTTGTGGCTTGTTTCCTTTGTGTTGTGCTAATTTCACTGTGTTGCATCTTGTTTCCGTTGTGTTGTAAAATGGTAAAATTGCAAAATGTAAAAATAAAAGCTTATTCAAAATTAATTAAAAACTAAATATTAAAATAGAACAGTTAAGGTGTTACACTGTCATGGCATGTTTGGATAAAATGGAATAAAATGAAATTAGATATTTCGCACAGAAAAGGGTTAGTAAACTTTTTTTAAACTAAAATCATATAGCCTAAACATGTTGCTTATGTCTTGTGGCAATATTTTTGTACATTTTATTGTTTATGGATTGACCCTGTTTGCTCCACTGTAAATGTCATTTTTTTAAGAACCAATTTTTTTTTAACAAATCGTAAATAATTTTTGTAGTAATCTCAACATTATGCCAGAATTGCTTTAAATTGAGCTTAACTAGCACTGAAGTCAAAAAATTCCTTTAATTGTGAGATTGTTTGGAATGATAAAATCCATTGATATGTGATTATCATGTCAGAAAAGGGTTCCTCTACATTCAAAGAAAGCTTTCCGAAGGAGTTTGAGTCATGCACATTGGTTTGACATCGCATTTGTCAGTCTGATTCAGTTTTTCCACACAACAACTAACATTTTCTTATTATACAGAGCTTTCCTGCTGTTTGTTTACATCAGTGTAGTGCATAACACTGTGCGAGGTGATTGATACTAGAAAAGCTTGGCTGGAGGAGAACAATCAGTTTTGTCTGTGTCTTCAAAAGAGCCGATGCATGCATTATCTCAACATCACAGAATACTCGGTCCAGCATGCAATTTGTAAAGTGCTTTCATCCAATGAGGAAAATTAGTCTGTCTGCAGGTCTAGACACAAAGTGATTGATCGAGTCAGATAATTTCACAAACACGTCACGGCGTTCCCGCAGATTTAGGCTTTTCTCTTCCTACATCAGCTCATCAACCTCCTGTCGTTTTAAACAAACCAGAATGTTCCCGGTTTCATTTTCTTGGCCTCAACAAAAGCCCGGTAAGTAATTAGTCCCACTTTTGGGTTTTTCTTACTTATCTGGAAGGAATGTGGTAGAACTCGCTTCACATGTTTGGCTTCACTGATACGGTGGCTCCAGCAATGTTTCTTCTCTCAGCAACCCAGGCCAAATCAGTTGTGCCCCTTGTATTGTACCCGCTTATTCAAAGACACATCATGCTTTGTTCTTGATAAAAAGGTAGGCAAGATACTTAAATATCCTTTGCAAAAGCCACACTGTTTTCTATTGAGATTCACAAGCTCTGTCATAAGGCTGCGAATCTTTATTGGACTCGGTCTGTGAGCATACTTCCTCTGCTCTGCTGTGATATGATTTTCAACCCAAACAAATGCTGTCATGGCACATGTCAAGCCAGCAGACACAAAATGCTACAGACAAAGAGAGAGACAGCTAGCTTACAGTTCAGGCCAAAATTGAGCCAAAGCAGGACCTTCTGACCAAATGATGCTGTAAGATTAATTCATACAGTTGTTAAAATTGCATTGTGATGCCTCATGCCTGTGCTCTGGACTGAACTAACGAGAAAACTGTCAAATACAGATGTTTTTAAAATGCATCATTTGACAAATTATGCTTCTTTGCAGCAAATGCATTATGCCCCTTTTAGTTATTGCACTGTATGCTCATGAATAGGGATGCACAATATTGGTTATTTAATTGTGCATGCTCATTTTTTGCCCATTTTATTTTTGGATTACCTTGTTTAGATCTCAAAGTTATTCTTTAATAACACTAATAATTTTACAAATCTGCTTAATGTACAGAGAATATAACAAAATAAATACAAATCCATCTATCTATCACTCACTGCTGTCTATCACTCACTGCTATCTATCACTCACTGACTTCTGTCTTCACTGAACCACTAGAAAGAAAGAAAGAAAGAAAAAGAAAGAGAAAAAGAAAGAAAGAAAAAAGAAAGAAAGAGAAAGAAAGAGAATTCATTTGATCTCAGAGGATCCTATTTGATAATTCTTTATTGATCATTGAAATGACCACAGGTACAGTCTCCCTGGAGCAACCAGAGTTTAAAAAAAAATTGCTGAAGGGTACATAGTGACAGTGGTATCAAACTAGTTTAACCACAAACTTGTATACCCCTAATATGAGAAATAAAGCATATACAGTACATACTACAAAATATATACACTCCATGACCAGAGATATGTAAACACCCACTTCTAATTACTGGCTTTGGCTATTTCAGCTACACTGATGATTAACAGGTGCACAACATCAAGTATAGAGCCAAACATTTTTACTAAAATGAAGTATGTTTTCTGTTCCATTATGACAGTGTCCCTGTGCACAAAGCAAGGTCCATAAAGGTGTGGAAGAACTATACATGAACCCTACTAAAGATCTTTGGGATGAATTGCTATGCCGACTCTTCGCCCCCTTTGCATGATTTCTTTGACACATTTCAGGATTCTTTTTGAAGAATTTTTGTCAAACTCAAAATAAACCTCTGAGCCTCTGAATTGTAAGTAAACACAATAGTTTTGGACTCATGTCTGAAGGAAAGTTTACCTAGAAGCTGTAAAAACAGCAAACAGAGGACCAGCTTAATTTTAATGCCAGTGGTATTGAAATTAAATTCTCAATTGGCATATAAGAATGTCCACATAATTTTGGACACAGTGTTTTTCTGATTCTCGACAAAGCTTGTAGGGTAGCTAAATGTTCTTGAATAAGGACCAAGTCATACTGTGCTTGAGTTTGATCTTCAACAGCCAGTGAGATCTCAGATTCAAAGGCAGAAGGCTCTCTGGGAAATACTCTGATCGCTCATCTGTGAAATTGCCACAAAATACAAGAAATCTCTGTTTTTCTTAATCTTAGAATGTTAATTTCAAAGAAATTGCAGCATTACCAATTTTAGCAATTACAATTTTTATATACCACAGAAAAGCTGCAACACAGCCAAGTGCAAATGACAGAAAAACACAAATACACTTACATGCAAAAAACAACAAAAAGCCATGAATAAATGTATAAATCAGCTAAATATGGCTTGCATGAAAACCTCAAAAACAGTAAATGCAGGGTGAGAGAGAAGCCATAATTAGATCCACGTAATGATTTTCCTCAGTCGTTTGTAGTTGTCCTTTTTATTTTAACCCAGAGCAGCATTCTCTGCACACCCACTTAAACATGAGTTCAGTGGGGAGCTCGGGCTTGGCCGGGCCTCATCAGTGGGAAAGAGCTTCTTTCAGCTTAATACCACTGGAGTCGCTGAACGGGAGCATGGAGAAATACACTCGGCAGGCAGCTAATAGCAGAGGGGGGAAACACTTTTGGCAAATGCTAGCGAGATGCTCCGCTGAATGTTTGCACAAATGAGATTGCACCTACTAATTATGGTAATGGAGTGCACTTAAAGGCTGACGTATGGACAAACTGTTGTGGTGAGCTGGCATGGACGACAGACCGAGGTCGTGAGGTTCCAGGACCAAGCCAAGGGTGCGTAACCCTTCTGGTGGTAGAAATTTTAAAGGCCTCATGGCCGACGTGATGAGCAGTGTATGTGGGAACCTCACGAAACCGGTCAAGAACATGTCAAGGTCATATCAAAAACCAAAAGAAAGAAATAATTTAAAGAAAATGGAGCGTATTTTAAGATCAACATGATGCTTTGTGAAGTTATTTCCATTACAATTAAGCTATATGCATATGTACATTTATATATATAAAATATATTTTATTATTGTAATAAATACCATTGCAGCTATATATCTGCCATAGCACTTTTAAACTATGCTGGTTTAAAACGCAACAAAACAAAAAGTGAATGAGCTGGTACATGGCCTTGGCAGGTTTTGTGAAATTCACTCATATAGGAGCAGCAGACTGTAACGTCAACACATAGTGTCCCACTGCAACCAAAGGTTATGTTATCAAGTCAAAGCATGACGGATACACTGCTAATTTGCTTGAATGATACTGCTATCCCTTCCATGGCATGTATCAGACAGCAGTATCCAGACAAATGCTAATCTAATCATTTTGGGTCTCCAAACACAGCTGGGTATCTGCAGAAGTACAGATAACAACTGTTCTAAACACGAACGCCTGTGACTATTCCAGGCACTGAACTTCAAGGCATCATGTCTGCTTGTAAAACACTGCAGTGCAACAAGACTGTCTGTGTTGGCCTGTAGAGTACATCTAAAACTGGCACTGACATGCTTGGAGAAGAAGACCTTTCCCCTGCGGACCTCCGATGATCCAGTATAAATGAACAGAGACTGTGTGGGCTATAGATCTGAAGGGAAGACTTCTATAGCAGGAAACCCAGTGGACTACTTCTCTCTCAGAAGCATTGTGTAAGTCTGTCCCTTTGCTCCCTCTGGTTGAAATCCCTTTGAATGCACAGGAATAATGAATAGAAAGACTGTGGAAAAGTTCTTCTATGACCAAGCATGTATCTGCATCTCTGACAGTCATCCAATATAAAAAAATTCTGTTATTTAAAGCAGTATGATGTTGTGTTTAGACATGAGAGAACCAGTGGGGTTTGGTGTCACTGATGTTCTGTGTTTAAAAAAAAAAGAGAAAAAAAAGGACATTTTAGTTACACAAGTTTCCACGTACAAAGCTACTGTGTGGCTTCAAAAGACTTTATGAGGTTTATGTGAACTTTAAAATTATTTTAATGGTAGTTTTGAGGTCCTTTTTGAGCCTCAAACTATGAGAAAAAGGAAAAGAGATAAATAGGAAAGGAGCAGCATTAACATTATTCACAATGTTTCCTTTAATGTTGCATGGCAGAACTAAGATCATATGCATTTGGAACAACATGTTTGAGTAAGTGATGGCAATTTTCATTTTGAGTGAACTGTTCCTTCAAAAAAAGTAAAGTTTGAGACTGGAAAAGCTAAACTGAGTCCAAGCATAAGCAATGAGTTTGATCTGTTGATAGCCTGTCTAATTTCTCTGTGGGTAAACAATTAAGAAAGCTACATGTGTTTTTGCATCTTCAAACTAAACTAAGCACAGCTGAGAGCTCACAAACTTGATGGGAAGCAGTTGTAATGGTGAACAGGCAAAAAAAGATGATTGAAAAGAAAGGCTTTTTAAAGGGATAGCCAAGTTCACCCAAAAATGGACATTCGCCCATCATTTACTCACCCTCATGAAGATATTTCGAAAAATGCTGGTAACCAAACAGTTGACTGTAGCCATTGACTTCCATAGTATGGGGGGAAAATAATATGGAAGTCAATGGCTACTATGGGTGGAAGAAAAAAAATCGATTTACCTAACTATCATGATTTTTTTTTAAAACGATTTAAAAATTGATTGGTTTACCTCAGAATCGATTTATATTTAATTATTTTACTATTCCTTAGAGGTGGTGGGGGGAAGTTAGCGCTTTTTAATTCCAACAGAGGAGAAAATGTATAGGTGTGTTCGACTTGGAGCAGCAGCATGACATCAAAGTACCGTGAGAGCGATTCGAAAGCACGCGGAGCCGTCTGTTCTCTGTAGCTCTCGCGGTGCTTTGATGTCATACAACGATCGTTAAATATACACTGTGTATGTGTATGCTCCTGAAATAAAAATGTGATGCGTTGTTTTTGTTTATATGACTCATCACATACAGTGTATTTTAAGGGTATAATCAAGTTTCAACTTTTTCCCATGGTCTAGAGTTAAAAACAAAAAAACAAAAATTGCAACACATAGCAATATCGAATCGCAATACTTGTAGAATTGAAATTCTTTTATATTAAAAAAAAAAAAAAAAAATCGCAATACATATCGTATCGGCACCCATGTATTGTGATAGTATCGAATCGGGAGGTAGGTATATCATCCTATCCCTAATGGCTACTGTCAACTCTTTTGTGATCAACAGAAGAACAAAAGTCTTACAGGTTTGGAACAACTTGATGATGAGTAAATGACAGAACTTCCATTTTTTGGGTGAATTATCCCTTTAAAGAAAGTATGGTAACAAGCGACTAGAAAGAAAGAATTGTATGAATGCATGTCTGACAGCAAACACATTCCTAATCTAGAAGTGCTGATGAATGGGATCATGTTCCAAAAAGCACCTATGTATAAGCATGCTTGATCACAATGGATGCCATATCATATCCACAGAGGTTTTTGAGACTGGCTTAGTTTCTCTGTTCTTTAAAACTTCCACTCTATAGCTAATACTCTGTGGTAAAAAGAGCTGTCAGAACAGGGATTAAAACCACAATGACACTTCAGTCTCACGCTGCCAAAATAATTACAAACACCTTCTCGTATAACGTAAGAGCATTTGTAGTGTGAAACAAAGTCTTGTTTCTGTACTCCCGTTTGCACAGACAACCGAATAAATGCATATTTACACACAGAGGTTGACAGAGACAGCACTGACTGATATCTATATCTATAATTTACTAAAGAAAAAAATACTCTATATTTTATCTTGAAAAACTAACAGTAAGTAAGAAATTTTATACAAATGATTTTTATAGAATTTTCCAATTGCTGGCAAGATTTTTTTTTGCAGCAATACCCACCGCAACGATATAATTACCCAAATAATAGATGGTGGTAGAGTAGGATGGTGGGTTTGCATCTCTTTAAAATACATGCTGAGAGACCAGCCAACTGTGACGTCCAAAGGATTTCAAGAAACCAGGCTATTTCATAATTTCCAATTAAATTCATGCAACTCGTTTCATTACAGCTGCTTTTCCTCGATCAACTTACAACACGGTAATATAAATGTCTGTCATTCATTAATGTGTTTCCTATCATCTTACTGGAATACCATCAACAAAATGTCTCATTCTGTATTCCTGGACTACTGTAGCATGAAGCTTATTTATCTATACAACAGTCAGGAAATGCCTGGCCGCAAGTAACCAATGCAGACATCTTTAAGCTGAACTATGGTGACTTGATTGATGCGAGCACATATATATCCAGGCCTCAAGCAAATTATGATATTTTGGCAGTATATAGTTGTAAAATGCCACAGGACGTTAAAATAAGGACTAAAATCAAAGGAAAAGGGAGGGAGTGAAGAGAGAGAGAGTGAGGAATGCCATTGAAACCTTGGAATATGTGGAATATCCCACTTGCTCTGACGGAGCCGTGAGTCAGATCTAGTCACGCTGCCACACGGCAGCTATTCATTCATGAAGTGCTTTTTAATGAGAGCCTTGTGAGTGCGGATTTCACTCTGATTATGGCCTTGGAAGGCAGCCTGCATTTTCAAACCATGCTTAAATTTGCTCGCGAGAACTAAAGCCCGTTTTGAAGAACGTCGTTGCATCCTGGTTTGAGAGAGAACCTGGTTTTCTAATATCAGCAGAATATTCAGCCAGTTCATCCGGGGTCGATCCCGCACTCTGACTGGCCCACTTTTGGGAAACAGACACAGACCACTCAAACAAACCAGCCGTGCTGGGAAAGCTTGCACATAATCATCTTCAAACCCACACAATTTTATTTAGCAGCACACTGGAGTGATTACACAAAACTTTCCCAAGAACAAAGCATTGCGTAACATTTGCTTTTTCACGACTTCTTTTCCTTTCACTCTTTCTCCGCTGTTTCCCAGCCTTGAAGGAGGCATGAAATTTAGAGACCTTGTTGCAAGACACTGTGGGATGGCTAATCTGGGATGTGCTGCATGGAGGATTACACGGAAACAGGGGAAGGGCTGAGCTGAAGATGGAAAGAGAGGGATGGAGAGCTTCCTTTCATTTGTTTCTTGGAAAAGATCTGCACGAGGTCGCAGCAGCTGTGGAGAAGAGCCGCGATGAAAAAAGACAAAGAGCAGCCAGGAAGCGGATCAGAAACGCAGCTGCATCCCAACAACCCACTGACACGTGTGACGAAGCAGTCGCACATGCTGTTAGTCAGCATCCAGCGTCCCGGAGAGCTTCTCCACACGCAAGCGAAGAAAGAGAGATGGACGTGGCAACACCATCAAGATGTCAAGCTGTGCCAGACTGCAGAGGCTGGATGAAAAACTGCAGGGAGCTTGAAACTCCAGGCAGCGGCAGGAATGACAAATGCAAGACTTCATAGAACATGACACTATGAAGTCTTCCAGTCATTGGACAATAGTCAAAATCAGGTATGTAGGGGCTGATGCATTTGACTACATAAGTATCAGACCCTTTTTTGTCTGCAAAGGGAAAAAGGGCAGAGTGTAGAGGTCAAAGGTTAATGTTGTTAATAGCTCTCATTTACTCATAATACATTCTGAGGAAGTGGAGGCTCATTGTATGTGTTAGAGGTCTGAACCGGCATTAAATTGAAGCCTCAATTTAGCCTGTAAATGAGGCCCTGTGACTTAACCCGACCTGACCTGACTGGTACTGTCAAATTTAAGGACCCAAACCCAAATTAGCTCTCGTCTTTTATTTCCTCCTAGAGCAAATGGACCCAGAAGAATTCCTGTAGCCATAAAGGTTGAAAGAATATGTGAATATAAAATGAACACATAAAATATATATTGCGGCAAATCGAAATTATCATATTTACGAGATAAGTGCACATCAACCACAATACCGTAATTTCTTTTAGCTCACAGTTGGTGTTATCAATTAAAGACTGACAGAAGCAAATTGAATCGGTGATAATTCAGTTTACTGTGAATGGTTACAATTTAAGTGGTAACTGACTGAAACCAACCCAAATCTGGATTGAAACAGTAAAAGTTAGCTGTTAGCATCCCCATTCATCTCAATGACATTGATCGCCCGTCTGGCTCGGGTCGGGCAGACCTCCCATGTGTGCATATGTTAGAACAAGACGTCTTTTGCTAATGTTCAGAGAGAGAGAGTGAACAAAAGAAAGAAAGCGGCTGAACAAGATGCAAAGAGAGTGGTTTGTTTTGCTCCCTCTCATCGGTGAAAGGCCCACTAACATTAGTTCTGGGTGATTTGGGTGATTATTCCAAAAGCAGTTGAATGTGCTTGGACAAATAACAGCAGTGCCGCCCAATCTCAAAGGCTCTGAGTGAGCAGGTAGAACAGCTATCGGGTAACCAATGCAGCGCTGACCTTCTCACCTATAATGTGATCAAATAATCAAGAGGAATCAGTGAATGCAGGCGTCCACTGCGATTCCTCTGCACTAAAGTAAACAAGAATGTTTTTCAGCATGGGAATATAATGAGAGGATTTAAAGTAGCTTCTGAATCAGCGTTTACTCCAATGAATAAATAAATCGAGCAGAGCATTTTCTGGCAGCATTTAAACTGAATCTACTGCTGTGGTCGACAGTGATAGACAAGTGTGGTGGTTACAGAGAAAAATAGAAAGGAATGGTTGTTAAAACCTGGCTAGTGTACCCATTCCTTCGAGGTTAGTGGGTAGAGCGAGAAATTGAGTAAAAAATGACTGTTATAGGAATACAGATATTGGCACAGAAAGTGCATCTTTGACAATTGATATAAAATAACTTGCATGTGTGTTTACTGTAGGGGTGTAACGGTTCACAAAATTCACAGTTCGGTTCGATACGACAGTGGTGTCACGGTTCGGTACATTTTCAATACGGGGGGCGGTGCAATTGGTTACGTCGCAATGTTGGAAATATGTCTGTTTTAAACCATGAAGGCGAGCCAATGGATATCACACAAGCACGCGTTTGCACTGGGGTTTGCACACGTGCAAACTTTGCGCAAGATTTATGCTGGTGAACGTCTTGATCTCAGTCAATTCACTATAAGCAGAAAGTGAAAGTAAAAACGGAATGACGGTGTAATGACGAAGCTTTCGGCATCTGATGCCGCATATTCTCTCAGAAATGACGAGAGAAGAATCTACTTCAACATATGCTGATAACGGTTTAGCCTATAGCTGTTTTCATTTATTTCCTTATTTCTTTTGTGGCCCGTACATAGTAAAAAAAAAAAAAATGAGAAGAAACATATTTCGTGTTAAACAGGTTGTTTTTGAAAGTCAGTGCTTGAAATAATTGATTTTTATTGACGACTGCAGTGTTAATATTTTAATTATAGGACTATAATTCATTGTAGGTAGCCGTAACCTATAGCCTAATAGACCTGTTTTAAAAGACCTTTTTAAAAAAACATTTTAATTGAGGAATAAATAGCCTAATCCTATCCTCGCAGCGCGTCAGTTATGCGGTAATTATTGCGGGGCAAATTAATTGTACTTTTAATTTAATAATAAATGTAACTTCATAATAATAATAATAATAATAGGCCTAATAAAAACAAGAATGTAACAGGCCTACATTAATTGGAAATGCCAAATCCTCTTAATATTGCCAATAATTGATGTTTTTGACAATATCTCTGGCTATCGTCGATACAAGATCATCGTCTTTCGACACACCCCAGCAAGGGGAGGTCGCGGGGCAGACAGCACGTTGCCTGTTACATCGTTTGGGCTGCGTTGTTGAGCGCAGTGGCACTGATATTTCACACACTTTAAGCTCTTTTGTTTTCCAGACGTAATAGGATTAGTCCAACGAATCGTTCGGTTTGTAATGCGTACAGAACCGAAAGCCACGTACCGAACGGTTCAATATGAATACACGTGTCGTTACACCCCTAGTTTACTGGGAATTGAACCCATGGCCTTTGTATTGCAAGTGCAATGCTCTACCTGTTTAACTACAATGGACAAAGCATTTTTCATTGTTTTCAAAACCAGTCAAGACAAAGTCCATAAGAGGGTTGTGTCCAAATCAAAACAGAGAGCAAAAAGGGGGTTGAGTTTCAGTCAACACCAAGACCAGAAGAGGGTCAAGTTTAAGTCAAAACCAAGAGAGGGCCTAGTCTGAGTCAAGAAGTCAGAGTCCGAGCCTTGACCATGTCCACATGCTTCCAAGTCCATGACAAGACCAAGAAAATGAAAATGTGATTTTGGACTCAAACTCAAATAAGCTGGTTTTGACTACAACACTGACATGTACAAGATTTTAAAGGACCAAGAGCAAAAACTTTACTTTTTCCTCCTCCTTTGGTTGCTCAAGCATTTTCTCTTGGGATATCGTCCAAACATAATGAGTAATTACTGAATTAGTTTTTCCCCAAAAATGGTTTTAAAACATCAAGGTGACTTGACGGTAAGCAGCCATAAATCGTTGATTGTGGGTGTGCTGGTCCTGTGCTGAGTGGGTTGTTGAACTGTCATTATCCGTCATTAGACTAATGCAGTCAGGCACTAAGCCCTTGTCAGACCTCGAGTCAGTTCCTGCAGACCTTGTCTGCCGTCTGTGGGAGAACAGAGTCATTTAACATGCACTGGCTGATCTTCATTAGTCGTGAGATTGTCCAAACATGGCACAAACCTCACCACCCATATATCTCAACACTCAAAGTCAGATTTTAAAGTCCATATGTGAAGCCTAATTGGCATTCCTGTAACACAAGACAAAAATCTGCTTTTTTACAAATCAGATGTCTTTCAGATGTGCTTGAAGCTGTATTTTAAGGCTGTAAACACAGTGTTCAAATGTAAAAACTAAAGTAATAGAATAATTGTATATAAAAAAATAATTGCATATTAACAATGTAATATAAATTATTAACACAAAAATATATTTTTTACACAAATGGCAGTTTTATTACAATAAAAATAGTTGGCCCTTGACAGAACAAGGCATTATTGATAAACTAATTTTAATTTTTTAATTTTATTAAAAAAAAAAAAAAAAAAAAAAATTGTATTAAAAAAAATGAATGTGCTAGCATACTGTCTGTCTCCATTCAACAACAGTTTGGCATGAAGCTTGAATGTTAAGTATGACATTGAGGGAAAGGGTATTAACGTTCTGATTGAGATTTTATGGGTGCTTCTCAGAGATAAGCCTGGAAGCCATAAAGATATTATCATACAATAACTGTGTCATCAACCAGCCAGCAGGACTTAATGCATTTGAAGTACGCAGTGAAATCCAGACAAAGCAAATCCAAACAGAGTGCACACGAATAAAACACATATACATTCACATGCACACATATAGAGGCATTATTCTGTACAAAATGACTGTGATGCTTCATGGATTAAGGTCGCTGGGCTACTGCATGTATGTTATAACATATGTATTCTAAAAATCTCAATAAAACCATCAACCACAGAATATATTGCACTTATGACAGCATGGACTAATTATTTACAGTATTTGAGTTTCCAAATGAAGCACCACTTGCAATTTAGAGCTTGGATCCTCAAATTCATGGCTTCAATCTATCTTTCCCTCAGGATTTCTTACCTGCTTGGCCGAGAGGTCCTTCTTTGAGGGCATGCTCGGGCTGGAGGTAGGGGTCACTGGGGCACTGCGACTGCCCCTTTTGAACAACGATCGCACAGTCTCCAACCACCTCATCTTGGAAAAGAACTCTTGAAGATTTTCAAGAAGTTTGGACTTCTCAAAGTTGGAGTAGGCCTGAAGAGCTTGAAAGAGCAGTGTGGAATTTGGGATCTTCTGAAGAAGTCCTGCTAGATGTGTCCAGAGGTCTAGATGGAGAAGAGGCCAGATACTGGAGCAGATTACAGAGCAGACTGCTTATGATCTGCTTTACAGGTCTTGTCGTTCTCTGATTCCCCCTCCTGCCTTCACTCCACCAGCCACCAGCACAGTGACACTCAATCCTTTTCCTGCATTTCTCCTACCACCATCTGTCGCTTTCCCTTTCGCCCCCTCCCGATCCCTGTCTCTGTCTCTCTCCCTCTCTGCCACCCCTCCCCCCATTTCTTGCCCTTCCAAAGACCCCATCTTTCCTCTCTGCATCTGATGGAGCACAGTCCCCTGAGGTGTCCCATGTTGCAATTGAGATCATTGAGTTGATTCAGTGGCATTTGGCCTAGTGCTCAGATTCCTGAAAACAAACTAAGCCTTAATACAATACAATCACACTGTATATGCTAGGTAGCTTAGCATTAGCATAACAAAGCATTGGCGGCAGGTACTATAGACAGCCTCTTTAAACCAGAACAGACTGGATGTAGCGGCTTAGAGCATACTGGACAGAATGAAGAATGCTAAGCCGCAGATATGGGCACTCAGAAGTGTGCCAGACCCCCAACTGTTTCTGACACAGCCAGATCAGTAGCTTTCCAATGGCTAACAAATATCCCAATATGCTCTCTGTTGTTCCAGGCATGTGTGCTTTTGTTTTTAAATGTCTTCAAATAATCATTGAGAGACAAAACTAAGAAAACAAAAGGAAGTTAGGATATAGTTACAGTTCACCCAAAAATGACAGTGACAGTCAGTGGGGTCCAATGTTGTTTTGAAACCCTCCACCTTTAATTGCATGGATTAAAAAAAGCTGAAACATTCTTTAAAATATCTTCTTTGAGGGTGAGTAAATGATGAAAGTTTTCTTTTTTTTTTTGATGAGCTATCCCTTTAACTGGCTATAAAGAGTAGCACTGTATGCATGGATACACTCAGTCCCAGCGTTATGTGTTTGATCGTCAATTAAACGCTGTCCTGGAGCACCTGGTCAAACTCTCTTATTCTCTATGTGCCTTCACAGTGTCTTTGTGTAGACATGAAGAGAAACACATTGGAAAACTTCTGACAAGGACAGGATAGGACATGAGACCAGGCAAAGTCAATATTATAGACAAAACGAATGCAGATTAATAGCACTCTATATTAAATATTCTATTATATGCTGTTTACTGCCTACGAGACACCTGTCTTCCAAGGAGCTTGTTTTTTTAATTGCAAGGCAATGCCTTTGACTTTTAAAAGAAACAAATGTGTCTTATTTCCAGATTTGGAGCACTTAAATAAAATAATGAGCTAACAATGCAATATTCCAATAATCTATTTTTAAGGGAAATGTTGTACTACTGAATGCAAACTTTTAAAATCCAAATTTTTCTTGACTCGTACTGCACACTTTGTTGTATGTTCTCCTTTTTTCCCCACTAAAATTGTCAGGATATATTCTGAGTTTGCATTTTCTGTGAAGGATACATGCAATGCTGCCTTAAAATTTGGCTAAAATAGGTATCATAAGCCAGTATAATTCTGCAGTTGAACCAGCCTTTTAATTGAGAGGTCGAAATAATGCCTTAAAATGTTGTATATGCAGACAGCATGCTGGGTTTTGGAACAACAACAGAAGTAAAAACAGGAAAATATTTAGAGATATCAAATACATCTAAAAAAAAAAAAAAGTAAAGAAAAGAAAAGAAAAAAAAAAAAAAAAAAAAAGAAGGTAAAAACATGGTCAATGTCAGCTACAGCTTAAAGTGCATATCTGAAATTAGCTGTTTCCAGTATGCGTGTCATAACGTTAATAATTCTGCATTAGGAGAGACATGTTTGACAGGGCCAGACACGCAGGCTGCACCATCTGTGGCCCACGGCTCCGGCCCTACTGTCTGCGGAGAGCTGGATACTACAAAGCAGAAATCATATGGAAAGCTTTGGCTTAACTTGTCTCGGTAATCTTGTTCATATACCACCACGACTTCACACTGTGAATGACTGTGCCAAACCGCATTTTACTTGTGCTTTTGGAAGGATGAACGTGAGAACAGGGAGTGATATATTTTATGAGGCAAATAAGATGTGTCAAAATGCGGTTATTCACCAAAGAATAGAACAAATCTTGCAGAAGAGACGCAAATCATCTCCTCATCTTTGTCTCAGTGGGTTTACCTTCACATTTCCCATTGTGCTGCGTGTTTAGCATCTAACCGTTGCAGACCGGTCGCGGGGGATACGCATTTGTCATACGTAATGTGTTTTGTGTTTACATGCCAGCACGTAATAGACTTGCTCTGTATGTAAAATCATTCAGCTCCGGCCTCGTAACAATCCAATTAAGCCTTAAACGAAGCCAAACAGAACAATATCCCAGTTTAAATGAGCCCAGAGGGAGGGCAAAGAACAATGGATGGAGAAAGTATTCCTCAGCTGCTTCACTGGAGTCTGTTTTAGATGTTATTATGAATATAACTCACCCAAAGCCCCTGAAATGAATGGATTTGCTCTTGGCAGATCCAGATCATTCAGTACAGGAAGACCCCATATCTGCTTCATTTGCAGCATCTGCTGAGGTAAAACAAGCAAAATAAGCCTGGCACGAGTGTAAAAATAAATCAATTGATTTGCTGTGTGGGCAAGTGAGCATTTTAGAGGGAGAGGGTATGTGTTAAGACTTCACACGTTGAGTGCTTTAAAACAGATGGTTTGAAGACCGGCTGGAATAGTGCGCTGTTTCCAAACTGAACTTTCAGCAATGCAATTATGGGCTGAATCAGAAAAATCAACTTATTTAGATGTGTGGTTAGATGAATTTAGAAACATCACAGTGTTTACAAAGCTAAAGACAAGCAGTTGTGCTCCATAAATCTCCCCGCAATCTTCAGTTAGATTTCCAGTTATGCTACTTCCAAATTACACCACAAGCATCTGTTGACCAAACAGTGATTTTCGGAAGTTCAATACTATTGACATCATAGAGCAACATGGGAATGCAGTTTTCACCATTACAGTCACTCCTATTACAGAATTAAATTTCATAAAAAAGCAGGCTATGTTCACACTTGGCATCTTTTTTGAAGCTGCCAGCGTCTGGTTTACATTATAATCCTATGAAGTAAACCGTGTTTTCAAAAAATTCCTGAGCGCTTTTTAAAACGCCACCGCCGGCGTCTTTTTCTGCAGTTCAGAGTGTCTTTTCAAGTTGAAAAAAGTTAAACTTTTCTGAAAAAAAAAAAAAACGCCCTACGTCAAGCACCTTTTTGACAGCTGACCAATGACAAGCGAGTAGCGAGTCATTTCCATAACAACAAGAAAAACAAGAAAAAAATGGAGAAGAGCCGGTAGATAGATAGTACTAGTTTCGGAGCACAAGGAGTTGTATGATATGAGCACAAAACTCTATCTAGTCTAAAATATGCCGCAAACCGTGCATTATCCAACCAGAGCTCCTGGACTAAATTGTTGTAAGCACCATACAGTTTCCTTCCCCGTATAACGTCGCGCACCAACAAACGTCGTTGTGAACCGACATTACCCTCCCCGTTAACTTCAAAAGCCAACGCAAGAGCCAACTTTTTACTCTTTCTCGACATTTCTGCAGCACACAGCGCTAGGCTACTGTTGCAGCTGTTGTTATAGCAACAAAAGACGCCCTTGGCTGCTATTTGTAACCAAAACGCTGCCAGCTTTTTATTTTAATAAAGCGTTCTTGTGAACTTTCTTGTCAAAAAAGATGCCAAGTGTGAACTCGCCCTTAGTTACTTAAAAGCAGAAATATATATATATATATATATATATATATATATATATACATATATATATATATATACATATATATATATATATATATGTATATATATATATATATATATATGTATATATATATATACATATACATATATATATATACATATATATATATATACATATATATATATATATATATATATATATATATATATATATATATTTTATTTTTTTTTAATTATAAAACTAAATCTGTGCCAAAATATGTTGCACAAACTGTTAAGATCAGGGGCCTTGTAAAAAAAATAATAATAAAAAAAAAATCCTCAAGTGCTCTTTCCTAACATTGCAATTCTTTAGCAGAATTTGCAGAGCAGAAGGTGCTACATCATAGTCAGGGACAGCAGTAAGTTTGGCAAACATTCCCAAATACTATTGTATTACTTCACCCTGACTGAGCAGACTGGGTTTCTGATCACCTAGTGCTCATTACTGACATGTAAAAGTGGGTGGTAGTGTTGATGCACTAACTCATGGTTCCACAAATCCAGTCCTGGAGAGCCATTCCCCTGAGTTTATCTCCAAACCTAATCAAAGACACCAGCTAGCTAAGCTAATCAAGGTCTTCAAAGTTACTAGAAAGATCACAGGTAGGTGATTGATTAGGGGTTGAGCTAAACTCTGTAGATCAGTGGCCCTCCAGAGCAGGATTAGAGGAACACTGCACAACTAAACCTCTGCGATGTCACAAATTTGCATACGTTTAGAAAGAGTTATTTTTTCCCCACAGATTCAAAAGATTTGAATTTCTGAAAGTTACTGTATGTTTTCATAGTACATCAAGCTATTTTATCTCAAAGGAAAATCTGATTCCTCATGATATGACCCTATGAAATAAAGTCCAGGATGTAGAATATACTGCCAGTACACTCTTTCAAAGAAAAATAAACACTATCTTCGCCTAACCAACCAGGACTATGGTTGCTCCAACAACAGCAAATGGTGGTTAGGCCTTGGCTCCATTTCACGAGGGATCCAGCCAGGCTTCCCTCAGCCTCTGCAGACCCCAAGGTAAAGAGGGCCGGGTCTGTGGACGTTGGTTTGGATCCTCTCCCTGCACTTCAGCTATCCCACCGCTGCTTTTCAGCACTCACTCTATAGTGAGCGCCTGCTGGGGACCTGGTCTTTCATTCCGGGCCAGGCGGCTAGAAGGAAAATCAATAGGGCTGTAACCATCTCCCCATAAGAAAGCCATTAGCACAAACCAAGCCATGCAGCCCTATTCATACACATGCAGAAAAAAATAGGGTCATTTCATTTCAACTGCAAGAGTGAAAACGACAGACTTTTGTAAAAGGAAGAAATTTATGTTTTCTTTTCCTAGAATATATTTTATATAATAAAAATATATAATAAATAATATAATAGCTTAGTTACTGTATTTTTAATAAAATAAATGCAGCTTTGGTACTTATAAATAAATTTGTTTATTTTTAATTAATATGATTATTTGCACCCACATTTAAAAAAAAAAAAAAATTATCAACTAGAAATAACTGTTTGATAGTTTTAATGGTTATAAATAAATTACTTAAATTCTAATAAAAAGTTAGGCTCAACTTGTTTGCAACTATATATAGTGATGCATTTGACATAGCAATTACACATTTCACCATTAGATTGCATGCTATTAGTTTAGAAATGTATAGTATTGTATTGTATTTCGGTATTTTTAAGAAATAAAACGAGAGAACAAATAGTATCAAAAATACATGCACCAGCACACACAAAACCTGTCTTGGCACACATTTAAAGAGAAGTGGGCCTCTAACAACTTTTTGGCATGTGATCAGAGTCAGTAAACAGGTCCTTTTATTGGACTACAGGCCGAGCGTAGCTTGAGCAAATCACTAAAGAGATGAAAGTTTTGAGCTATACTTAATATTCAAGAGTTTATATTGTAACCGTCCTTGATGAGGCCCCACGCATACTTCAAAACAGAAGAACAAACTAACATTTTTGTCCTACTATTTGAAACCTTTATCACATAAATCTCCCTCAGCGTCCCTTAAAAGATGGCCTTAAAAAAAAAAATAAAAATAAAAAAAAAAGTACAATCCTCAACCCTGTAAATCCTATTAAACACAATACACTCTCAGACATTCTCATACATCAAATGCGCAGCGCTTTCGAGAAGGAAATGTCACGGGTTGCGTCTAGTCTGTGCTTCAGACGGTGTGCAATAAAAACAGCCAGTATTTAATTCCATCTCAGAACCTGCTGTTGATATACGGCTTTTTGAGTCCAGAGTGGCAGGTTGTTTGCGAGCAAAAGCAATGCAGATCTGCTTAATTGAATGTCCAACAATGCACGAAGCAGGACTTTCGATACCATATGCAGCGCAAACATTGATACCGCAAATTGCAAGGTTACAGATGTGATAAACAAAATCATAAATTGAAATGCCTACACAGCCTTGTTGTCTCTCTTATCCTGTGCCAGCGCCTCCCAGAGACTTTCAACAACAATCCACTTTGTGACGATGGCTCATGGACACACACACAGATGTAAACAATTACACAACTAAAGAAAAGCAGACACACATGACAACTGGAAATGGACTTGAATTAGTGAAACCAAAGCCTCAGTGTTTGTATTAATTGAGTCCTGCTGTTAATAACGGGTCGGTGACCTCAAATGTGTTTCCAGCCCAGAGTTTTTGGAAGAGCACGTCCAATACCTGCCGCTGTGCAGCCGCTCCAAAGAAAACAGAGGCCAGATAAACAACAGAGATCGCTACAAGGATTGCGTCACTCAACAGGACTTTCAGAGCAGAATTTTCCGGTGTCAGTGTAAAATGTCAGCTATATTAGTGCTAATGATGTTTGGGGGGAAAGAAAGAGTCATGAAAGAAAACTAGATATAGCTGATGAACATTCCATCTAAAAGTCCAAAGTTTTACAATGATGTAAAGTCAATTATTTATTTATTTATTTTTGTGGTGCAAAGAATACAAAAAAAGTTTAGTGTATTTACTTTTAGTGGAGTGTCTATTTACACTAACTCCGCCCTCCAACATGTGACTGGGCTAGTCAACACTACAAAAGACAGCTGTCACATGTCAGCTTCAGTGGCATTGATGGTAAGGCCCATACTGTAGTCTTTTTGACGCGATTGACCCAGGTTCGAACCCACCTTTTGCCAAACTTTTTTTCCTCCCTTTTCAAATCTCATATCACATCAGAAAGGTGTTTATTTTCAATAAAAATGAAGGAAATAATCAAAAAGTTGAAAATAAAGTAATGGGTAGCGTTAGGGTAGGTGTAGGAAGGGCTTTATTGTCACAATAAGGTGGCATCCATTAAATACTTTGAATTAAAATGATAATTTACACTGAATACATTATTATTGCATACTGTTTTATAATGCACTACAATACTGTAGAGGTCTGCAAGCCCGTCGGGTCCTGGTTACACATGGCTACTGTATGAAATACTGATTATATTATAAATATTATACATCGCCTACGCAATACGCAAATCATATATGCACGCATTAGCATACAGGTGACAGTTGACCATGCAGAGCATCAGGGAGAAGTTGGAGCGTGGGGAGTTACTAAAAGTTCCCAATGCTTTGGGAAAAGCTGCATTTTGGATCATCCATTCATTTGATGATGATCCTGACTCGCCATCTCCTCACTGGATGCGCCTTTAGAGAGAAATGCATCTTTAGGGATTTTATAATGAAAGAGTTTTTGTTTTCGTTTCGAATTATTTCGTTTTAAAGTAGTAATTCAAAGCTTTCTATACATGCGATTTATCAAGTCAGTGAAGCACGTATTCGCTGTGTTTCGGTTTTTCAGAAGCGTTCCTGCTAAAAACCGAAACTGCTTTTTTTTCATTATTTTATAAAAGCATGTTTTGTTGAAATTGTGAGTGCATTTACAGTTCCAAACAATGTAGCCTATTACTCTTACCTTTATGAGCAAAAATGACAGTGTATTTTGAAATGTTTCCAACGCAAGTGATTGCTCTGGCGCGTCCTTTAAAGCGCGCTTCAGCTTCCACTCTCTGCACAAATGACTGGATATGCGTCAGTGCACATTTATCTAGGTTAAGCATTTATACTAACGGTCGCTTGGTCGTTACTTTAAAAAACAAAAACTTAAAAAAAAAATTAAAATATGCTCCAAACGTTTTTCTAAATTAACTTCATAAAATAACGAAACAAAATACAATCACTTTGCCATTTCATACAAAACTGAACTATTTTAATAGATGAAACAGTAGGATAAGCTGTTTTGGGAGAAGGGGAAAAAAAGACGGGCTCGGGTAGGACTCGGGCCGAGAATTCTGATAAGCTTTCGGATACAGGCCAGGCTAGGCCTAGATTTTAGGTCTGTGCAGGGCTCTACAATACTGAGGTGCAGGACTGTTGCCACTATTTGCATTAAGTAGTATACATAGCAGAAAATCCTGCTATTTTAATATAGTGTAAATAGAATCTGTAGCTATTTGCTATTTACACTAAGTAAAAATACAATCCATTGCTATTTGCATTATGTGTAAATAGCATCTATTGCTATTTGCACTTAGTGTAATTAGCCTCTATCGGTATTTACACTTGCAAATAGCTGCTGCCTATTTTTAAAGGTGTATTATAAAATGTACATATTTAAGTTGTTAGTTTTTTATTATTATTATTATTATTATTATTATTATTTATTTATTTATTTATTTATTTTTTTACTTTAAAAGGTTACACCCCTTGACATTTTGAGAAAAAAAAAAAAAAAAACTAAACTTTTGCATTTTTCAAAAAGCACATTTTTAAGAACATTTACATTTGATGATTCACTGCTTTTATAATAACATTTTGACTTTTAGATAAAGAAAATCCTGAACTGTTCAGAGCACACTTCCAAGAACACTTAAAAGATCCCCATTCTTCTCCTGTAATGGGACTCTTTTACAACTTCTTGAAAACACTCTACAAAAGAATCCAAAAATAAGGTATGAATGCCTCTCTGTAATCTGAATTTACTACTCGCATAAGACTTACAACACTGCCAGATCTAAAAATAAACGGGCAGAGCCTTTTTCATATTTTTAAAAAACAAAACCAAACCTCAGTTACAAAACATGGGCATGGCAGTGGAGAGCAGGGCAGATCTGGGTGCAGCGTAACGTGTTTGTGTGTCTGCAGTAAAGGGCAGGCATTATCGACAGCATCCATCATAGACAATAACTCATCTGGGTGTAGAAGCCGGGACAGCCTAGAGGGATGGGTGAATGAAAGCAGAAACACGGGCGGATTTGGTCTCCCGCACCACAGCTGGTGGAAACAGAGAGTCCTGCCAAAACAAACTGCATCAAAACAACACAGTTGCCCTGCTGCATACAGGAAAAACTTGACAAACCGGGGTTTCCCTAAAGCATATTCTCTGCATCCTAAAGATTTCAGCAGACTTCTGCCGATCTAAAGCAATAAAGATTTCTCTTTATTGTAGTTTTTTAAATTTTTACTGCATTTCTTGCAGCACTATGAAGCTACAAAAAAAACATGCTGTTTATAGTAGCCATTTGATGTGTGACGACATGCTCATGAGCGAGACCTTTCCGTGGCCAGACGGTGGAACCACACAATCCCACAGGAATCGGCTACAGACATTACACCCACATTAATCATCGCATTTCCTGACAATGCAATCAGGTTAGTAAGACATGTTCCCCGTCTCACAGTTTTTTCCTGCTCGCCTGGCAGGTGCAGCTTGGGAAAACTGACACACCGCAGTGTTTGTGCAGTACATCAAAGCCACAAATGTGTGTGTGTGTGTGTGTGTGTCCGCTTAAGCATGCGTGAGTGTGCGCACGCCAGGTATTTACTTACACCCTGCGCTGCTGGTAAAGTTTCCCTGGGAAAGTTGCTAATGTGATTTAAATGAGCATGTATGGCACAAACAGCATTTAGGATCAGAGCGCCGTAATAATACCATTCAGAAGCAGAGCAAAGGGTCAGACGATACACCCCAAACCACACAATTTTTACTTAGATCAGTGCACCAGGATTTCACAAGGCAGAAAAGAAACAACTCATTTTAGAAGCACTTTCACTCGCTTTTCAGTAACTGGCAGTGAGGGAGTATAAACAAGCTCCCTGTGTCCTTTCCTTGACCTGGGGGGACCTGTAAGTGTTTTCAAGTCTCGAAAAAGCACAAAATACAGGGCCTCACAATGCTGCAGGTGTGCAATCAAAGGTCTATCCCACTCTTGTATTAACTACTCAATGCTACACTCAACATTGTTATCGTAGTGTGTTTAATCTGTGCGATTAAGACACTTCCCTGTTGCATCACCTTGATATGCTGCTTGAAAAATCCAGTTATTAGCTAGTAGCTAGTATTGTTTTTAGCTGTGTTTTGGAACATGATACCTTGTTTTACCTTAAAGCTGGTTATTAGTTGGTCTAAGATGGTCTTTAGCTAGCCTAAGCTGGTTATTATCTGGTCTAAGCTGCTTATTAGCTAGTCTAAAATGACCAATAACTTGATAAGAAAATCAAGCTGGTCTTTGCTTGCCTAAGCTGCATAATCAATGGTCTAGATTGGTCATTTTCTAATATTAATTGGTTGTCATCCATGTTATCTAGTCTAAGCTGGTCAAAGGTGGTCTTTTTGGAACATGACACCTGATTTTACCTTAAAGCTAGTCATTAGCTGGTCTAAGATGATTTTTAGCTAGCCTAAGCTGGTTATTAGATGATCTAAGGTGGTCTTACCTGGTGAAAGATGTTCATTAGATGGTCTAAGACAGGGGTGGCAAACTCCGGTCCTGGAGAGCCACAGCCCTGCAGAGTTCAGCTCCAAGCCTAATTAAAACTCACCTGTCTGTATCTTTCTGGTAACCCTTCAGACCTTGATTAGCTTGTTCAGGTGTGTTTGATTATGGTTGAAGCAAAACTCTGCAGGGCTGTGGCTCTCCAGGACCGACGTTCACCACTCCTGGTCTAAGATGATCTTTAGCTAGCCTAAGATGATCATTAGATAGTCTTACCTGGACAAAGATGGTTATTAGCTGGTCTTAACTGGACTAAGCTGCACATTAAATGGTCTATGAGGGGATAATGGTCTAAGCTGGTCCAAGATGGTAATCATCTGGTTAAGATGGTCACTAGCTGATCTAAATTGATAACTAACTGGATTAAGGTAGTCATCAGCTGGTCTAAGGTGTTCCAAAAAGGTCTAAGTTGCACATTTCTGGTCTTAGATGGTCAATGGCTAATCTAAACTGATCAATAACTGGTCTAAGATGTCTATTAACTACTCTAATAGGGTCATTAGTTGGCCTTAGCCAGTCTAGACTGCATATTAACTGGTCTAAGATGGTCACTGACTGATCTTAACTGGACTAAGATAGTCGTTAGCTTGTCTAAGCTGTTCCAAGAAGGTCTAAACTGCACTGGTTTTAGATGATCAATTGCTAATCTAAACTGGTCAAAAACTGGTCTAAGACAGTCATTAGATAGTCTAATCTGATTGTCATCAGCTGGTTAAGATAAATGACCAGCTACTAAGTTCCAAAATCCAGCTTGACCACCTTAAACTGGTATAATCAGCTGGTAGCTGCTCTGTTGCTGGTTAAACACAGATTACCTAATGACAGGCTGAGACTTCTGTAGCTAAAGTCCAGTTTAGACAAACTGAGAACCATTGTATGTTTTCCAAAACACAGATACAAGGTTAAGCTGGATATTCAAGCAAGGAAGACCCCATTGAGTCACATGCTTCTATTAATGCTAACTTCTCAGCTGGGCTTAAAGACAGCCGCCAATCACTAATGAGCAGCAAGAGTGGACTGCGAGTGGCGCATCTGTTGTGGTTTTGGCATGCATGGCAAAAATTGCCACAAAGAAAACTCCCATCCTTTTCAAAAACCATAAAAAGACCGCACTCTGCGCTGGAGGGAAAACGAGAAAAATGAAGGAAAACAAAAAACTGCTGGCTAAACATATTGTTATCGAATGGAAATGTCCATTTTCTGAGAAGTGTTGAAAAGGCGCCACAGAACTGATGGTCTGTGTCCGATAGACTCATCAGTATTATTAGTCGAGCACGGTTACAAGGCCACACAGATTTCTAGGATGGAGATGAGTCAGCTGAGATACTGAATATGGTGTAATATCTTGTCATCTAGGCCCTGTGAGTCATATGTGAATTATGCAGTTGTAAACAGCAAGAACATGACTACTTCACTGATAGTGATCCATGGGTCATGACCAGTGTTGGGCACGTTACTTTAAACAAGTAATTAGTTATAGTTAATAGTTACTTCTCACAAATAGTAACTGAGTTAGTAACTGAGTTACATCATTATAAAAGTAACTAATTACTAGGGAAAGTAACTATTGTATTACTTAAAAAAAAAATGTTCAAATATGTCAAAAAGCTTGGACGCCCCCAATGTTAAATGAATGAAATGGACACTAAATAGAATAAATTATTATTATAAAACATTATACATTAATCTATAGTATTTATCTACTGACACTTAGCATCAGTCAGTCAAGCATTATAATATGATATTATGATAATTTAGCATTATATGATGATAGAACTTTAGTAATTAGAATAACCAAGTATGAAAGCATATTTGTCATGTTGACTGAACTTGGGACTGGTGGTGGTGCTTAAGATATTGTTTGTCATTTAGTGTTTCTATAAAAAGAAAAAAAAAGGAAAAAATTAATAAGATAACAAAACTACTAGGAATTCTACTAATAATAACAATATAAAACGCATTAAGGATTAATGAGCTGCTGGGTTTATGAATATTAATCACGTTGTCTGCGTTCGCTCGAACTGATTTGCTGAAATCAAAACAGGGACGATAATAGGTGAGCGCCAGCCAATGAGATTGTCATTTGCGCATTAGTTCTGCCCAGAATCCGGCAGTTCTTAAAAGAAAGGAAGTCCTTTATTTTGACAGGAAAATACAACAAAGAATATTGTTTACATGTAGTGCGTCAATTCTGCATGTTATGAAAGACTCTCTTGCTCTGTATCTTTCTTTGCGTGTGTGAGACAAAGCGAGAAGAGTTTACGGTACGTCAAATACAGCTACACTGCGCATCCATTCAGATGAACTGAAAAATAAAATTATAATAATATTATAATAAATTATAGTAATGCTGCATTTTATTTCCAGTAACGGTAACGGCGTTGTAACAGAGAAAACAGTAATACGTTTGATTACTCGTTACTGAAAAAAATAACGCCGTTAGTAACGCCGTATATTTATAACGCCGTTAGTAACACCGTTTATTTATAACGCCGTTATTCCCATCACTGATCATGCCTACAGCACACTAATGCTATTCAATACACACTATCAACTCAAGCACAGCAGCAGAAATAATCAGAGCGCACATATCCATGTTCATTCTCTCAAGCCATATTATTTTCTTTCTTCCATGAAGTCATATGTTAGATTTATGTGACAAAAAGGAACACAATTCAAACCTTTATTTGCTTAAAATATTTCCTATCCACCATATGTTTCACATGCAATACTTGTGCATATTGTCGTCTAGCACCAAATTGTGTTTAAATGTCAGTGACTTCCAATTTTATTGGTTCTCATGTGCCTCGTGACTGGCTGTGATGTGATGCATCTGAACTAGTGCTGTCAAACGATTAATCGTGATTAATTGTATCCAAAATAAAAGTTTTTGTTTACATAATATATGTGTGTGTGTACTGTGTATATTTATTATGTATCTATAAATACATACACATGCATGTATATATTTAAGAAAAATGTTACATTTATATATTAAATATACTTATATATAAATATATACATGTAAATACATGTAAATATTTTCAAAATATATCCTGTATATGTGTGTATTTATATATACATAATAAATATACACAATACACACACATATATTATGTAAACAAAAACTTTTATTTTGGATGCAATTAATCGCACACTAATCTGAACGCATCTGAATTGAATATAAACAAATTAAATTTGAGAGCTTCTTGGACGGTTCACTTTCATAATCTGGAAAACAGCAGTTTGAACATTCTGATAAAAATTTACTTTTGGGTTTGACCGAAGTTATTTTAGTATTATTTATATACTATTATAGTTTTTATTAATATCTTTAATTAGTTTTATTTATTTATTGAATATTGCTATTTAGGTTTTAGTTTTTATTTATTTTCAGTTAGTAATTTCAGCGACTCAACTTTTTACTTTATTTAATATCAGATTTAATTCAATTAACAAAAATATTTTTAACAGTTTTTTTTGAAAGCAGAAAATAAAATGAACTAAGAATGGGATCAGGGCATGTCGTAGCTTGTATGTATGCCATGGCTTTGACCTTCTCTCTTATTCCAAACCATTTTCTCCTTCTTTCTTTATTGTTTTCTTCCCCCTCTCTCCCTTATTGCTTTGCGGTGGAGAGCATTAGCACAGGCGATTCCAAAATTGTGTAAAACCATTTCTGTTTGACATCAAAACAAACCAGAGTAAATGAGCTAACAGCGTCTGCCAACAGAAATATGAAAAAAATAAGAGAAAATATGAGTATGCTCGCTCTCTCAGTGATGGAGTACAGCAGATCCAAAGAAGTGTGCCTTGCTTTGAGCCCTGTAAGGCTGGCTGCGGTCCCTGCATGCTGTGTTAGCGAACAACGGTCCTGTATCAATCCTATTCCTTCCCTCTCCGTCCCTCTGCTCTGCTATAAAGAGATAACACACCACAATCCTGGCAAAACCGCTAATGGTGCTGTAAAACTTTCTCTGCCGACTGGCACAGACTCTCCGGTTCTGCAGGACGCACAGAGAATTCCCCTATAATGATAATGCCAGTTTAAGAGTAAATACCACTGCAAACAATGGGATACATTCAGCACAGGCAGATACCACACAGATGCTGGTCCAGATTAAACATACGGTGTGGGCGAGGACCTGCACTTTGTCATGAAGTCTTTATGTGTGCTTGTCTTTGTATTTTACAGCTCTGTAAAGCAGATTCACATCAATGGAGGAGAGAAAGAGGCTATAAACGGAGAACCGGGAGACAGACGTGATTGAAGGATGTCCAGCATTTTTACCAGCCCCAAATGCCCCAACTGTGTGGATTATTTCTAAATACCAGAACACATATGCATCAAATTGGAAAGAAAAAAAAAAACACATCTGTCCCATTTGGAGGTTGCTCTGCTGAAAACACCAGCTTGGCTTTTCTGGTGTATCATGTTGACCAAAGAAATCTTACTGGTGAAAGGATTTGTTCACTGAAAAAATGAAAATTCTGACATCATTTACTCACCCTCATTTCATTTTAAATCAGTATACTGATTTTCTTCCTTAAATGGAATACAAAATAATAATATCCACGCCACATGTTTTAATAAAATGAAAGTGAATGAGAACTGGGGCTTTCAGGCTTCAAATGCACCATTAAAGCATCATAAAAGTGGCCCATACAAATTGTGCACAACATTCAAGTCAGCTGATGTCATATAATAACTTTACGTGAGGAACAAACCAAAATATGAATATGTAAGCTAAAAATGTGAACGAATCATTCAAACCTGTTTTGTCAATTGATTCATTAAAATGATCAGACTCAAGATAAATGTTATGTCTAATGAAAAAAGCTAGGACATTTATCAAGAATTTCAGTGAACAACTTAAATTTCTGTGCTTCAGAAGCACAAGTCATATGGTGCAATTTTGTCGTACCTGCTTTACGTGTTATGCTTCTTCATTATAAACAGCATCCAAAACTCAAAGTGTTGGTGAAAATCAATTCTGGCCTTCTTAGCAGGGCGCTCCTTCCTCTACTATCAGATCAGTGCTCTCCATATATCTCAGGGTTATGGGTCACAGCAGACAGGCCCTGCAGAATTCAGTACACCAATCACTTTAATCAAACGTAATCCTTTTGTCATGCTGTGGCAATTTAAACTATAAGCTTTCATTGAGGATTCAGCACCCAGAGTCATCTTGCCTTGACCTGACACAGATAAATAACCACCCTGGTGTTTGGTTTCACACGCAAGTTGTGTTGCATGGTGGCACGGACTGAGTTATCATCATCTGGAAATAGAAGCATAATTTTCTTTTTCCATGCAGGTGATGATTCAATCAACCATGGCTAGATGTTTTATTCATTAGCCCCCCCACAGTTGCCTAAAGATGGAAACACTGTCAGGATTGTGAAAGGTCAAACTGCGAGGCACTGTGTGCTACTCCGTCACCTTAAAGTACGCACCATGTGAAGACTATCTACAGGTATTTATTTAAATAACAGCCTTGTACATGACCATATTATGGTTTTGATTTTAACTTTTGATTCTATCTGTCAGATAATGCTGGTTCTTCTCAAAATAGAACAAAAAGTTCCTTTCAATTGTTCTACAACAAAAGTTGAAACAGGAACGTTCTGCATGAGTTCTGCAGATGGAGTTCTTAAGGTGAAAAAGTTTAAAACTCACTTCTCACAATATATCTTTTGTCTTGTAACTCTGCTATTCTTTAAATAATTCAAGTCTTTGAGAATTACCCAGTGGCGTTTACAAAGGGTACTATATAGTACTGTAATTCCACATCCATTTCTCCTGCAGACCACCTATGTGAGAGTGTACGTTAACAGCGAGGACCACCAGTTCAGCCCATTGCGGGTGACATTTCCTTTCTCTGACCACAAGAATGCCCAGCATCTGAGAAACAGAGCATAAAACGGCAGCAGCCAAGCACTTGTATTCATCAGCTCTTACTGTTTCAAGCTGTTTCGACTTCAATTCACGCTCTCCGTGTCAAAATCGTGTTTCACAGAATATTCCATTTCATTATTCTATTCGCATCAAATGTGACATGTGAAATCTGGTGTGGATACTAAAGAACAAGCTGTCTTTGGCAGTTTGCACACTTGGTTTGCGGTCTGGTGGTGCGCACCAGAATTTGGAAAACCGCTTTCACACCGACTGAACGAAACAAACAGCTCTAGTGTGAAAGCACTCTGTATCCTTCTCTGAGTGCAGTGCTCTGCCTGCATTATAAAAACCTGCACCACCACCACCAAAGCCAACATGACTCAACACGTAAGGCCGCTAGTCATTTTTATGGTCAAGTTTAATAGAAATGGGTAGTAGCAGCGGTTAAGAGTGGGCAGGAGATCCAACGGGCTCTTCTAATGGACCATCTGGTTCTACTGAGTATCCAAAGGCACCAGGAAAAAGATCGGAAGAGCTAATGTTTGTGGACTCGGTCACGGTCCTCACTTCGGACACCTGGGGGAAATCACGAGCTGCCAAACACCGCCCGGAAAAACAGCAAACAGCATGATTTATCTGATCTGGGGTCAGCTTCGTCTTCACTCAACAAAACTAATGGCTGTTAGTGTTTTGCTGGGTGTTTGTTTCTGTTGTTTTGGAGGTTAGATGAGAGGAAACATGGTCATGCTCAGCATAAACACCCTGCCATAAATAGGTCGTTTGTGTCAGATATAATCAACAGGACAACATTACATGAGGAGCTCAAATAGACGGTCAAATATGGAAATAAGATGACCAGGGCAGTGGTTCTCCAAACCTTTCTAGAACATCTGCCACAAATTCCCAATTTTCCAGCTTTGGTTTAGCCAGGTTACACAATACAGATCCTGTAGGTAATTACAGCAATTGTGTGGCTGTACATTCAAGGCTAAATGTCTTGGCCTGCTGCATCATTACATCAATTACTTAGGCTTTTGGGAATCGTATCTCTTCTGTGTAATTACATATTTAGGGCATTATAGTCATTTAAGACAGCAATATAATGTGGAAAAAAAGAGGGATAGTAAAGAAAACAACCCTAATGCTGTGTTAAATTCACATGTACTTACCAAATGTTCTGTGATGCACTGAATATACCAGAATTCGCAAGATTTAACTATTAATTGTATGAAAAACAGCAGCAGAGAGAATCTACTAAACCTCTCATTTTATGCTCTACATAAAAAGAAGAATCAAACTGGTTTGGAAAAACATGACGCTGAGTAAATCAAGACAGATTTTTCATTTTCGGGTGAACTATTTCTTTTAGTTTCTTAGAAGGTCATAGATGTAGCCAGCTTATTCTCAGATATTGAATGCTTGTTTGAACAAGAAATCTTTTGACAGAAAGCAAAATTTGTCAAGGTTGGATGCTACAGTATGGCCACGTTCCATTCATTTATTCATCATTATTGAATCATTGAGACCTTGTTACTAGGAGCTTTTCTTGGGATGAGGATGAAACAAGAGCAGGATGGACCTGAATGAAAGCTATTTGTGCCACAGAAGTAATCTTGTTGGAACCTGTAGCTTAAACTTTGTAAGGGATGGGTTGTGAAGAACTGGCTCGCCGGTTTTAAAAGACTGCACTCCCAGCTTGCATGCAAAGACACATACGTTCACTCATATATACACAGAGAAATGTCAATACCCCAAGGCAAAAAACTCCCAAAACTGAGCAGAGAGATTAAGTTATGCAATATCACACAGAAGGGCTGCTGGACGGATAGACAGCTTGATAGAATGATATAAACACTGATCAGCCATAACATTAAAAATCACCTGCCTAGTATCTTATAGGTCCCCATCGTGCAGCCAAATCAGCTCTGATGTATCGAGACCTCTGAACTTGTCCTGTGGTATCTGGAACCAAGACATTAGCAGAAGATCATTTAAGTCCTGCAAGTTGCGAGGTGGGGTTTCCATGGATTGAATTTGCCAGTCCAGTAGATTTAGGGAATTTGGAGGCCAAACACCTTGAACCCTTTGTCATGTTCCTAAAACATTCTTGAACAATTTTTGCAGTGTTGCATGGTGCATTATGTGTGGATGGATGGATGGATGGATGGATGGATGAATGGGTGAATGGATGGATGGATAGATAGATAGACAGATAGATAGATATTCTCTCTAAGTTAACAGTCTGCAGTTAAACTTACTAGACCTGAAAACCTGGCACCATCTTAGAGTATAAAAACCGTGAGAGAGTTATACAGTGTGCCTGCAGCAGTTTCTTTCCTCACACTTTCTGTCAGCATGTAGGTGTATGCTCTTATTTTCAGAGAAAACACATTGAAATATCAGTTTTACTTAGAGTCACCCTTGCTTTCATTCATAAAACTGTCCATCAAAAGCTCAAACCTCAAATGAGCACACCGGTGCCTCAAAAACCAACTCAAGCAGAAATCACGCAAGCCTGTCGGGCTTTAATTACACAAAAAGTGACAGAACATATGCCACAAGAAAAAAGAAAAATTGTCAATTAAAAGCCCATAAAGGGCAAAGCTGAAGATTTCCATCTCAACGAAGACAAGGCTTCTAGTGTTAACTATGCAGGACATTACTTTCTGTTCTACAAGATAGTGAAGGCAGCTTCCTCTTGTCTCTTGCAGACAGACAGTTAAATTACTACTCTCAGAGCTGACTGGGTCCAGCAGGGAAATCAGCCTCTGGGCTACATGTCTCATGCTTAGCTCTTAAACCCTCATTTCCGTAGTCATCATCACTACACTTCCCGAAGCACACATTCATGGCCACTGAGACAGAGATGGTTATGCAACTTCTGTTTCTGAAAGAATGAGATAAACATGACCTTTGTCATGCTCTGAAAAAAACTAAATAAAAACAATTATTATACTTATCAGCGTGGGAGTAATGCAATACAAGTAATGCAAGTTACGTAATCAGATTACTTTTATAATACTTATTATCAGTGTGGGGGTAACGCAATTCAAGTAACGCGAGTTACGTAATCAGATTACTTTTTCACATAACTTTTAAATTTAGTTACTTTTAGTTACTTTTTCAAATAAGTAATACAAGCTACTCGTTTTCCCATTTCTTCACTGACATCTCTCCTGTCCCTGTGTTGAGAGAAACTAGGAGTAAGTGCAGAGGCACTTCCTTCAGCTTGAGGCTTATTAATTTCACTTTTGGTGTGAAAGTCTTTACAGATTTTGTTATTAAAAAACAAATAAGCAAGCCCAGCCCAGGTGACGAAAGTAAGTCTCTGTGAATATCTTCCTGAAACGAGTCACTAGAATGAATGAAAATGACATGAGAAATACAGTATATCTAAAGAAAGCTTGAAGTGTCTATTATTAAACGAAGTAAGTCATGTCGAAAAACAAATATTCTCTGATAAAATAATCCGTATGAAACCAACGCGAGGTCCAGTCTTTCCTGTCTGAGCTCACATAATGTGATCATGCCCATGCACATCGTGCGCTATAAGATAATCATCCACGCGAAACCAAGCTTGAGATGCGCGAACATGTAAACGCTCACGTCACCTCTGTAGAAAGATTCAAGTTTATCTCAGCTACTTTTTGTTTTTTTGGAAGAAGATTCGCTGTGAGGAATAAGCCTTGAATTGTAATGCCAACGCGGTTTAATCCAGCGGTTGATCTCATTCTGATGAGTCATTTATTTTTTACTTTATTAGTGTTACTGTGATTACTTTTATTGCATCTAAATGTTGTAGGACTCTCATTTTAGCTCGCATTCTCCAGTGATTTATTAAAGGGCATACTGACATGCAAAACATGATTTTTACTTCATATTTTTTTAACACTGCATTTGTAACTTAAGTAACATAATTTTATTGACATAAGTAACTATAATCAAATTACATAAATTTAAAATGTAACATTACTTTACTGCGTTACCAGGAAAAGTAATTAGATTACAGTATACCCAACTCTGATTATTATATTATATTACACTATATTATATTACACTTAATCAGTACTTCTCTTCAAAGGTGAAGTAAAATTTTATTTATTAGTTCATTACTGTCAGACATCTAAAAAGGTTGCACTGTCTTTGTTAACAGTAGGAGTGACCAATGATGGTTGTAAAATGATGTGTGAGTGATTTGAATGAGGTGAGAACAGTCATTAAATCAAGTAGATTGATTGTTGGCCTACTGGAGAAAGAATCCATTCTGTATCCCCACAAGACAGAATGTGCATGTGGTCACACGTTAAAGTCCAGTGTTTAGTCCATTTTATATAGCTCCCTCTGCTGGTCATAGTGCAGAGAGATGAGAGTCAAGCCAATACACCATCCACACACACACACATACACACACACGCACACACACACACGCACACACACACACACACACACACACACACACACACACACACACACATAAAAGATTTAAGTATCTATCTATCTATCTATCTATCTATCTATCTATCTATCTATCTATCTATCTATCTATCTATCTATCTAATGATTAACAGGCAGAGAGTGTTTCTGATTGGCTTTCTTTTTTGCAGATTGTAATTTCTCAGGAAATTTATTTCAGTGATATCTGTCAGGTTGAAGGGCCATTTTATGTGTGCAATATAAAAATCAATTGCAGCACCTTTATTCATGTCTGAATTGCCCTAAAAATGAATGAACAATTGCACCTCTTCAGCGTTCACTCAAAAATCCTTCTACTTGAAGTCTAACAAAACATAAAATAAATAAGTGAATAAATATGTCATCAAGTATCACGGCTGCTTCTCCAGGAGGAAATCATAAAAAATGCAAAAGCAGCGGGCCTGCTGGGCTCCGACAAACACAGATTCGCTCATGCAGACCCAAAAACTATTCGTCCAGATATTAACATTCACCACACTGTGTTTCATCTCTCCCTCTCTGTGCCTGATATGGTAATAATACACCATCTACTCTCTCAGCCTACCCCTCTTCAATTAATTCAAATCCAATTAACTCTCCCACTAGCTTAACGAATGACTAATTCAATTTAGACAAAACAAATAAGCATTGGATGGCGCCCTTATCATCGCTTCCGTGACATTCTTTTTTCTCCCGAATCGGCATCTAGCTGAGGCTTATTGATGCCCCATTATCTCATTAAATCAAATCAGTGTGACATCCAATGTAAACCCGAGCCGATAAGAATCAACACGCGGCAACATCGCCAACGTACACACATACACATGCAATCACACCGAAAACCTCTCACGCTCCTCCAGGGCGAACAAGTCATGGCATTTGACAGCAAGAGTTTCTGTAGTATGAGTCACTGACAGCGTAAAGCCTCGCAAAACCGCCAATCTGTTTTATTAGATACCTGCAGTTATCATCGTAAAGTTGTTTACACGCTCCTGTCTTTTTCATACATGCCTCGGGCGTCAAGCCTATTTTCAGGCTACAATATGTCTAATTCATAGGCGTTTCTTGACCTTATTTAGAGAGGCTGTATAGTAGATGTATGATGTCAGCTCCCACAGGTGTCCTAGCAGAGTAACCACAGGTGTACTTCATCATGTAATCCTAACGTCCCACAACCGCAAAGTGTCACATTATTTTTGGTCTGTATTTTAAACACTTTTCAAACTTTTTTTTTTTTTTTTTATTAATTTTTTTTATTTTATTTAGTCTATATTGCATTGTTATATTTAAATATTTTTGTCAATTTTAAAACTAAAATGGCACATATGTATAAACATTAATTTTTTAAAATAAAAAATATTAACAAAATACAAATTACATTAAAAATAACAGAATATTCAATATTTATTTTATACAATATTTATATAAAATATATACATACCAATTTATATTGCTGTTTATCTTGCGAAAAAAATACACACACACACACACACACATTTTTTACTTTCCATTCAAGAAGATCAATTACCAAAATACAAATCATTAAAATTATTTTTTTCAATGTTTTTCTTCATAAAAAAATCAACTTTCTTCAATACATTAATTAGTTGTTAACTATTTGTAAGAGCCTTAAGTTAATTATATAGATGTAGATTTAATAATTCCAAATAAAGTGTAATATATATAAATATTTCCAAAACCTCTGAAATTGAAGCTCCTAAAATATCCTTTAAAGATGGCTCATAATTTTTAAAATTCAAGATTATAACATAAAATCTAAGGTTTTTTGACTGTGTAACAATTGTTTCCAGTTAATTTTGCAGTTAACATTCTTTATTAGTTACAGTCACGGAAAAACTATTACTACAAAGTTATTAGAATATTGGATGTTTTTTTGAGTTCATGCTCACATATCACAAAGGTGCAAAAAATAAAGGTAAAAAAAAAACTTTTTGTTAATTCTTTTGTCAGAAATGTTTCGCCTGCATCCTTTTAAATAAATGCTAATTGGTTTGGTATTATGAAAGCTACACAATTTTAAGTAAGGCTTAAGTTATTTTAGGGGCCACTGCAGGGCTCTAGACTGTGACCGTTTTTTTTGAGAATGTGCGAGTTAAAATTTGACGTGGTCGCATTTGTGCGAGTGCATGGTCTAAGCTGCTCCAAAGCATCTGCTCCATACAGCACGCGCTGCCGAGCCGCGGCACATTGTAGCAGGAGTCAGATTTCACTGATAAAGTTAAAAGAGGCACTTTCAGTGCGAGAGTTTCAGGTGTAGAGCCTGGTTTATACTCGTTGCGTCAGCACGAGCGCAAAGGTGCACGCAGCAGACGGAGCGCAACTGAGGATTTGGTTTTCAAACTAAAGTAAAAGACCGCTTCTTAAACCAGAGAAGGTGAACATGTTAGCATTCTTGTGGAAAAAAAAAAAAAAAAAAAAAAAAAACCTTTAAAACCTGTCAGCAACATCCAGTTTAGTTTTACATTTCTTTTTATTTTAATTTTGAAAAGTCTTTTATCTTTGCCGTTTACCTCACGTTATGCTATAGAGGCTTTCTTTGTTGTTGTTTTTTTTTTTATTATTTATTTGATTCCTCAGTGTTTGCTAAACATTCTGTAATTTATTAGTCAGTATATAATACAGCACGTTATTTGTTTTTGTTAATAAACGTTACGTAGTTAGCTAGTTTGTCATTGTAACCTACTGTTTTATTGTTGTTGTGCTTTTTGATTAAGAGTAACAATGAATCCATCCAACAATTTGTTTAGTCTTAAAAAGTGAAAGGTATAGATATAAGCAAAACAGACAATTATCTTTTCTTGTAAAATGTGACGCCAAGATCGCAAATTTGAAAGTGAAAGCGCACAAAGCCTGGGTTATAACACAGCAAAAGAGGAACTCCGTTCACAAAATTTAAATCACAAATAATGATGATGAAGAAGAACGTGTTGAATGTTGAACACTTTCGTTACCATATAACTATGAACTATGATAAAAGGTAATCAGCATGCATTGATTAATCCCATGTTGTAGGAAAAAAAAATAAAAACAAAATTGCGACCAAATTATGTGCTCGTGCAATCAACTGAGAAAGTTAGTCGCAAAATTGCGACCAGTGGGAAGAATGAGTCTTGAGCCCTGCATTGCACATTTATTGAAAACTACATGTATGCTAATTCCATTCATTTGAAATAGAAATGCCAGTGAAGCAAATATCAACACACGCAATGCAAGAAATATTCCTCGGAGCCACATCAGCTCATATTCAGGTAAGGGGCTGATCCCGCCTTAAAACTGAAATCCTAGAAGCTCCATTGGTTTAATTCCTACTGTACTGCACTGATAGTGACAGATCAGCCCCTCGGCCTGGATTGAAAACTCATAATTAACCTCGTCTTTGGTACGAAGTGTGGGTCAGCCTGGCCTCTGGTTGGGGATACGACTGATTGATAGCAGCCCTGCTTGCGCTCTCCAGGCTCTGATCAGATTTACTATGTGTAATTGAAGGTTGGACTCAAGTATTTCCTCCGACCGCGACCGAGAGGGTTTTTGCCACCAGGTCTCCTCAGAGCCAAAAGCGGTGAGTGATTTGTGAAGTGAACTTCCATTGCTCTGAAAAGTGCCTTTACGGTGACTCGGCATACACATATGAAAGAAATCCAAGAGTACAATGCTTTTACACATCGGAACAAAGTGGCTCATTCATACAGAAGCTCTCTTTCTTTCTGATGAGGTGAGCTCATAAATAAAAGAGGGATGAGAGCGAAGGGAGGAAAAGTGGCCTCTCCATTGAAAGGCGGCGAGGGAACGGTGTTTGCTTTCCAGCGGAAGACAAGTACATACAGGAAATGCCCCACGGCTTGACGTGTTTTCTTACAGCCGCTAAGCCTAGGAAAACAAAGAGAAGAAAATGCCATACAAGACAATGGAAAGATCGTTCCTGACACACGCCTGTCCTTTAGGGACGCAACGGTCGTGAAGAAAAACATTGCAAGGAAGACAACAGACGAGGCTATGAATGGCCTCTCTTTTACTTCTTCCCACAATTCCTGATGAATAAGTCAGGCCTGTCAAAGATAAGATTAATAAAACGCAGACAGGCCTGCAACTCGCATTGGAGAGAGTGGCGGCGTGATTTTTCCGACAGGTTGCTGTCTGCTGGGGCTTTGCTCTGATCTTCAGAAGCCGTTGGAAGCGATTCGCTGAGGTTTGACTCAGCCGGCTGGATCCTGAATCATCAGCGGCAATCTCCTTTTATCCAGATCTGACCCCTTGTAAAAACTCTCTGCTGCTGGTTTATACAACCGAACTGTGTAGTTTCAAACAAAAGATGGATAGTATTATGCAACAAGTGTTGCAACGGGAGGAAAACATGGGTGGTCTGCGTTTGCTCATCAATATCATATTCATAAAATGAACAATGGTTTGTTAATCTCGCTGATCACAGTGACTTTATGTGTAAAAGACTGTTTAAATCAAACTTCAGGCTGCATTAACTTGAGAAGTATGTAAATAAGCCACATATATGACAAAACATCTGTAGTCGGAGAATTGAGAGACTGAAATACTGTTAAATTTATGGCTGGGGCCTCACAAGAGGCCACAAGTCAAAAGAGCCTACATGTTCTTTGCAGCAAAAAAAGTTTTTTGTGAGTCTGATCTCTTAGAAAAGTAGTTGAGGTATTATTAAATGTCTGTAGGATGACGTGGGATGAATTATGCACAGGAATATGATACTTTGGGGTTTGAACACTAAGTATGAGCAATTGGAATAGTGATGGTTGTGTTTGCAAACATCTAATAAGACAGAACAAATAGAAATGAAGACAGAGATGGAAGTGCATTCATATAGAGCAGCTCTATATATCATATCAGTCATCATTCAAATGACATGAGAGGATGATAGAGGATGATATGAGAACAAATGTGTGGTGTGCAACTGATCATTGTGAAACGAGATGTGATAAGAGATGTAATTTTAGTTTATCTGCTGTAGTTGCTCTGAGGCATTTTCCAATAGATACCTGAACACAAACATAAGGCTTAAAGGGAAAGTTCAGCTAATATTAAAATTCTGTCATTATTTACTCAACCAAATGGCATCCTAAATGTGTAAAGGGCTGTGTTTTTGCATTTGACTGCTGCTTTTCCTTTGTTTTTTCTAGATGGATGTGTTTGACTGCTGCACTTGTGTCTTGCATCTTTGTTCTTTGTTTTAAAAATGCTGTGCACAAGTTAAAAGTAGTTCAACAACAACAAAACACACCAGGCAGTTTTATTGTCTCACAGTTTTAAACTCAAAAACAGGTTCTGTGTGAATGGCTCTCCAGAGCCATATGACAGAATCTCACGTCATTCGCTAAACAAATCAATCTTTTAAATCATATGTTTTAAATTAATATTTTGATCCAGTCCGCAAAACTGGTCTTTTATAATTATAGAAGACATTGAATTGAAATAGAGATCGAGTCATAAGTGCAGGAACATTCATAATACTTTTATGATGCCTTTGTATCCTTTTTTGAAGCTCATTGTAAATGCGGCAGACAGGACATTCTGCCTAATATCTCCTTTTGTGTTCCTCAGAAGAAAGTTGTACAGGTTTGGAATGACATGAGGGTGAGTAAATAAAGACTTTCAAGCAGATTTAAGCAGAGTCTTCAAACAACCACACACACAATATTCATGCAATCAGTTCCCGTGAACTATTCCCAGTGTGGAGACAGGTCTCATGATAAGCACCTGGCTGACAGAATGCGTGACCTTTTATACTTAATGGAGCGGTTTGGTTGTGGTGCCGCAACTCTTCAGAACTCCGGCCTCCACTTCCTAATAGCACGCTCAATTGACCTTCAGATAATCAGGGGAGTCATCCGAGCTTCCAGCGGCACAGCTTCACTGCACTCATTACACAAACCAAAGGGCTCCTGCTTTTAACTGTCATTTCTTCTGGCAAAAAGCATGCAAAACTCAACTTCCGTTTGACCGTCACGTTTGTGGGTTCATTCCGGTTGTAATGGAAATCTACGGAGAGGAAGGAACGCTAGACATTGACAGAAATGTGGAGAGAGGCCAGTGTGCACTGCTTGAACTCAGACAAACCTGTCACACCACGTGTGACCAATAGATGGCAGTGTTAAATCTGTTCAGTCTTTTACAGGGTAACATGGTGTGGTGAATCTCTCTAGACAATCCAGATTGTGGTTTGCTGAGACGCAGCCACAAAGGAAAAGCGAGGTTTATGAAGGGAATCGTCCACACTGACATCTTTCCTGTCTACAAAATGATCAAGCTTTTTATATATATAAACTGCTGTGCACACAGACAGACAGACAGACAGACAGACAGCAGTCAGTGAGCAGACAGATAGTCTGAAAGGCTCTAATGGCTTCAGAGTCAGCAGTTATTTACTCTCGCCATCGACTGACTCGCTTATTTTAGAGAGTCAAATCAATCTTTCTCCTGCCAAGCTGGCACAAGTAATGCAGACAACTTGGATGTTTCATGTAAGGTGCAAATCATCAGCTTATGAAAATATTTTTTTTTTCTTTTTACAATTATTGTTTGTTTACATAGAGTTACAGGAATGATTTACACATTTTGCATGTATATATTGAAAAATATATTTAATTTATTTATTTTACGTTTATAGTGAACCTAATCATTACATTTTTAAAATGCATCCACATTTTCATATATGCATCCCCCCAACAATCAATCAATCAATCAATATCTCCCCTAGTTGTATATTACTTAAGAACATGTGCTTGATGCACATAGCTTAAAACATCACTCCTCCTCTCATAAGCATAAGCAGATCTGCATTTTCCGCAAGGGAAAATCTTCAGTCAGGAGTGACTGAGCTTATTTTCCTGTTAGCATGACTCACAGACTGTTACTAAAGAAGCTAGAAACAAAGTAATCTCTCTTATTTTACTGAATTTCCCCTGAGGAATCAATAAAGTCTATCCACGTCACAGCAGCTGTATGAATCTTGACACATCTCATTCCCTCAGGACTAACGTGAGGTGGCTACAAGATGTCTGATGTCCTCCAGGGATCTGATCACACATATACAAATAAAAGAGCCATGGTGAATAAAGAGCTCTGCTGCTGACAAAGGTATTTGGACAAATCGGTACACTTTTAGTGGTTTAATCAGGAAGATGGCATTAATTTCATGGATAAATCGCATAGAAACATGTCCAGGTTGTATATCACCCAATAATAACAATGATGATAATAATAATAATATATATATATATATATATATATATATATATATATATATATATATATATATATATTGTAACAATTTAAATATAATTTTAAGATTTTTTTCTTATTTATTTCTTTGTGGTGTAATGTGACTGGGATAAGTTTTGTGGGATTTCCCATATGTCAATTCAGTAAGAATGCTTTCACTAAGAAAATAAGAAATGTAAATTTAATTGAACAGGCCGGGTCTGACTCATGTCTCTAACAGGAGTTTTAATGGGCTGAGGAGCTGAGTGAAGGTCATAAACAGGTTGACCTTTGGTAGAGCCACACGCACATACTCTAAATTATATATTAGGGGTCTAGATATTGGTTTCCACCCTCCTTTCTAATTTATTTTACTGTCACAGTGGAGAAACAAAGGTCAATCTTTCACAGACCATCTGTCAGGATGCAATCTTTACATCATTTTGAAACCCTTTCATTCTGATGTTCTACATGACCTGTGTAAGTCAGTCCACCTGTAGCACAATTCAGCCAGTATTATGTTTATTTAATTGTCTAGGATCTTTCAGCATTAAAACATGCAGTAAACATGCTTCTTGTTCACTAACCATAAGCAATCCAGCTCAGCAAAACAATAGCTGCATTGAAATAGCACTGCTGCAAATGTAAGTCATTGTATTCCTTTTTCAATGTTTTCTTTCTATGCAAATAATCTTATTATGCAATGTGCCTTATTCAGTAAACATTGTTGCAAAAAATAACAAAACAGCAGAAAAAAGGTCAAATAAAACAGCAGAGCAAAAAAGGCAAAACACAACACAAAAAAAACAAGTCCAAACAAAACTAAACTAAACTAAACTAAACTAAAATAAAATAAAATAAAATAAAATAAAATAAAATAAAATAAAATAAAATAAAACAAAACATAAAAACAAAGACAAAAACCAAAACACTCTCATGCCCTATGTTTCCATCTGTCTGAACAGTTCATCCTGTCGGGAAGCTTTCTGAATCCCAAACACAGCTCTGCAGAGGCAACCATCTCAGGGCTTCTTCACTGCAGGTGTAATGAAGAGGTCGAGAGAGGGAGAGTGGAGGTAATGAAGTGGCTTTGAGCGGTGCACAGAACCCGAGCTCTGTTCATCAAGCAGATCACTAGTCCTGGGCCATTACAGATACATTAGACCAAAATTGGCTGATCAGAGATGGGGTAAAATCACAAAGCCAAAGGATGAACAGCATCCAAAATAATAGCACAGAATTTCTGATGTTTCCAGGTCCTATATAGGATGTGATAAACAAGACTTTGGGTATAATCTCAATCTGCTCCTGTCATTAAAACATTTATGCATTTTAGTAGATGCTAATGTAACAAAAGAGGACAAAAGAGTAACAAAAGCAACAGATGAAAAATCTCCCTTAAGCTTCTTAATTAGGAGTGTAAAAGGTACAAAGATGAACAAAATTTCATTTTTAAACATCATAAATTATTATTTTTCATCTCTAAGAGAAACAGTCCTGCAAACTTCAAGTACTTTCCTTTTTTAGAAGCACTTTATGGGCATAATCTGTTTTCATTTTGCCAAAGTATAGATACACACAACAAAAGCAGTGAAGAAGATAAAAAAACATTTTAACATTTTTTAATAATAAAACAATAATGAATAAAAAAATTGTTTTTGTATTTTTATTTCATATTCTATTCATATTTTATTCATATACATGTGTTGTATATTTCATATTTACATTTTAACGCAAGACCTCAATAATGATGCAGGTAACTGATAGTGCTCAATTTATATTCACGATACATGACAGGAAGACATATGAAACTAGAGAGCAGAATCTTCTCAACTAATTGGTGGCTGACTTGCATTTTTAGCTTCAAGCTCAATCTGTCTCAAAGCTTTTATATTCGTTTAGCTTATGTCTGGTGCTTAGGTCTCACTTTTGGTGGAGCTTCCTCAAAGTCAGTTTGATTGGCACCCTGCACTTAAGCTGTCAGTATTATATGATAGTACAACGTTGAATTAGATGCTAGAATCTGCAACGAAACTGTAATTTGATGAGTGTTGGTGAAGGAAAATAAAACGCCCTTCTTTCTCGAAAATCCATTTGCTTCGTTTGAAAACCTCAAGCAGTGCTGGGAGATTTGCTCTGGTTTGTCGAGCCGGGTCATTATTTGGGAGCGGAGGTGCGGAAAGGCCTGTACTGGTTTGGCTGAGGTTGGCGGGCACCCCGCAGACATCGCCGTCCAAACGGCAGAGCCCACACCACTTCATTCCACTCCACTTTACTCTACCAACCGACATGTGAGGTTTCCTGTCACCCGCTAGCCACTGTGAAAATGCATTTGTAGAATTCAAACACCGTATTTCCGGTGATTCTAAATATTCACCCATTTTGTTTGCATTATGGGGTGGATCCCTGAGTGTGTATGGCTCTTAGGCTCAATCTGACGCCACAATGTCGGTACTCCCACTGCAGCGGAGCCGGTACATGGTGTGGGAGCGACAGACCGCCGCTCGGCGTGGTGCCTCACACTTCAGCTGCTGCAATCTGGGATATATGGCATAATTCTACCAGGAAAAGGACTTGATAGAGAGCTGAAAATGGGCATGAGTTCATCTGGCAAGGATGCCCTTCTTAACACAAAGTTACACAGTTTGCTCAGCCATTCATTAAAATGTCACTGTAGGTTAGAAACATGCTAACATGCAAACAGTGAGGCAATCTCACAAGTAGTCTTGGCCTCAGATAGAATCTGCAATCCGTTCGACAGTTCATATGTGATTCGCTGGCTCCTAGAAAACTTCCAGCAGTGTGGATATGCACATTTTTATCAGTCCACCTGGAAACAAATGCATTTTTATAAGGTATCAGGCTGACATAAGACTAAGTAGAACTGCACAATGTACAAGACTTTATGCTCATTGTCATAATAATCCAATATAAATACAAAAGGAAGATTCTTACTGGTGTAACAGATGTCTATGTCTCACTTCCTGTTCCTGTGTGGTTCTAGAAGGTCATTGGAGCAACGTGTTTGAAGAGCCAAGAGAACAGATGTGCTCAGTCAAAGGTGAGAGCTAACAACTCCAGAGTAGACCACCAGATGCACTGTAGAGTCCATCACAATAAAATGATCTGGCCTACGGCCAAAAAGACAAAATCAGGGCTGAGGAACTGCATTTTGCACTGTGCCAGGTGTTTGCCTTGGCTTACACTTTACAAACCCATCAGCTGTCCAGACAGCATGACCGTAATATGATTAGGAATGTGTCAAGATGCAGGCAGAATTAGAATAGAAAGAGTTTCTGAGATTAGACACGCCTGCATGTATTTAAAGTGCCATCCACTGATATGGATTGGTATTGCTTACAGTTACAGAAACAGAAATCATCCACAACAAGAATCTGTGAATGCCAAGGGCCTCCAAATATGATTATTTTCTTGAAAAACCCCTTCCAAAAATATAATGCAGTTAGAGCATATTTTCTGATTGAGAAGTGAGATATAAAAAAGAAATTCAATCAAATAAAAAGTGAGGTCACATTCTGAGACAGTGAGAGATACACTAACATTCAGAAGTTTTGGGGTTGATATTTTTATTTATTGATTTATTTTACTTGAAAGAAGTGTTTTATGCTCAGTATTTGATAAAAATACAGTAGAATTGAGAAATATTATTACAATTTAAAGCACCTGTTTTCTGTTTTTAGGTTTTCTATTTTATTATATTTTTAAATTTATCTTCATTGTCACATGATCATTCAGAAATCATTCTAATTTGCTTTTATATAATTTTATAATAAATATAATTCTAGATTGATCGATAGATACAGTGCCGTTAAAAGGTTTTTGCCCCCTTCCTGTTTTTATTTATTTTTTGCACATTTGTCACATTTAAAAGATTCAGATCATTTAAAAGATGATTTCATTTATTAAGGGAAAAAAGCTGTCCAAACCTACCTGGCCCTACGTGAAAAATTAATTGCCCCCCTCCTGTTAAATCATGAAAGAACTGTGATTAACCACATTATTTTAGAAAGCGGAGTTAAATTTCACAAGTCAAACCCAAGCCTAATTACTGCCAGACCTGTTGAATCAAGAAATCACTTAAATAGAACCTGTCTGACAAAGTGAAGCATGCTTAAAGAGCAACACATCATGCCGCGATCTAAAGAAATTGAAGAACAGATAAGAAACAAAATAGCTGACGTATCAGTCTGGAAAGGGTTATAAAGCCATTTCTAGGGCTTTGGGACTCCAGCGAACCACAGTCAGAGCCATTATCCACAAATGGAGAAAACTTGTAACAGTGGTGAACCTTCCCAGGAGCGGCCGGCCTACCAAAATTACTCCAAGAGCGCAACGACGACTCATCCAGGAGGTCATAAAAGAACCCAGAACAAATTGAGGCCTCACTTGCCTCAAAACTGCATTTTTTATTTATTCGTGTTATCTTTGTGTAATATCAAAATTTGTTTGATGATCTGAATCATTCAAGTGTGACAAATATGCAAAAAATTAAAAAAAAAGAAAAAGAAAAAGGAAGGGGCCTAAAACTTTTTCACACCACTGTAGACAGACAGACAGACAGACAGACGGATAGATGGATAGACAAATAGATAGATAGATAGATAGATAGATAGATAGATAGATAGATAGATAGATAGATAGATAGATAGATAGATAGATAGATAATAACAGAAATAAAGTTGTAATTACAGGAAAGTCACAGCTGAGACTTTGGAAACAGGCCTCCACAGATACATTTGTGCAGTTTTAAAAGAAATCATTTTATTATTTCTTAATCTTAAAATAATGTAGAAATAAACAGCAACTGCTCTTGCAGCACCTAAGCGTTGTCCAGTTTAAAAACCCTCACTCTATTAAATTCTATGAGAGGCGCAATGTCTGAAGTTTGTTTTCAAAGGTTCTCACATGTTTCTTTTTCTAAATCCTACGAAACATGAACATTCTAAAACAATCCATTTTCTTCACCGGCACATCAAATCATGAAACGTATCCCACATGGACAGAAGCCAAACACAACCTTGACCGCCTCTGGTGCTTCAAAAGGCTCAGCGCTAAATGTTTAAATAGAAAACCGATGCAGTGTCACCGGGAGACAAGTTATCACGTTTCTAAGGCCGAGAGAGGGGCCTGTGTTAAATCTTTGGAAGACACCAGAAGAACTTGGGTTCAACGAGTCAGATTGAGAGCGACATTGTTTGAGCAGTGGAGGAGGACGATGAGGTACGACCACTCGTTTTACACTTCAGAGGAGAAACCAGCCTCCCAGGGTTCCAGGCGAACGGACTGGAAAAGGTAAGACTAGTATACGGCCCATGCCTTGATTTATACCTCCCTCCTTTCTACAAGGCTATTAAGGGTAAGACAATATTTTCATATTGTGTATTAAACACCATGTGGGCTTATTTATTACCCCAGTCCCAAGACGGCCATAGCCGAGGCTGCAGTCATTTACAGTGGTCGTGCCCTACTGAAAAGGACCGTTGAAGCCCCATTAGGAGGGAAAAAAGAGATCTAAATGGATATACTGCATTAGACAGGCCTGGCTTATGGGTTATGTGAGTGTTTGTATATTTTTTTTCGACATGTCAGCAAAAGATTCTCACTTTGTCCATCATTACTGATGTACAATGGGCTTTACATAAGCTTTTTTAATTAGGAAGCAAGTCAGAGCGGTTTTCTTTGAGTTAGAGCCAGAAATGGCACGAACAGTAAAACATACGTCAACAACAACTTTAAAATTTTAAACACAAATATGGGGACATATAAATCTTGTATTGCATGAGTGGCCTGCGGTGAGACCCCTGCACTAAAGGCAATTCCTCTAAGACGATTAAATAATATAGAATTGTTTGAGGTCTTTAAAAGCAACTGATCCCAGACATATAAATACAGTAACTGTAACGGCTAATAATCCAGAATCAACAACTATTAGTGTCAATTAGTTCACATTCCTAGGCACATCAAGGAGAGTATAATACAAGCATGAACTCTAATAAATCCCTCTCACCTCTCCATTATACACTCACCCACACAAAGATCTATGCCAACTTATTTTAATGATTCATAAGGAATTAGCATGCCGGCAATTAGCACTTCCTGAATCATTCATGCTCTGTGCTCTAGGACAATCTCACTGTCATTCCAGTCTGCTCATTCATTCTCACTGTTAATTTATGTGTGAGCCTGCAGTACAGACATCTGAATACAATACAGGATTACTTTAAATAAAGTATCATGCTAATGCTTTTTGGATGTGGAAAGAGGAAGAACATAGCATGGTAATACCATGGTACACTGATGGGTATCTAGCGGTACCATGTAAATAAAGCATGTGATTATGCAAAAAAAGTAAATTATGCTATATTAATATATTAGCCTAGTGCTGTCAAAATATAATTTGATATTTGATCTAGTGCTGTAAAAAAAATATTTATCACAGTTGGTGCTAGAGTTGGCCACCCCACTCACATCTGCTGCTTCTGTCTCTTTTTACTTGACAAGAATTGAATTTATTTAGATGCAGTCTTTAGAACCACATCAAACAGGAGACTATTCAATCACGCACTCCACTTCGCCTTAGTGACAGGTGCTAGTCAAACGTGTGCGGAAACAGTACAGGTGACAAGGCAGCTTCAGCAACACAACAGTGAACTGCGGTCATGTCACTAAAAACAAATTTTCCTGTCCTGTCTCCCATTGTACTGTGCTCGTAGTGCGTACTCTTCAACAAATATTACTACCATTTCATATTAAAGCGCGAATGAAACTACGAGCATGCGTGTCAGATCTGTGTCACATTCAGCAGTGGCAGCTCTTAAAGTAATAGCAGCCAAATAACCTAATAACCAGCTGCTGTGGTGTCTGTTAACCAAAGAACAAAAGAAAAAAAGAGAAAATCAATAACTTTTGTAGATTTAAGGATTCATCTATATTTAATTTAGAATTTAGTGTTTGATAACTTTATTCAATTTCTGTACTATATATTTCCTACTTGTTGAAGGGCACAGGTAAATATTACATTTATTATAATGGGCTTATGTGAAGATTGTTTTAAGTTCACTTAAATTAGAAGTTATTATTTTAAATATAATAAATGTTAAAACTGATAGCTCTCAATTATACTGTCACGTTGAATGAATTTAGTCCATGGTTAAATATTAGGGAAAAAAAAAAAAATCCTAGAGACATCAGTAGAACTGGTATCAGTGATACTCACCTTCAGTCGTAAAGAAAAAGATGCCACTAAACAAATATTAAAAATAGACTGTCTTTAGGTTGTTTCTACATTAATTTGAAGATTGAATGTGAAATTATTGCAATATAGGCTCCTTTTCTTGATGCTTTGTTTTGTCACTTGTTTGATCAAAAAATACAGTAAAATTGAACATAACTGTGTGTATTTGAATATATTTTAAAATGCAATTTCTTTTATTTTCCCAGGTTTATTGATCAGTTTAATTATGTTTCTTGCTGAATAAAATTATTCCTTTTAAAACAGAAAATAATAATAATAATAATAATAATAATAATAATAATAATAAGTTTAACATCAATAATGTAAGTAACAAAGTTTTTTTTTTTTTTTTTTTCCTATGTGTAGTCACATCTTAAATAAGTACAAAATATCATTTGCGGTGTCAACTGGTTGCGAAATACACACTTTTCTGTGATCCCAACCCCGACCCCCTCCCCACCACCCACCTGTCAGATCTATCACCAGTCCTTGTTCCGGGATCTCATAATTTACAAATTAAGCACTGCCGATAACATATTGTCTACTGCGGGTTTTAATGAGGCAATGTGGCACAAAACACAGCCAGAGGCTTATTGAGCAAATAAAGTAGGTGAAAAAGAAAATCAACAGTGTGAAAGAAAGAGAGGGAGATAGGGATGGATGGAGGGAGGAGGCTCATCATGGCGAGACAAAATGAAGAGCCTCCTCCTTTGGCCCTCTTCTCCACATCAAACAATCGAGCCGCCCTGCTGACTGCCAGAGCAACACTTCTGTCAAAACAACTCAACACCTCGTTCCTCTGCAGATAAAGAGAGGGATACAATGACGGGCAACCAAATTCATCCCTCACAAACCTCCAAGACACAAAAGCCGTCTAACACTGTCAACAACCGAGGAAATCTCTATTTTTCCAGGGTCTTTTACGGGCATCCTTTAATGGGCTAATAAGCATTATACTGCGAGGCCGGAGCTACAGACAGGTGTGTGAAAAAGATGATAAAGAGGAGAAGGTCCAGCTGACTGCCTGTTCTACGCTGGCAGGCCTGTCACATTTCCTGTAGTACTGACAGATCAGACGGTGCAGAAACGTGCTCCTCCATGTCTGGGACCAGAGCAAAACAGCTGCCACTGTTCTCTAGATGAGCTCTGCCAGTCACCGGCGTCGTCACTGACAATACTACATCTGCAACAGTCACAAGGTGACAGTCAACAAATATACGTACATGTATGTCTGCCAGCGTGTATATGACATTTTTCTATGTTGAAGTAGTGGGAAAGAGGAAAGGGGGTTTTCGTTGCAATGTGGAGGTTGTACATTAGGTATGCAGGTAGACTGTTTTAAGTTATTAAAAACTTAAAACAGCATTTTTTATTATTATTATTATCACCTAATTGTAATACAATGTGAAGCATTTGGTGACTGATTCATTTGTTAGGAATAAATGAATAATATTATATTTTGATTTGCGGCTAACTAATTAATTAAATAAATAAATAAGCCTAATATAAAGTAAGATCATGAAAATAACATAATGGCATCTTTGAAGATCAGAAATTAAACTCAAAATGTAATATATAATACAATTGTATATTGAAATATAAAAAAAAAACACTATTTAGACATAAAAAACTAATAAAAATTACAAAATTGCATTAAAATAAAAATGGAACATATGCTAATAAAAACTATTTAAAATATTAATAAAAACTACAATAGTATTACAATGATACTAAAATACACTGTTCCACTAACTAATTAATTAAACAAATAAATAAATAAATAAGCATAAGATAATAAAGTAAGATAATGAAAATATGATAATGACATCTTTGAAGAACAGAAATTAAACTCAAAATGTAATATATAATACAACTGCATACTAAAGTATTGAATTAAAAAATAATTAGACATTAAAAAAGTAATTCCAAAATAAAATTACTAAAATTTTTACTGCAATTAAAATAAAAATAGAACATATACTAATAAAAACTATTTTTAAAATATTAATAAAGACTCATAATGTACATTGACACTAAATAAAATGTAAAATAACACTGTTGTGAGTACTATCTTAGAAATACTCAATGCATTGGCTAATCAGTTTAAAAAGGAGTCAGTCAAACCTGTCTTGTCTGTGTCATGTCCTGATCCCATTCCTCTCTCTGTCTTCAATTATTTCCTGTCTTTCTGTACAGTCCAATTTATTAAAAGACAAAAATCTCTAAATATAAATAAAGCAAATGAGTCTCTATAAGGTAATAAAGCAACAGAGATAACTTCAAATGTGGTCAAATCCTCAGTACAAATGAACACCACCCACCACACTTTGCATGCTGATAAACTTTATCTCAGTAATCCTTGGCTGGAAGACAAACAAGTGTTTAGTATAGATTTTCTTTATAAGTGACAAGCTAATTATGACGCTACGCCAGTGTGTATTAACAGAGTCCCATTTAGCCTTGATAGCATCGCTATTGCTAATGAACAGTGCGGGCAAACCTCTCCTCACCACATTACAACTAATTCAGAAAACTCCATTCCCTCGCCACAATATTAAACTGCTCTCTGAAAGTATGAGGGCGTGATAACTTGGAACTACAACAAGAAAAAAGCCCTGAATTTGAGGGGAAAAAAACTAACGTACTAGAGCAAATGAACTTGGAGGAAGATGGGCCAGGTTGGATTTATGGGTATTGATTTTGTTCAGTTCAGCTACAGGTCACTCCGACACTTATGAGAGGTGGATCAGATAAGAGTAAAACTGCTACACGCAGCACGGAAAGAGGGAGCTGCCATGCACTACTAATGAGGGCACGAACTTTGAACTTGTGCCAATCTGAATGCATATTCTGAAGCGCTCAAGAGTGTGGATACACTCATAATATGCTTTGAAAAAGAAAAGAATGAATTTCCATGTTTATCCTGGTTATTGCTAGTTTGGCGCTGAGGTAGCTGGTCGACAAGTATAACCATTCTGGGATCTGTTTCCGTACAACAACATAACTCACTGTTAAAGGATTAGTTCACTTACAGGATAAAAATTTCCTGATAATTTACTCACCCCCGTGTCAGACAAGATGTTCATGAATTCTTCAGTCGAAAAGAAATCCCCGCGTGACCTTTCCAACTTGGTTACGTAATGCGTGAAGTCGTGGATGCACATCGCAGAGCTAGTGCAAAACGAGCGTTTGTGGATAAAAAGGATATACTTTTTTTTGTTTTGTTTTTTAAGAAAATGACAGATCGTTCTGCTAGATAAGACCCTTATTCCTCGGCTGGGATCGTTTAGAGCCCTTTGAAGTTGCAATGAAACTGAAATTTGGACCTTCAACTCATTGGCCACTATTTAAGTCCATTATATGGAGAAAAATCCTGAAATGTTTTCCTCAAAAACCCTTTTTTTTTTTTTTTTTGACTGAAGAAAGAAAGACATGAACATCTTGGATGACATGGGGGTGAATAAATTATCAGGATACTCGAGAGAACGTGCAACAGCACTGTTATTTTCTTGACAAACTCAAAGATTTAGAATGAAATTTGTTTATATGTATATATGGATAAATAGATATGGATTATACTATATGTTACCTTGCTTACTTTGCTCAAGAGCACGATTTATATGATTTAAGTCCACATGTCATAGCAACAAGAAACTATGCTTCTAACCACAGATTGAGAACTGGAGTTTCAACCACACCACTTTGCAGTGCGGTTTGCATGTTTCTTAAAGGGGTCATCGGATGCCCATTTTCCACAAGTTGATATGATTCTTTAGGGTCTTAATGAAAAGTCTATAACATACTTTGGTTAAAATTTCTCAACGGTAGTGTAAAAAACACCCTTTTAGCCTGTCAAAATCAGCTCTGTTTTCAGCAAGCCATTCTAGTCCATGTTGCTTTAAATGCTAATGAGCTCTGCTGACCCTGCCCCTCTCTTCCGTGGAGTGACGAGCAGATTGTAAACTTTGAGCAAACTTCAGCCGCGAAACTTGCTAACTAGCATAGGTGATTTGCAAAGATTCATAAAAAACCCTTATACTCACTTCTTCTGTAGATGAAACTGGATCACGAATGATTCGTACTAACTACCTAAGACTCATTTAGGTAGATCGGAGGATCATCGCATTCCTTTCAAAAACGAAAGGAACGTTAATCCTCTGCGTCTTCAGCAGCTTAGATGTCGGGAGTAAATGACGACTGCTATGTTCATTATTACATCCAACAACATAACACCTCAATCGCTTAATCGGAGACATCTTGTCTTCCCCTGCACCGGAGTCGACACAATGGCGGACAGCTCTCAGCTCACTCAGGGTGGGTCTAAGGTAAGACGGCCTTGTCAATCAACTATTGTGGGAGCGGTCTGTGCAGAACTACGTCATTCTGACAGGAATCTCAGAACAGCCTGATTTCACAAAGGGGATTTTAAATAGAGATTTAAAAAAAAAAAAAAACATTGGGTGGATTTTTATCATTATAGGGTGGATGTGTACACACACTTCCAACACACATTTATGATCAAACAACATGTAAAGTGAATTTTGCATCCGATGACTATGGTTTTAGGAAAATCAAAACAAATGACATTTATTTATATGTCCTTTTATAAAATATAGATGGAAATAAAGAGAAAAAAATAACAGTGTTAATGTTGCAAAATTGATCAATTTTAAAACTCATCTCTGCAGAAAACAATAGTGTCATTATTTAGCTCAATTTAGTTCAGTGTTGATTCAATTCAGTTCAGTGTTGCAAGGTTCATCAATTAGGCTATGAAATGACTTCAAAGGCTTATAGAAGACAACAGTTTCATTACTCAATCATTAAACTATGTTGGTAACAACTTGCGACCGTAGTTGGTTAATGATACTTTTATGAAATGCACCCTTGTTCAGCAAAACTTGTTTATGCTTGCTTATGCTGATGAAGGATAGTTTATGTTGATGAGGCTAATTGCCCAAGGAAGTCTTGCTAGAACATGCTAGAGACCAACATCCTAAATGGGTGGGAAAAGACTGAAATGATATACTATATTTCCAGGACGTCCCACAGCATCCAGGCAACTGCCATTGAGATGAATGGGAATGTTAACGGATAGCCATCTCCAGATATCACAGACCTCCTTAGGGTGAACCAGCACCATGATCAGACATTGATCATTTCCTCACTTTGTAACTGTCAAAGAGAGCTGCTGGGAAGACATGTATGTTGATGCATTTTAATGAATACAAAACGCATAGTTTAACTTTTAAAGAGGTGGAGGTGTCTCCCACAGCAGGAGATGTGATTCATGGAGCTCCACGAGATTGGTCAGGAGATGTGTCTTCCTGCCTGGTTGACAAAGTACAGGCCAGAGGCTGCATTGTGGAAGGTTAGTCATGGCAAATTTGAAATGACTTGACCTCTCCACCCTTGCCAACATGTAGAACATTCCCTGTGGCTCGTGATCTCTCCACTGAGTCAGAAATAATTGAAGCATTGTGACGGAAAATGAAAATAAATTATTACTTCTGTTTAGTTTCATTCATCTAGGTAGTCTGGTCAATACCAGCATAAATTCAAACAACAGCTTCAAGACCCTATTAATATTTGCGCAGGAGTTGATTTGATTTGGTTTTATTCCAGGTGAAAAATAGCGTCTCACTCATACCTGAGAGTCCAAGTCAGCAAGTATAGTTCAGTGAGCTTACACAAGCTAATTTACATCTCCTCAAAGTTTAATTCCAGATCTCTGAAAGAACGACGGAGCAAGAAAAGTAATTTGTCAAAGAACAAGTCCAATCATCTTTGTAGTCAATCACAAGTTGTACCTTCACCGTCTTCTGTACAGCAGAAAGGCTGTGTTTAAACCTCTAACGTGAGGTGTAGCCCAAAACAGAGAAATTACAACAACTGGATCCTCTAGTGTTGGGAAAGCCCTGCTTTTACTTGGATGTTTGACACACCAAAGCAAGAAAAAAGTGTGGCAATGTGACCTTGAAGCTCTGTCTTTATAAATTTCACCACCCTTTGATCAAACAAGCAGCCTCGAGAGCTGATACGGTGAAAGAACCATCCTCATTTATCCCTGTTATACTGTGACTGTGGTAGTGTATCATGACAGCTAGAGGAACTTAATCTTGAGTTTCACTCACCTTTATAATAATGCAAGGTCAGAAATTTGAACTGAAGTTTACAAACTTAAACTTTATTCTATCAAGAGCGCTAATATGAGAAATCATCAGCATGAATTATTAAAGAGCTCTGATTCATCAAGTCTTTCCAGTGGCTCCCTTGAGCATCTTAATTACAGAGCATTTATAATGATTTCTGGGATAATGCAGATCAAAGATACAGAGTCAGAACTGAGGACTTAAGGGGCGTTCGCACTGACAGCGATTAAATAGCTGGAGTTGGTAGCTAGAAAGCGGTCATATTTAACTACACTATCCAAATACAAAAAAAATAGCTGACTGATAATTTACAAACTAATAAAATATAAAGATAAAAAGAGATCAATTTCAAAACAACCAGTAATGTTTTGCCATGTATGCCACCACTTTAATGCAAAAATTGTTATGGACTGATTATAATTCTAACAAATATACATTTCCAGCTTAAAAAGTGTTGTTGAGCTCTGATTTGATGAACCCCATTCAACTTTGTAAAATAATGCCTCAACAAATTGCGAATTGGGAAAATACTTCTGATCACTTTCTTGTTGCCAATTGCCAAAATAAAATATTTTGTCATAAAACACTAAAATAAAAATTAAACTGCACTAGTCAACATTTGAAGTGGATCAAAACCTTTCATCAAAGTTGACCTAAAACCTAAAACCAAAATGCGTTCTTGTCTTAGGACAACTTTGATGAACTTTTTTGATTGATTTCAAATGTTGACTATTATAAAATAACCAAACGACAACTAAAATAAATCTCAAATTGAGAACTACAATTTAAAATTGGGAAAAATCCCTTTGTTGCAAATTGTCATCAGAGTGAACATCCCTCACTGAACTGATTCTATAACACAGGACGGGGTGTAAGAATTTGTTCAGGGTGTGCATTATTACAGATTTGAAATAAAATCTGCACTGGATATCTTCTCTTCATAGACTTGGAGTCTGTAGACATATACCAGCCAGACCGGTCTACAAATAAGTCATTCAGCCGGTGCTGGACTCCATGGGGAAGTCTGGCTTAGTCGGTAAACATTAGTAAACTGAGGGAGCAAATCTTGCAGTGTGGAGCCGCTGTTCTTTGCTTTATTTTCTGTCAAAGTCATGCAGCTCTTCTTTCAGGCTCTCCCGAGAAACATCATGATGAGAAGGAACAGTATTGTGAGAGATGGAGAGACAAACACACTGATTTTCCATTCCCTCTGTCTCCCTATGGGTCTCTACATGGTTGTTTAGCCAGAAAGCTGCCACATTGTCCGTGTGAAGTGAGAGGATGAAGATGACTGGAAAGGTCAGAGGAAGCAGTGCATGTCATCTCGAGAGAAAAACACAGTCGGCAGATAGTGCTAACACTCCGTTTGGCATTTTGCAATTGACGGCAATGTAGCTAACAGCCCACTGTAACCTTGGTGAACTGATATGATTGACAAGTGACTCAGCGGAGCCAATGAACAAATAAAACATCACAGTCTCTGTAATATTTTCTATTCTATTGTACTAAATGGCATACTACATATTTACTACATATTTTTTGAAAGTATGAAGTGTGCCAGACGTATATTGTATAATAGGCACAGTATGCAAGTTTTCCCAGACCTATTACATTTCCTAAAATATGCATTTTACAACTACAAACACACTGAGCAGAATACTGTATCCCATGATGCAATGTGCTTGACTTGAACTTCCACTTGCAGAGTGACAAATGTAAGCAATATCAACTGCAGTTTTTATCTTCCTCATTACTTGTTTGTAAACTAAATTTGTCACAAAACTGGATTAGAAAGTATTATTATAAAAAATAATAAAATTATAAATAAATGTAAATAATTTGTCACAAATCTGGATTGGAAATATGATCATTATTATCATCAATCATCATCAAAATGACAATAAATAAAATTAAATAAATTAAAATAGCATGCTATATACTTTTTGAAACAGGCTGCATACTAGTTTACATGCTATATTTTAAGCATTAGCCATTATACTGTCACAGTGCACACACGAGGGAAACGAGGAGACGAGGAATAACCCAAAATACAGTCTTTAATTAAATCCAAAACAGACAAGACTAGGTAGGGCTGGAACAGACAGGAACACCGGGAGTAACGAGTAGACCAGACGAAAATGAACTCAACAGGCAGGAACTAAATACACATAATAATAATAATCACACACACCTGAATTAAATGACAAACAATCAACTAGATGAGGACAGGAAGGACCAAATAAGGGCATGGAGGGAAACACACGAGACAAGACAGACAGGACTGTGACATGTACAGTATATAGCTGATATGCAGTAAGCATGCAGCACTTACAGCTATGCTTGGAAATAATATGAAAAGCCACTGCAATGTTCACGTACTCCTGATTACAAAGCGCATTAATTGTGTTGCCATGCATATTTGTAAATCCCAATTGAATTGACTTTTGCACTGCAGTGGCTTCACAAGAGCAAGTACATGAATATAAACAGTGCACGTTCAAATATCTAAAGCCATATAATAAATCAGAACAAAGGGAAACGTCAGAGAATGTGTTTTTCCATTTTCTGCAGTAAACTTTTGATCTTTCCCCTTATGACAGCAAATAAATCAGGGGTCTGATCCTGCCTGAGACTTTCCTTTTGTAGCTCAGAGCAGAGAGGTGTTGATTGCTTTCATGGGTATTTGTTTTTCAAAACACTCTACTCTTACCTGTCCTGTTCAATCCTGTCTTACATTTGTCTGGTACAGGCAGTTCAATGCTCAACGCAGCCAATATGAAAATGGCTACCTTATAGAAAGTAGTAGGTTAGGACATGGGGTACAGATACGGTGATCGATCATATTGTACAAAAAGATGACAGTTTATTGTAAAACTTAACCTGTCAGTTAATCAAAAAGTTTGAAAAGCCCGCTTAGTAACTGCTATGAAGTAATAAACCAGAAAGTGCTGCTAAATGTTCTGTTTGACAAGGAAGTAACACTGTGGCAGATCTAAACTTCTAAACTGTCTAAAGTTTCCTTACTTTTAAAACTAAACCAAATATTCAAGAGTTCATGATGTTCCAGGTGATTTTCTGTGGGACTCAGCTTTTCATGCTGGCTTGATTGTTCTCCTTTTAATGCTCAATTTTCTGTAGTTTGGAGATCACAAACTATAAAGCCCAAAGAGCCAAACATGGGTTGTCCCACTTCCCACTCTTCTTAACAAACTGTTACCTAAAACTCTCACAACTGTAACATCATTTCGCATAATGTTAGTTTAACAAATCCTTAAAGGATAGTTTATGCAAAATAAAAATTCTGTCATCTATTTTTAAAGTTCCAAAGTAACAGAAGTAGCAACAGGTCTTTTCTTCCATATTGTGATGTACATCCAAGTGAAATAGATTATTGAAAAAGAAAAAAATAAATATAAAAATAGGGCAGGGATTTGGTTCTAACCATCGGTTGTTGATTGGATGAATATTGATGTCGTCTGCAAGAAAGAGGTGGGGTTTAATCTAACTAAATGATAGGAGAAATCTGGTATATGTTACCAAAGAGAAATGTGATGTTTTACTGGAAAATCAACATTTTGAAAAAAAGAAACATGCACAGTTTAATAAGTTAAAATAAGATATGGAAAACAGGGTGAAGTTTCATTTAATGCCAAGTATTAAAATATATATATTTTTGTCCATACAATGAAAAGTAACTGGGTCCAAAATGACATTTCACCTCTTTGACTTTCACTGTGTGGACAAAAACAGCCATTTCTTCAAAATACTTTTTTTTTTGTGTGTGCGTAAAGTCATACTTGTTTGGAACAACATGAAGGAAGATGGCAGAATTTTCATATTTCCGTTATCCCTTTAAAACTGCGCAACTATGTAATCGAGGAAGCTGAAATTTGCCACAAAAATAACAATCTACAGTATCCACAGGACCCATTCTTTTATTTTGTTCACAATTGTGGTCATTTCAACCCAGATGATTGCCACTTTCGACCTCTATACATAGACTATTCACTGCAGAAAAGTGGAAGAATATAGAGGAGGAATGCAACTGGTACAGATTCAAACCTGCATCCCACAATGATTGTTATGTGTCAAGCACATTGTTCATACATCCTGAAATTATAACCTGCATCCAGAGCTCTACAATAGCCGTAATAGAACAGCATCCCTCCCTGCTCTCTCTCTGTGCCCACAGTGACGACCCTTATTTCGGTGCTCGCGAGCTCTAGAGTCTCTTTAATTAAATCTGCCTGAGTCTGGCATCTGGCCGTGTGACTCTGGCAGGTGGGCTTGAAATTTCCTCTGTTGCCAAGGTGAAACAATGCGACGCTGTGGGGGCGCATTTTCATGATGCGCTGCAAGTGGCATATGGACGTATTACAAGAGGCCGCGGAGGCCGGCTGTACGACTAACCGTGGTGAAACGGCTGCTGGAGAGATAACAGGTCCCAGCGCCTCCACTGAGAGGAAGTCTAGGCCAGTTGATGTTAATTGGATGGAAGAATGAGCATGTGTGTCTTTGGGAACTGGGGAAAGGCGTCACATTTATCATCTCTACAGGAAGTGGAGCTGGTATTGAATGATTGAAGCTGAATATGAGTTAAAATCTCATTTCTACGCATGGCAGGAGGGATATGTAGGGAACGCAAGCTTTATACAAGCAATGCAGGCAGTAAACTACAGCAAAAGTTGCATTGCTGCTTGTTCATAAATGAACCTGACAGCAAATTACAGGACAGCCACATAAAGGAAGGCAGATTAGCTGACTTGGCTTGAGTATGTGGCGTAGTTAAAAATTGGTTAGGATGTTGAGTAGGAAGTAATCAGTGCTCTGTGATTGGACCACAGGGCAAGACGACACTTGCTCATTACTCTGAATGTTGATATGATGTTTATTAGCTCATATTAAAGTCATTAGAAGTAATCACAGAGGGCCTTGATTTCCTTCTCTGCAGGCAAACGAGAAGCTGTTATATTAATAGCAATAATCTTACAATAAACATCTTCTCTATTAAAAAAAAATGAGATTCAAAGTGCGTTTTTGAGTAGGTTTTGCAGCTTTTTGAATTTTAAAGTGTATAAATGTTACAAATCTGAACCCAAAAAGAAGTAATGAAATGTTTATTATGTGTTTCAGGATGTGCCAATTTGCATATTGACTTATCTGATATCACACTGTGTTTACTGAATCATATTAACAAGCATTATCTCATTTCCCCAGGTTCTAGGTCTTCAGCTAAAGCGGTTCAGTGCCATGAAAAACATTGTCTGCATATCTAAACAGCAGGCCGAGCTTTAGGAGGCTTTTGCATTAAACTAGAGCAGAGTGGATTTCGGAGAAGCACCTGAGGACATGAGGGTGTTTGTCGTGCCTTGAGCTCTCGTGTATGAATTAATTAAATTTTCAACAGATGGACAGGGGAATCTACAATGCCTTGGGAAATTACAAGCCAGAGCTTTGATTGTAATTTAATATTAAAAACAAGCTAGGTAACCTTTTTTTGCAGATATTTTTTGTTGTTGCCTAGAGGTGCATTCAATGTTCTGCAATTTTTTTTAAAAAGTTTTACATATAAAGAAATAAATAGTACTTTGAGAAACAATTAAAGTGATGTACAGATGAAGACTTCAGTCTGTAAAGTAATAATGTTACTAACAAAATAAAAAAACAATCTACATGCATGAATCACTAATAATTAATGAAAGATTGTGGATTTCTGGAGGTGTCTATTATAAAAGACAAGGCAGGGTGAAATCGGATACTCTCTGGGTAGGTACTTCTTTTGAAGTAATTACTTAGCATCCATTAAAAAAGTATGCTCTCTATAGTATAAATATGCTTTGTATGAATGTAATCCGCATTTACTACATTCGTCATGTTATATATTGAAAGTGACGTGACATGTAGCCAAGTCTGGTAACTAGAGATGCCACAATTCTTAATATAATAGCCTACTGAACCATTCAGTATGACATCCACAGTTCTACGCATGCTTGTGAATTGCGTTTTCGTTTTTGCATTTAAATAATTTCCGTGTGTTATATTTCTCTTTGCATTTTGCTTTTAAGTAAAATGAAGAAAGAGTATTGCAATGAAAAAAACAGCATTTTTTTCTCCTTAACCTCTTACTTTTCCTGCTGCCTAAACATAACAAAAAAACAGTGATGCGCCAAGCCACAGAACCAAACCGAATTGAAAACTAAAAAAAAAAAAAACTAAGGTATGCATTAAACCATGGGCTAACTGTATTCTTGTATCCCTAATAGTAACCCATACTCAGAATTTCTGCTCTGCATTTAACTCATCCAAGTACACACACACACACACAGCAGTGTTTCCTTCCGGCACTGGGAATCGACACGCAACCTTTGGGTTACAAGTCTGACTCTCTAACCATTAGGCCACAACTGCCCTTTAGTTGTCACTGTCATGAGACCTACCAGCATCAATCTGATGCTTCACATCCATCCACAAATCCTCTCCCATAGCCTTATGGGACAGTAAAGTGTCCACTGGATGTGCACTTCAGAATCTCGCTGGAAATACTGTAGTACTTTTTGCCTGTGATTAATTCGGACATAGTACTCTCTTTACATACTGTTTTTAACCTATTACATAGTAGAGAAGTATGCAATTTCAGATGCAGCCAGAGAGAAAGATACAAAGAAACCAAACAATAAGTAACTGTCATAGTGAACTTCATGCATCCAGACCAATAGGTGTCAGTATAAAATCTAAGACCACTGGGGGCAAAGGAGAGTCTGTGACTAAAGTGTATTGCCTTTAAACAAAGTCTTTACTTTAAGTTTTTACCCCTCACTTTATTTGACAAGCCCACATTGAATATTTCCCTTCTATCTATGATGGATACAACTGAGATGTGTTTCCAAAATAAAATGTCATGTGTTAGCATTATCTAACTTGAAGAGTGACTGAAAACGCAGCAAGTTTTCAAACCTGTCTTCCAAGAGCTCTGCAGTCCTGACACATATGGCGTCTCTTAATGCACAGTGTGACGGAGCCGACTGCATCTCTGAATATGTGTGGCATCTCATGTTTACATAAGCTGAGCTTTCGAGTTTGACAGTGCATTTGACTGTTCCCGCCACCATGAAGACACCCCCCCACCAAACCTCCCAGGCAAAAACATGCCATGGCAAGACTGTACGAGGTGACAAGAGATGAGCAAGATGATTATTCTCATTCGGTTTCTCTTCATCCCTCCGGCAGAAGTGAGAGAGGACGACGTTTGGATGTTTAATCCACAATTAGTCGCGCTGCAAATTGATTGCTAAGGGAAAGGAAGAGAAAAAAAGCCTGGGATGAGCTTAGAAAATTGACATCATTATTACATTCCTCCAAGAAAGAAAAGAGAATCATAATAAATTCCTTTTGTGCCTTTGTTGAGAACTGATATTCCCCTTTGAGGGACTGAGATGAGGACAAGATGAACCAGAGATTTGAAGAAACTGTAGAGAAACCACAAAGAGGTTTGATCATTATATAATTACAAGATCTGTATTAAAATGAAGAAAGACAATGACATGGAACATTAAAGAGCTATTACAAGTAGCAGTCTTCTGCTGTCACATCGCTGACAGAATCAAACCTCTGAGGTTTCTCTTCGTATTTTCCACCAACTTTTGATACTTCTTGTCATGCATAAACTACTTAATTTGGCGCCAAATTGACAATTAAAGGCCATGTAAGGGAAACGGGGATCCTATGCTGAAACTTGGCGTGGTACCACAGAAAAAAAAGAAGTATCAGACCCAGTTTGGGTTCCAGGGACAATACAGTCGCCCTATATATGCATCCCAGCTTCTGTATGTTACGTAACGAGTCTTGTGGTTGTGTAGCAGTGCAGAGGGCCACAGCGGGTTAGCTGTTGTTGGAAAAGTTTACTATGTTGTTATGAACACTTGAAGAACTTCAAGTAAAACAAGAAGAAATCAGCTCCCTGGGATGATCGTGTCAATAAAGTGAGTGACACTGTATCCCTCTGAGGTTCACTTCCTGCTGTTTTCTCTTTCTTTGTTGCTCTCTCACTGGTCTTGTTAGAGTGTTGAAACACATTTCTTTTTAAAGTGCACTGTTTACTACTGTCAGGACTATGGACCTGTTTGTGTGTGTTTCTCCCTCGTGTTAATTGTTAATTTGATTCCAGGTGTGTCTCGTCTTCCTCCCCTGATTGTTCTGTCCTTATAAACCCCAGTCCATTCAGTTCATGTTTGTCGGTCCTTATACGTCATTTGAACGTCTTCCATTGTGTTCCTGTATCTCTTACGTGTTTGGATTATTAAAGACTGTTTGAAGTACTCCTCGTCTCCTCGCTCCTTGCTCCCCCGAGAAGTGTGACAGAAGGACCGACCAACACAGTAACCTCCGTGTTTTACCCTCCGTTTTGTTTACCGTTTTCTCTCAGTGTTTTTTGTTTCCGTTGTGTGTCTATGGATCCCCTCGTCCGGCCCGAATTCCTCCTCCTCCTGCTGGAGCAGGGGGACAGATCTCTCGAGGACCATACAAGACTGTTCCTGTGTTTAGCTAACACCACCAGCTATCCGGACGACACGCTCTGCTCTTTCTATGATGCAAGCTTGAACACCGCGTGCAGAGCGCTGTCGTCTGAAGATGGTCCTCGAGAGGAATTTGCTGCCTTCATGGAGTGGACTCTGGCCCCACTCACCATCTGCCCCGTGGATGATCTCGCCAGATCCACTCCTGACCAGAGCCCAGCCCACCAACTCCCCGCGGCGCGGAGCACCAGCCCGAGCCCACCGATGACGGAGAGCCATTTCCCGCTGCGATCGACGAGCCAGCGCCAAGCCGAGCAACTGAGCAACGGATCGCCCCGGACGTTGAGCCCCACCCGTCAGACCAGGTGCGAGAGCCGGCGACAGTGCCCACCACGAGGGTGCCAGCCGTGGATGGTGTGAGCGCGGAGTGGAGCTCCGTCCCCTGCACCGTGGCAGAGGGTGAGCTGATTACACATCTGGGACTGCTGGACATGGAGGGGGATCTAATCGATTGGGAAGCGGATCTGGAGGTTGATTTTCCCCCCTCTCTTCTCTCCTTCGTCCTGGCTGGTCCCGTCCAGTCCTCCTTCGTCTCCGCTGGTCCCGTCCAGCTCGGCTTCTCTAGAGCGCCCTCCAGTGCCCGCTCTCCGAAAGCGTCCTCCAGAGCCCACGCCTCCAGAGCGCCCTCCAGTGCCTGCTCCTCAGAAGTACACTCCAGTGCCCGCTCCCCGAAAGTGTCCTCCAGAGCCTGCGCCTCCAGAGCGCCCTCCAGTGCCCGCTCCTCGTAAATGACCACCCTCCCACCCGCTCCTGCCTCCTCCACCGCTGTCATCTGGCAGCCCCTCTGCTCGCCCTCAGCCCTCCATCAATGCGGTGCGAGCTCCGCGGGTCTGCCAACCTCCATCGCCGTGGCTGGAGAACCCCTCACCTCTACCTCCAGCCTCCGAGGCCCGGACTCCGCCTCGGCCCGTGGACCCAGCGGCTCCACCTCGGCTCCAAGCTCCCTCGCCTCCACCATCATCTATCAATCCACCAGCTCCACCAGGCTCCCTCGTCCCTCCGGCTCCGCCTTGGTCGGACGTCGACCCACCATCGCCTCAGGACTCTGCTCCTACAGCTGCACCTCGTCGCTCCGTCCCACCGGCTCCGTTGGGCTCCTTTCTCCCGCCAGCTCCACCTTGGTCATCAGTCGCTCCGGCTCCACCGTGGATCTCCGGAGCTCCGTCTCCGCCTCGGTCGCCAGAGCCCTCGGCTCCACCCTGGCCCTCCGGATCCTCGGCATCCCCCTGGCTCGTTGGCTCTCCGTCTCCGCCTCGGGCTCCTCCACCACCTGCTCCGCCACCGTTGGTCGGCCCCCTGGAGTCGGCGGCCATTCCTCCTCCATGGCTCCTCCCTCCGTCGGCTCCACCGTGGGTCGACATCATGGCTGTGGTCTGGGTCCTGCCGGACTCCTCCTGCTCCGGATCCCTCCTGTCTCTTCCCTGGCTCCTCCCACCTTCGTCGCCTCCCTGGTCTCTGTCAGCCGGCCCCCTCCCGGGGGTTCGTCCTCTGCCTGAGCCTCCTCCTTAGTTCCCGCCAGCCCCTACCCTTTGGATGTTACTACGGTGCGAGGACGCACCTTCCGGGAGGGTGCGTTATGTCAGGACTATGGACCTGTTTGTGTGTGTTTCTCCCTCGTGTTAATTGTTAATTTGATTCCAGGTGTGTCTCGTCTTCCTCCCCTGATTGTCCTGTCCTTATAAACCCCAGTCCATTCATGTTTGTCGGTCCTTATACGTCATTTGAATGTCTTCCATTGTGTTCCTGTATCTCTTACGTGTTTGGATTATTAAAAACTGTTATTTGAAGTACTCCTCGTCTCCTCGCTCCTTGCTCCCCCGAGAAGTGTGACAACTACGTACTAAACTTACTAACTACTAAATGAAAGGCATTTATTCAAAACTCAAAAAAAGATTTTAATTTCATGCTGACGTAAACCCTTTTATGAAAATTATTCAAAAATATGGTAAAATGTTTTGGGGTTATTCATAATAGTGTCAAAGACAGACACTGTGTTTTTTTTTTTTTTTCTAAATGTTTAAATACATTTTGTTTTATGGATTAAACTATGTGTAAACCCTCAATTAAATTTGCCAAATTTATATCAATTTATTAACATTTGATTCAGGTCATCATAGTGTTGACAGTAGCTGAAAAGTTCACAGTACCGTAATGAATATGTTGTAGAAATGTTACAAAAAAAATATTAATGCTTAATTATGATAATTATGAGATTTTAAATCATTATTATGACACAGAAAGTCAAAATTTTTATGAAAATTTGAAATTAAGAGAAAAGTAAACTATGACAGTCAATTTTTTCGTCCTAAATTTGTCAGCTTTTTTATTATGTCAAAATTTGACTTATGTCATAATTTTGACTATTTACCTCATAATTGTAACTTTTTACATCTTAATTTCTATGACTTTTTTAAGACCAAGCAACAGTAACCATGAAGAGTGGAGGAGGTTACAAATATATAACAAATAGCATATATAAGTATACAAGAAATAAACAAAGTGGGTGATTTTTGTTAATTATGGCGTTTTAAATTTGGCAGAAAAAAATGCAGGATTATGTGAATACAGATTCTATACTTTCTGGGACAAAAAGTCCTGTACCCTAATTTCTCAGAAAAAAAAAAAAAAAAAAAAAACTTCATACACTAAAACTACATACACTACTCCGCTGGCTTATAACTTAATGCATGAGAGGTCAATAGTCCTCATCTTCTACTGAATGCCTGTAGTTTACTTTTCACCCAACAGGTCTTCTTCAGTCTCCATGGTCCACAAATTATGACTATTTTACTGCTGCTGCTCACAAAACAGGGCAGAGGTTGCCACAGCAACAGTGAAGTCAGGGATGGACGCGCAGCTCCTATCGACAGATCTAAAATTGAACTTTCACCAAAATAGACTTCTTTCATGCTTGAGCTCCAGGGACAAGCGGGGAAGAAGTGTTGGTGGAACTTTTTTTAAACAAGCCTCAGACATCCTGCAGGCCTGCCTCGCTTCATCGCTAACTTTAGTTGCATAAGTCAGAATGAAAGCGAGTAAAACATATTTTCTCATTTGAGATCAAGCTTTACTTGAGTTCACAGACCTAAGAGGAGGCAACATTTTGCAGCAGATATGAGTGAAGACCTTCAACACAATTGTTGGTTTGAGTAGTTTGGGCCCGAAGGTCAGTAGTGAAAAAACATCTGGTCATCTGAGCACAGAGCCTCTTTCTTTTCTTTCATAACTCTGAATAAAGGGAGGAGGCTTCAACAGTATGTGTTTATCTCTGAAACTAAATTAATTTTCATATAGACTGCATGACCTTTTGATGCAGCACCCACTCTGTGTTCATAATAGCGTAATAACAGGCCTAAAGGCTCATAAAGCAACAAAACTAATCTAATATATACTAAATTCACTATTTAGAATTATAAATTAATTATAATGAATTTAAAAAAATCATAGCTAATAAATATCAAATAATACTATGATATTAAAATTAATTGTCATGACAAATTCATGTAAATAAACTCATGTAACTCACATGTACACACACACAGGTTTATCTTCATTTCATAACTTCATCTGTGATTTGTTGCAAATAATATATATAGCCTATAATTTAATTAGACAATTCACAATATTTAGAATGAGTTAAAAATGTAGCAATCAATGATATATTAAGATTAATTGTGATGATAAATTCATGCAAATAAAATCATGTAAATGCTTTCAAACAATAAGTTTGATTACAGCTTTTAATCAGCAGACCTAATTAAAATATAACAGAGTCGTGTACGTGTCTGTGTGTTCGTTTTAATAGCAGTTGAGAGGTTGGTGAGGGCAGTCACTGCATGTCGGTGTGATGAAGTGTCTGCTAATTGTTAGGGATTAAAGGGGGGGATTAGTCCGCCGCAGCTGCTTTCTGATGAGGAACGGTGCAGGTGTGCTGAGACGATACTGGGGTCTGTATTCATTCTCCCACTCACTCTCTCTCACACACGCTCACTGTTTCCCAGTGGTTCAGTCCACTAGGCTTGTCTGTCTTCAAGATGCTAACGCGGCATACTAAGAGAGCAAACTAATGAGGGAGATGACAGCTGGAGACGCTATGAGTATGACTAAGAGACTGTGAGAAAGCAGAACATATAATGAGTAAGAGAACTGGAGAAGGGTCCGGCTGCAGACATGCACTTGCATTTTCAGACTTGCACTCTCAGGCACCTGCACTTCCGCAAGTGACGTCACCTGCAGTCTTTTTTTATTTTTTATTTTATTTAATTTATTAATTATTTTTTAAATTGAATCTCTCAACATTTTACACAAGTAGTTAGGTGGTGAAGACAAGAAAAAAGAAACTAAATTACAATGTCACTTGCAATCGCCGCTTGCACTTTTCGCTACCTGCGACGTCACTTGCAATCCACACAAACCGTGCGTGTTGCCAATGGAGACGAGACGCTGTGGTGTTTAAACGAATAAAACTAGTTTAATATCATAACATACAGGGTCCTGCAAGTCATCTGTAAGATAAAAAGACAAGACCCACAAATCTGCGGCCACAAAACAGCAGAATATAAACGCAGTGCTCTCATTAAGCACTTTTAAACCTCCCGTAGAAAACCATAAACACTTAATATGGCTTAATGTGTTAAGATAGTGCTATTAAAAGATAAAATTCAATATACAGTTTATTAATAAAATGTATATGTATATAGTGTTTTCCTCCCATACCGCAAAACATGGCATAACAGACTAAGATTATAAAGACCAAACTCAATATGCTCCTCTTCATTTTTAAAACATAATTAATAGATAAGCAGGTGAGTCAAGAATAAACGAAATGCGCAAAGTTTCGCGTTTTCCCATTTAGAATAAAATGTCTACAGCCTTTTTGTATCATTGTCTTTGTCCATTAAGCTACATTAGGCTACGTGTTTTATTTATAATGATTTTCTACGGGAGAAAAACGTTTAATGTGCAACTTAACACATTGCATTCTGGGCTCGTCTGCTTGCCTGCACGGAGTTGGTCCTTTTAATATCATTTAATGCATTTCTTACTGCGTGTTCATATGGTCTGTATAGTTTGCATCAACAATAAGAAATAGCCTGCTGAATTTGGTCTTTATCATCTTAGTCCGTTATTATGCCACATTAAACTTTTTTAAGTGAAAGTTTGCTCGTTGTGTTCATGTACATATGCTTGCCTTGCAGTACATTAATTAATAAACTATATCGAATTTGATCTTTTAATAGCACTATCAGCCATATTAAGTGTTTTTTTTTTCTACTGGAGGTTTAAAAGCGCTTAACGAGAGACTTTGCGCATTGCGTTCATATTCTGCTGTTCTGTGGCCGCGGATTTGCGGGTCTTGTTTTTTTCTCTTACAGATGACTTGCAGGACCCTGTATGTTATGATATTAAATTAGTTTTAATGGTTTAACCACCACAGCGTCTCGTCTCCATTGGCAACACGCACGGTTTGTGTGGATTTCAAGTGACGTCACAGGCAGCAAAAAGTGCAAGCGGCGATTGCAAGTGACATTGTAATTTAGTTTCTTTTTTCTTGTCTTCACCACCTGGCTACTTGTGTAAAATATTGAGAGATTCAATTTAAAAATGATTAGTAAATACAATAAAATAAAAACTAAAAAAGACTGCAAGTGACGTCACTTGCGGAAGTGCAGGTGCCTGAGAGTGCAAGTCTGAAAATGCAAGTGCATGTCTGCAGCCAGACCCTATTGGAGAACAGAGGTAAAGTTATATAATATTTATCAGCACTAGCTGAAAGATTTCCAAGTTTCAGGAAAACAATTTACAAGATTATTGTATGGTGCTGTTAAAGATATTTTTGTCCATGACAGGTATTTCTTTTTGATCTACAGACTACATTTTAGTCACACTAACCAAAATGTAGTAAAATACCAAGGTCTTACCATATTTTTTGGAGATGGTACAAATATGATGGCTGTTCCTTGGAGTATTGAAGTACTGAATAAAGTAATGGTAGGTGATATGAGGAAGATTATTATATATGAATAGCATGAGTAATTTAATAGCATGGCAGCAGCGAATGCTATGTGCTATATGTTATAATAATAACATTTTATACAATAACTAATCACTTTTGGATAATCCAGTGAATCAAATTCATCACAAAAGAAAGGTATTACATTTGATTATTTTCTCTTTTCATTTGAGATCATATTAAATCATCTTTACGATTAAATAAGATTATGCTGCCTCATATTATTTAATAACAATAGCATTTTAAACAAATGAATCAAAACAGCAAAACTAATATAAAATATATAGCTTTAAATTCTCATTTTGTATGATTAATCATAAAAAAGAAAGCAATAAATGTATTTATGTGTATTTATTAAATATATTACTGTATTTATTTAATTAATCCTGGTTCAAAGTCATAAAGTATAGGCCTATAACAAAATACCATAGTATTACAATCTGACCATCACCGTACATGGTACCACTCTGGAAGGACAACTAGTTCAAAGAAACAACCCAGACAACTTCAATCCCTAACCACATAATAGCTAAGAAGAGAGCAAAATCAGTCTTGCTAAGAAATGGATGTGATCTGTTGTATAACAGTAACTTATCCATTAAACACATGATGGTACCACTATGTGAGGACATTGTGAAGACGGCAAGGCTACAATCCATTTAAGTAAAAGCTTTTATCTACAGATTAATCTTTCCTTCATCACTGTTTTCAAGTGCTGACACATGAAATCGAACGGCTTACTCTTTATGAATTGCTACAATAAATGTAGAAGTGATCAATAAACAGAAGCCATTTGTTTGAGTAACTGTCTAAATGGAGAGTTTGATATTTCTAGTCACTTTGAGTCAATGTACCCAAGATGCATGGTTACAGACACGAGGAACTAGCAATCAGACCAGTTTCCCCCTATTCAAAGATGTCCCACCCGATCGATTTCCTTCTGAGGGGAAAAAGAGAAAATGGGGGGGGGGGGGGGGGGGGGGGGGGGGGGGTACCAAACAAACACTATTCATACCAAACAAACACTATTTTGACATGATGCATTGTCATTAACCCCAACTTCAGTCCAGAACCCTGCAGCATTTATAAGATGTCTTGCCTGGAGCAAATTCTTAGGAAGATTTTCTAGGATCCGTGCCAGTCATCCAAATGTTCCCTCTCTCTCTCGATAAGGAAAGCTATTGAAAAAGATGATATATTTTTCTCCCCAAGCTGCACGGTTTCCATCCATGGAAAAACCCAAAGTATGCCATGGCACCTGACTAAGAGAGAAGGACCTGAATATACTTTTAGGTATCTGCACTGTTGTGGGCCAGATTCAGCCCTGGAATAACATTGGAACACAGATGTTTTCCATAGCGCTACAACTCTATATAAGCAGTCCTTCCCATAAAAAAAATGCACATTAAAATTACACATAACAATTGTATAAAAACATATAAAATTGAAAAATGAATTAATTTAAAATGTTTAGTTTACGAAATTGTCCCATATTTCATATACTATACAGATTTTATTTGAAAGAAATTAATACTTTTATTCAGCAAGGACACATTAAATTCATCATACATAACGGGAATGCATTTATAATGTTACAAAAGATGATTCAAATAAATGCTGTTTTTTTTTAACTTTCTATTAATTAAAGAATCCTGTGAAAAATGTAAAAATGTAATGCCGAAAATTCAGCCCTGCCATCAGAGGAATAAATTGGTGAGCATTAAGTCGATTCTTTTTTAAAAAACATTAAAAAAAAAAAAAAAATTATGATTCTAGATTTTTAACTTGCAGTGTATTGTGTAAACGTTTATACATTTCAAAAAAAAAAAAAAAAAAAAAAAAAAAAAATATTTTTGCTACTTAAAACAATGCTGAGGTTGACTTCTCCACTGCATTGGGATTCACTCTATCATTACACTCTTCCTGTCTCCTTATGACATCCGCCGCACAGACTCAGGCTCCGACAAAGTGCAAATCTCTTGCTAGAGGGCAATTACTACAGTACAGACAGATGCTGAAGTGCCTGAGGTGTACTTCTATCTTAATGGAAGCAAATGCTTTCAAAGTGGAGGAGGGCAGAGCGGTGATGATGGAAAGTGGGCAACCTTTCCAATCAAACCCTGTTGAAAACACCAGCCTGGTTTATGCTGGTTTGAAGCTGGCACAGCTGTTGTTACCTAGCAAAAGACATAGGTGATAATCATCCAACACACAACCCACTTCTCTATCTCTCAACTGCAACAGTTTCATAGGACTGCATTCACTATTACTGACAATGAATTGTGACTTACAGTAGCAGAGCTGCTCTTTCTTGCCTCTCAGACCTGTTGATGCAGAAATTGGCTAGTCGTTTTGGGTGATGTAATGGCTCAACAGATCCAGCTCACATTATAAATAAATCTAAACAAACCGTTTGACCTTTCGCATGTTGCGAGTGTGAATGTCAAAAAGAGATTAAGCTGAGCATGAGGTGCCGCGGGTAATGAAGTCTGTGCTGTGGACGACAAAATTAATTAGCATCAGCAACTAAACTGTAAAAATCATATCCAAAATAACTAATCAGAGTAATATGGCACTATTTGGGTGTCTAGAATTTGTTCTACAGCTACCCAATTACTTTGATGTTGTGCAATTCATTTGTTGTTGTGGCGAATAGTGCATTAAAATTCCGGCTGACTGCAAGAACTTGCTGTCCTTGTGTGGAGCTCACCACTAAATCAAAACACTAAGAGCCTGTAGACAAGAAATCTGACAAACAACTCCATTCTTCTCTGCTTTGTAAACAGTCTTTGTTAAATCTATCAGCCACTGTGTTAGCAAGAGTGAGAGATGGCGCTTGTTGGGTCTATCAGTAAATAAACCACCAAAGCGGCCATCTCATCTCATGATCTGTGCACAGAGCAACAAAGGTGGCTGGCGTATCTGTGCCCTGAAATCTACACTGTTGAATGAGGTAGTTGTTCAGGCATGTTGTATGTGGTATCACCATTTCAGTGATACAAAAGCTCTGTTCCAAATCTAGTGGGATGCCTATCTAGACATCACTATAAGGCATCAAAAACATAATGTGAAGGATGCTTCAAAAAGTATGTGATTTGTGTAAAGAAAAAAAAAATCCAAGATAAGATAAATACTGAAATGTATTTGTGTGTACAATATTTGCGTTAGCTTACCAACATGCTAACAACAAACTCTACTGGAATCAACTGTAAATGTTAGGAGAGTTTTTAACCATCTATGGCAGGGGGTGTCAAACTCAGTTCCTGGAGCGCCGCAGCCCTACAGAGTTTAGTTCCAACCCTGCTCCACACACAAACCATCTAGTTTTCAAATAAGCCTGAAGGACTTGATTAGCTGGATCAGGTGTGTTTAATTAGGGTTGCATCTAAACTCTGCAGGGGCTCTGGCCCTCCAGGAACTGAGTTTGACTCCCCTGATCTATAGCATTCATAATATTACTATTTCACCCATTATTTGTGTACTAATATATATATATATTATAAATATATATATATATATATATATATATATATATATATATATATATTATTATTATTATTATTATTATTATTTATTTATTTATTTTATTTTTTGTGTGTTAATTAGAGAATCAAGTCTAGCAACATGCTAAATACTGGACTCAAATGTAAACACTAAAAGGTTTATTGCCTGTCTAGAGTGTTCCAAATCATGTCAAAAAACTCCATTTCAGTTTGAATGCTTCCTTTTATACAAAGTATGCTGTGAAACCTATAGCCAAATGGGTTTAATTTACTGTTTAAAAGTTTAGATACCTGTGAGGATGCTATGCTGATGTTAAAATTCATCAAAAAAAAAAATGTATTATCATAAATAGTTAAAAGTATTGCTAATGTGCTAAAGTCTTTAGTACATAGGAAGCTACTTTTCTCATCATTCAAACCTTCTATAATTTGATGTTTAACAACTTAAAATAAAGTTTTAATTGAAAAACGATATTGGTCAGCTGGGACCAGCCAGCCTTATGTAACTCATGAGCTCATGGATGACAGGTCAATGTCATGGACACTAAAACAAAACTGGTTTGCTTCAGAGCTTGAAAACCATTTGGAGATATTATGGAGGAAATGGATATTATGTGGCTTTACCCAAAAGTTGTTAGTGTTGACCTTGAAGGATCTTCCCACAAACCCAAAGTGTGCAGTGACCGCAGGCTAAGAGAAATGCTGTATTATTTGCATGGGACATTTGTTTTCCCACAATTCAGCTGCTCTTCCAAAACCAGTGCTGCTTTATTAACATGATTCTCTATCTCCGTTCCACACACTAATGGTTTCAAACGTCACTGACATGTCATGATGACCTATTATTTTCCCTTTATGAAAGCCAACCAAAGAAAAACTAGTATAATGTAACCGTTATGAAACTGCTTGGCTTCAGGATATATTTGACTAAGTTCAGACACATTTAGCAAACACCTCCATATAAGATAAGAAGTAAGTTTATAGGGACTGGTTCTGATATCTTCAGAAACCCTGATCGGTTCACTGCTAAGCTGCCCACACACAGCCAAAACATCCCACGAGAGGTCAACACTACAGCATTTACTTACTCATACCAGCCTTAGAGTGCAAAACACCTTGAACCATGGAAAAACAAAACAACACGAAACATTTCATCAGTTACATTTATAATGTCTTAACAAGAAGAGATTGTAGAGAGAACGCATTTGGACAATTTGTTTATTATTAAAGCAATGGATGCCATTTTTCACAAATCATGCATTGGACAATTTATTATTGTTGTTGTTGTTGTTGTTGTTGTTGTTAAAGCAATAGTTCATGCAAAAATGAAAATTCATCATAACTTACTTTCCATCATGTCACTCAAAACAATTTAATGTGTGATTTGTGTGTGTGTTGAACCCGAAAGGGAGTTACTTATCAGAATGTCCTACAATTTTTATGATTAGTATTTAAAAAAAAAAGACAGATATTACAAAATATAGACAGATTGCTGATCCAATATGCTTCAATAATTTTCATATAATGGACTGCTATTGATAAACGGGCAATATTAAAATCTATAATATTTTATCTAAAAATAAAATTAAATAATAAAATATGAAAACAAAACTAAAGTAAAATCAATATTTTTTATTCATGTCAAATCTATTTTGATTGCAAAATACATTTTCAGCAGGCATCACAAAATTATAGTGCACAATTTGAAATATAGATACCTGTTAATTATGAGATCAGTTGCTGAGAAAGTTGAATATCTTTCTATCTATCTATCTATCTATCTACCTACATATATATATATACACAGTGGGTACGGAAAGTATTCAGACCCCCTTAAATTTTTCACTCTTTGTTATATTGCAGACATTTGCTAAAATCATTTAAGTTCATTTTTTTTCCTCAATGTACACACAGCACCCCATATTGACAGAAAAACACAGAATTGTTGACATTTTTGCAGATTTATTAAAAAAGAAAAACTGAAATATCACTTGGTCCTAAGTATTCAGACCCTTTGCTCAGTATTTAGTAGAAGCACCCTTTTGATCTAATACAGCCATGAGTCTTTTTGGGAAAGATGCAACAAGTTTTTCACACCTGGATTTGGGGATCCTCTGCCATTCCTCCTTGCAGATCCTCTCCAGTTCTGTCAGGTTGGATGGTAAACGTTGGTGGACAGCCATTTTTAGGTCTCTCCAGAGATGCTCAATTGGGTTTAAGTCAGGGCTCTGGCTGGGCCATTCAAGAACAGTCACGGAGTTGTTGTGAAGCCACTCCTTCGTTATTTTAGCTGTGTGCTTAGGGTCATTGTCTTGTTGGAAGGTAAACCTTCGGCCCAGTCTGAGGTCCTGAGCACTCTGGAGAAGGTTTTCGTCCAGGATATCCCTGTACTTGGCCGCATTCATCTTTCCCTCGATTGCAACCAGTCGTCCTGTCCCTGCAGCTGAAAAACAACCCCACAGCATGATGCTGCCACCACCATGCTTCACTGTTGGGACTGTATTGGACAGGTGATGAGCAGTGCCTGGTTTTCTCCACACATACCGCTTAGAATTAAAGCCAAAAAGTTCTATCTTGGTCTCATCAGACCAGAGAATCTTATTTCTCACCATCTTTGAGTACTTCAGTTGTTTTTTAGCAAACTCCATGCGGGCTTTCATGTGTCTTGCACTGAGGAGAGGCTTCCGTCGGGCCACTCTGCCATAAAGCCCCGACTGGTGGAGGGCTGCAGTGATGGTTGACTTTCTACAACTTTCTCCCATCTCCCGACTGCATCTCTGGAGCTCAGCCACAGTGATCTTTGGGTTCTTCTTTACCTCTCTCATCAAGGCTCTTCTCCCCCGATAGCTCAGTTTGGCCAGACGGCCAGCTCTAGGAAGGGTTCTGGTCGTCCCAAACGTCTTCCATTTAAGGATTATGGAGGCCACTGTGCTCTTAGGAACCTTAAGTGCAGCAGAAATTTTTTTGTAACCTTGGCCAGATCTGTGCCTTGCCACAATTCTGTCTCTGAGCTCTTCAGGCAGTTCCTTTGACCTCATGATTCTCATTTGCTCTGACATGCACTGTGAGCTGTAAGGTCTTATATAGACAGGTGTGTGGCTTTCCTAATCAAGTCCAATCAGTATAATCAAACACAGCTAGACTCAAATGAAGGTGTAGAACCATCTCAAGGATGATCAGAAGAAATGGACAGTGCCTGAGTTAAATATATGAGTGTCACAGCAAAGGGTCTGAATACTTAGGACCATGTGATATTTCAGTTTTTCTTTTTTAATAAATCTGCAAAAATGTCAACAATTCTGTGTTTTTCTGTCAATATGGGGTGCTGTGTGTACATTAATGAGGAAAAAAATGAACTTAAATGATTTTAGCAAATGGCTGCAATATAACAAAGAGTGAAAAATTTAAGGGGGTCTGGATACTTTCTGTAATATATATATATATATATATATATACTTTATTAATTAATTAATTTATTATTTTTTCAAATAAAATCATAATCAAACTAATAAATAAAGTGTGATTATACTATTATATTTTTAGATAAAAAATGAGTCTTAAAATACAATTATTTTATAGTACACTTAAAAATACAATGATGCTAATATTCGCATTTTCTTCATTTTTGATTTTTGATTTTTATTTATTTATTTTTTTTAAAAATTATTATTATTCTTTTTCATTGCTTTAAGTGTTAAAATCATTAAGCTTTATTTTGTCGGGTTGAAGGCAAGCACTGCTGAGTGAAGCACGTCAGTGAATTAAATGTGGCAGTTTTGCAAATGTGGCAGTTTTTCGCTCTAAAACCGGAAGCGCGTAGCATAGATTTATTAATATATATTGTATATTCCTGCAAAATGTGATAAAACAAGTCCATATGACATTACTGGCTGGAATATTGTCTGTATTGACAGAAAATCTTGTCCTGACATATGGCTTGCATAACATTAGGATGTGCAGATGGTGACAATTTTTTTTTATCATTTATTTAAATACTGTAGTTCTCATATTTGTGTAAAGAGACAGTTGAGGAGGTATTATTTTAAAAACTAAAAAAGGGCAAACCAGACACACAGGACTCTTCACCTGACAGTCAGGGCCGGGTCTAAGGGGGGGCTAGGGGGGCAATGCCCCCCCAGATTCTCCTTGTGCCCCTCCAGATTCTTCTTGTGCCCCTCGATCATCCACTGGATACTTAAAAAAATCTAAACATTAAATTAGTTACATATTAAAATAACCAGAGATATAGCGCAGTTGTAGCCTATTTTTTATTCTACAGCTCCCCCACACTGACAGAATTTCATGTGAAATGTTCAAGCTATATTACCGTAATTTTAGATTCTGACTTATAAAAAACATTCACGTCCTCATCCTTTTTATGAGATGTTTTCCAAAGCTTTCTCGCTTCTCAAGACGGCCACTGACGATCACATAAACACAACAGCTCTTTAATTGTGCTCTAGTCAAACGCGCTCAAACCACTGTAGCCTGTAATCTATTAACTATGCAAATCATAACAAGTACCATACTATGTCATAAAATATTTTAATAAGTCTGAATTTGTATTTAGCCTGATCACAGGTTTAATAAAAACACATTTTAAGTTTATAATTATAACTCCGCATGTCCAGTATTCAAACAACAAACAAATACAACGAGCAAAGAACATTTACATTATCAAAGAACATTATCACTGACTTCAGTCTATCGTGTGTAAGCACTCTAAAAAAAGCTCCAGTTATATCAGTGATGCTGTAAAAACTCGTAAAAAGAAATATGATGCACTATTTGCAGATCTAAATTTAATGCTGCAATAGACACTTTTCATTTAATTTTCACTTTAATCGTGACACGCTCCGCATATTTTTATGTTTAAGTCATAAGTTTACAGAATCTGCAATATATTAATAGCCTAAAAAAGAAGAGAAAAAAGAAAAGAAAAAAAGATATTTTAAATTGCATGTTGTTGTTTTTTTTATTTAGTACTGCCCTGAATAAGCTTTTTCACATAACAGGTGTTTACATAGTCCATATATGCATTTACACAAATTAAGCAGTTTAAAAGTTTACTTGCGCTTGATTTTCATTACCTGATGATCCAGACAGTTTTTATGATTTGTTTTTATGATACGTCCCATGTTTGTCCTGTGCAGTCTTGTTCTGCCCTCTGTTCTAAAGAAAAAATTTAATATGTTGCCTTGAGCATCAGTGAATGTTTGCAGTTTTTGATCATAACAACTCACAGTATTAAGAATCAGTTTTAAGAATTAAGAATCAAGCAAGTAATCTTTTGAGCTCGATTTTTTGTGTAATTTCAGTTATTATTTAGTCTTGTGGTCTATATGTAGAAATCTATTAGCCTATATAAAAATAGCTTATTTTAAAATAGCTGTAGGCCTACTAAAAACAAATACATTAAATAATCATTTTAAAATCATTAACATTTTGCAGATCCTGTAATGGTGACTTCAGCTGTACATACATTTAATGTTCCTTTGAAATTACTTTTGGTGCAATAAACAATCCTGAAGAGTTTTCTTGCAAGACAATAGAGAAAGCACTGAAATATTATTTAAATGTATTTTATTTAAAACTAATACAATTTAATTACTAGTCAAAGTGAATCATTATGAATTTGCCAAAAATTGCTTTTGAATTAAACCAAACACCTATAATTCATGAAGTGAATAAAGTCTGACCAACCAGGCCCGTAGCCAGCTATGAGGCCACCGTGGTCCGGACCTTGGTAAATGTCTCATGTTCAAAAATAAAATTTGTTCTCTGCATGACTAATTTGCTGTTAAACTCCTCATATGAATGTATGCATGACATGTATTATGACAATTTGCAAGAATTTTAGCGTCCGTGGTATGAAAACGATCGTTGCGAGATGCTGACGAAGTACATGAGTCTCTTTGAGAGAGTTCTGAGTGAGGACGCGGGCGCAGCCTCCGTGTTGCCAGATCGAGCTATTATAAGCGTTTTTAGACTTGTCCTTTCCACTTAATTCGACACTTTAGAAAGTTAATGAAGTAGGAAAGTTGGGGTCAGCGATATCTTTATCTTATCTTATTTGCACAAGATTTTAAATAATTTCGGTTTATTTTTATTTATTTTTTATTTTTAATAGCATTATCTGGTAACACTGCATCGACGGCACTCAAACTGACAGTAATCAAAAAAGCCTATGTATGGACAGGTTATTGCTGACAGGATACGACATTCGGTTAGGGAAAAGCAAAAATATCAAAAACAGTATTTAACACTACAAAGATCTGTAGAACAAGGTTACATAATGAAATTAAATGAAATTAAATGAAATACGCAAACACTAGTGCCATGAAGAAGTCTATGCTATGTCATTCAGTAGCCTATAGTAGTTAAATGTTCACAAATCATGTTATAAACATTCATAAGAGCACTAGACAAAGTTATCAGCTAAATAGCAATGGTTATTAATAAAAACTATAACATTAATACATTGTTGCATGAATAATAAACAACTGATAAAATGATCACCCCAAACTATAGTAAAATAGGCCTATTAACAAATTTTGATGCAATAGGGTATGATTTAAAAACGATCATCCCTCCAAAACAGAGAAAACATCTTCCACAAACATCAACATGTCTGTGTTTATAGTGTATAAAATGAGTTGTATTTGTTTGATATTATAGCACAATTCTTTAACACCCCCCCACTGTAAAATAATGCTGCCACACCAAGTTTTCGAAATGCCCCCCCAGTCACGCAATCCTAGAACCGGGCCGGCTGACAGTCTGCCATGCTCAACACGCAGGACCACCACACGAGTAGTGCATGTTCACACATCTTTCCTCTACCACCAGTAGAGAAGAGAAAGACAGAGAGTGTGTCAAGAGTAAAACCTTGACAGCTTTGTGCTCTGCCTATGAGACGGACGGCTACAGTGACATTCATGGCAAGTGAAGACGATTTGCCCCTAAATCAACCGTTACGGTTCTGTTGTGATCCCAGGCACAGGCACTTATTCCATTGTAGCGTGGGACAGTTATGGACAGGAGTGAAAAACCGTGATTCCGTGCCTGTCTAAAAGGGTGATGAGAGTAATGGATGCTTGTCTGCAGCAGCACAGTTCTGCGATTAATAACTGTTGATGTGACGCCGGTAAATGCATCTAAAGACTCTGATGGCAATGGAATGATACTCGGAGTGACGCCAAGATTACATTTCTTACTGACATCCTTTAAACAGAGGTGAATGAAAGTTTAAACACATGACTGCCTTTTTGGGAGTTGACACTGAAGTTGAAAGATCATTTTGGGGGTTGTGGCAAGACTTTTGAAACATTATGTACTTTAATGTTTATTGCGTAAGGTCTTGCTTTAATATTAGTGTCATCTGATAATGGTAAAGTGCTTTAAAAGGCGCAATACATCAGTCTTGGTGCATTTTGCAGGTTGAAACTATGCAAGAGTGACCAATTGTGGCAGTCTCATGTCAGTTCAGGATTGCTTTTCTTTGCCAGTTAGTGCCATAAGGACACACACAAATATCCCTCCAGCTCATCTTGCTCTGTATCCCATGATGCAAAGTGCCCCCACAACTCATGAGTCACCTGTGACAGATGTAAGTGTGGCTATGCACAAACACACCAATCCTCACCGCACAATCCCCTGTGACCAGAGCTTCTGACTGCAACAGATGGGAAGATATCAAACCATGCAACTGTGCTTCTACATTTTAGACTTGAAATCATTATAAAAGTTAAGAAATCTCTCTACTTGAGCTACTCTATACTTGAGATAAGTTTGCTGAGAAAATACATTATTTAAAAGACATTTGCATGCAGTTTAAAGGCTTGTTTTAATTTGTGAAGAGATTCTTAGGTTGTTCAAAAATGATCAAGACACAATAAAAATCATGAACATGTTGCTCAAGAAACAACAATTGCACTTGCTCTTAGATAGTAATGTGAGACCACAACACAACACAACTCACAGGTAGAAAATAAAATAGCACGCATGGAAATTGACAGCCTGAGGTTCTGGAAAATCACGCACTGCTGTTGAGGAATGCAGATGTAACAATATCCGTCATATTTTCCGACGACCAGGTGTAACAAAAACAAACACTGTGGTTGAAAGAGTGGGAAGAGTGCTAATGACTCGAGCTTTGATGGGCAAAATGCGGAGGTGGGATTCTTCACCAGCTTTCAGGATGTGTGTGCGTTTCTGTAGACAGAATAAACCTACTGTTTGTTTATACGAAAATAAGATGACAAGAGCTGCTGCGTTTTTGATGCAGGTTATATGGATATCAAAAATGGATAGGTTATATGGATAGTGCAAAAAGATGACAGGATGCCATCAGATACGCAGCAGCTACAGTTTGTATTCTGAACAACATAAAGTGCTCAATTTCAATATATATATACTATACTCAAGGCATATGCTGAAATAAAAAAACCTACAGGGAATTTAAATGCCATGAATATAAAAGTGCAGACATCTATCATTTTGTAAAATCACAGTTGCACCACTTTTGCAAACAGTATTTCAGCATGGAATAGAATCAACACAATACAGTTAAACCAGCCACCTGAAACAGAATAGGAAATAGGTTAGTAGTATAAAAATTTGTTGGAAACTTCCTCAAAATTATTTGCAAACTTATATAATGTGGATTAGACAACTGCAAGAATATCAACAACTTTAGTTATTTCTACACATTTGACTATTTTACTATATCTTTTACTATATATGACACTTTTATAATGACTATCATCATCTATAAGTTAAGCAAGTGATTAGCGCAATGTGCACAGGCTTGTTTGTTTATATTGCAACACAGTGTGGGAGTCAGAGCTGTCAGAGCAAAGATATTTATAACTAAATAGACCATCCACTCATCCCGGAAGGGTTGAAAATGAATGGTGAATTGGGAAAAAGCTTGAGTAGAATATCTGGTTACCCAATATAATCTTTGTTTGATCTGAATCAAACATTACGGCATCAACACAGCCAGCCCCAAGTTATTCTGAATGTTGATTTACGTTATTTTTGGTTTCCACTATATCAGTGTGAGAAAAGAAACAAGAAACTTTCATCCAAGTACCTTTGTGATTATTTGAACGTTTCTAACATAAAAAATAAAGAGGTTGTGTGGTTGGGTCTGTACAATTACTTCAATTATACAGGTATTAATAGTGCAATAGTCAATAGTATCTTAAATTTGAGGGGCATTTTTGTTGATTTTGGCAGCATTTTTAACCCAAGTCCTCACTGATCTGATCTCATGTTGGCCTCTTTGCAATCCAAATAAGCAATGGGAACTGTAATTATTTAAATGAATGAATAAATAAATACAATTCAATATTTAAGCTCAGTGCCGGCCCGTCCAACAGGCGGTACAGCCGGTCGCCTGGGGCCCCGCCTTAAAAAGGAAGGCCCCGCGGCCACGAGATTGTCAATTAAATTTCAAAGTGTGTTGGACTTGAAGCGGCACTGACAGATCGGTGTTTGACATCGAAGTACCGCGAGAGCTATATACTAATGGACAGCTCTGCATGCTTTCCTATCCTATTGCAGTACTTTGATGTCAAACACCGATCTATCTGCAGCACCCCTTTAAGTGCGTTTAAAAACATTTATTGACGTTTTTGCTCCAAATTCATTTCATAACATCAGTCGAGTGTTTGAAATAACTTCCTTTTGTGATCTGACGTGGTTTCATATCACATAGCTAATGAGGCAAAATCATTTTATAATATTCTATACAGTGATACGTCGATTAGCATTGCATTATAAATATACATTATGCAAATAAAAATACCCGAGATGGCTTGAAGAACAGAGACACACCATTTAGTCACAATTGTATGTTTATTGTCTTCATTCTTCATCAGTTAAAACGTCCTATCTGCGTTTTATTCAGCTACTGCAGCGATAGCATATGCCTTTGTCCATATTAGGGATTTCCTCCAACCTGATTTTTTGTGAGTTTTCATTTTATGATTTTTTCACTTATGGTTTTACTAAAGAGGGCGCCCTCTGGCTACCAGTGTGAATGAAACAGCTACAGCTACTCACTAGCCTACACCTTATTTTGGGTAAAAATAGGGAAAGTAATACTTCTAAGTTTTTCTCCAGTGTAGAGGAGTTTGCTGTGCCTGTTTGTAGATCTACACAATTTGGCCAAAAAAAATGTGTTGTTTTTATATAACAATATGACCACTAATAATTCTGATTATAGTTATAACTAAATAAAACATTAAACAAAGTAATAATTACTGATAATGATTATTATTAATATATTTTACAGAAAACTGCAGCATGACCTGTTAACATGCAGGAGGCCTATAACTATAATTGTTTAGAAAGGTCTAAGAATTTAGGCTATTATAAATGATTATGATTAAAAATCATTAACAGTAATTTCATAATTTTTGTCAGGAAATTTATGCATTCACTGAGAAAGAAAAAAACAAACTTAGTGTTCTTTATAATTTCTGGCAAATCAAGAAAAAGTTTATCTGAAAACTTTTCTAGTTACAGTTCAGATTTTGTGTGCAGATTTTGTTGGTTCAAATTTTGGAATTGAAATGAAAGAATGATGGAGAGATTAAATTGAAATTGTAGTAGAAATGGAATCCAAATCGTAGGCCTATCTTTATGGAGCTGAAAAAAAAAAGATGTTCTGACTGCTATACATAGCCAAATATTTATTGCTGTAGTATTAGTATTTGTTTTATAAATGCAACGATGCTCACGATCACAGACAGACTTGTCATATGTTTAAATTGCTATGACAATTTTTTCACTAGTGGGGCCTATTTTCATTATCTTGCCTAGGGCCCCACAACCTTACGGGCCGGCACTGTTTAAGCTAATTAACCATCTGATTTGAACTGCAGTACATTGACAGACTTTAGAACTGCAAATTCCATGCTCTTAAATCAATAAATGAATAAATCCATACAGACACAGTGGGTTATTTAATTATATAATATATTGCACTTTTAATATAATATAAATATATGCTATTCAGTCTTTTAGTGAATTGCACCTCTGATTGCAATACACTGAAGGACTTATTCAAGTATATATGAATGCAAATTTATGACTGAATGCAAGCTGATGATCGTAACTAAATGAAAAATCACCAGCCAAGAGTATATGGTGGTCTGAAGTCAAACCGCCCAACTCTTAAGCACTCAGCATCGGCATAATATGCTCTAATAAAGAGGCATACAGCGAGTCACAGTGTTCAGAGTTTAAACTCATTGTACAGGTCACTGAACCTTGAGTTTTCCCATTAGGAGGGAAAAGAAATATGACAAGCTTTGTTGAATTAGTGCCAGACTTACGATTACCACTATACTGTCAGCTCTGATTTCTGATAGGGCGTCCTGAAACTAGATTTAGAGCCGTATGCTTCCAGGCTCTTTGATTACCGTGAGAGAGTGCGTATCTGAAGCCACAAAATGATTACCATTTATATTGGTTGCAATATTAGATACAAATTGTTCTTTTTTTATTCCTCGCCCCCACAATGCAACTCAGTTACACTTTCGCCTCACTAGTCAAATAATGGGATTCTATTTCAGCGACACATTTTGCTGGGTTAGGTTGCGGTATTCCTCTTTGACCTGCCCGTACTTCAGGAAATCAGCATGTTAGCGTCAATACAGCTGGAGAAAGCCTGCTATGAAATTTTATTGTGGACATATACTTTCCATACAGCCCTGGTGATCCATTTGAATTCCCATTCCCGCTGTAAGCGCATATGCTTCCCTGTGATTTAAGGCCGGCCTCTAACAGGCACAGCGTTGCTATATCTCTGCATAGGCACAATCAATGAAGGATATTCGAGCTGGAGGAGAAACCAATCTCATCTCCTCATCACAGTGCAACCAATAACCAAAGAGACTGGTATCATGGGTAAAGCAGGAAGGACAAGGATTCTTGGAGCTTTAGGGAAGCTATTTGAATTCTTTGGTTAGATAGAGCTGTGGAGGATGTATTCCACAAAACAAAGCTCCCTTGGAGGAAAAACCACCAAGATCTGAAACTCAATGAGCCATTCAGGCAGAATTTCAATCTAGAGCTGATCTATATGTGACAATATGGTGATAAAATTTGCTTGGTGTCAAAGTAAATAAGACTAGGTTTATGTCATGACATTGCTTTAGTTCTGGTTTAATGTTTAGGAAAAAAAAAAAAAGCTAGACATAGATTTTATGAAGGAAATGTGAGTGCAACAGGCACTAGGGTGCTAGACTGTTTTGGGCAGTTGCCATTGTGTTGCTATACTGATGGTAAAGGCTAATAATGATACACAGAGCAACTTTTTGAGTAATGTTGCCGGGCAACTATGGGCAATTTTGCCGTCAGTCGGCAACCAGGTAAGACACAGGGCCCACGACCGATCTAAAGTATCTAGATAGAAATTTGTTAACCATTATCAATGGTAAAGTGCCCAAGCACCATTGCTCAAAAAAGTTGCCCAACAAAATTGCTCAAAAAGTTGCCCTGTGTATCATCAGTCAAAGTGTTCTGAATGGTTGTTCGCATAAATTGTTGCTATGTGGTGGCTATAGTTTCAGAATGGTTGGTAAATGAGGCCCAAGTCAAAAGAGCTCAAAAAAGTGCACAATATTTAGATGTCACATCAGTATGGTGATACTTTTTAATGTTATCCTATCGGTCCAAAGAATAAAACAGGCCAATAAATTTAAGACAATGAAGAGTAGCCAAATGATCAATGGACCCCACCTATTGTTGAAAAATAAAATAAAATAAAATAAAATAAAGTGCAACAAAGTATTTACTCAGAGCCTAAGAAAAATTATATATCATTGCATCCCTACCTCTATAAAATTAAATACATTTAAGCTGATTTTATGGCCAAAAGGACCAGACATTTCTATTGACCTATTATTAAACAATTATATTATATTGTATTATATTGTATTATATTGATCGGCCTTAGGGATCGCCATTTCGCGCAATTTGAGGTATAATTCATGTCTATATAGCACAAATCTTTAACCCTTAGTATGAGCAATAATAATAATAAAAAAAATTAAATAAATGAAAGTAATTAATGGATATAACCTGTCATTTACCTTAAAACTGTAAAATAATAACTTCAGACAAACAAAAGACGTGAAACCACTGACACCTCATTCTCTTTCCCAACACTCAACAAACTGCCAAGGTTAAGAAATGAGAAGGAGAGAAAGACAGACAAAGAGTGACATGGAGAGACTAAAATATTGATTACAGCAAACTGACGTGTGCGTGCAAAAAGTGATGTTTCTTTTGAAAGTCGACTCTGAGTGACAAATTTCCTTTCTTGTTGGAAAAAGGCCAAATGTTGTATTTCTCCTCTCGCATTTTCACAGTTTCCTGTAAGCGGTGGGTTACATTTTTATGGTGACTCAGTCATATTGTGACACCCAGACAGTCTGACTCTTCGGCACGGTGCCACCGGCAATTGTGCGTCCAGCTAATCCCCCAGTGGCTCAGACCCAGATCAGCAACAGACTTCCATCACAGGGGGAGCAGGGCAAAGGGGGCTTCTTTTGAATTAGCGTGCTACTGCTGCGATGTAGGGGAGCGTTGCTCCTGCCAGTAGCAGTCAGCCCGAGGTCAAGTGGGTTCATTGCTTCAATGCCGCCCTTTAGACTGTGTGCCAGCTCACGATAAGAAGATTAGCGACCCAAACCGCATCCCACACCTGCCTCTGACTGCGGGTCCTTCACGTTACACAGCGCCAAATCACTATTTCACCCAAGATAAAACACGTTTGTCATGCAGTGAACCAGGAAACAGGTTTATAGCTGAATAAAACTGAACAAAAAAGGAAGATTCAGAATTACATGCTAACCTTTAAAGAAAAAACAGGCTTGTTAAAGAGAGTAGAAGCAAATTAAAAGCGACAAGCTGTGTAATAGAGCTGGTGAAATAGTTTTTCAAGTTGTTACAAAAGAAAACAACATCCCATTTCAAGTGCAGTTACAGCAATGTTACGAGAAGCACTGTGTTTTTATGACTAGATTCTTCAATTATTCATCTGCCATCTACTAAAGACCCAGTTTATTAATGCTAAGAGCATACATTTGCCAACGATGAGGGTATGGCGGCATCAAAGCACTGGGCTCATAGACACTGCAGCATTGATACTGAGATTATACTGACTTCCTTTGACAAGACCTCGACAGTGATTGGATGCCACTCACAAAAATGGAATGCAAATATACTGGTTCCTGCACAGTACACAGTATATAATCCCTATTATTTTTAATAAGTATCAGCTGTGTTTATACTGTTATTAATATTCATTCTATTATTGTTTATTATATATATATATAACCCTAAGCAATATGAGCAATTGATAGATATATATATTTTAATTTATTTATATTAATTAAATTAATTAATATTATCAATGAATAATTTAAATGTGTTAATATATTTAAATAATAATAATATTTTATATTATATATATATATATATATATATATATATATATATATATATATATGTGTGTAATATATTAAGTCAAATTTATATTTTATTATATATATATATATATATATATATATATATATATATATATAGATTGAAAATATAATTATTCATATTCCTAGTCATAATTATTCCTTATATGGTGGGGGCTTTGAAAATTGTACTGCCAATATTAATAAAAATATGAAAAATTAATATTTATGATAAAGAGAATGAAAAATAATGATATTCATTTGGATGGAACATAAGATGACGGCATAGGGAATCTAATTGTAAAAGTAGGGGAAAGTATTTTGGCAGAGGGATAAAATAATGAGTCAAGAAAAAGGTGTTAAAAATTGCAGTAGATATTGCTTTGACTTCATAAGTCATACTGAAAAAGGAAGGTGTCAAGTACATGTCAAGCACATTGCATCATCGGAAACCGTATACCTCCTTGCTGTCTGCTCTGATGAATAATGCACATTTTAGCAAATATACAAGGCATTGAGAAAATCAGCATAACGTGCAATATACAGTACATACCGCACACAAAATGCTATTCTGAACACAGCCAATGACAGTGGTAGGTAACGGTGGTGCACAGCAGGCATTTGTCAGACAAGTGTCAGCAAATCCAAAGCTCCTTCTTATTGGCCGCAGAGCTCAGGGAGGCCTTAATCATTGCGTGATGCTCCCTGCCAAGCTGAACTAATGGAGAGCAGGTGTGAGTGGAGACAGAACGTGGACCACTACCTCTCTACACAGAAATACCCACCTATCAGATCCTCCCAGCATGCAGGGATGGGCAAGAGGAAGGTGGGCTATGCTAAAGAATCTACCTTCCTCCAGACAAGATAAATGGGAGCAATTAACCGTATCATATACTCACACTCCCTCAGACTCTATACATAATGTAATATAAATCGCTCATTGTAGCCAGCACGTCCCAAAAGGGGCCACAAGAATTAGCGCTCCGAAAGGGCTGATAAGAGTAAAGTGGGCGGCAGGACCGCAGACGGATTTAATAATCAGACCAGGAGACACAATAACCTCTGTATGAGCCATGATGCTGTGTTTAAGTGATTGTGCATTTATCTAGCTGTTTATTATAAAGCACGCCACATTCTGTAGAGTTGGGCAATCTGCTGGGAACACAGCCCTGCAGAGTTGACAAACACAGCAGTTTCCTCCATTCAGCCTGGCCGTTTTGCTGGAGGTTGCTGTAGGCAGAAGGAAAATGAGAAACTTGGTTTCCCTTTGGTCCAATTTAAACGGGGAATACGCATCTGGTCAAATGTGGCTAGTGTGCAGCACATGAGCAGATTGTGCAGATATGCAAAGCAATGGGGTGTTTTGGTTAATTAATGCATGGGCGCGCTCAGAATCAGTCATGACATTGCATCATTCAAAATGGCGCAAACCCTAAAACAAAAGCAGATAAAACTAAGCAATATAACAATTTTTTTTTTTTTTTTTTTTTACTGTTTAACAATTTACTGGTATTTGCCCTATAATTTTTTTTGCCCCAAAAAAAGCATGTCTAAACCCATTTTTCGCTTGACATGGCTTTGATAATTGCCTCTAGGAGGAGGCACTGCAGAGAACTGAGTGTGTGTTCAAAGAAAGAGAATTTTCTCCATTTATTTTAACTAGTTTGGAATGCCAGAGGAAGATGTTAACCAAAAATATCAGTTGGCAAGCCACGTTATTTTTAATTTGCACTGCTCCTGGTAGATTGCATTGGTCGTTATGGAAATGCGCTGGCTGCGTCTGTGTTCTCTAATTTGCATATTGTCATTAGACCACCCACGGAACTTCACACTCCCACTACTACTTTCATGGGTTTGCTCTTTCAAGCTAATTTGTCTTGTTTAGTAAATCTGGCCCTTGTTGTTTTTTTTCTTTATATATTTATTTTGAAATTTTTCCAAATCAATAAATAAAATAATTATTTTAAATCATTTGTTTAATTTTACATATATGATGATACAGTCAAAGCAGCTATCGCAGCTCACTTGAGAAAGTTTCTCATCGAAAGATGCAAGTAAATACAGTGAGAATGATCTCTTTGATGCTGATGTTAGCGTTAAAATGTGCCATCTAAATTATTAATGAAACATATGTCATGCATTAGTATAGCTGTACATGATTTTCCCATTGATACTACAGATAACTGACTGTGTCAACTGATTTATGCTTGGACGATATTATATATTTATATATTTAAATATTTTGCACTTGCAACAGGAGGAACCTGCAAGTCTTCTTGTACCTACTTTCCACAAATTTAAAATATACTTTGCCCTTATTCTCTCAGTTTACATTCATTATATGGGAAAAGAGCGGTATTAACATCCTTCAAAATTTCTCCTCTTGTGTTCAATGAAAGAAAAAAGGCCATACAGTTCGGAACAACATGGGAGTAAATAATGAAAGTATTTTAACTTTTGGACAAAATGTACATGTTGCTATGATAACCACAAAACAACAGTACAGATTTTTTAACTAAATTGACTAAAATCTAAGCAACTGACCAGAGAATCTGATGTGAATTCAAATGAGAAAAACTGTGTAGCCTACAAATCCAAATACACAACAGCAATCCAACACTAAAACCATATTCTGAAGTATTTTCAAAATACAAGCTCAAGCTTATGCAGCCAAACATCTCTGGTATGAACAGAATTCCTATATTCTCCTACTTTCTCCTCATGGGCACCTCTTGAAACTGTCGGTAAACCTCTAGTGCCACACTTGATGGTCCGTCTCTCTCATAAATATTCAGCAGCTCTTCCTGTCCATTAGCATGCAGTGTTTCCCCGTTTCGAGAGCGAACACCTCTGGCCATCTCAATCTCAAACTCACATGAGCCGAGTGGAAAGCCGTGGAGGACACCTCTTCATCAATACTTCACTACTCTCATTCAAGTGAGCTCTCAGTGTTTACATTGTATTTTGACCTGCTTCTTTCCATTAGCGTAAGGGTGTTTGATTATGATGAATGTGGAGGACACTGGGCACTCCGCAACTGATGATCAAAGCTGTCTGTCTGCACAAAGCTTTTATTCACTACAATGAGAAAATGGAAGGAAAGAAGCTGCTTCTTCAGTTTCTTCTTTTCTTCCACTTACATCAGTGTTTTGTGAGAGCCAGAAGGTCTCTGGGTCTAAATCACAGCTGAAACACACAAAGAAGGAAAGGTCACAATATCAACATATTGGTGTTCTGATAAATGACACAGTGGTACATCATTTCCATGGATTTCTATTATGAAGCCAAAAAAATTTTTATTCATTCTTCCAAAACTATTTGTACATAAAGCAAAATTGATCAAAACTCAACCAGTTTCTAGTAACTAGCGTTTTGTGTTCACACTGAACATGAAACTGTTATGTGATGTGACACAATCACAGCCAGTCAGAAGATTTTTGATGTTTAACATACATTTATGATAAGTGGGATTTTTGACCAATGAGATGTCAGTGGGTGGGGCTATTCAGAGTAAGGAAAACCAAGTAATCGACATAATCGATTGCTCATTGCTGGTTAGATTTACATGTATTTCCTCTTAGAATTTACTGCTTTATTACATCACGCTTGTTTTGGACACAATTCTATATATGACTTGCATTGTGTGTATCACATGTTTTTTTCCACACTTTTCTGCATGTTGAGTTTTGTCTGCTTATGCAGTATTTTTTCTCATGTGCCGTACAGAACAAATTACACAATTTTCTGTAATTAGTAAAGTAAATGCAACGTCAAATCTCCAATGGCACATGAGAGCAGCAATCAAATCCAGAATGTCATCTAAAAATAATGGAGGCTTAATGGAATACTTCAAAATCACCAGAGCAACGCTTTGAGCAAGAGACATTTCCTTAATGAGGATGGGCTGTCTAAGAACAATTCCAATTCCAAAATCTTCCACAAAACAAAACAAAAAAAATAATAAAAATTCAAGAGCTTCCACATCTGATGTAGTGTTTAGTGAAAAAGTTGAATAAAACTAGCGAAACAAACTAAAGAAACTAACTGGATCTAATTACTGTATTAAAAAAATCCAGTTTTCCAAAAGGTAAGCAGAAACTTGCACCTGCAACACACATACACATCCATCTATCTTTGCCCCTACTCTGCCACTTGTATCGTTAAAGAGCTAATATGGGACCTCCCGGTAGATGTTAGGCCTAAAACGGAAATAAAAACCCCAATAAAGTCTGGTTCCTAACTTCATCAACTCCTAATGATGCTGCAGGTGTCAGGCCTGATAGATTACTGGGTGTCTTTTGCAGGTTAAGGACTCTCGGGAAGAAGATGGTTTATCATGGGTACCTCATTAGCCAGAATCAGGTCAGCAGGACTCCATCCAGATCAAACAGCGCACACACTTCTCTCATGTCCATAGGCGAAGTGTTAAAAACTAATCACACTTTAGAGCAGGAGCTCCACTCTCACCTGCAGTGTGAGCGACAGAAGGACAGTGTCCTAGATGTAGAATGTAGAGCAGACCTGAGGCGCTAAACAACTTCCCAGTGCTACTCCAAATCTGAATGAGTGTTTCAGTTCTTCTAACCAGTGCAAACTTCAGTAAATTTCATATAAAAAGCTTTTAGTAACTTTAACCTAACTTTCATCCCCTCCCCCATGCTTATGTTAATTGTCAATTAAAAAAAAACAACAACAACAACAAAAAAAAACACAAATCCAAAGCCCTATCATTTTACATATGATAAAATATATAATAAACAAGGAAAAATATTTCATATTAATACAACTGATATTTATTTAATGGTTATGTAAAATCCCACTCCATCTATATCCTATCCTTCATTCCCTGTGAACATTTTTCTAAACAACAACAAAAAAAAAAACTAAAAATAAAATATAATAATAATAATAATAGATGATAATAATAATAATAATAATAATAATAATAATAATAAAAGAGAACATATTTAATAATATTTCATATAAGCATTTATTTCATAATATTATATGAAATCCTTTCCCCATCCTTATGTTGAATGCCAACTTTTTTTCTACATAAAAAGCCAAAAGCCCCCAAAAACAAACAAACTAATAAATTATATATCTTTTTTATTAAGCAGTTCATTCACAGTTCCTTGTCTTAAAATGCAGTTTTATTTTGTGTTAAGATATTAGGGATGATAAAAAAATGTAGCTGGGCATATTAGGTCTAGTCCATAATAGGTTGGATTTCTTGACCCACTCAATCTTAATTACATTATAACAATTAATATTAATGGACCTGATAATAACTGTCTTATAATTGTGCTCCCTCCACTTTACCGATCATTCCTACACCCCTGCAGAACTACCTGAAACTCTGCTTATAAATAACCAACAGGACATATAAAAACAGCAGCAGCTTTGAGCACAGCAAGAAAACCAGCATGGAGAATCTCATCTCACTGCTGATGGTCTTGAACTTTCAGCCCTGCGGAAGACAGCGGAAGTGGTAGGAATGAACTACATGTCTTACCTTTTTCTGATCCTCCAGCTTTTGACTCGTGGACTTCTTTACATGCTTGCTGGTTTCAGGCGGTACATCCATCCCCGGTGAGAGCGGTAATATCTCCAAGAGAGACCAAGTGAGAGAAAGACAGAGAGAAAGGAGCTACGAGCCAAACGTGTGGGTGAAAGGGAGGGGGCTACAGGCAGCCAGATTATTCCTTTGCCTGGGTCACATCTTCTCTCAGGCTGAGGTGGGCCTTTCTGGAAGAACAGGAGATGGAAAATGAAGAGGAACGGAGATGCACCCGAAACTACCGAGACCACGTCAGCAGGATGAAGACACCAGCATCCTCTCCACACGTGAAAACATCCATTCAGAAGTGTGTCATTTCCAGCCAGTAGATCCCAGTGTGTGTATTCTGGTAGTCCAGCTTAGTGATGCATCCTTGGTCATCAAATCTGGAAAACAGATGCATCTTATCAGACTCAGAACAGCTATAAAGAAATCACAATAATAAAAGTCAACGTAAGCCTTAGGAAGTTTAATTATTTTATCCAGTTGCATATTTTCCAAATGTTGAAATCTCTTGCATATGCATGACATTTTACCTCTTGCAATAATCCTTCTTCAACATGGTTTATTTAGTAATGAGCTGCATGGGAAGCCAAACCCAACACTGTGCTAGTCAACACAAATAACAGGATAGAGCATTCATGTGACCCGCTACCAGCACTAAGTGCATCACGACCTGCTGATGTGCAGCATAGATCAATTTTCAGTGGGTCACACATAGCCTACGGTTTGTTCTGCTGGTTGCTTTGTTTTTAGAACACTATTTGTTATAAATAAGTCAGCATTATCAATGTTTGATGTTTTCAACCCAGCAATTCCACACACAACCCAGCAATTTCACAATGACCATGAATCCCAAAAAGACATTAAAGGAAAATCTGCACTCAAGTGATCAATACACAACTTATAAATGACACCACCAGTTCAAATAATAAAACAGTACAGACTAAGCAATTTGTCAGATTATTTCATACTATTTCATTCATCAGAAACTACATACTGTATGGTACAGTAATATCAGAAACTACATACTGTATGGTACAGTGATTAAAGGGTCAGTGACATATAAGAGTTTTCAAGATAAAGTTAGGAGTAAACCTTTAAAAAAAAAAAAAGCTTGTTTTGTTTTTTCTTTTGTATTGTTTGCTTTTTGTCTTGCCTGATTTTTGTTTGGAATTTAGTTTTTCTTTTGGTTTTTGGTTTATGTAAACCTTTAAAAAACAGTTTGTTTTGTTTTTCTTTTGTTTTGTTTGCTTTTTGTCTTGCCTGATTTTTGTTTGGCATTTTGTTTTTGTTTTTCTTTAGTTTTGGTTTTTGGCTTATGTAAACCTTTAAAAAACAGTTTATTTTTGTTTTTCTTTTGTTTTATTTGCTTTTTGTCTTGCCTGTTTTTTTGTTTGGCATTTTGTTTTTCTTTTCTTTTGTTTACTTTTTGTCTTGCCTGTTTTTGTTTTTGTTGTTGTTGTTTGTTTGTTTTTCTTTTGTATGTTTGTTTCCTTTTTGTATTGCCTGTTTTTTGTTTGGCATTTTGTTTTTCTTTTGTTTTTGCTTTTGTCTTGCCTATTTTTTGTTTGGTATTTTGTTTTGCTTTTTTTTGTATTTGGTTTATGTTTTATGTTGCTTTTTGTTTTTGTTTTGTTTTGTTTTATTTTTTGTTTTCTGTATGTTGGTTGCTGGATTTTTATTCAAGAATTAAAAATATGCTGATCATCATAGGCTTGTTTAAGTCATTGCGTGCAAGAACTGCCTTTTCAATGTGTCATGTAATTTACTAATTAGAAATGTAAAAGAAGCATTCTGACTGCAGGAAATGCCGCCCTCTTCCGTAGAGCATCTTTTGCAGTCCCAGCATCCCAAATGTGAAGTCGCTTCACCAAAATACCTAGCGCTCACTAAAAAGTCAATATCCCTTGAGGTGTTTTGCACAACGAGTGCAGAGAGGCAGTATATCTGCATATCAACGTTCTCCATATATGAATAAACACACGTTTGTTCTTTGGCACATGATTGTTTTCACCCTTCTTCTCCACAAACCGCTAAAGAACGGAAGGATTGAGTCATGCTGAGGTTGTAAGAGGCATTCTGGGAAGAGACCAAGCTCTGAGCAATTACCACAGGATCGATGGCTGGCCATGTCTACCCTTTTGGCAGACTTCAAAACATTGGCCTGTCAAAGGGTGTTTGACTTGCAAGATGTTAGAAGTTCATGGACACCACTATAAAGCAAAATGACACGGAGAGACACTTTGGCTCGTGATTCCCAATTTTCATCTTTAGGATTGAGATATACTAGGTTTAGGATTTCATTAATAACAGTTCTTAAACCTCAGAATGCATTGACTTGTGGCTATTTGTGTAAAAGCATCCATTTAACCGCCCTCTCTGTGCCAAACATTTTTTTCTCTTGTCTAGCTGTCTTAGATCTGATTCTTTCCAACTTGTATTTTTCATGTATTTTTTATTTTTTTACTTCAAATTGACCTCTTGCCACTATATCAAGAGGCACACTAAGAAAACTAAACTGGTCAGTCCAGGGTGAGTATCCTCAATTTTGTGAATTCTTTTGAGCAATGGCTCAACAGAATCAAATTTTTGAAATTATTTTCAGTTGCAGTCATCTTGTTTTCCTTTATACCACAATGTAACGTGGTTATCGCTTTTGTCAAAATTGGAATACAAAAAGGTAATTAAGAAGTCATATTTGTCAGCTACGATTGTCCTGAATCCAGATGGAAAGAACCATCTTGAGGAATTCATAGTGGGATAGTATTGTTATGTTATTGTTATTTGTCAGAGAACAGTTCTTAAAAAAAAAGGCCCAGGGTCTCACAGGATTTGCAAAACAATAGCTTGATTGAATCAACAAATGCACATAAATCTACATGCTGCATCTGCCTTACAAGACACTAAACACACAGCATCACTCAAAGGCTGCTCTGAAGAGCACAACTGAGTGCTACCATCTTCTGCATTATTCATTAGTTCTAATTTCCCTTATTTTCACAAAAAGAAACATTCACATGTCCCTGCAAAGGACTGACACACTTTACTCTGCATATCTCCATGGTTTCTATCAATTATACTTGATTTGGCTGTTCATTTTGCAGCATTTACTTGAATAATTTAGAGTACCTCTATCAGTAAGGGCAGTAAGTCATTTTTTCAAATACACATGTGGTATGAAACCAGCCTGTCAAAATGAATAGATAAAAGCACTCACGATGATGGAAATACTCCTCCTTGACTGTCAGCTAAATTGTTGTCATTTTGAGGTGAAGAACAATTTCTATTATTTCAAGAGCAATACTTTGCATATTCCACAGCTAATTGACAAATTCAGAGAGAGAGAAAAAAACAACAACAACAACTGCTGAATTCAGAATATAATCATATGGTAAAAGTAGTAAGAGTAGTACTATGCATTTCCGAATTCAGCAACCTTTGCCATGTTGGGAAAATGTATGTGCCCTTGTAATGGATAAGCTGGCTTCCTGTCTGTCGCCGGAGGCATTAATGAGAAGTCAAGCACAGTAATTATTCAGAATTTTGTAGACCAGAACATTGTGATTAGAAAAAGTAGCAGAAATATAAAGCAAATGAAGCGGGTATATGTGGCCCATCTCACTGTCGCTAATATACATCCGCTACACTTGAGAACAGAAGCCTGTTATTAAACCAACAGAGTGGAAAGAAATCACATTAGCTATCTGAATAACAATGTCCTAATTCAAACAGGTCAGACAGGTACATGTTTGATTTAATCGTGTCATTCAGTTGTAAGTATAGTTATTTAAACAAACCAGAGCTACTTAGAAAAAATGCACAAATAATAATTTATTGAAAGAACCAGTGAAACTAGCTGAGGATAAAAAATAATTCAATTCAAGCTTATTTGTATAGCGCTTTTCACAATAAAAATTGTTGCAAAGCAGCTTTACAGGAAATTAAGTTTCTATAATATATTTATATACTGAATATCTGAATTTGACACATTTTATTGTTCAAAGTAGTGTATCAGATTTTTTCTAATGTAAAGTGAGCAAAGGAAACTTTAATGACAAGAAGAACAAGGGTGGATGGAATTTTATCAAAAATATTTTTTTAAATATACTTGTGGAAAAAGTACTAAGAAGTCTTCCTGATGACTCATAAAAACAAACAGAATATATTTCTGTGTAAATCCTTTGAAATTTGTTCTGTTTGTGTTTCATGAATGAGGTGCAATGAGCATAGGATATTAATAATACTGCTATAAAAGTTATTTTTATTGTGAAGTCAGTGTGACATCCAGAGTAACTGAGTATTGACGAGCTGAAGTCTCTTTCTCTGCCCTTTTACTGACATTTGGTATTCATTGAGCATTCATAGTCAGTGAGCTAGAGTACATCCAGTAAAATATGATTCATTGGCTTGGCCTCTGTGGTGCCAATTTAATTTGATGTAAAGATGTAAATGTCTATGGTGGACTTCCACTGATTTCCTCTGGGAGAAATGATCACAGCATGGAGATGTCCCCTGTACTGTCTCATAACAGATCAGAGGTCAGTGGCATTGAAAACACCCAACTGATCATAAAGGCCTCTGAGGGCATCCCATAATGCATCAGGCATTGCAACACACAAACAAAACATTATTATATACATCTTTGTAGTATCTGTTACTTTTAAGTGGTTAATCAAAAATAATACCAATAATGAAATTCAAGTAATATAAAAATGCAGATTTGTCCTCAAATTTGTTTTGAAATTGACTGGCAATTAAACACTTGGCAACCGCAGAGCTGTGGATGCGCTGGAGTGGTAAAAAGAATTGCACACACAAATAGTCTGCCCAACCCGGCATGTGTCCATCAGGGATCAACCGATAGCAGTGAAACCTCAGACAGACGATGATTAAAACATAATAAATGTGTAATTACCAGCTGTGCTTTCGTACCTGTCCTCCCTGCACTCGCAAAGACAAAAGATAAGTTTTATTTCGCTAGCAATAAATTGATTTCACTGCTTTCTCGAGAGTGATTTATTTCCCGTTCCCGGTTTATGGAGGGAAATCTGCAGAGAGGGCGGCCGTGAACGAGGCACATTTCAGAGATAAACGGGAGGAGCTGTAACATCACTCTAAATGCATGCCAAGCAACATGCTTTAAATAAAACTGGACGGGCTATTGAAACCCCCATACGACATAAACGTGTCAGACTTGCTTGTGTCTGTGCCAACTGCTTGCCTCAGCATTACTGAGAACAAATGCAGCGAACTCAGATTCATTCATTCATTTGTTCAGTCCTTTCATATGATTTGAGTATTGATTCAAAGTGCATTGGCTGATGCTTTTAAAAATGTATTATTATAAAAATATTGATCTGGTATGTCACTTCTCTCTGTGACTTCCATGTCATGAAGCTTTTGAAGGGATAGTACATCCTTTCATTCCAAAGCTGCATGACTTCATATCTGGCATTAGGTGGCTTGATCTATGAAAAAATAGAAATGACATTCAAATTCAACAAAAGAGAGGAAGATGCATTGTGAAAAATACTTAAATTTCAGTCCGTTTCTCAAATAAAAGCAAATGTTTATGACTTTGTGAAACTAAGCAAGCAAGTCATATTGACTGTTTCTGGCAGCTTTTGGAGCTTGACAGCCCACATCTCATCATGGTTATCATTAACTAAAAAAAAAAAAAAAATGAAATAAATAATAATAACAATAAAAAAAAAAGTGTAAACAGTTAAATTTGTAATTACAATAAAACAAAATAAAATAATGAAAAACTGAACAACTTCAAGACAACTTCAACTTCTTAAAATTTTGAAAATATTGCTTTGGCAACTAGCTGAAAATAAAATAAAATAAAATAATAAAATTTTAACCACAAAAACTGAAATAAATATAAAGAAATATATAAATCAATAACTAATTAAAATGACAAAAGCATATAACAAAATATTTTATATAGCATATTCTATATAAAATATAGCAATAAAATATAGCAACACCATTGTTGATTATTTTCTCCTAAAAACTGTAGTTTCCCAAAGGCAGTCCCAGAAACACCATTTGAAACAGCCCTCAGTTTGCTACATCACAAAACTCAATAACCAATCACGTCAAGGGATAGATTCCTAGCATATCCCTCTCTCCATTTATACAAATGTGGTGCGCATAGAGATCATAGCATAGAGATTGCATGCAAAATATGCCAATCAAATTACCAGCACAAAACCAAAAATAAAATAGAGCAAAAAATCCATGGTTTAACGTGATTAGAATCGCTAACTTGAATAATAACCCACGGCAACAGTGTAAAAATAGCCCGGAGTCAGACCCACCTCTCCCGCATTGGCGACCGCACTTCACTCGCGGGAGCGGAATTAAGAATCACAAACTTGGCTGCATTCAAGTCTTCAAGGCATGTTGAGGACACAACATCGTCAAGTAAGTAACTTTAATGACTGTTACAGTATCCACTGTAGTTGTCCGCTAGTAAAAACATAGTTTTATCAGTCATTATCCGTGGATCAGGAGGCCCTGGCTAGTGTGACTGAGTGGAGGCGGGGCTAATTTGCATATTCATAGATCCGCGTATAGTAAATGAGGCAAGGGTGTAGGGTTACATTCAAGCTATTGTAAGGCATGAGAAAATTATTTTTACAAGAAAAACCATTTGAATATGTAATTTTGATGATCAAAGATGAGTTTTAAGGGATAAAATGTCTACTACAGGGGGACTTTAAGAATCAATACTGATTCGTTAAAATCAAGATAAATAAAACTAAGAGTCTCAAATTAAGCTCTGCATGATCAGTGGTTAAAACAATGCTGTATTTGTTTGGACCAAAAGACCCATACCAAATGCATGTAGTGTAAAACCTCTAGAATATAGGTAATACTATGTCCTATTTATCTCCTCAAACATCTTCTTTGGTGTTCCATGGAAGAAAGTAAGTTCGTTTTGGGAACAAACAGACAACAAAAAAAAGTTTTCATTTTTTCACGTGAACTATACCTTCAAATTGTACATAATAAGTCAGTGCAAAGATTATTTGACAGTTATACAACATTGCACATAGGTAAAAGTTAAATTTAGATGTCAGTACCCACTAAAAACATTTTGTGGGGCCATTTAATTGGACAACAACTGTCATAACAGTCTCTATGCGAGTCCCAACTGTGCCCATTTACTACAAAAGTTTCTCAGCAGCCTCGAGCCCCAGCTGAATTTACAATTCTGTTTACCGAGCCCTGAGCCCTCAGGCAGAAGCAGTGTCTTAAACTTCAGCCCATATACCTGCATGTCCTACTCCATAGTATAGCAAACAAAAATACGGGATGGAACACACAAAATGGATCGTCGTCCGTTCATCATCCTGTGGCCGCTCCGGGAAACGATCTGGTCAGTGGCAGCTTACGCATTTACATAGTAACACTGCTGTTCAAATCATTCATAGTGTGAAAACATTCCTCCCCTGATACAGTTCAATGGAGACCTGAACGCAGTCTACACGTTTTGTCATTCTCTGACGGGGTTGATTGGTTTGCTGCTGTTGGAATGACCCTGGCTTTCCTGTTGTCACGGTAACAGAGGGAGAGGCAGGCAGGTGGAAGCGATTCAGGTACCAAGCATCTCCCATTCTCTTTGAGATCTTGTACTGCTCGTATCAAATCTGAATATATCCAGGATTTTTTTTTTTTTTTTTTTTAAATCTGAAAGCACAGAAACATGCAATACATTCTGTAAATGTTCTAACAAAAAAGTAACAGAAGGTTATAGCGTGGTACTGAAGGATTGCCATATTAATACATTATGGGATTTTGGGATTGCATGTAATACTTCAATAAAGATATACTTGGTAGTGTCCAAAACATGGTATTACCAGAGTACCACTTCTAAAAAAGCATATTAATGCCTTTTATAAGAGTTGAAAAGCCAATTCTCAAATGTCTAAATGTATTATTTTAGTATTTTATGGTCATGTTCATGAAAGGATGTGCACTTTTCCTCCAAGTTTTATAAATTGGACACAAAAAGGTTTGTAAAACTTATTAACAAGGTCACATTCATTGTACATTCAGTCTGCTTTGGAACAATATGTGTTGTGGAAAGCTCTATATAAATAACATTTATTTGAATCAAGTGCTTCAATATTTTGTAAAAACAGGCTAACTTGTCATTTACGAAGGTTACCCATACTATATCACATTTTAGAAATACTATGCGTACTGTTCTTCCCTCTTCTTCTGCATTCCCTTGTGTAAAAATGTGAAGCCAGCACTCGTTTCTTTGTTCTCTCCACCATTCTGTGGCACTCCCTTTCTCATTCAGAGAACAGAAGCAAGAAATATTCTATCTGAGCAACAGTCTCTGCCTCATTATTCAAGGCAGAGCAAGCACAGCTAGACATAAAACACCTTTATTCACTCATTCGTTTCAATGGATTTCGAATTAGAAGACAATTATACTAAGATTACAGTAATACCAAACCACAGAACTGCCTTCTCCATTCAGTTCCTGAGCTGCTAATCTGGAGAACAGAGTAATCTAGTGAGATTACGGAGGGATTACGGTAAAATCCCATTACGGCAAGATGGCAGAACCACAGAAATGGGGAACAAATCATAACATGAAATCTCAGTTTTGAGCATATAGTGTTAACATGTGAAATCCCATAGAGGGCTTTCTCGTGTTCTCTTTCCTGTTTTCCAACATCAGGGTGTCGTGTGCCATGTTGCACAGCGGCTCCAGCCACTATTTTTCCTGTTCATGTAAAATAAATATACACTACTAAAATATGGAATAATTAAGAAAATTTGGAATAATTAAGACTAATAATATATTTAAAAATATAATATAATAAAATAATAAATAATATATTTGTAATATATTTAAAACGGTCTCTTATGCTCACTGACGCGACATTTATTAGATTAAAAAACTGTAAAAACAGTTATATTGTGAAATATTATTACAATTTAAAATAACTGTTTTCTATTTTAATATATTTTAAAATGTAATTTATTCCTGTGATGGAAAAGCTGAATTTTCAGTAGCCATGACTCCTTCAGTAGCCGGGTTTCCATCCGAAGTTGTGAAATTAATTTGTGCGCAAAATTAGAATGTCGCATAAAACATTTGCGAATAAGCAATCGGTCCGCTGGTTAGTCAGGTTATCCCATCCCATTGCACAAAGTCACATGATTTTTTTGATACGCATGGAGGAATTTATTTGGCAAATGCGTTTCCATCTCCAGTTATTCACATTAACCCTTTTTCGCACAAGATAAAAACCACTTCAAGCGAGCGTAAAAACTTTTTTGCGAATTAAGGGATTTTTTTTTTTAATTTGGCGTTTCCGTCACTCGTTTCTTGAAGCAATACTTCAAAATGTGCATTAAAACAAAGTGATGGAAACAGCTAATGCCACATTATCCTACAGAATTCAGCTTTGCCTTCACATTTTAAAATACATTAATATAGAAAATAGTTATTTTAAATTGTGCTAATATTTCACAATATTTATCTATTTTTAATCAAATAAGTGCAGCCTTCGTGAGCATAAGACACTTCTATGCTATAGGACTATATGTATATTCTATGACATACACTCTAAAAAATGCTGGGTTAAATACAACCCAGTGCTGGGTAAATATTGGACAGAACACATGCTGGATTGTTTTCAACCAACAGATGGGTTAAATGTTTAACCCAATCTTCTGGGCAGTAACCCAACCGCTGGGTCTAAACAACCCAATCGCTGGGTTCGTCCATATTTTACCAAGTGCTGGGTTGTAGTTAACCTTGAACAGAATGTGGAGCCAACCAGACAGTTTTGGTCAGTTTTGAGACGGCTCAGTGGTGATATCCATCCTTATATCTTCTTCACCATGAGCATCTCTTATTCATGCGCTCTGTCGGCATAAAATCGCTTTTATTATATGGCGTAGCACTGAGGTGTAATTGGCAGCATGATATACAGCCTCCCTCTGCGCTCAGCTCAATTTTTGTTGCATTTTAGATGCTCTTTCTTTCCATGGTCTCCTTTATAAAACAACTTCTTCTGTCCAATAATGGGGTCCAAATCTCATTTCTACACACATCCTTCGCCCCAGGGGTATATATACACTACGCAACAGCCTGTGACCAGAGCATGCACACACACACACACACACACACACATGCACATTCTTCCCGTCAACCCCCCCACCGTTCGCTCCTGGTCATGGGTATTTATTGAACAGTGTGAGCCTTACCAAATCACATGAATGCGTCAAAATGACAGATAAACGGCGGACTGAAATGCAGGCATGTGACGGGTGCAGATTGCAGAACCCATCTTCTTATTTTACTCATCAGACCTGTAGGCGAGCACCGGCACCACTTGCTAAACCACAACCACCTGAGAAGGTAATGGGAGGGAAAATTGCAACACGTAACGCAATCAAAGCTGGATGAGAGCGGTGTGCATTTTCACAGCTCCATGGTGATGATTACCTAAAAAAGTACTGCGAGTGGACCGCGCTGAGAATCTTCAATGCGCTCGGAAAATCCATCTACGGCAGAGTAAACAAACTCTATCTCACACATTACACACTCAACGGTAAAAGGAAATCACTTAAAGTGTCTTGAGTCGTGAAAGCGCCGCCACACACATTCGAGACTTCAGTTTCGTTTAATGAAACGGGCAGCTGGGTAATCTGTGAAGCTGAGTTGATTAGACACATTAGTCATTATCAAGATGGAAGTCATAAGTACATTAAATGAATATGAACGCAGCCGTTGGAGCAACAGCAGTCGTGTGGGCAGAGTTTGTATTCATCAAGCCTGTTATTGACTATTAATCATCCTCAACCTCAGATTCAATCCACAGCAGAGCCATTGACCCATAAGAGGCAAAGGGTTGGCGGCATGTGGATTAGCAGCGTTCTTGTGCGATCTGGGCTGGGGACCTGAGCTGTGCGAAATGCAGGTAGGATATTAGGTGAGCGTGGATCTGTCAACTCGGCAGAATTCTATTATCCCGACCGTGATATACTGCCACCAGCCGGACCCCTCCTTTTCCTTCTCTCTCTCTCTCTCTCTCACTCTATCTATCCCCCCATCCTCAGAGGTGATCCATCATGCAATGGCGCTGATCCAGTGTCCCAAGCAGGTGAATTACCCAGCGATCATGGCCCGCTCAGCCACACGCTCCAATGTACCGCAAACCATTACTGACCTGGGAGATATTCATCAGCTGCTTACTGCCGCCACAATAAAATGAGAGAAGCGGAAAGACAGAGATGAAAGAGTGTCTAGGTAAGATGCTGGAAACAAAGCAGCATATGCACAGGGAGTGGCAGATGCCAGGCAGCTGTGCTTTCTGACTTTCTCAGAAGGTCCTCTAAGGAGACAAAGTGGCATGACATGTACAGTACAACACACAATGCACACCTTGATCGTGTGGAACACGTTCATGAAGAGCAGGAGATAAAGCCATTCAAACTCTACATCACCGTTATATCCTCATTTATCAACATTAGGCAAAAAAATGCAAAAAAACTGCAGCATAAATCTGCTGTGACTGAGGATGTGCAACTTAGCTTCAAAAAAAAGATGTTTATATGTATTTTTTCACTGAAATCGCATAGAAAAAACAAAATTTCAATTAAATTCTTGACTAGTAGATTTAAAATATTTTATGTAAGAATGTCAAGTTATGACGAATCAAGACATTTTTACCCTGTTTTTGAGCAAAATGTTATTTATTTATATTAATATAATAATTTATATTAACATAATAGATTTACCTTCATACAATGTTACACATTTTTATAATATACACATTTTTATAATTTTATATACATAGACTACAATGCTAATGAATCTTGAGTTTCAAATAATTTTAATTAACAGTTTGACTGATTTGTGAAAATGAATCCAACTTACAAACTTAAGGCATTTTTGTGACTGAAGTTTAAACTACAGGCACTTTTAAAAAGTCAGCATGAAACTCTTAAATTCAGCATGAAATTAAAATATTAATTCTAAAATTCTTAATCTATTTTTAAAAGCATGCTATTTATTTAGTTTTGAATGATTCTTCAATGCATATGTTTATCTATTTATTTATTTTACCTTGTAATTTTTAAATTAAAATATCACAACTCGACCTTCTGGTGAAACAGCATGCCTTTCTCTGGTGACGTATGCCGGACTTATCCAATCATTTTGGATCAATCAATCAGCTCGCTTTCAGATTTGCCTCCATTCAATCAATAACCAGTGGATAGAACCAAGTCTCCGCCCTACAATTTTTCCAATAATCTGTTACACTTGGATATATATCACAAAACAGAAGAAAAGATCTGATGCTGTTTCCTTTTCATAGCTACTTTAACACTCTCATACTTAAGCATTGACAAAGAAGGATCACCAAAACTAATCTAAATAAAGAAACCGTCATAGAAAATAATATTAAAAATGCATTGCAATTTGCTTAAATTCAATGTAATAATGGTAAAATATTTTAAGATTATTTTTACAGTGAATATTCAATATCAACCAGTCCTAGCTGGGACCTCACATGCAGAGAGACCAACAGGTAGAGTTTCATATAGAAACACCAGATGCCTTACCTTCCCATCCCCCAGTGTGTCTACAGCATCCCTCCCTGCAGGAGGTGGGCAAGGCCCACATGGAGAGCCAGGTAGTACTACAACAAGTGCCATAGTGCCTAAATGTGATGGAAAATCCACTTGGTCCTCGTTGACCCCTCTTTTAGAGCCCCCGCCTATATGCAGCAGACTCTACAGACAGATCACTCCGCGCACGAAAAGGGCCACTCGATCACTTCCATCACAATCCAAGGGTGTGTGCCGCCCTCCACGTTTCCAACCAATGCAGGAGTGAGAGAGAAAAAGAGAGAGAGAGAGAGATGCTCAGCCTCCCCTTTCCCAACCCCCTTCCCCATCCCAGCTACTCTCTGGTCTCTGTGCTGAAGCGGAGATTGCATTGCAGTGATGAAATTTTAATGCTTCTTTTAAGAAGAATAATGAACAGACTGGTCCCCAGGGGTCAAGATCTCTGTACTACACAAACCTACATGTAAGCGCACATACATTGACGTACACAGCCGAATGCACAGGTGAACATCCGACACAAAGAACGTCTAAAAACAAGCGCATTCTAACACACGTACACACAAGCTCGCAACTCCAAACATCAAACACTCTTCACGACAGCTTCCCCCCTCCCTGCTCGACAACGTCGGGAGTGCGGCACCAAACACGGATCCACCCTCGATCAAATGCTCTCCAGACACGCTTGTACGCACACATGCGGCGTGGAACAAAGAGAAGGAGTTCAACATTGATACTCTCATCCATGTCAAAGTGGATCACTGCTTTGATAACGGATATACAGTCTATTTCTCTCCAGATCACTTATCTTTCCCTCTGTTTATCACTCCCCCCCCCCCTCCTTCTGGCATAAATAAATAAAGAAACGCCAAACCGAGGGAGACAACGTGGAACCCCGACAGCCATCTGCAGCCACAGCCGATCGCAGCTTCATTGATTGACTCATGAATCAAAATAAACCAGTGCTGGTTTATTTACTATGTACATACATTAGGAGAAAATTATTTCCTCTGGCTCTGGCAAAAACACATTATCTCGCAGCAAACATGAACTTTCATCTATATTTTCAGCTCATTTATGACGGTTTCCAGGCTTTGCCTGCTCTGACAAATACAAGGCTTTTAAGGGATCTAAAGACTATTTGTCTGCCTTTAATAAAATTTCTGAACTCAGAAGCAAGCTAATACTTGAGAATATTGACTGAAAAGGTGCTTGGAACAGAAGGTCCAATGCAATAGTGATTTTGTTAGCCATCTTGCTAAGTGTTTTTTGTTAGCCATCTAAAGCCACTTCCACCAGAAGATCCAAAAATAGCCACCATGATAACTATATTAGCATGCACACCATCACACAATAAGATTCTGTTTATAATAAACATTCACCACAGCTGTGTCCTCTGTCTCAAGTTATTCAAAACAGGATGGATTCTGATTGGCTATATTTTTCATTAATCACCTGAAAAAAAAATCACTTTGAAAGTGATTCCAACAATACTGTTCCTCAGTGCTGTTATCATTACAGTTGTGGTGTGGACTAATTTGCAACGATTTTTTAAAACTTTATTTTTAACATTATTGTTATAGTTATCATCCTTGGAGTGAATGGGCCTTCAACCCAAGTACTGTACATAAAATGACTAAAAGAAAGAACACTTTTTTAAATTAAATTATTAACTAAATTTTATTAAATAAATAATTAACTATTTTATTGTACATTAAAATGTACAATAAGTATGTAAATAAAACTAGGTTTAAATAAAAAATTAGAAATAGATGAGAAAAGTGTATTTTATTTTATTTTTAAGTTTTCAAATTTAGTGTTTTTTTTTTTCTTTTTTATAGTGTGTGTGTGTGTGTGTGTGTGTGTGTGTGTGTGTGAGTGTGTCTGAGTTGAGATTCTTTTTACTGTTAACAAAGCCTAGTGCTGTCATAGAGAAAAGTCACCAATTTCAGTGATATCTGTCAGGTAGTTGGAAAATAGGAAAAACATTTACAGCAGCTTTAAACCTGCCGTCTCTGAAACACATACCTTTCAGAAGTGTCATCCTTGCTTTTTTCCCTGACAGCGAGTGTGAGTTTTTTCAGTCATCTTCAAAAAAAGACGCAAAATAACAGAAACACAGTCATTCCTCAAACATGACTGTAATATGATTTGAAAAATGACCCAATGAAATTTCTGCGAGCACCTTACACAAACACAGACAGTTGAAACTATTGCAAGGCATCAACAAAAGCCTGGTCTTGCTGAAAGAGAATGATTTATGAGCAAAAATTAAAACAGTTTCAAAACTGAGAGGTAGTTTGATGAACAAGTTTTCATATTTCAAAACATTTCACAATGGATACTAAGTTGTTTTAGTTCAAATCAAATTTGGTTTGGTAAAAACATATTTTCTCACTTTGGGCAAAATTTATTTTTATTTATTTATTTATTTATTTTTACTTATGATGTCTCTTATGTATTTCTTCCCAACACTAATATTTCCACTAGGATGGATTCAGGAGCGCTGTGGAGCATATAAGCAATTTCAACCCCAAAAATCAATTACCTGCAGCTCTGAAATTTCTTTCTCTCCTGTGCTGAGAACAGACAAGGATCTTAATTTAAATATATGAGAGGAGACAAACAGCCTCTTCCTCCCTTATCCCCATCACGTCCTCTCTGACAGGTGGGTCTCAGGTGGGCATATGGATGACTATCGCTGACTAAATCCACAACAGCACGACTACACTCCAACAGAATTCCCCCGGCCCTCGAGGCATCGACACAACATGGAAAAACAGCTGCACTTACAGCACTGAAGAGACACGGAGGCGTTTAGATTGACTCGCAGAATTGTACTTGTTGAGCTCAGATGATTCCTCCTCGTGTCACCAGAACATCAGTACTAAAGAATGACAGCAAAGACAGTGGAAGTCTGCTGAGGTGTGTTTAAAGCTTTTTACGAGTATTGGCGAGTAGTTTCAATGAGTCATTAGATGTTTTCTTTCTCTTATTTAAACAGAGAACATCACAGATGTACTTCTGAACTTCTGTGAGACCTCTCTTTTGTATTCCGCCCCTCTATTGCGACATTCAGTGCTTTAGCAAATTACTTTTTCCTAAAAATTCTGGGGTGCATTAGAAGATAAGAGCTCAATAGCTTAGAGGAGTGAGTGTGAAAAGAAACTCTGAGATTAACAGGCTGTCTGTGAAAATGCATTTTAAAGGCCACATAAATAAACAAACAAGGTCTAAATGTCACAAAACAAACGCAAAATGAATTTTATAGGAGTAAATCACTACCAAACTGAATTCCTTGCTGAAACAATCAGCATTAGCTATGTTTCCATCATCCTGTTTGAATGCGCATTTTGAAGTATCGCATCAGAAACGCCAAATTTCTGAAAAAAAAAATCCCTTAATTCGCAAAAACTTTTTTACGCTCGCTTGAGGTTGTTTTTGACTTTTGCGAAAAAAGGGTTAATGCAAATAAAGGGAGATAGAAACGCATTTGCTGAATATATTCGTGCATGTACATCAAAAAGACTTTGGGACGGCGTAATCTGACTAACCACCGGACCGATATTGTTGCACAGAATCTGAAATGTTGTTATGGTCATTCTGAAATGCCCGAGCAAAGCCTGTCATCAAAGTATCTTACATAACTGTGTTCCAGAACAGCAGGGCATCCACGAAAGCAATGACAGCATTTATTGTGTTTCGTTTACTCGCTCTGAGGCGCAACTAATTTATTATAAATGAATATTGTTATATTCACTGGCTTCTCCCACTTTACTTAGTGATATTTAGTGCTAGTTTATTAGGAAGTGTCGATTTTGTTCTCTTTGACTCGTCAGATCGAAACGGTGCTTATTCACAAATGCTTTATGCGACATTCCAATTTTGCGCACGTTAAATTCGCAAATTTGGATGGAACCCGGCTATTGTTGGTTCCTATGTTATATTTTTCACACTGGTCCCCAACACTGGATGTTTTCCAGTTCATGCATTTGAATTTAATTCGCCACATCCCACAAGAAGTTTAACGTAAATTCTAATTGGAATAGTAAGAGAAATTTACTGAATTCTCCCACAAATTTCAATACAGGTAATGCATACTGTGCATACTGGGAAATCAGGTGTTCTTCTAATGTACTCCACAAACTTATTAAACATTATAAAATAAATAATTTGTCTCCCCATCCATCCATCTGTCAATATCTTTCTATATTCATCTAAACCCATTCATCCATATCTACTTTATTGTATTTTATTTTTTTCTGATGAGCAGCATAGCACACAGCTCCACTAACTAGACCAGCAATGGCAAGCTAAAACAAACTATGGTTTCATGCTGTTTTAAAATTTCATTAAGGCTGTGGTGCAGAAGAGACAAAGCTTCTCCAGTGAAGACATGCTAAACCACACATCCTCCACACAGCGTTATAATTTCAGACAATTTACAACATGGTCTCAGACATACACAGCCTGTTGCTAGGAGAACTGCAGCTCTTGGTTTTATTTCAATCCAAATTTCCATTAGGACTCCAAACAGCAACAGCAGAGGGATTGATTTCAGCAATTTCCTATTAACTACTTAATATTGATATGAGTTTTCAAAGACGAGAGAGAGAAGGAAGGTGTGAAATTAGCAAGTGCTTTATTAGGGAGCTAGCATGTGGCAGAACAAATAGCCATGCCACAGTGTGCGTTCACACACCAGTGATCTAAAGTGGGCCACAATAGGAGCAACAGAGCAGTTTTCTTGGAAATCTGATTGGAGGTTGCCCTGGCAGAGCTATTAGCTCTTTTCAAATGGTTAGGACAGTGAATTCAGCTCATTAATTTGAGGATAAATGTTGTTCATTGAGGTTTTAAAAGCTTAAAAACATTATTAGCTGAAAATCTTCCTATCCGCTATATAGCTCTTACTGTAAAAGTCATTCTCCATTCAGTATATTTCAAAAATGTGAACCATTATTTGTTTATGAGACATGTAGGAAGCCATGGTGTTTGACAGCACACAGATGAGCCAGTTTTTTTTTTTGGTTTTTTTACTGGAGTGTACAGAAAGAAATGTGCTTTGAATTTACATGTTTTAATAATGTACAGTGTTTCCACATAAACCAGCTAAGTTACATCAATGTAATTTCTTACTCATTTATTAGTTCAGTAACTGCCTTGTAATGCACCTTAAAATGCATTGTACAGTCTCATTAATAATTGTAACCACATACATGATAACACTTATCAATTCATTGTTACGCTATGTATTTTTAATTCAGTTATAATTATTTACCACAAGATATAATGTATTAAAATGCACATTATGAACAATTATAATGCATTAGACCCTTTAACAACTCTTTATAAGGCATTATACACAAAGGCTTTAAGTGTTACCAAATATTGATAATGTAAATATAAGATCTATTATAATATTAACCATGTAAATATTGGTTAGTTATTTTCAAGTAACCCAATTAAGTAACCTCAAAGTGATTTTATGTGACAATTAATTTCCTAATGATTTATATTTCTGTCATATATTACATTGATTCTATTCATATATGAGTTCTACTACCTAACTAGCTAAGAAACAGCAACAGACCACGATACCATGCCAAACAGGCATTAAACTCATTGAGTAAAGCAACATACAGCAGACTTCTCTTGTATCCATCCTCAGCTTAAACAAAAGCTCTACATTAAACACCATAAAAAGTTTCTTTTACTCATCTTGCTCAGTAATACTTAATTTAAGTATTTATGCTACATAAAGTCTTATGCAAAGCTCTACAATTTCCCTCTACAGTTTCGGTTAATGCAAACAAAAATGATTTATGTAGTCCCAACACAAATGGATTAAGAAAAGTTCAATTTTCCAAATTAAAGTGACTAGACTTTGTCACAATAAACTATCATTTTAAAAACCTTGGTAAAATGCTTAAAAGCAGCAAATTGGTTTGAACTGACATAAGGGTGAATTATATCAGAATTGTCAAAAGAAAGTGTTTTACATAAATAAATAGGCATCGTAGGCAACTTCTTATGTACACAGCATGGGTTCTAAATGTCATGATATCCTGTAACGCCTACTGATATTAATTAGCCATCATTAGCCATCTCCCCCTAGGGGCTATAATCAAACAGACGTTTGCCCTTTGATAGAGAACCCACTCACTGAGTATCTCAGAATCCCTACCTTGGGTGCCATACTGGCAGATGTCACCAGAAACATGACTGGCATCAGAAACCCACCACAACTCATAGCAGACCTCATATTTTGAAATGCAAGAGATGAATGGATCAAGAGATGAAGATAGAGCGAGAATGAGATCAGACCCGAGTTCAGCCGCATGACTGCATGACTGTACATTTCAGTGCTTCCTTCATACTGACAGGCTTCAGACTCAGGCTCAGGTTGTGGAGTCGTTATTGAATTAACGTGTTGTATGAGAGGGATTTAAGTCTGGTGGAAAGACAAGCTGATATCTTCTTCGCTTGGGTACCAGCAGGGTTAACAGATTTCCTTAATGCGCATTTACGCTCTTGCGCCTCGCTTAAGTGAATGTTCAGCCGTACGCGAGGCTCTCTGCGAAATTGGGTGGACGGGAAATGGGGAGGCCAATGGGGAGTTTATTTCTTCTGCATTGGCTGGACGAAGCTGGAGAAGCAGTAATTAATGGCATAATGTTATACGAGTATCAAATATGCATGAGAGACACGCAAAGGACAAGGACTTTCAACACTTGTGCCTTTCTGGACGAGACGCCAAGCCACGAGAGACACCAAGGCCTCCTTTTTTACATGATCATTATTCCCACCTGGGAATTTGGGAAGTCTCTTGATGAATAAATGCATGGGATGTTGGAGGGGAATAGCTCTCCCACCGTGAGTGACACTGGATGACACCGAGCCAGGCAAACTGGCGGCCCCCAATGTGACACACATCTTTATCGAATCCGGCATTGAAAAAGCTGGAAATCGTGATCCAAATGATGTGTCTCTTTTAGTTAATGGAAGGGAAAATAGAAATGTGGCAGTGTAGTGTGGAGACTTTCACGCCTAGATGGTAACGACAGTAGGCTGGATCCATTTACCAGTTTCCAGTAGATGCATCGCGGCAACGCTCTGCCAGAAACAGGCAATTTCCTGCAGGAGCCAATTAAGAGCTGTGGCTGAATTTGTAAAGATCACTTGGAATGTGAGGAATGGGTTTTTTTTCCCCCCTCAGTTAATTAGCTATATAATGGTGTAACAAGGAATTTGCATAACATAAATTTAAGCTGTCATTTCATTTGATGTCTTGTTCCTTAAAGGAGTAAAAGAGGCACTGAAAAGAAACAATGGATTTAGATTGTGCAAATCTCTCCCTTGTAAAACACATTAAATAATGCTACATATAATGAGCTAATAGATGTCACATCAAATGAATTTACTCGTTATGAATAATTTAGGATGCCTCTAAAATACCTTCCGGAGGAAAAGCACTTGCCTTGCTCATTTCCCCCCACAAACAGAGCTTGTTTTGCTCGTTCGCTTAATAAACAACACCATTAGACCTTTGGCATGATGTGCTGATTCAAGTTACCATCAGTGTAAAAGGGATAGTTCTCACAAAAAACGAAAATTTTGTAATCATTTACTCACCCTTAAGTCATTCCAAATCTGTAGGACTTGCTGTGTGGAACACAAAAAAACATCATTTGAAGAATGTTTTTTTGTGACCACATTTCTCAAAATGTCTATCTAAATTCATCCTTTGATAAGTCTCGGAGTTCACAGGCTAGTACATGACTGAGCAAGAAGGTTGTTGCCAATCGACTGGACTTCATTGTGTAAAATCACAAAGACAGACACTTACAGAAAACATTTTTTAACATAACAAAGACATCATTTTAGTATGATGTGGATAAAGCTGAATGAGCCCTTATATTTGAACAAACCCCTATTCCACAAGGTCAAACAGCCTTTTCACGTCAATGATAAATAGCCCCCATATAGGGCATTCACGTACCAGCCTCAGTGAGCGGTAAGGGGGGGAGAGATTGGATTTGAGAAGGAGGGGTAGAGCGTGGAGACATAGGGGTCCCCTGGGTGTACTTAATCCACTGAAGACAAGCAACAAGAGTATAATTACAGGGTGAAAACGTGAGAGGATAAATGCCGCTGTCACATGAAATGACACATTTTGATGTATTCCATATGGCATCACCTTGGCAATCTGGCAAGATCAATTCTCGGCAAACTGGGAATCAGATTGGCCAGTTCCCCAAGGACCATGGTTCTAAATGTATCTGTGCATAAACACAACTAAAGCTGTTTAATTAACTGAGGGTGACTGAAACACCTAATTGATACTAGATTGATAACAAACAAGACTAGCTACATATTAGAACAGCTAGGGTTAATTTGTATGAATATAGGACTATATAAGCCATCAGCACTTAGAAAATAATACTCTAGTACTCAGATACTCATATATACAAAAATATATATATTAAATAATGCCCAATGTTATTGGTCATTGGGTTCTGAAATTAAGTAAAGGACACACAATTCTGAAAATGAATAAGTACCATAATGCTCACATCTTAGTACTGTGTTAATATATGCATACTTACTCGAAAGCCAAAATGAACATCCGCCTTGAGCAGAAAAATGCAAATCGTCTTCCAATAATGGATGAATTCAGTCGCAAAAGCAGGTTAATTAAATTGTTGTGCATGGTCGCATTTCTTAAAATGCATGGCAGGACCATGTAAATGGAAAAAGAAAAATACCAGAACAAACTACATGGATGTCTCACACTGTATTACAAAAATATAATTTTGAAGTGTGAATTTTTTTTTTTTCTAGAGTCTAACAGTTTGACCATCCACATGCTGATTTTTTTGCCTGTTTCCAATAGATTAGTTTGAACCTCTTTGATGACGCCATCTCTCAAAGATGTTGGAGCACTTAAATGGCATTTTAATGTTAAATATTGTGTCCGTTGGGCATAGGACATTGGAAGATCAGCAAAGGGAATCTTTATGAACCAGAGAACCCTTTTAAGCTGGACTCACACAAGAGAAAGGTCTCTGTGAGTGGAAAAAGACAGAGGTTAATGGACACAGAAGGCTGATGAGCATGAATGTGAACTGAATGAATATCACAGTGTGCTGGTGACATAAGTTTATGTTTTTTATAAAAGTATGTTTGTATGACATACTTATACACGCTCCTATTTTAGAGGTATATATGGAGGTATATATTAAACAGCTATTTTCAGAATATAATGTCACTTTTCTAATTATTTTTGCCATTTTTTTAAGATGATTGGTGTCAATGTGATTTTTAGTGAATGTAACAGTGACCACAGGTGTAGTTCATCATATTAACTATGAACATGTTCCATTAACCTTTGACTACCACAAAGTGTTTACTTTGTCAAACTTCTGCAGATGTTTTGCTTGAGAAGTGTGGGGGCCTCTGTATGGCTGCTAGAGCACTTTACTCTATGAAAGCAAATAAGTGCAAGAGTTCACCTGCCAAATGTAGGTAATTTTCATAAAGCTGGATGCCCACTGTGCGTCATTGTACAATACGAGTGAGGTATTGACTAAAAGCCAAGGCAGACTGTGCCACATCAACAGTCTTTTATGTCAGACGGCACAATATAAATCTCAGCCAAGACTTTGGTCATGATAGACGGCTCTGGCTGGGCATTTTAATTTACCAGTCTACCTCCATTCTGACATTTACACAAAAATAAATAAATAAATAAATAATTTTTTTAAAAATAAATGAAAATTAAAAAAATAATAAATAAATAAATAAATAAATAAATAAATAAAATAAAAAAATAAAATAAAATAAAATAAAATAAAATAAAATAAAATAAAATAAAATAAAATAAAAATCATAGCATACAGTACACCCCTGACTTAAAGCTTCCAATGCTTTCTGAGGCAACTGTATAGAGGTCTATGAAACTAAGTTGAAGAGTTTTTATATGCCAGGAGTTCTCCTGCTGTTCCAGACTTGGGTTGGGCTGCAAATGTGCAGGTGTCAGTGAGCCTTTCCTAATGAGGAGCAGCCTGTGCAAAAGCTGTTAAAGCCGACAAAAAGGAACATAGCATTCAGAAACCCGTTCATTACAAATCACATTCGCACACTCGTATGCACTTAACCCTGAGAAAAGTGACATTATGTGGGTGTTTAACTTTTCCTAGCAGAGCTGATCTGGAATCAGTTGAGAATTGACAATATCATTTCAAGATACGGTCATATGAACGTAAGCTGATCTGAGATCAGATCACGCCTCTTTGAGCTATTTATGCAGCAACTGCTGGATGTCTGTGCTGAGGCATTTGACAGGTTGTGAACGGATAACTGGAGATATATTTTGGTCTTCTTAGGTAGGAGCATCGTCATCGGTGCTGTCAAAGTATTAATGCATCCTCTTTTATATACGCTGGCATGTGCATTAATATTGATGATGCTTTCCGCATGGAAACAGATTGGCCGCTGATGATATCACCCTCCCTGTACGCGGGATGTGAACAACACACAGAGATTAGTTTGACCTTGTTGTACAGAAAACAAACTTTTGTTCTGTTTATCTAGGGAAAGGAAATTGCAATACAAAGTTGCAGATAGAACTCTAAAGCAAGAAATGAGATAAGTTAACTTTTAACAGCACAGGAAAAAGTACTACGCCTGATTTTTCCACTACATATGCTTTTTAACATACATTTAATATACACAAAAGTGAATTGGAGCCGAAATTCAATGTTTAATGAATACATTTTTTTTTTTAAATCGTTTTTCGTTTACATGAAAATCATTCCTTTAAAAAAAGAGGCACATTTGGGTTGCATAACAAAAGCTATTATCTATCTATCTATCTATCTATCTATCTATCTATCTATCTATCTATCTATCTATCTATCTATCTATCTATCTATCTATATATTTCTTATATGACATTTATTGCCTTTTTATTTATTTATTTATTTATTTACTTTACATTGTAAGCTTCTCTATTATTGCACAGCACTTTGGATCAACTTCTGAAGTGTTTTATAAATCTTTATAAATCACTATGACTTGAAAAAATAATTTATACTAGTAATAATAATTAATGCATTAATAATAAATATAAAAAATACATAAATATTAAATATTAAAAATGTTTACAAATATTAAAATAGAAATAATAGAAATATAAATACAAAATATAAAAATAATAAATAAAATACTAAAAATATAATAAATAGTACAATAACCCTTCCATATGTGTAGGTCAATGCAGTGCAGGACAGTTATGTTGGAGCATCATTAACAACCCTATTTACTGGCTTCAGGCAGAGTTTGGCATAGGGTTAGGGTCATAATTGCTTGACAGGAATCTTGTTCTAGGACCAACAAAGCATATTGATTTAGGGAGATGTCCTGCTTGCTAAATCTTCAACTATTCCATCTCAATATTCAGTGACTCATATCAGATAAAGAGCATGTCAGGACCTTGGATGCTTTTTAGTTTAACAAGCAATTTACTGCTAGACTGAACACGCATCTCACAGAGATCCTATATAAAAAATAAATAAATAAATATATAAAAAATAAATAAATAAAACAAAAGCATGATGCTTCTGCATCGTTCCCTCCCATTGCTTTGCTTTTTAAACTTCAATAAGCCAAGGGAGGCCTTTAAAGTCCAGCTGACTACATCCAAGGTGAGTCGTGGTTTTTCCATAGACATGAATGTTATGATATTTGGTCATGTCTAGACATGAGCAGGAAATCCAAGCTTTAGCATAATGACCTAATTAAAGTGAACTAGAGGTGACTGGTCAGATTTTGTCTGCAATCGCCAAGAAAAAAGTCAATATTCATCAGTTCATCCTATACCCACAAGCCATAGTTACTATAGTCAGTTTAGTTTCCACAGGTGGGAAACACATGCATTACCTCATGTTTCGTCATTTTTTCTTTGGTTGTAACACCTTTTTATGAATCAAAACCTAATTTATATGAGGATTTTCCATGTGAAGAGGCCACCTCAATTGCCTCGCTATAAGAATTGAGTTATGTATGTTTTCTAGAGTGGAGGAGCTCTTCATCATAGAGCATATGATTATGCCCTCACAGCAAACGGCCACTGTGAGCGAAAGTGGCCTGTGTTAAACACCTACTTAACATTTATGGAATACATACTTTATTTTTCCAACTCATAGATCTGCAGATGGCTTGGGGGTGATAGAAGCAGCCGTTTGTGCAGAGCTGACACACACCGCATGAGCTCATCTCTAAGAATAGAAGAATAACATCATCGGCAGAGTCTCTCAGGAGATGTGGAGTAGAGCAGATGCTCTCTGATGACCCCAATAAAGACAATCTCTCCCTCCTCTAGGCACGAGAGGTAGAAGCTCACGCATGTAAATACAGACAAGAGAGTGAACCTGCAGGGAAGCCGGCAGAACTCGGGACCCTTGACTGAAAGATCCAGAGAATCTGTCTCAATAATGCACACTTTTCTTTTAGTACACAGTCTGTTGAAAACTATATCCTGCTACAAAATCCAGCTTAAGCTTTGGATCATGGTAGTTGGTCTTGAGCTAATCCAGGCTGGTCATTATTATCTTATCTGCTAGATCATTTTGGAGAGGCAAAAAACAACAACCAGCTGGTAATATCGTTTTCAGATGGTCAAGTTGACTGGTTAACTAGCTTAGACAAGTTAATGACCAGCTTTGACCAGTAAATGACCAGCTATATACCACAATGCACAGCTTGGACCAGGTAATGAGCAGATTTGACCAGTTGTTGACTGATTTGGACCAGGTAATGAGTAGCTTTAACCAATTAATGACTAGCTTTGACCAGCTAATGAGTAGCTTTAACCAATTAATGACTAGCTTTGACCAGCTAATGACTATCTTAGAAAATACTTAGAAAAGCTTATGACCAGCTTTGACCAGTTAATGATTGGCTTGGACCAGCTAATGACTATATTAGGAAAGCTAATTAGCAGGTTTACCCAGTTAATGAAAAGCTATGAACAGCTCATGACTAGTTTAGAAAAAAACTAAAGCTAATGAGCAACAGTAAATGACTAGCATCTCATTGCAAGACAATGAGCAGTTTGAAACAGCTTTGACTAAATAATGATCAGCTTGGACAAGTTACTGACGAGCTAAACTAACATTTTGGCCAGCTAGGACTAACTAATGATCAACTTGGACCAGCTAATGACCAACTTTAACCACTCCAGTGTGGACCAGTTTGGGCTAATGATCAGCTTGGACCAGATGATGACTGGTTAATCACTAGCTTTGGCCAGGTAATTACAAGCTAATGACCAGCTATATAAATAGTTGGACCAGGTTGCACTTACTAGTGATCAGGTTCGATCAGCTAATGACCAGCTTGGACCAACATGGACCAGCGTTGATAAGCAAATCTCAGTCTTAGGCCGTGTATCCACCAAAGCGTTTTTTGCCAGCTGAAAATGGCAGGCGCTCTGCTGAAAACGCTCAGCTGTGAGCACTTGATGCAGCGTTTCTTTCCATTGAGACGCTGTGGTTGCTATGATACGGAATAACCGCTGAAGTAATGGCAGACGCATCGCGAATTAAATGTTTCTCCAAACATTATTTTTCATTACAATAATATGGTTGTCCGGCAATTTCATCTCGTAAAGACATAAATACCCGGAGACCAGCAATATTAACTTTTCTATTGTTGTTTAGTTGTAGTACAAACAGGATGTGACAGTTGCTCGGTATTAGTCCCGCCCCTCCACCACTGTGATTGGTTAGCTCACTAGAAAGTGACAGTGATGAGCACAGCGTTTTGCTCATAGTTGAACATTCTTCATCTCTCGGTGCCGAGGAAAAAAATGCCCGAACAGTCAAAGCTCAGCACGAAAAAGACGCTCAGCGCTCTGCATGCTCCTGGCGTTTTAAAAAAACGCGGCGCTCCCATTCAGAACTACTGAAAAAGTACGCCAGCCTCGGGAAAAAACGCTTTGGTGGACACACTGCCTTAGACCAGCGAAAAACCAAATACAGCTAGATTTTTCAGCAGGATAAATTAGCATTAGTGTGTTTTTGCTAAATGTGTTTGGCAAAGATGACTTATCACTGCATCATGACATTTAGCAGACTCAAAGATCAATATAGTTTGCACACTCTCGGACTTATTTACACAAATGTGTTCAAGTCTGAACAAAGCATTGCACCGCTACAGCAAACTGATGGGAGAACCACCCCAAAAACAAGCAGCACTATAAATAATGATCTGTAATTATTGTAATTATGTACTAGACGCTTGCTCTTCTAAAGTCTGGTACTTGTATTGCTTGCCCGTGCCTGTTTTGATTAAGTTAGCATATTTGATGTTGGTTGCGGAGATGTAAGGTGGGGCTCAGTGTCACATGGGCCGCCAAGCAATCATTATCTCCTGCTGTAATGATCCAATTACATTGCCCCAGCACCTATTAACGGGGCTAAATTACAGTGCTGACCTTTGATTCAGAAATTAAACTCTTCCATTAAAGACCCTGCTCTGTAATTCAAAACAGTGAAATCAAGCTCTACTGCACCCTATGGTGATTTCGCACTCTTATACTCTCTACATTTCTCGCTCACTAACCTTTTTTACAACAGCATAATACCATACTTATACTATTACTTTATTTTAAATATAAAAAGATATAGATATATAAATACTTTTCTGTATTTTATATTAATTATTATTACACAATAATATTACACAATGTAATGTTCTTGATTTGATAATGTGACGAATAAAATGTAACAAGCCACATTTTAACATTTTTTAAAATTATTTGCAATATTGTTATTGCTAAAACTAAAACAATTATAATTGTTTGTAAATTAAAAAAACTGATATAAAATAAAATAAAATATAAATATTAGACAAACTTACACTTGAAAACAAGTCGCAAAAAAGTACTAAAGCTATTAACCCTAAAGCTCAAATAAATATGAAGTTAAATAGAAATATAAAAAACTAATAAACATGACAAAAGCACATAACTACAAATAAAATGGAAACATAAATATAAAATATGAAATAATTATTTGTATATGAAAATATAAAAATAAAAGCTAAATATTAACAAATGCTATAACAGTATATAATAAATAATGCTAAAATGACACTAATTATTTGATTGAACTGCCAAAGCATGCCCTAAAACTGTGCTAAATAACAAATATATTAATGTATATTTATATTAATTTTTATTTACATTTTTATTTTTAATATCATTATCAATTTTAAATATTTATTGATGCATATGTTTCTCATATTAAAAACAAGTATACAGGATTTAGTGTACATTGTGCAGTATGCGTGTAACCTAGTATGCTGAATGGATTTAAATATGCTAAATTGAGTACTACACTCTTAAAGATAGCCCAAAGCAGTCTTGCATTTGCCAAAAATATTTCATAAATGAACATGAAAGGGGTTAGACATGTGGAGAACTTTGTATACAATATAGATTAAGTAAGAAAATCAATGACAGAAAACAAGCCACAGCATAATCTATATGTTTATCAAACTCTTTCTGACAGTCCAGTATGCAAACCACTACAACAATGTGTGAGAGTTGCTTTATTTTATGTGCCATTTCTAGCGCAGCCATTAATGAGACCATACATTAACATTTTGCTGACTTGGAGTTCCTTCCTCATACTATTCCGTCGCTCCTTTTCCATCAGAGGAGCAGCAGCAAAGCACTGGCATGGTTCACGGATTACGCTCAGAACACAGTCTGACAGTCTAGTGCCTGAAGCCCTGTACGTTGTGCCCTCTGTAATGTCCAGCCATCAAAGGCATGCCTCGGTTTCTCAGTCTCAAAAACACACCCCCAAACCATTCTGCCTATGTGTGTTTGAAGGCAGCCAATCACAACCACCATACACCTGCTTTTAAATATGCATGACACCAGCGCATCTCAGAACTGCTGATTGGCTCCCATGTGATTGTGCCTGAATTTTTCCAGGCCTGAATATCCCTCAAATTTGAGCTTCACTAGATCAAACGTAAAACCTTGTATTCATGTGATCTGTAAGCTACGGTTTATTCACGTTACGGTGTTTTTACGGGCACTTTCATGCTCAGGGATTGATTTCTTTTTTATTATTATTGTATTTACTACTTTATTTGTGTAGTAAACTATCTGTTACTATCTAGATTTTTTTGTGTTATAGAAGGTCATATTAAAATTATATCACATTATTTTTTTCCATTTATTTTTTTCAAGTTTAGATTTTATCATTGCAGCCTTGTCCAAGATCTGGACTGTTAATCTTAAAATGTGAAAAAGCAGCATAAAAATATTATGTATTATATACCAGTAATATCTCATTTCTAAACAAACAATTTCTGACTCGTATCTATTTAACTGGTTTTTCTACTCTAGAGGCTTTTCACCAATATCATCTACAGTTCAAACAGTGAGTAATGTCTGGAGACAAATATGAAAACAAATCTGAAATGTCAGTATATGGACATTACTGATGTCAGTCCATTTTCTATTAGAATTGTCAAACATGCACACAAAGAAAAAAGGAATAAATTTCTCCCTGCTTTGCTTTAATTACATGGACAGGCGGGCAAGAGCACACAAGAGCTCATTGCTTACTTTGTCACATCCTGCTAACGTTAATTGGCTTCCAATTAACAGCTGAAAGGAGAGATTTTGAGAAAAGAAATATAATAATTTTTGATCTAACACAAATACTTACTCCAATTTGTGTTACAAACACACGATGCATAGGCTTAACATTCTAAATTTATTCATCCACTAAATCAATATCTAGGTTGTGTAAAGAAAATTGGTAGTTTTAATCTTTACATCCATAAATGACAGTTAGATAAACACAAGCAATAATCACAATCCAGATAGCACACTCAATTCCTCAGGTGGCCGGCAGCCTTGGGAAAAAGAGATGCAAACAAAACCATTTATGATCATTTGGCTCTACTAAAAATAATGCATCTGTCGCAGCAAATGAGCAAAGCAGTGAGGTAATTCCACCTCCCATGCATACTGATGACTCCATTTACACAGCTACCAATATGAAAATCCCTTTACGGTAAAAAAACAAAAACAAACAATGCTTTGTTCATGACCCTACATGTGACCACCTGCAAAGCAGCCATTACAACTCAGGAAATTAGTCAACAACAAACTCCTACCACACACACACACACAAATACATAAATAAATATGCATAAAAAAGGGCATATATTTGCACCAGCAGTGTGTCCTTCATGAGATTTTAGCTAGATTTTAGCAGTGCAATGGTCCTGTTTCGTCCCATTTACATTGCATATCAGTGAATCCCAAGCTGGAGACCTTCATTTGCTACATGAGATGACTAGACTGACAGCTGGTTGATGTGATTTGTGTTAGACACAAGGTGAGTACTGACAAAACGTCTCATTTTAACGTTCCTATCATGGTTTCTCAATACATCTGGAAGTGTTTGAATGTCATTTAGAAGAACACCGAGCTGATGGTTAATGGACTGTTATGGTAAAAATGGATATTCGGACTGCTGGTGATGGTCTATTTCAAACTCTATTTCAAATTCAATGATATTATTTGACTGATAACGTGTGTGCATTTAACCTCTTAAGACCCTGCGGCCTCATATGAGGACATTATATTTTAGTGAATTTCTCTTGAATTTTAAGTCTGGCTGTCCTGTACAGAGCACATTCAGGGCTTTTCAGAGATACCAAATGATTGGATGTTTCACCATGACCGCTCCCTCTCATTGGTCTTCAAAAATGTCTGAAATTAATTTAGTGACACTCTTATGGAAATATGATCATATTTTGTAATTATCATTTAAATGTCTAATTTTTAAATTGTGTGTCATAAATCAACATCTCAGGAAAATGTTATGGGATTTCAAATCAAAATATGACTTTCTGTTACAAAACAGGACGTTGATGTTCATTTGATGTCCTCATATGAGGACACCGGGACTAAAAGCATGTTTATTATGCATTTTGGGAAACAGAACAAATGAATAGGGAAAGAAATTATATGTCAGTATTCTCTGAAATATTACATATTATTATGAAAATCTTGTCAATTATTAATCCCATTATTACACGTCTTTTTTCATTACATGTTGCCCCAAAAACACATTAATATGCAAATTAGATTTAGTTTATAGATACATTGTATGTAATGAGAAAACCCGTTTATGGCCATTTTACACACATTTTGCAGAAAGTAAAATGGGATATTGAATCTGTTAACATAGTTGAGAATCATCTTTATACAAAGTTTGGTAAAAAAAAAAAAAAAAAAAAAATCTTGAAAACTAAAAATGTATTGGTGATTTAAAAAATCAATTGTTTTTGCCTATGCATGTTCATTCACGTCTTTGTCCCGATGTCCTCTACCGAGGACATAGCGTAACTTATGAATGAAATATAATTTTTTTTATTTATTTATTTATTTTACATTATTTTTAATGCTCTAAACAATGTAAAAACATGAAAAAAAAACTATTTTTTTCCTAAATCTTTTTTTTCTCAGGTCTTAAGAGGATATAGCAAAACCTTGGAGTTCCTATTACTATGCTTGATCAGTTGTGCTACATGAACATATGTGATTTAATAAGGTAACAGCATTTGATCAATTCTTCACCCACATCATGAATATTATTAGCAGTGAGAAGTAGACTATTTGAGTTAAAAATGTAAAATATAAATTAGTGTCATTTTCTAGAAACATAATGTTGACAGAAACCCTCAAAAAGTCATACACATACATGACCGACTCCCCCACTCCAAATGATCCCAGAACATGAATTCAAATTACAGTCCATATTAGTTTTAATATACATGCTTGGAGCAAAAAAAAAAAAAAAAATCCCAAATCAGTCATAGACTCCTGTTTGCATTTTTCTTCTCCAGGGAAATCTCATTCCGCCCGTTTGTCAGCATGACATTTACAAGAAAGTTATTGCACATAAAATGTGTGTATAGTTTTTATACTGTGCATTTTATTAGCTAGCTAGATATCTCTCAGTTACCTGGTCTGGTAAAACACAGTCTATCACAGGGTTAATATTACCATCTTTTCCAGTTCTATATGTCTGAGAAATAAAGTGTGGCTATTATTGTTATAACTGTAGCATGACCAATCATACAGTGCAGAATATCAATAAAAAGATCAAACAGAAGCATTAAAATGATGCAGACCTTTGATTGCTGCTCTACAAATCCTGAGAGGAGTAAAAATGCTAGATAGTCAAATTTAACTTTAAGTGCTTCATAATGGGTCCTCACAGTCGGTTTAGGTGATGTCACTGATGTGACAAATTTAAATTCCCACAAGGCCTCGAACAGAAACTGACTGAACACAGAGTGAATGAAGTCTGCTCAGGGAAAATGAAGTTCAATGAAGCAGAATGGTTTGAGAACTGGGCTGAATGGAGAGGAAAGCAAGACATTTCAGCAGGGAAAAAAGAAAGTGAGAAAAAGTAATTCCTGACAAAAACTTCCTTAAACCTTTGCAGGGTTGAAGTAATTTACAGCCGATTAACTGAGCTATTCAGTTTAATGTCATGCTGGGTCTGCACAGTCATGAAGAGGAGAACCAGAGAGAGTGAATGAGAAAATGCAAATACAAAAAGACAAGAAAGGCAGGTGAAAGGGAGGAAAACAACATAATAGTGATTTCTTAATCAGCTTTTGCATGTGTTGATAATGTGCATCTGTCTGAGAGTGAGAAGGATATGACAAGTGAAAGGCAAGACTGGGGAGAGATGAAGAGACAGATTTATAGAGAAACCAAGAGAGACAGTGAAAGAGAGAATGAGAGAGAGATTCCTTCAGCAGTCTGCTCTGCTCTCTCCAGGGTAATGTACTATTATTGAGGGTAAATGTGCTTAGGGTAAACACGTTGATGCTCAAAGTCTTCCTTTCGCTCTTTCTCTCTCACAGCCTGTTCAGATTTTTCTTGAATGCCCTCTAATAATATTTATACAACAATACTGATCTGCCATGCAAAAATGTCTTTATCTTCTACGTCATCTTATAAATTTCACGTTTAAACATCAGAAACACTACAATAATTGCATCTCAAAGAATATAGATTATTAGCGCTGTGTACCTTTCAGAATTCCATTGAGAGTGTCTTTTAAATACTAATTTAATTGTTGAATATAAAATAAGGTGACAAGCAGGATGCAGCATCCACATACAGCAATGGTATGTTTTTAGAATTAAACATTAAATTACATTGATAGTCACAACAACTAAAATCATATTGTATACATACAATTAAATCAATAAAAATTCAATTAAATATTGATTCAATGTACTGTATACACTACCTTTATGTATACTTTCTGAGGTCAGTAATAAAATAAGAGCAATATAGTAGTATTGTGTTGAAAAAAAATAGCTGTCTTCTATTTTAATATAATTTAAAATGTAATTTATTTCTGTGTTGGCAAAGCTGAATTTTCAGCAGCCATTACTTCAGTCTTCAATGTCCATCAGAAACAATTTGAATATGCTGATTTAGTGCTCCAAAAAAAAAAAAAAAATATATATATATATATATATATATATATATATATATTATAAGAAGAAGAAATTACAATGTACAATTACAATATAATTATGATATATTATAATATATATTATAATTAATTTAGAAAACAATTGTGTTGCTTAATATTTTTTCAGAAACCATGATACTTTTTTTTCAGGATTCTTTAATAAGTACAAAGTTTAGCTTTATTTGAAACAGAATTTTTCAAAAACAATGTAGAACAAGTCTTTTCCACTGTCCCTTCTGATTAATTTAATAAAATCTTGCTCAGTAAAATAACTTTTTTTATTTCTTTAAAAAAAAACTGACCCCAAACTTTTGAATGGTAGTGTTTATACAAAATTATGCAAATTTATGTAATTAATTTGTTAATTTAATTTAACTTACATTTAATGGACCATGGAGGAAGAACATTCAATTTCCCAGAACGCTTCATTATCTGTTCTTGCCCATTTTTTACACTGATTAAATATATTTGGTTTAAATAATAAAAGAAGCTCATTCTTGGTCAGGGATGTCTGTAATGAACTGCCATCTAAAAGAAAATTGGTCACTACACACAATAAATGAATAATATCTGTCAGTTACATTAAACTCTGCTATGTATGCTCAACAAACACTGAACCTTTGAACTCCACATAGCAGGCCATCCAGAGACAAATCGATGCTAGCCTAGTTGTTGATAGATCCTATCAGGTCAGTGGATCGAAAACAGCCAGACCACTAAAGTTCTGGTGTTGATATCAGGACCCGTCAAACGCGTTTAGCCTACTGAAACAAACATCATGTCTGTGTGACATACGAGACAATCTCTGTTATCACCAAACAAAACAGCCCAACAAGTGATAACAGTGTTTTATTGCAGAATTAGAAGCGTAAAACTTTGTGTCCAACAGCCTAATCATCCCAAAGTGAGATGTCGACCATAATGAAGAAAAAAGGGAGTGCTGGGATATGCTGACAATGTTATATTCACCCAAAGCCATCTATTCCTCCAGCGACCTTGGTCTACTAAAACAGACCTCATATATAGAAATACAAAGCCTCTGAAAGATAAAGAGGGATGCAGTCGATGATAAGTTACAGCAATATTGACAACAGAGACAGGAGCGTAATTCAACCGTCCTTCAAACAATTACTTTTATTACCCTTTTGTTTTTATGTGCGTGTGTGTGCGATTGATTCATTCCAGTAACTCAAAAAGTTCTGCAAACCTTGAGAGATTTTAGAGCCCCATTGATTCCCACCCAGCAAAGGACACCATTAAAAATCCTAGCATTCAAAACCAATGTTGAAATGGTTGTGGATTGTGTAAAGGCTTATTAAAATACTTGAGCACCTCTCTAAGACTAAATCATCAATTTGGAAAAATGTAGCAGAAGCCAAGCCTTTTTCTTCACTTGGATTAGTTTATTAATAATAAACTATTTAATGATTCAAATTGCTTCTTCGCTGGTGAGTTGCCTAGACAGACTACACTCACCGGCCACTTTATTAGGTACACCCGTTCAATTGCTTGGTAACACAAATTGCTAATCAGCCAATCACATGGCAGCAACTCAATGCATTTAGGCATCTAGATGTGGTGAAGACGACTTGCTGAAGTTCAAACCGAGCATCAGAATGGGGAAGAAAGGGGATTTAAGTGACTTTGAACGTGGAATGGTTGTTGGTGCCAGACGGGCTGGTCTGAGTATTTCAAAAACTGCTGATCTACTGGGATTTTCACGCACAACCATCTCTAGGGTTTACAGAGAATGGTCCGAAAAAGAGAAAATATCCAGTGAGCGGCAGTTGTGTGGACGAAAATGCCTTGTTGATGTCAGAGGAGAATGGGCAGACTGGTTAGAGACGATAGAAAGGCAAAAGTAACTCAAATAACCACTCTTTACAACCAAGGTATGCAGAATACCATCTCTGAACGCACAACACCTCGAACCCTGAAGCAGATGGGCTACAGCAGCAGAAGACCACACCGGGTGCCGCTCCTGTCAGCTAAGAACAGGAAACGGAGGCTACAATTCACACAGGCTCACCAAAACTGGACAATAGAAGATTGGAAAAACGTTGCCTGGTCTGATGAGTCTCGATTTCTGCTGCAACATTCAGATGGTAGGGTCAGAATTTGGCGTAAAGAACATGAAAACATGGATCCATCCTGCCTTGTCTCAACGGTTCAGGCTGGTGGTGGTGGTGTAATGGTGTGGGGGATGTTTTCTTGGCACACTTTGGGCCCCTTAGTACCAATTGAGCATCGTTTAAATGGCACAGCCTACCTGAGTATTGTTGCTGACCATGTCCATCCCTTTATGACTACAGTGTACCCATCTTCTGATGGCTACTTCCAGCAGGATAATGCACCATGTCACAAAGCTCAAATCATCTCAAACTGGTTTCTTGAACATGACAATGAGTTCACTTTACTCAAATGGCCTCCACAGTCACCAGATCTCAATCCAGTAGAGCACTTTTGGTATGTGGTGGAACGGGAGATTCGCATCATGGATATGCAGCCGACAAATCTGCAGCAACTGTGTGATGCTATCATGTCAATATGGACCAAAATCTCTGAGGAATGTTTCCAACACCTTGTTGAATCTATGCCACGAAGAATTAAGGCAGTTCTGAAGGCAAAAGGGGGTCCTACCCGGTACTAGCAAGGTGTACCTAATAAAGTGGCCAGTGAGTGTATATTAGGGAGATGTTCCCATCCTTGTCCATTTTGCAAACCACTCTCCAGTGTGGCCCTAATGTATCCGGCACGACTACAAGCTGTTCTGTCCAATCAATGAATTAGAGCTGGTTGCATATGAGGGCGGTTCAGCTGAGGTTTAACTCCTCTCTTGAACAGAATGGCTGATCTGGGTGCCAGCGGCTTAATTTGGTGCAGTAGCAGGGGGCCGTGTTTTTTAGCCTAGCTATTTTAAGATGCAAAAAACAAAGGGCTCTGGAGATTGCAGAGATGAGTAGAGAGCTCAGTGTAATTGGTAGAATGTTTTTCGGCTTGGGTCAGGGTGTGTAATGTGAAAATGCATGATGCAAACTGCTTGTTTTCTTTTCTCAGAATGCTTCTATAAGCACAAATGTCATCATTGTTTGACAAGGACAGTAAACAAATTCAAAGTTAGTGTAGATTAAGACCAATTCAGCTTCAAAATGACAAGCAACCCTAGGATGACAGGGGAGAACATAATGTTTGTGGGGTTGCAGCCGTCCAGACTCGCATGTTGCCGTAGGCAAGATCAGGCATGAGGCGACCCCACACCTCGGAACAAAAATAAACACAACACAGTACTTTTTTTGCTGTACACATAAGTATGCTTTAAAAACAAAATAATAAAATAAATTAATCTCAAAACAATTAGGCTATTAATGTGCTTATGCATGCCCATGTATGCTGTAAAATAATTAATGATTATTTAATTTTATTTATTTAAAGCTGCAGTCCGTAAGTTTTACCTCTTTGTCGCCATCTCTGTTTGAAAACCTGGAATTGCAGTTACTTGCGGAATTATCTTTATTACGTGGGTTGTGCTCTGGCACGGCTCCAGCACAGATGAATTAACAACATCAGTATTGCGTGACTACGTGTATGTAGTGTGTATTAGCGTGTAGATTTCAATTTCTGTACAGTCTAATCTCTAATTGTCATACCATTCGAATTTCATATTAAGAAATTATTTTAACCCAAAAAGCAAATTATTCTTCCTTCGAACTGGTTCTCTTTAAAATACAAATCTTGTGTAATCCCAGGCTATCTGTAATCAGATGCACATTTAAAACTGGAATAATTACATTTCAGTCACATGTGTTTCATAAACACATAATCCATTCTGGATTACAGTCCGCCATCAAAATGATAAATTTAATTATTCCAGCTGCTGTGAGAAAAGGCTAACGATCCACCACCTGCAGGATCCTCACATGCGATAGCCTAGTAGCCGGGACAACTTATTTATGTTTACAGACGTGAAGTAATGACGAATTTCCCGCGAAAACCTACACGTACCACTCAAATTAGAAAACATTATTATAAGCTAACCGTTGTGAATCAGGCTAAAGTAAGGCGATAGTTTTGAACACTGGCTGGTTATGCACTTGCTCAAATATTGATTTCGGATGATTTTTAACCAAAAAAAGTTACGGACTGCAGCTTTAATTGAGGCTAATTTACTTTAATATAAATTTAAAAAACAGACAAGAGGCAACCCCACACCTTAGAACAAAAAATAAACACAACATAATTACCTATGTTCTGTGTACCTATGCTGTGAAACTAAACTAAACTAAATTAAATCAGGCATGAGGCAACAATTATGTATGTGCTGTGTTGGCCAAAAAAAAAAAAACAATTATTTGTGCTATGTACCTATGTATGCTGTGAAAATAAACATAAAAGCAAAACAAAACAAAACAGAACAGAACAAAAAACAAAGCAAAACAAAACAAAACCCGAAACAAAAAAAGTAAAGATTAACTGAAAGTAATATTTAAATAATATAGGTTTTGAGGTTTAATCTTGTAGGATTGTTCTTTTTTTAATAACACAAGTAAAATGTAGGCCACCTTTTATTTTGTAATTGGACTCATTTGACCTGAATTGGATTTGAGCAGAAAAAAAGAGTGATAGATAAGTGGACTGAATCTCTGAGAGCAAAAAATAAAAATAAATAAAACAGTAAAATGACATAAGAAAGGGACAGATCTGCTTGGATCGAGGTAAGGAGCAAATTCAAGCCTGCCTGGAGTAGAGCCAAGAGAAAGTCAGCGTTAATGAGACAGTTTCATCCCTGTCGTCCAGACAGTCGGCTGTGCTCAGAGGAAAGGAGGGCGGCACTGGAAGCTGGACCATAAAGTCATGCCTACAGAATCCAAAGTTGAACATGCAGAATGGAGATAAAGGCAGCTGTGGGATCGGCCAGGTTTTCCGTAGCATGAGAAGATGACTCGCTATAATTGGAATGCCACTGTGGTGAGATTTGATTACAAGGGTGCTCCATTAATCAGCCACAATCACCTCCATCTTGAAAAATGACTGCAGGGCTTGCTTTGCTAAAGCACTGTTGGGAGTTTGAAAGAGAGGGAAAGCATAGAAGTGGCTATGACTGTAGGGAACTGCAGGATGATTTCATTGCCTTTGCCTGTATGATTATAGCCCATTGTCTTGTGTGTGTGCACGCACAGCCTTGATCGAGTGTTCACGCTCTATGAAGCAGGGGGAAGGGGATGTAGACACACACACACACACTCGCATACACACACTGGATGAGAGACGGCTGGCTTTGACGTGCCGCCAGACACAGTCTGGTGGGCTCGAGTCAAGCAGGGATGGGCAGCGCTTGTTGCCCAGGGTAACAGGGAGAGAGTGGTACATTAAGGCACAGGTTGGTGAGCATGGTGAAGGGCACTGGCACAAAAGCACCAGTGTGTGGTGACATCAGAGCATGGATGAGAGAGGACGGACATACATTTGGCCAAAATAGCCCCTCTTTAGGTGGTATGAACAAAATAATATCACTGTATGAGAACTTCATATTACAGAAACAATATATATATATATATATATATATATATATATATATATACTCATTTTTGCTGGAAATTCAACCACAAAATGTTTTATGTTTTACATAACCATGTAGTATTTTTATTGTAGATACTAAAGTGTTTTCTGTAGTTTGAGGTCATTAATTTTATTGATTGATTGATTGATTGATTGATTGAAATAAATAGTTTTAATCAGCTTTACTATATAATACTTTTTATATAAGCTTTAATTCAGAAGCATTAAAATGATCAAAAGTGACAGTAAAGAGATTTATAATGGTACAAAGAAGTATAAAGATTTTTACTTCAAATAAATGCTGTTCTTTTGAACATTCTATTCATCAAAGAATCTTGAACTTTCTATTCATCAAAGAATCCTGAACATTTCAGCATTGATAATAGTAAGAAATCATCAGCACCAAATCTGCATATTAAATAATTTCTGAAGGATCATGTGAGACTGAAGACTGGAATAATGGCTGCTGAAAATTCTGCTGCCACCACAAGAATAGGCTAAATTACTTTTTAAATTATAATAATAATAATAATAAAACATATATATATACATATGTATATATATATATATATATATATATATATATATATATATATATACACACACACACATATATATATATATATATATATATAGTAATTATATTTCACAATAATACAATTTTTACTGTATTTTAATCAGTTAAATGTATCTTTAATAAGCATAAAAGACAGTTCTTTAAAAAAATATATATTACATTTTTTATAATTTTATTTAATATTCTGAATGCATTTTAATGTATTTAAAAGTTTCAAAAAATTATATGGCAAGAATATTAAACATTTGGCTAAACTTTAGCTTTTTAAATGTACACTAGCTTTGGTTGAAGTTGCCATCCTTTTGTATTTTTGTATATTTATTTATTTATTTTCCATAAAACCTAGTCTAAAATTGGGAGAGTCCTTGCTGTACTAATGCAGATTTGAAGGGGGTAATGGATCCCCATTTAATATACTTTCATACCACTCAACCCTATCCCGCCAAGAAACATATGTCATTAACCCTAAGTATCTGTAGGGAAATCCACTATAAACAGATACAAAACATAAAACCAAAATAAACAGCCTTTGACTTGAGATGGTAATGTATCTCACTGATTTTTAAATTTTATATCTCAACCCATAGAGAAATAGTATCTAAACACCATGCCCTAAATACGCTCCTGACTCTCTTACAAAATGAAATGATTCCTCATGGGATATGATTTGACATTTTAACTGGCGGCGCTGCGCAAAGTCAAAACCCCAATCTCCAATCTTGGTCTGGATCTGGGCACTCACAGCGGTTCTACAGGCATTTAACAGGACCACAGAGCTGGTAGATGACAATCCTCATGATAAACAAACAAAAAGGTCAAACGCAAACTTTCGGCCTTTTTATTCCACCAGGCAAAACAGATGCGGCGTGAAGATGAAACATACAAATGCAAAAACTAACTGCCTTGAAAAGCAAAGCAATTTATCAATATAAACACACTCAAGAGATGGACTGTTTTATGGAAAGGTCATGGAAAAAATAAAACTCCAAAGAATTGGCTTGTTGTGGCATTTGAGTGCTGTCATTATTTTGTGCTATGTTTGGCAGTTGTGTGACTTCATTAACTGTATTTGTTTGAAGTCTCATTTACTGGGATTGAATGAAGTGTGAAAGCTTCATGAATAAATATGCTCTGTGCTTTTACACAACACTTAATTTATCACAATTCATACTAACATGAAGACACTGCAGAGGCCTCGTACAATTTCCATCTGGTGAAATGATTTATTGTTTGTGTAGTTGGGAGAACAAGGTTATAAGTAAGACAATAGTAAAGAAGAGAAGAAAGCGTAAGCATGAAAAGGTAATAGGCCCTCATCTGCGGATGCGGGTCACGGCACCAGATTTCTCCAGAAGGTATAACTTCTGATGCATGAGGCTCTTATATTCCCTAGGGACAACACAGTCTGTGACACCAGCAATGGATTCTGGGCCAAGACTCGCCGTCTCCTGGCATCTGAGCTTTTTGTTGTCCTTTGACCCTCTGCATCCAATTACATCACTACTGTATGCCAAAGTAGTATAGATGAGAACGAGAGACACTGGGGAGCGTCTGACTCCAGTCAACCAGTCTGACATTAGCACTACGGGCTTCAGTCTCAGGGCAGTGATGTGGTGCTGTGATAATGCTTTGTTTGCACACAGTTGCATTGTTGCATGGTGCTTGTAGCACAGAAAATAATAGTGACTGGTTTCAGATAAAAATCACTTCTAGCTGTGACTGACACACTGTTTGTGTAGATGAAACTGCCATGTCATTACAAATTTGGACATTATCATGAGTGTTACACACAGACATGGGCAGCAGCTTTTCAGTTGAAACTAATGAAGCTGGAGCCATGGCCCATTGGTTCGTGCATATGATCGTGCTGTGGGGCTCTTGTAGGCAATATGAGTTTGAATCTGCCTTGTGATGCTTCCCGATTTCAAAAAGACAAGCATTAATTTCCATATGAACAACAGCTAAAATTAAAACAGAAAAGTGCATGGTCTTCTTGATGAAGCTAGTTGACCAAAGGAGGTTTGCTGGTCAAGCTCTCTGGCGACACCACCAAAATCATACCCCATTTGTTGGTAACCAGCAATTTTTGTCATTGTGTACCTGGAGACATGTCTAAATCCTGGAAAAATGAGTGAAGTGTTAATGCAGTGGATGAAACGAACCATCACTGGGTTATATGGAGCTGAGCAGGAAGAGGATCAAACGTGACCTCTCGCTTCTCATGTACCTTTAATGATGAGCTGGGGTAATGGCCCAACATCCTAGCATCTAAGAAGAACAGAGATGCTTGGAAATCTTTCACTGTGAATTTCTGAGCTGCTTTATGAGCGCCGTAGCTGGAGGCTTACTACTATGAATGCATACGATCAGTGTCCAGTGCTGCATTTCGTTCATCTGTATTCAAAGACATCTATTTCCTCTGGCCTTCTTCCACTCTGTCCGACACTCATGTATTTTTTATGTTTCCACAAAAATGGTATACAAACAGAAAAAAAGAAGAAACGTTCTGTCCTTCCTGTGAAACCTTTTCCACTGCCCACAGCACAGCATCTAGACACAGCAAATAAATAATTGCATGCTGCCATTCAACACAGTCACTTCATTGTAATTCCCTTTTTGTTGGAGCAGGAAAAAATAATTCCATGATCTCAATGTCCAGTGAAACAACAATAGATGGCAGTCTGGTGTTGAGCATGTTTGGACTGAAGGGTAGTGTACATCCCACTACAGGAAACAATAATCACCAAAAATATCTTCTTAAATCTAAATCTTAAATAGAGAGAAAAAGGAGAGTTTTGCAGAATGCAGTATGTTTCTCTGGAAAAAAGGACCTTAGTACTGTTTGTACATCTTCTAGAGTTTCATAGGAGATTTAAAATGTCTCTGCAAAATATTAATATTTGCAAAGATACCAAAATTTGCGTTAAAAGAATCTGAGATTTTGATACTCAAACATTTAGATACCAAAATTTGCATTAAAAGAATCTGAGATTTTGATACTCAAAACAATTCAAGAGTAAACTGTCTGAACTAGGTATGCTTTTTGGCAAAAGCAGTCTTATTTGTGTCCATTTGTTAAGATTTTTCAAAGAAACATCTGAGAAAAAAGTGAATAATTCAATGAAACTGAAAATCAACTTCTGATCAATAAAAAATGCCTCTATTTCATCAGTCCATGATAAAGAGTAAATACCAAGCAGTAGCCCAACATATACAAGCTCATGTAAGTAGAATGCTTCAAAACAGGAACTATTAAAAGTGAGTTTCCTGTTTCTGCTTATTTCTATTCAGTAAAAAATAAATAAATAAAAAACCCACAAGGAACTTTGGCAGCCCAAGAAACCTCCTCGCAAAAAATGAAGAAAGGGTGAGTACACACTTGAGGCGTGTGAATGGGGATGTGCTATAAAAGTCCAAACACAAGCAAGAGAGAGCAAGAAAAAGAAATAGAAGAGAAGAGAGTGTGAAGTTATTCTCCATCCTGGAGCAGGACTGATATATCAGAGAGATGGCTCCACATCACAACATGCTGACAGACTCGCCTTGTCCTTCTTTTTTACTGAAGCTGTGTGTTGCCTCCAGGTCTGAGATTGTGCCAGTTGTGGCAACCAAGGAAAAAAGCATGTAGATGCTAATTGCTTTGGCAGATTTTTGGAAGGACTCTGCAAAGAGGGCAGAAGACAAACTTCACCAATTATGAAGTCAGACATTCCATCTTGTTGGTATGGGAGACAATCGATTTCAAAGGTCCGTCAACATAACTACTAAAAAGCCATTGCTGAAAGCTAGCCGCTGAACGATCTATTCACGTTGGTCTGGGCCCTTTTTAATGAGCACCATTCAAGGACATGTGCTACGCTTTTCCTCAAAAGATAAGAACCAATGCAGTAATGAGATTTTTTTTTTCTTTCTTTCTTTTTCAGAAGTAGTTTAGAGATTATTTTTACTTTAAAAGGCATATTGTAGTGTCTCCAAAACTGAAATTATTATTAGTAGTAGTAGTAGTAGTAGTAGTATTAGGTTTTGTGAATGGGATTAACCTACATAAAAAAATAAGATATCTCTGAGCAATAATTAACAACTAAACTAACTAACAATAAATAAATAAATACATTTTTAACAAGTTTCTTGATAAACTAATTCTTTAACAGATGTAAACATTGACAATTTTATGCCTGCAAAACATTTGTCATGTCACACGTACAAACCAAATGTCAGAAGTAAATTCACATCTAAAATTCACTCAAGACTTTAGTCACTGAGGGGACATTTAGTACAAAACAGAAGCAACCTCAAACACAGAGAGCACAAAAACAATGCGACCCATATACAAACTAGAAAAAAGGGAAAACAGGAGACCCAAATACAAAGCAGGTAAGTGATGAATGACTTTAGCGTGTGGAGACAGGGCACACACTAACAGCATCCAAAACAGGAAGAGAAAAACCCACAGAAATAAACACCACCTGACAAAATGACACACATGAAGAATGGACAGAGCAGGAAAGAGAGCAAATTGTCTCCAGCCAGCTGCCCTCAACAACTTTACACAGATTTGTAGGGAACTCCTCTGCATGCCTGGAGACTACGATTTCTGGTTAACATGCATGCAAAAATCACTCAATGATTTCTTTTGTTACAACATTGAATTGCGATAAAACAAGGAAAGCATATGATTTGTTTCTTGTGAGTTTGCTTCATTTGACCTGTTTTACACACCAGCTGAGTCCTGCTAAAACCTAAGCATCCAAATGCCAACAGTCAATAAGCATTTCTTCTAAATAGTTAGGCCCTAGACTTTCACTATCACCAATGTTGGTTTCAATCAGTGACACTGTGCCAACAGCCAATGACGTTCCTCCCTGGTGGACAAAGGACAAAAGTGTGTCGTGCAAAGAAATGACACCTTCTGCGCAAACAGTGAGCCACTAAACTTGAACCTTGAGATGTTCAATACGTCTTCTGCAAATCACTACATATCATCTGTAATGGTGACAAGTAAGGTCTCTCAGAAAGCAAGTAAAATGACCACACTGACTTTAGGCAAGTCTACCATTAATCAGATATATAGAACAATGCATGATAATAATCAAGACATGTGATCCATCAGTGTTGCAATGTAAACAGGTTTTTGAAAGACAGATTGATGTTAGTGTTGCTCCTATGTGTGTATACAAACATGTCCTTGCAAACATGTCTTGTGAAAACCTTTTACTATTTAAAATGCTTGTAAATCAGTCAAATCATGAATTGCTGGCAGCTTTACATAAGGAAGGTTAAGATATAAGTAATTTAATTAACTTTACCATAAGAACCATCAGATTAGTACATTATTATAAACTACCACGAGAAGATTCAAACATAAATGAATTCTGATATTTCTGCATGTCTGTCTTTGCAGTAAGCGCCAGTGCTGGTGGAGAAAGAGAGATGTGCAAAATCTAAAATGTCTATAATAAACAGTCTAAAGAAACACAACTCGTATTCATTTCATAGATAAAGGGATGAACAGATAGTGACTAATGATGTTTTCACTGTATCTGATGATCCTATTCACTTTGAGACATTGTCCTTACTTACAGAATCTTAACAGGTGTGATCATTTGGACCTAGCTGTCCAAAGACCAAGTGTATAAAGACTGCATCCTTGTGTATGCTTACTTATTAGGGTTCCTTATGCACACATTCGTGGAAAAGGCAGAGCTCTAAAATTACTGATACATTGTCTTGACATCCATAATATTTCATGTTAAAAATACAGTAATTGGGCAAAGATGCTTTTAAATCACTCAGGAGTAAACAAAAAACTGCATTAAAGAAATAATTTGTAAATTGGCTGTGCACCTAATTATCTTGTGTAAAAGTTTAACCAATGTACTTTTACTGAACTGCTTGATGGCGGTGCTTGTATTACAACAAATGGAGTAGATACAATGAATTACGCCATAAATAACAGAACAGCTGAGACTGGATGAGCTATCAATCAAAGATCAACAAAATAAAATCCAAATGAAAAGGGTTGATCCTGCATTTACAGAGCATGTGCAGATGGATGGCAGTACCATCAATAACTTTCAATAAATCTCCACTCCTTCCTTACTCAGTGTTAATTTCCTCTGCATTCTACTATGTACATTATAAACTCATGGGCCAATGACACTGATAATGATAAACTTAGTGTTCACTGTAAAAAAAAATTCTGTAATTTTTACAAAATAATTTTGGCAGCTGTGGTTGCAAAAAATACAGAAAAACTGTAAACACATTTACAGAACAAACTGTAAAATTTACAGTATAAAACTGTAATTTGCTAACAAGGAAATCTGAATGTAAACCAGTAAATTCAACAACACACACTGCTATTAAAATCTGTTTTGTACCTTTAACATACTGACAACCACCATAATAATGCAGGTGGTAAAAAAGAAACCCACATGAAGAATCAAAACTCATCACAAGTAGCTTCGCCACAAGCAGAAGTATATACTAACATATAGAAGGTGCACAGCTTTCTGTTGGGACAACACAGCGAATCTGTGTGACCAACTTGAACCCATTGCAAACACTGCATTGAGAAAATCTTTCACCCTCGCATGAAATTCCTGATCATGTAGATTCCTACTGAAATGACAGGATTTATCTTGCAAATATTGCCCAAACAATGATAAATGTGACCACACCTTTATTGACCATGACACACAGTCAAAAGGGTCTGCCAGACCCTCTCAGTGATATCATTTCCTGCATTTATTCTTTGTTTCTGAAGGAGAGAGTATTTATTGAAAAAAATAATTCTCCCAAGTGCTTAGTTTAGGGCTCCATGGTGACCAGACGTCCCAGTCAGCAGATTGTATTAAAGCGGCTGCTACTTATCAAAGCCTGGCCTGACGATGACACTCGATAATAAGCCTCTGCAGGGACTGTCTGTGCTTCCTCAGTGACTCCCTGCGCTAGTGACAGTCTGCTTCTCTCTCATCAGAGAGCTGGTGTACTACCTTAGGTCTTAGAGGTTTGATGAATAGGATTATAGTGTTATCAAAGACTTCTGAGACAAGGATCGAAGGCTCTGAAGAGGTTCATGCCATGAAAGAAGTGCTAAAGCAAACAAAGAGAAACTCATATCGGACCCAAGCTTAATCCAGTCCAACTTATCTGGCAAAACAAATGTCATTTAGGTACTTGAAGGACCTGAGTTCCATCAAGTGTGTTAATGGACAGTGTCTTTGACAGGGTATGTTTCTTGACATAACCCTCTGCTGGACATTAAGGTGTCAAGTAGGTCTCAATGCACCTATTAAAAAAGATAAAACACACTGGCAAATCTAACTTGGTAGGGGGGATGTGAGAGACTCATCCAGTGAGAACTGTATTGATCCAGAACAGTGAAGAGTCTACAGAGGGTTAACCTTTCATTTTATCCTCCATGGACAAGATTAGGAATAAGCCTTGACCAGCCTGATGGAAAAAACTTTGGCCAATTTGCCTGGAATAGTGTTATAAAATGATGGTGAGTTGGGGGGGAAGCCAAGCAAGGTTGTCATGTGACATGTAAAAGCTTTCTCTCACCTGCTCCAACTATTCCCAGATGTAAACATGTGAAAATCCAATTAGCACTCTATTTTAGCAATGGCAGGCATGTCCACGCCATTTTCCGCATGACTTAGGGCAGAAGTTATGTCTGCTATAAAAATTGGGTGTGAGGTCAGTTCCTTCATTTATTTGAATTAACAGCCTTTGTGGCATATTTTGTGTGGCCATATGTGCTGGGGTTATACATCTAGACCAGTGGACAGCCTGAAATTTCTGTACAGGCTGCAAACGATTGATTATCACTGAGGCCACCAATTATGGAATATCTGTTGGGTCCTCAGTCAATATCCCACTGCTGAATAGCCAATGGGTGTGAAGGCTGGACCTGCTGGACAGATAAAGCTGCTTGCAAATGCAGATATAGATCGCTGTTGAGTCAGCTTGGCTCAAGATTGGGCAACATGAATGACTGGGCAAGCAACACTGGAATGCATCATTTTAGGATATTGAAGTGACCCAGTTATCTTAAAAAATACATTTACATTATGTTAAGTGCAAAGAGACCCTTGACATGGCAACAGTTGTGATGCTGAGTGATTCTCTTAGAGAAAACCAAAGTGATTTGGTCTATAAATGTGTGTACTTGCACTGCATTAAGGCAAACAATACTGGATCGCCAACCAGATAAAATGAAGAACTGATCTCAACTACTCCCCGAGTGACGTACATGATCATGGTGCAGAAGCTATATTGACCTACATGGCCTGCACTGTACCAGAAACACTGATGCTGAGATATCAAGATAAACACAGACAACATGACATCCCTGACTTCACACAAGGATCCAAAAATTTGTAGCATTGAAAGGGCACAATAAAAACATAATTCTAATTTGAGAGTTTTAATTGGTTAATACTATTCCGCAACACTAAAGCAGGAAAGATATAGACTCTCTCTCTTATTTGGTCTGTTTATTTACAGGAATCCAATTTCTGTTGTGTTTGCAAGGCAGATGCATCGACCTTTCTCTGAGGACCAAAAGCTGATCTCCTCCAAATCCCCAAACGAACAATTGATTCATGGAGTAGAAACCTAAAATAGGACATGACATTACCTTGCTCTGTCTATTCCATTTCCCTTTCTCCTAAACTTTATCTTGCTGTCTTGCTCTCTCTCATTCTTTCTCTTCTTCTCTCTCTCCCAAATCTAGACTTGTCTTTGCAAGTAATCTTGAGATTCTAAAGCATTACAAACCTAATATTGTTCTCAAGAAGCATAAAAATCATAAAAATGTGTTTGAAATAGTGACCACAGGTCCAGAGGTAAACTCACTACACAAAGTGTATAGTGCAAAAATAATATTAACTTGAATAAGAAATGAAATGTCAAGAAAAATGTTGAGTTGCTCCAATGTCGCTGGCCTTGGAGGCGCCAACATGTGACATATTCAACATGATATGGGTCGAAACTGGGAGAGCTATTGATTCCCTGGGAAAATAATGTTCCAGAACCTAATCTCCCAGCCTTGCACTCTCCTAATGCTTCGCTGTCCAATCAAACCCGAAATCCTGGCAACCTATGAGAAGCACCAACCCGAGGAGAGCAATTTCTTTATCGGCAGATCTGAAGCTCTTTCTCCATCTCCCCCATACCATCAGGAGACACCTGACGTGACATATGACACTCACGAGAGCTCGCCCCCAGTCATCACCTCTACGTGTTGCACTTGGCAGTAATTTGCCCATCCATCTACGCCACGGTGTCGCTGCATAAATCGTAGATCGGCAGCAGACATCAGCGAGTCATTTATGTTGTCGCCATGGCAATCAGCCTAGACCCTCAGCCTCAACCCATCCCCCAACTGAAGACTCCTCATTGTGATTTACTGCAAGATGTGCGTTGTATCCCACTTCCCTATTCACACCGTTAGGTCAGGCAGAGGTGTTTGACCCCAGGGTCCAATAGAAGGGTGTTTGGAATCGTTCCACCCAATACTAAAGTGATTAAAGTGTGCAAGAATGAATTTGATTGTGTAGTGCTGTCCTTTCAACCATGACCTTTGTCTAGGCTGTCAGACTTCATTCAGTCTGACTCTCGGAGTAACTCAAAAAGGTCTCACCAATTTTGTCCTGACATTTATTGCAGCAAGGTGCAGTTTTCGAGATTGGCTTAATGGTTCGTGTAATAAAGGCCAAAGCTTTATCAAAAGAGTTTCATTATAAGCTCTGTTGTAGTCAGGGTCAAAACAGAGATTTGACTGGTGATTCAAAAGGGTTTAAGGCAAAGACTCCATATGTTTTTGTGTGTTGTGGGTAACAAGCGCAGTCTTTCCTTTATTTCAACAGGCAAGGAAAAAACATTTTGATTTGTGCCACAGGAAAAATGGGATCCTCAACATGCCCTGTCACTCCTTGGCAACCCAGTTCTAATCTTGCCTATATGGTTGACTGGGTTTTTTTAATGAATCTTGAGCAACAGGGCCTTTTCAATGTAGCGATCCCCTTAAAAATCTAAACCACAAGATAAACTACCGCTCCAATTTCATGGAGCATAGTAAAAAAGGGCTTGAAGACAAATAATGGCTTGGGAAAGAAATTATTGGAGAAAGCATGAGGCACTGTTAGGTTCACTTCCATAATCATAACGACTGTCCTAATTCCACATCCAAAAGGTCTCAGACTGGGCAAAAAGAAAATTGTGTCATTAAGGACAAAAGCCCAGAGGAGGCCGAAACATAAGAAATCCAATGTATGTCAGATCCACGAATAGGAATCAGAAGTCACCAGAGGCATCTATTGGTAAGACATGTCTGGTGTTGCAGCAAGTAAACCCCCTCCGATGCTCGTTTACAGCTTGTTTTACACTCAAGGGACTATGTTCTCCATTGGCATGTTAGTCAGTAAGTGCATCAAGCCGAGCTGACCGTTCAAGCAAATCTCTCATGGGTAAACACAACCCTATACATCCGGATATGGGTCTGAATTAGAAGTGTGGGATCAAAAAGTGAAGGTAAGAATAACTGTAGAATAAACCAAGGGAGATGCAAATCCGGCATGGTGTGTAGGACAAATTACTGGGCTTTTATTAGAGGATCTTGTGTCTGCAACCGCAGATTGTGTGAAGCTATATGAGGCCTCAAAAGAAGTAACAGGAGATGCGTTACACATTGTCTATACAGCTGGCTAAGACAAGGGGAATGAACAATGTCAAATGTCCTCTGAATGTATAGAAAACCCTGGAAACACTGGGCATAATTTATGCGACAGCAAGTAAACAGTCCAATCAGAAAAGACAGAATCTATGATTCGGGTTACAGTATCTGTGCTTGATTTCTTTTTCCTCCAACAACATTGGCTCCTATCGGCTGGGTGCCACAGTGGGAAACATTAGCCACATTATTGTTGTTAAGGCATCAAAGAGTCTAAACTGTCGGAATACAAGGCCTGATGGGAAGCGATGGGCATAAGGGAGAGGAATCCCTGAACCACATGGATTTCGAAGAGCTGCAAGAACACCAGCAGTGCTTAACTGACGTGTGGTGGTGAAAATCCCTTAAAGAGGTATTTAGAGCAGCTGGACGCTGCTAATGGAAGACGCTATACGCAGTGCGGCTTAAGGTGCCCTTACCTCCTCTCTGCTTGCGTGCAAAGACTACTAACATCCTGAGCCTGATTGCAATGTGTCTGACAATGGACCAGGTGATGTGTTCAACCAATTCAAAGAGTTTCAAATCTTTCAATTTTTTCAGATATTAATATACTTGGGAATACTAATTGTTCTGAAAATACTGAACTACTGGAACATCAGACAATCTGAATGCATTCATTTTGCCATACAGCACCACAAAACATCAACCACATCGACATTTTGACCTACTGATTACATAATTATCTAATCCCCTTAATATAATAAAATATACACAAATGAAATACAAATGACTTATTCCTTAAATCCTAATTACAAATCAAAAGCCGTTTCCAATCCAATCTCTAAATTAATTACTCTCTAAAAGAATGCAGCTGTACACTACATAGCCTATTTTACTGTTTTTAATAACAGTTCATATTAAATTTTCTCTCTATAATGTTAAATAATTAGAAAAGTAACAGTGAAATTAATCCAATCATTGCTTTGCTTTTGAAATCCCTTTATATAATCCTGCCAAAAGAGTCCCTGTCTAGTTCTAAGCATTAGAGAGAAAATACAGGCTCTCTCTGCAGTGAAATTCAACACACCTCTCACCCCACTATGGCTGGGACGCTTTAGACGTTTTGTTTCATGTTATCTGTGGTGATCTGTGGTGCTCTGTGAGCCTCTCTCTGGGGGGCACCTTGATACCATTGGCCTACATTCCCCATGACAGTATCAAAGGCGTTCAGAGCTAAACTTTGAAGCGAAGGCTGTGTGCGAGTTTATTCGTGCTTGGGTGAATCAAGGAGGGCCTTATTTTGGGGGTGTTTGAGGTGGATGAAAGCATCACAGATTATGAGGATCTATAAAGACACTCTTAAAGGAGCGGTGTATCTACCTGTACAACGTAACTGGAGGATTCAAGGAGACACCGCTGAATGAGGAGGATGAGCTAGTCTGTAGGTGATGTAATTGACTGGAACGAATCTGACATCAGAGCAACAGATTCACAGAGCCTCTCAAGGTCTTACATCAGAGACCGGCAAATCATATATTACGGTTACGGAACGATGACAAGACCAAAGCGAATCTGCAGGCTTATGCCCCATAGTCAGGTCATCCTTGGGGAGTCATTGTAATGCAATGGGCTGCAGATGTTGTATAAAAGAAAACCAGAGGAGAGAGACGACATGGGCAGGAGATAAATGGAAGCACACCAGAAGATAATAACACACCATGTGGCTTTGGCTTTACTGACGTCCCTTTTTCCGAGTCCTGACATGGGACTGTTTTTATGCCACTCTTAAGTAGCGGTAACAGGATTGATGGTCAAAGAAAACGTTATTCATTGGAAACTCAAAGAAAGGCATGACCACTTCCCATTTTGATAACTTTACAGAAGATTACTCTCTTGAAACAGAGTGAGGAAACATATGGCTTGAGGTCTAAAGAAGACTTGTGCATTATTAACTTTTAAGTGCTCAATTTCATTTTTTAAAGGTCTAAATGACCACATTAAAAATGTGGGACATTTTTTATCTTCCACATAAAGCACATTTTGGGTTACCTGCCACAATTTCTTAATATAATCATGTTTAACAACGTCTGTAGGGCTGATACAACATACAATAAATTATTCAATTTCAGCTCAAAGCCATCTAATGAAACCAAGCACAACATACTGAAAATGTTCAGATCACAGCAAGCTGGTTTGAACACAATGATTGAGTTATTCAATCACCGTAGCTGCTATTAATATTTTAACTTTAATAACATTATTTCCTCCCAATAACACAGTTTGTCGTCGAATCCATTGTATCCTGCCATACGGGCTGACACATTAACATCAAGAACTGCCATCTGTGTGTTATTTAGCACAGACAGTGGCAAATTTAGGAATGTCTTGATGCAGAGGCTTGGGAAAAATGCAAAATTTTAGAATGAAGAGAAATTTAATGAAATTAATGAAACTACTAAATTCTGCACATTTAGACAAAGACTAATTATAGAGAGAAACAGATTATAGTTATAATTATATATAATGTATAATTGTGTGTGTGTGTGTGTGTGTGTATTAGGGATGGGAAGATACACCTACCTCCCGATTCGATACTATCATGATACTTGGGTGCCGATATGATATGTATTGCCATTTTTTTAAGAATTTCGATTCTATAAGTATTGCGATTCGATATTACTATGTGTTCTGATTTTTGTTTTTCTCTAGACCATGGGAAAAAAGTTGAATGATACACTTAATATACAGACTGTCACAATAAAAAAAACACATCTTAGCAGTCACTATTGCGATTCGATATTACAATTCATTGTGATTTTTGTTTGCTTATTAAAGATTGGACGATGGAAAATAGTTGATTATACTCTTAAAAGAGACTGTATATGATAAGTCATATTAACAAAAACAATGCATCACATCTTTCTAAACTTTTATTTCACGAGCATACACATACACAGTGTATATTTAAAGTACCTTGAACCATGAAACTTTCAAGTACCAAAACCCTGAACTTGCACATGAATATAATAGTCAAATGTTCAACAAAATGAGTAGAAAAAATACTTTCTGAAATAAAATAAAGTGCTATGTTACTTTGTATACCGTTTCAGTCATGTTTAGTCATGTTTTTCCGGCAGTTGGGATTCAAAACGTGAAGGTGCAGAAAGAATTCTGGAAGAGGTTTGATCCTCTGCCTCCGTCATGGTTTTGCTTTCTCACGCCGGCTTGAAACGTATATGACGTCATCTAATGCAGCGGCACTGCGCACACAGAATGGCTGTTGTATGACATCAAAGCACCACGAGAGCTACAGAGAACAGACAGCTCCGCGTGCTTTCGAATCGCTCTCGCGGTACTTTGATATCATGCGCTGATCGTCTGCACGCTGCTGCTCCAAGTGGAGCACACCTATACATTTCGCCCTCTGTTGGAATTAAAAAGCGCTAACTTCTCACCACCACCTCTTAGGAAAAATACAAATACCTAAATTTAACAACTACTATACTAACTATTAATAAGCAGCAAATTAGGAATTTATTGAGAGAAAAGTCGTAGTTAACAGTGAATAAGTGTTCCCTATTCTAAAGTGTTACCGATTTTTTTCTCCCACCCCTAGTGTATATATCTGGAGAAAAAGAAAAACATGACAATTCTACTTTCCAAATTGTGGAAAAGTTAAATTTAAATTGTGATTCTCCATTCTCTTTGCTGCCTCAATTCAAATTCATGAATTGGATTCCAGGAGGCATTCCCACACAACACTGAGCAAGTGAGAACAAGTTGCTGAAATGATAAGCCCATGCATTAAAAAAAACGTTCAAACATCTGATAGCTGCATGTTGCATTTTGTGTCATCGTTTTTGATCATCCATATTTGTGTATCGTTTATTGCAGCAGGTGTCTTCTTGAGAGAGCTCAGCTCATCTCAGTCTTTGATTCAGCACCTCTTATTTTCTTCTACATGCCTACAGTAGTGTATAACCAGCCATTACCATTAAGCTTAATGAACACATAGAACATTTACTCTCATATTTTACACACTCAAAGAAGCACAAGCTACTTTAATGCTCTCAAACCCCAGGACAAGAACAGTCACCCATTTTCCAGTACTGAGAGGGGATGAGCCCATGGAAATGAAGCGAATTACTCTTGTCCCCTATCAATGTACCACAATGGCCTGAAACCCACGCATAAACACACATCCAAATGACAACGGGCGCCTTGCAGCTACCATTATACCCATCCTATCCCAGATTGGGCCTGCCACTACTCCGCCAACAGCAACTGCGGCTGGGCAAACATGACAGAGGTCGGGACAAATTGCTTGGCTGTTTTTCGGTGCCAGATGAAGGCTATGGATCACTAACACACACTCTCGGGGAGAGAAAACAGGGGCGAGTGAAAGAGTGACAGGCGGCAGAAAAGGATTTTCAGAGTCATCGCTGCCTTCCTGCAGTAGGCAAATTGGGCATAGAGGAAAACTCCGCCATTCCCGGAACAAGCTAATTAGACATATGTTGGAAGATGTATGACTTAAGCGTCTTCCTGTTTCTGGCAGCATTTCCAGTTTTAAAAATCTGATAGGTCCCAACAGTCTAATTGTAAATCACGATCCACATGATTCCCACTGTGGCATGCAACAATGGGGCTCAAATTTCAGATTCCAACACAAAAAGCTGGAATTCAAAATCTAATTTAAGCAAAAATAAACAAAATGTTAAATTACGAAACTTTAAAAAACAAAACCAATTTTATGATGTGTAATGAACATTTAAAGGGATAGCTCACCCAAAAATGAAAATTACCCCATGATTTACCCTCAAGCCAATCTAGGTGCATCTGACTTTCTTCTTTCAGGTGAATACAATCGGAGTTATATTAAAAATGTCCTGGCTTTTCCAATGCGGCATTATAACAGCACTGAATGGGTGTTGATATAAAGTCCAATAAAGTGCACCCATCCATTATATAAAAAAAAGTGCTCCACATGACTCTGGGAGGTTAATAAAGGCCTCCTGCAAGAGAATTGACTATCCCTTTAAGATATGTAAGATCATGCTAAATCCTATTGAATTACTGGATTTTGAACATGAAAAATTGGTGAAAAATCGCAAACATGACTGCACCTTCATGCACGCACATCTAGGCATGATAAAAAATTGTTTTAACCTCTGGCAGCTCTTAACATTTGACAACCATAGAGCACCAAATGGACTTTCTCTCAAATACAACAGCTTCTGGCAGCACAAATTCCTTAAGTCCAGATATTGACCCAAACACCCTACACACACTCAAACCTCATTGTACCATTAGGGAGTAACCCAAAGGTCACTATAAAAGTGAAAGCATTAACCCTGTTAAAGTCTGGGTTCACTCAAAGATTGAACTTTATCCAACTGTCATGTGTTCCAAGAGCTTTAGGCCAGTGACAGGATGTTTGCCTCCCTCCTTTCCTTTGGCAAATTCACACTCTCACCTTTCTTCCCCACCTCCTGCAATAATCCGCACACCTGCCGTGCTGGCATAAATAAATGCCCTCTCATGAATTCTGCATGCCCGCAGCTCACAGAAAGCTAATGACATTCATTACACCACACTTGGTCTGACAGGCTGTGTGTTTGCAAGTGTGTAGGAGGATGATATAAAATGTTTTTGGATTCACATCGAATTGAGTGTTAAATGCTACAAAGCATGTTGCACCACTAAGTGAACCATAAAGTCAATGATCTGACCAATCGTGCATGTTCCAGCGTACTTTCATCATCCAGCGGGTGAATTTCTTGCGCTTTACGCAAAAAGGGGAACAAAAAATCTGCAGAGCATCAAAACTGTGGTGAGAAGACTGTAATTGAAAGCACTGCTTTCAACCGCCCACTTTAAGTAAAAAACACGCAGGCATGTCAGTCCCCAACCATGGCAGGAGGAACCCCGGGGCAGCGGATGAGACTGACTGTGAGAACAAGCATTGCGTGAGCTGGGAGGCCTGAGAGAACGGGAGGGGATAGATGAAGAGACATGAAAGAAAGCAAAAGATGAGAGCAGAACATCACTAAACAGGGGAGGTCCTCCATTATTGTTTATTAGTGTAATTAGCCAATAAATGCTCCAGTAAGTTGTAGCTTTGAGGCTTCTGAAAGGCTGGCATGTAACCATATTGGCAGAAACCCACTAAGCTGGAAAAGGAGTGAGAGATTGCTGTGCATGACATCTTTGGTCACTGCGTCTTCGCCTGCCGTGGTCTGTGTGAAGTTTCCCTTGTGTTCTGAAAGCAAATAGTTCATAACTTAATTAGGTCCTGCTAAGTGTAATTATGGCAGATAAATCCATATCGTGTGTTTACAGCAGAGACACCAGAGTTTGCATACTACTGTGGTGGACAAACAATCCCGAGAACAACATTTTAAATAAGCTTTATAAGGTTTAGACAAGAATTAGAAAGAAACCTATGCAGGTGAAAAGAAGTATTTCACTGCATCTCACAAAGTATCTTACAATTAGCCCCTTTCACACAGTAATACCAGTAAATTGCCGTAAAATTACTGGAACGACTTTACTGTTAAATACAAAAATGCACTGTTCACACATGACATTCTGTCTTTTTACCAGTAAAGCACCATTCACACATCAGTTTCAAATTATCAATAATTTCTGACATCATTAACCAGAAATGACCTCTAAACAGCTGTGCCACCCAGTGTTGTGTTTGTAAACATGGAATGGTATACGCAGTCAGTGTTTTTGTTGATGTTTTTATTTTTGTGTCAAATGTTCACATTCATGCAGCGATTTTGGGCCAGAGACATCATATTAGGCGACTTCAAACTGAACTACACAGTAGAACTACAGAGTATGTGTCATCTGCGTCAGAATTGTTATGATTGGCCCAGAGCCGTTAAATTTTGATTTTCAATTGCTCTGAATTGGCCCAGGGTATACGTCTTACGTCAGTGCGTTCTGAACTCATATGTGCTCATACCGGTAATCTCGTTTTGCATTTACACAGAGCAGATTACCAGTGATTTATTGGTAATGTTACAACTTCTCATACCGGTAAATTGCCAGAATGAATTTACCAGTATTTTTGAAAAGGTCCTGTTCTCTCAAGATCTCTTACTGGTAATTTACCAGTAAAGACTGTATGTGTGAAAGGGGCTATTGACTACTGGTCAGTGAGATTTTTAAAAATGTTTTTTTTTTTTTTTTGATCAGAAATTCAGTTAAATTAAAAAAAAAAAAAAAAATTATATATATATATATATATATATATATATATATATATATATATATATATATATATATATAAATAAAATATTTTATTATTGTGAAATATTATTACAATTTAAAATAAAACCTAATATGTTGATTTACTGCTCAAGTAACATTTCGTATTACTATCAATGTTGAAAGCCGTTGTGATTCTTAATATTTTTTGTGCAAACTGTGATTCCTTTTTCAGGATTCTGTGATGAAACAAAAGAATTGAAACAGAATTTTTGTAACAATGTAAAAGTATTTTCGATCAATTTAGTGCATGCTTGATAAATAAAAGTATTAATTTCTTATTAAAAAATACAACCATACTGACCACAATTACAAAGGCAAAAACAGTATTCATAAAACATAACTGACATTCTAAGTCAGAAGGAAATGACAACATGACCCATGTAACATCAGCATTTAATGGTCATGAAGTCCGTTCAAAACAATCCCATGAAATGCATGCAATTCCAGACGGAGCCTTTGTAATTATTTTGTATTTGCTGCTATGGTAATATATCGTCGCTGTCGGGCGGAATCCTCGTATCTCCAAAACCATTATTTTTCAGGAAATTAAAAAAACATATTTTTTTAAAAGCATATTTTTTGAGTTATTAAACATTGTATCGTTAAAGTTGGTATTATAACTTATATTGCTATCATATACTGTTGTGTACCAACATTAAGACAACATTTCCCCAAAATCATGTTTAATCGGAGATACGAGATTTATGACTTGGGAGCAGGGAGATACGAGATTACGCTGTCATTGATAAGAATGGTTCGGACACAGACGCCGCTGCTGCCAGCAGTGTTCATCAAAGTCTGCGGTCGCGCTGAGCCTTTTGACAAGAGACAAGGCTTTAAGAGCTAATCAAAGCTAATGATTGTGATTACATACATCTTCCTAAACTCCATTTTAAACGTTAGAGCTATGAGTGATGCAATACCAAAATAAAACGATAAACTGACTAGGCTGTCTAATAGGCGGAAATTAATCTGCACGCAAACAAAGTCGGCGGTCGCATTGAGCCTTTTGACAAGAGAAAAGGCTTCAATAGTTAACCAAAGCTAACGACTGTGGTTACATACTTCTTCCTAAATTCATTTACCTCAGAGGATGTGTTGCTCGACGAGGATTCGTTGCGACTTTCAATCTTGAGGAGCAGAGACGTGCAGAGAGTTCCTCAGGGGCAGGGGCTCAAATGTAAAATAGGGGCAATGTAAAAAAAATAAATGAATAATAATAATAATAATAATAATAATAATAATAATATATATATATATAGGTCAAAAGTTTGGATACATTACTATTTTATATTTTTGTAAGTCATTTATGGTCATCAAGCCTGCATTTATTTGATCAAATTTTTAATATACTTTAAAATACATTTTATGCAATTCTGATTTATTATCAATATTGGAAACCTGTGATACTTTTTTCAGGATTCTTTGATTAATAAAAAGTTTAAAAAGCACAGCATTTATTTAAAATATATATTTTGTAACAATATACATTGAAAAGCTTGAGGTTTTGAATAAATGCTGTTCTTTTTATTTTTTTATTTATCAATGAACCCCAAAAAAGGTTCCAAAAATAAATAAATAAATAAATAAATAAATAAGCAGCACAACTGTTTCCAATATTGATAATAAATCAGCATATTATATCTGAAGGATCATGAACTGAGCTTTGATCACAGAAATAAATAATATTTTAAAGTTTATTAAAATAGATAAACATTCTTTTAAATTGTAATAATATTTCACAATATTACAGTTTTTCTGTATTTTTGATAAAATAAATGCAGGTTTGATGAGCATAAGACACGTTCATAATGCTACATAATTATCAAAAATGGTAATATGATAAAATCCTTTCATGTCACCATTTCGCCAGCCTACACTTCACATAATAGGCCTGTAGGTGGCACTTGGGCTTCATTAATTATGATAGTTTCATGAAATAGTAAACGGTGCTTCATACACAAGCATCCATTTTCTCAGCGTCAGCGATGCATTAATTTGATTTATAAAATGAGACAAACTGCAGATCCAGATCGCTCTACAAATAAGCTTGTCTGCCCCATGTCATTTTCAACCGATTTATGAATAAGAACGGAAAATGTCTGCTCCAATTCACATTATTGTCCAATGAAATGTGTCAGATCATGATTGGTTGGTGTATTATACATGACAAACGGGCATTGATGAAATATGTAATATTCTCTAAACTATATAATATATGGATTTTTAATTAAATCGACACACTAACTTTGATTACTGATGGAAAAAACAAGTTTAAAATAACGTTTGGTTTATTTTCTTTCCTTCCCGTCGATCTATTCACTGAAAGAACCATATATGGCTTGAGAGCCTATGGTTTCTGAACAGACTGTGGAATATCAGTCAGTCGAGCTAAACGCACGCAACCCATAACAGCCTCAGATGGACAGATATCTAAAAATAAACAGGAATTTTCCGACTTTTGAGCGATTAGTTACCGTTTTTTGCACATTATCATGTTAATTATAATTCAAATTCATTTTGTTTTATTGACTACAATATCATTGTTATTTGTCTGAGAGGTTCACTTTTGAATAATTTTGATAAAAGGCAGGGGCTTGGGCCCCCAAAGCCCCCCCTTCTGCACGTGCCTGTTGAGGAGACATGAAGCCGCGAGGCTCCCGCGGAGTGAAGAAGAGGCGGAGTTACGAGGATTCTCAGACAGTTTAAGTGTCCAATGGAGTTACGAGATTTGTGCTCAAGCTATTTTCAACACTTTAGATTGGTTATTAATTTGTAAAAATAACAGACCCATGTGGGGACTGACCAATAGCATAGATTTGTGAAAAAATATGAAATTGACAAAATTTGGACATACGATGTTTCCGCCCGACAGCGACGATATGTAAAATGTATAGTAAGGACACAAATGACTTGAAATCTTCAATTTTCCTAACAGCTCAGAAGGCAACTGAAAAAGCAACTTTTCACCTCCAAGCCTGGCAGTGACTTAAAGCAATGACTTGCTTAATTGCTCCTCAGATCTTTACTGATTAAGGTGAGTTTTAAAGGTAATAATCATAAGATTAGTCTTGGCAGAGATGCTTTGCTCTATTTGCTTTATTAAGATTAAGAAAGGGCTCAGTGTTACAGATATCAGCGTATTTAAACCAATAACATTAATGACAAACAAATGGCCACTTTGTGATTCAAATCATTTTGCCCATTCACAACTACACAACGCCATGGTGTATCTCTTGGCTCGTGACGCTCTAATTTAATATAAAAACCTCACACTACGCTCCATTGATGCAGCATTGCTGGATATGACAGTAATAATGAATCATTTTCCAAGCTCTTTTCTGAATGTAGGCCCGTTTTCTCAATTCTCTTATTTAATAAACCAATAAACTGCGGGTTACCCTGTGTTCAACATAAACAGAAAAGAATACAGTTGTGATATTAAAGACATTAGGATGGTAGACAGAAACAAATCAAAAGAGCAAATGTAGACAGAGAGATCAGGAGGGAGTCAGAGGGGAGCAGATGCTCTTTTTGGCCTGCTGAGATAATCCTCGATGCTAAAATCCATTCACTGATTTATGCTTGATAAAAACCCATGGCTTCAACTGCCATCGCCACTGAATGCAGGATAATTTGAAATGAATTAAGTTTATCCCTTTGAAACAAATGATCCAAAACCCTCTTTGAGGAGTCTAACTTCTCTGCTGCTATGACAACAACACAAAAGCTAGTTAAAAATTCATTGCTATCATGATTTTAAGGCAGAAAAGTAGGAGTCTCATTGTAAATAGAGTATTCAACCCACTGAGTAAATGAACCCAGTGACAGAGAAACCCACAAAACAGCCATTACACAAAATATTCCTCTTTTGCACGCAGAATTTTATGATACAATGAATGCCACAATGATTGTTGTAGGGAAGGAAAGAAATTATTCTTCTTCAGCATTTCTTGGACTCCGTCTGCACCAATTCCCATTCACACGCACACACAAGCAGAAATAACAATCAGTGTGGGTCCCTAGACTCAGCACTGTGGGGTAGAAAAAGCCCAAGTCTAATTCTCTCCTAATAGCACAAGAAGAAAAACACACATACGAGGAACAATCTTGGTACCACAAACAAACACACAGCCACACACAACCTCAAACTGACGCCTATAAACTGAGTAGATTGGATTCTGGCTGCACCTCTATGATAAAGAAAGAGAAGCTGATTGTCAAGGTTATTTGGCATTGGTTAATTAAAGCCTTTCAGCATCAAAGCTAACAGGACACCAAGCTCTAATTGAAATGAAACAGGGTGTTGAAGATCTTTGTTGATAAAAACCTCAGCAACTTCTGACTGACATATTTAATGAAAAGGCAAACATATGAGGAGTCTGTAGGCAACGCACAGAGTTTCGATTAACAAACGCTCAAGGTTCACCGGCAAGATCTTTTACAGGCATTTTGAAGACACCATCTGTGGTGAGGCTGTTAAAATGAAATAAATAAATAACATTCAGATTTAATTAATCCGATTTGAAAATGATGCCTGACTGTCATGCCTTTCCGTTCCCAGTGTAGCCTGATGAGTTCATTAAAACAGATAAATCGTATGACGTCAAACCATGCTGAGCCTCCATTTCCCTGCTGACAGAAATGAGGGAGTGGTATCTAATCAGACTGGAGCGTCTTCCTCATTTGCTTCTCAGTTTATTCACTGCAACTTTACATTCGGAAGGGAGTAGAGAATCAGAGTAAACCGTATTGTAGCACTGTTTACAGTAACATTCTGCTGTCATAACGGTGGGGCATTATTATTAGTCTGAAGAAGCTCTGTGGTGTCCTTTGCTTTCCACACTCATGACCTGCTGGATTTATGAGCGCTACACCTACAGTAAGGAGGGAAAGTATGGACTATTGGGGTTATTCACTGCTGGCAAGTTTACTTAAACAGCTAAGACATGAATGTCAATTTCTTATTATAATAGGTAAATCTATAAAACACCTCATAAGATTTCATATTGAGGCATGGTGGTTATGTGGGAAATGCAAGTTCCAGTGGCTCACTTTATATCCCATTGTCTGTATCAATAAACGTAGTAAAAAAAAAAGAATAATAATGAATGAATAAAAATAATAATAAATAAATAAATGTCTGTGATGGCTATTATCCACTGCAAAAACAAAAAGTAATGTTTTCTACTATTATATATTTTAAGATGTAATTTATTGCGTTTAGGAGCCATTACTCCAGTCTTCGGTGATCCTTCAGAAATCATTCTAATATGCTGATTTGATACTCAAGAAACATTTCTTATTAATTATTATCAATGACAATTGTTTAGCTGCTTAATGTTGTTTTGGAAACTGTGATACATTTTTCTCAGGATTCCTTGAAAAAAAAAATAACAATAATATTCTCAGCTTATAATGCATATAATAATATAAAAGCATGATAATACACTATTTAGGAGTCTCCAGAAATGTCTAAAACCACGCTAACAACCCAAAATACTGCAGTTGCAGAGATGGATTGAGATAAAAAGAAAGGAAGTAGCTACCGACACCTTTTTTTTTTCATTATTTCCTCTATTTCTCCCACTCAAAGGCAGTGTTGGCCGCAGTCACAGACAAGTGCAGGAAAGAATGCCTATTTGTCATAACAACCTAATTCACAGGCATTTTGAGTCGCTTCACAAGCCATCAGTGTCAGAATGTGCTCTGCCTTTAACAGATCCAAGTGACAAATAAACTTGGCCTTTCTTGGTCTCTCTCCTCATCCCTTTCTCATTCTCTCCATCTCACAATATCTTCTGTATCTCCCTCCTCAACTTCTGTCACAATGAAAAAAGCATTTCTCAAGCACCTCTATGGCATTGTTTCTCTCCTGATGTTTTCCTAAATTGCCCTGGCAAATCGGTTTCTAAATAACGAATAATGAAATAGACATTGAAAGCTGATATTCGCTTTTAAAACAAACATTCTTTCTCTTCTGTGAAAATAGACTAAAAGTATTTATGTTGCAATACACAGATTTGTCCAATCAAATGCTTTGAACCAAATAGGTAAGAAAAATCATGTGTCTGAATAAACTAAATTCACTACTATAAAGTATGCTTCTTAAATTGACAGCAAACAGCAATGTAGTAGACGTCTCAAGTCACACAACAACCCCAACAATCATGCATAAATGTAGAACATACTTTCGTCAAAAAGCAAGTTCTTCATTAAAGGAACCATGTAAGATGAATCAGTTCTGTCTCCTCCATCTTTCCTTGAAACTAGAACACAGCTCTGTGATATAACTAAAGCCAGTTTGCTCTTAAAAAAGGGACAAACAATACAAAAGACCACACAAAGGAAAAATTTAGCATCACTTGCTAACCAAGTATCTTATGCAGTGAATGGGTGCCGTCAGAATGAGCGCCTTTTATAATCAAAAACAGTCCAAAACAGTTCTAAACAAATATGTTGGTGGATTTTGACGTGACAGGGGATGGAGTTTTTCACTAGAAGCAGCGTTATTATGGATTATAGACTCATGTTTTGGGCAGAAGTGACAGTTTAAAGTTAAAATACCATAATGATAGATTTGTTTTCGTACAAACATGCAGTTTTTTTACTTCAGAAGACGTTAACTGATGGATCGAAGTCATGTGGATTACATTGTGATGTTTTATCAGCTGTCTGGACATGACGGCACCCATTCACTGCAGAGGATCGATTGGTGAGCAAGTAATAGCCTATTGCTAAATTTCTCTTAATTTGTTCAGATGAAGTAACAAACTCTTCTACATCTTGGATGGCCTGAGGGTGAGTACATTTTCAGTAAATTTTCATTTCTGGGTGAACTATTCCTTTATGATGAAAGCTATATGCTGAGGTAACTCATGTAAAATTAAGCGTAAACAATGGCCGGAAGAAATGCAGAATGTGAAAAAGAGCTGCAGATGGAGATGGGAGGAGAAAGGCTGGAGGAGATTGAGGGATGATCTGTGAATGTAGAAGAGGAGAAGTCCTTCAGGGTCCACTGCACCGCTAGTGAAAGTGGCCACCGGTTCAAATTAGAAACCATGGTGACAAGTGTGAAAAAATCTCATTAACTCTCCATCCGCCCAGAGAACTGATTCATCTGTCTTTACATGGTTCCTTTCAGCAAGCCTGGATTTTAGCGATTCTCCTGTGTGCCATTCAGCACTCGAGTTCATTTACTGTAGTGCAGGATACAGCACGCTTTGGGAAGAGGAACTGGATTGGGACCAAACATGCGTGTGAATAACACAATCATGTAGAGAAACATCAAGTGTCTTGTCTTTCGTGACCGTGAAATCAGGAGACGATTAGAAAATGGGCAAAAGGCAATTAGTAGAAATGCGTGTAATTCGCTAGCATTCACTGCATGGATAATATCTGTCAAAAAAAGCCCCTTAATCATAATCCATTCGTAAACTACAGATAGGATGACACGGATCATTCATATAACACCCAGAGCTTTTTTTCAGCAGCCAAAAATATCAAACCTGTCACACGCATGCAGGATTTGGTCATTTACAGTGTTCGTTTGTGTTAATTTGTAATTGGGTAGTTGGCATGACATGTCAAGCAATGAGTTCTGATATAATGTACTCCATCTACAGCTATTTCAGTAACATTTCTATATTTTTTATATGATTACATGAAACTTTGTGTGATGTTAAATTAATTGAGAGACTAAATGAAATATACTGCAAAAACATGAATTTATCATAATACAGGACTAATTCTGTGAAACTATTATACAAAATGTTCAGTCTTCATAATATTCATGCATGCATCAATTACATGAAGGTTTTTGTGATTTTATATCAACTGAAACTTCAATATTTTTACTGTGAAAGTACTTCAGATAACTGAAATCATACAATTATGCATTTACATACACTTTAACATTAAATCTCACATGCAGTGAATGCTTGGCATTGAAAAATACTACTTCTACACATAATACATTATAACATGTAATGCAAAGTGTTAACCAGGGGTTTGTACCGCGCATAAGGAATGACTGCTGCTCTGATTTATGCATGGCAAGAGAAAAGCATGTGTTAAGTCCTACATTAACGTTTCTGCTTGCATTTGATATTAAATATGCAGCACATTAGATCAAATCTAAGAGGTGAGACTAAATGCTTTCTGCATGAAGCATCAGAGCATGTTTTGTTGCATCCCTCAGCATCCTTCATGCGCGCGGGTAACAATGAGCAATACTTTATCAACAGTGAGCAATTTAACAATTTAACCAAAAAGACCAGTTCGAGTTCCACTTCTGAAACCAAGTCTATCCACCTTTTATTCTATTTTAATGCCCGGTGAGGCTCGAGCATCTCTGGCAACAGTTGAAATACGACCTTCACGTTAAAGTATCTATTCACTTAGGTGTAGCATACTTAATTTCAAAGATAAGACTTTATAAGATAAAAGGAGCAGTGCGTACCTTTCCAGGGATTCACAATCTGTCCTCAAGTCTGCGAGTCCCGTTATTTGGCATCATTCAGAAAGGCAGCGGATTCCACAAAAGCCGCCTCACCTGCTCCAGCAGCGGCTCTAGGCAACGGAGGATGATTAAAGCGGAGATGCTGTGAACAGAGTCGAGCTGCGAATGCCCAGTAACTCTCTCCGGAGGTGTTAGTCCGCCCAGAGACCCGGGAGCGGCTGTCACTCCTGCCTGTCCCTCTCGCGGACCTGTCAGCGCCAGCCACCCGCTCTCAGGAGCCAAACCCCGGACAAACAAACGCGCCTCGCCGCTGTAAAGACTCCCGTGACCACCGCGTGGCGCTGCCGTCTCCAGGTGAACTCTTTCAGAGCTGTCACATCTCGAGACAGATTTTACTTTATCTGTTAGGGTTAGAGAAAAGGACGTCGCGTCATATAATATTTATTCATTGTTTACTAAAAATTCGGAATAATATACTTGAGTGGGAAAAAAAGTTGTTTTTTGAGCCACTGAATCTCCAGGGGACTCTACAATCATTTAAGTGGCTCACGGCGCGCAAAAACTGACGCCAATTCCTGCGATATATTTATTTACTTACTTGCATTATTTATTATTTCGTGCTTTGTTATTTGTTTACATTAAAATCAAACGCTTTCAGAAGAAGCACCATTTCATCATCACCTACACTGAAATTAGCTGCTGCTGCTCCAGTTTATTATTTATTATTATTTCAATTTGAGTATACATATTTATCCTCTACCCTTTTTCCACTGAATTTAAACTTCTAAACGATGAAGTTTGTTTATTGTTTTATCAACCCTTAATGTAGGATATACTCTGCAGCTCATCTTGACCAAAATCTACAAATTTGAAAACACCAGGATTAATTGCATAAGGGGTCATTTGGATTTTTGAGGAGGGCACACATTTGTCACTTGCTAGAATGTGACCTTGGACCACAAAACCAGTCATAAGGGTCATTTTTTTTAAATTGAGATTCATACATCATCTGAAAGCTGAATAAATAAGTTTTCCATTAGGACAGGACAATATTTGGCTGAGATATAACTATTTGAAAATCTGGAATCTGTGGGTGCCAAAAATCTAAATATTGAGAAAAACGCCTTTAAAGTTGTCCAAATGAAGTTCTTAGCGCATGTTTCTAATCAAAAATTAAGTTTTATATATTTATGGAAGAAAATTTACAACATATCTTCATGGAACACGATTTTTACTTAACTCCTAATAATTTTTGGCATAAAAGAAAAATCAATCATTATGACCCATGCAATGTATTGTTGGCTATTTCTACAAATATACCTGTGTTACTTAAGACTGGTTTTGTGGTCCAGGGTCACAAATGAGTAATTGTGTCCTTTTTTTGTCTTACTTGTTCACAAATGCTTATGCATAAGCTCAAAACATAATAAATGTTCGAATTAAATAATTTTTCTACCTTTCTTCCAAGCTAGAAATTATATTTTACCCAAATTTGATCTGTTTCTGTGAGTGGCCATATACGAGTTGAATCATGAATCGAGAAGGTGTTAAATTATGTATCACCACAAGGCTGCACTGTTCTCTTAAATTCATCTTTGCTTCGTTCCCATGGTGACTTTTTACCATAAGCTGCTGTGTACTAACAGTCTGAGAATGATTGATTAAAGCCATTTCTTCATACACATTTGCCTTGTGCAATCTCTGTCTCTTTATGCATCAGAACGCTTAAGAACATCAGAAGAGGACATTCACAATATTCTCTCTTCAGCTGGTTTGTTCTGTTCAGGACAGTCACAGCATCTTTGTAGTACTGTATACACACACACATATGTGACCCTGGACCACAAAACCAGTCTTAAGTAGCAAGGGTATATTTGTAGCAATAGCCAAAAATACATTGTATGGGTCAAAATTACAGATTTTTCTTTTATACCAGAATTCATCAGGATATTACCTAAAGATCATGTACCATGAAGACATTTTGTAAATTTCCTACTGTAAAATATATTAAAACTTAATTTTGATTTGTAATATGTATTGCTAAGGATTACATTTAGACAGCTTTAAAGATAAATTTCTCAACATTTAGATTTTTTTGCACCTTCAGATTCCAGATTTTCAAATACTTGTATCTCGGCCAAATATTGCCCTATCCCAGGGATACTCAAATCTGGCTCGCGAGATCCACTTTCCTGCAGAGTTTAGCTCTAACCCTAAACAAACACACCTGAGCACGCTAATCTCAGGATCATTAGAAAATCACAGGTAGGTGAGTTTGATCAGGGTTGGAACTAAACTCTGCATGAGAGTGGATCTCGCGAGCCAGATTTGAGGATCACTGTCCTATCCTAACAAACCATACATCAATGGAAAGCTTATTTATACAGCGTTCAGATGATGTTTAAATCTCAATTTCGAAAAATTGACCCTTATGACTGGTTCTTTGGTCCAGGGTCACATATGATTGTGGTTTGCTCAATTGCCACTAGAAACAATTTCTCTCATGAAACCCACACAGGAATACAGAAACACACCATGAAACTCTGCTCATACAGGTCCCACACTAATTCAAAAGAATCCCCATGTCTACACCATAAGCAAATCCATGCATAGTTTGATGCAAATGCCTTTATAATGAGCTGCCTCAGTCTGAGCTCTGATTAGAGCCTTTGCACACAGAGTTTCAAGTAATTAGCACCTTCCCACCTTCAGCTTGTGTGTGTGACTGCAGTGCATCTCTAACATGGAAATGTGATTGATTGCCTGGCAATCATCTCTGTTATCTCCAGCTGCATCACTCATCCAGTCACAAAGTACAATGTCTCATTAATACCCAACGGCACAAAAAGTTTATGATAGTTTGGTTGCAGTTTTCCAACATACTTAGGCTAAATTATGCCAGCAACACATATAAAGAGATTAATTCACATAGACCAGGGATGGGCAACTTCGGTCCTGGAGGGCCACTGTCCTGCAGAGTTTAGCTCCATCCTTAATCAAACACACCTGAACCAGCTAATCAAGGTCTTCAAGATCACTAGAAAGTTACAAGCAGGTGTGTTTGATTAGGGTTGGAGCTAAACTCTGCAGGACAGTGGCCCTCCAGGACCGAAGCTGCCTATCCCTGACATAGACCCTGCTCAAATGGTGTGTAGCATTTGGACCAATCAGACACACATTTGTTCATTAGATTTAACAAATCAATTATTCATTAGATTAACAAACAGTCACAGACCCCTCACCCAACACCAGACTCGGTGCCTATATGTCTGTGAATGATCTCCTGGCCAGGACACCTCAGCCAGATCTGATAAGCTTTACAACCTAAAAGTATGTAGAGAGAATCTTCCTCCCTAAGCAATTCTCTCTAAAACCGACACATACTGCTATAGGAAATGACTTCGTTCATTAATTCATAGACACATTTTTCTATGACTTTCCTACCATGCATATCCCCATGTCTTTGTGTATGATTACTACCTCCTTGTATATGGTCTTGTGTATTGTATTCTGTTTATGCATGCTTATGACAGATCACTTGTTAATGTCACTTTAACTGTACCATGTTTGGTCTCTATCAATTCGTCTTCGGATGATCTAAATGACAGTGTATATTACATGTTGATACCTATGCAACATATTAGTGTCATAAGAATCTTTAGTAGTTTTTGCATTAACCCCAGGCAAAATTACATATGCAAATTACCACGTTCAAAGACAAAGAGTCAAGGGCAAGGGCAAGTCCCCATTGGCTCTTTGACCTCCCAGGGGTGTGACCTCCATAGGGTTTAAAAGACCTCACTTCAGTGACCCGCTTAGTTTTAGTTGTTAGTTTTAAGCTTTTAGTCTCTTCACTTGTCTCCCATCCCCTCTCCATCTTCTGGTTGCTAGGGCCGGCGCTACCGCGTCTGGCAGGCCTCAGCACAACCAGTCTGCGGTTCTTTTTGATCCAAAGAGGATGAGGAGGATGTGAGCTCCTCAGCAACCTGTTAAGTTTTGCGCCAGGCCTTGCCGCCTTGAATTTCCATTCAACCAACGATCCTCGGACCTCAGCAGATGTCTCTCTTAGCGCTTTTTCACTTTCTACCTGGGAAGAAACTCCCAATCACCACCGAGCCAGAATAACATCTTTTGGAGTTCATCACCCTTCAAACCCGGAAAAACTTGAACTCCAACACCACCAAACCTTGAAACTATCAGAACTTTCATCCGAGACTTCATCTGGACACTTGTTCAACGACCAAGGCAATGCAAGTATCGTACATTTAACTAAACGAAACAGAGGTTTAGACCTTGTTATAAATGGTGCTGATGGTTTTATTCAGGTGGTTAACTGACTCTTTCCATAACTGCATTCTCTTTTTTCTCTAATGGCTTCATTCATCCACTTTAGCTCCACTTTGTATGTATGCATGAGTGTATGTTATTCGTTTGTTTGTTTGTTTAGATTATTTATGTGTGTTAGAGTTTAGTTAATAAAACTCTTGTGCACAAATTACATGAGTTTCTGATTCTGCCTTGCAAATAATTGTCCCTTTACGATTTTGACCCTTGCTACATGCTCTAATGCATTAATAGGAAGGTATTTTCTGTGGCCACGGAAATATCCTTTCTTAGAGTTGATATGAAATTACACTGAATGTTTGCTGGACGAACAGATCAGCTGATGGCAATTTAACTCTACTACAGTTATTACTGTCAGTCGATATAAATAATTGTAATTAATCATAATTAATTGTAATTATTTATATACATTTCCCTTTTGGAGCTAATTTGCAACAGGTGAACTCTGTTTTCATAGTATGTGTGCAAGCAGTTATATTGACAAATTGAAGTTAGCACTTCATGCATTACACATCAATTATCTTTTGAAAAAAAAAAAAATATTCCAGTGATCCGCTGATTAAGAAGTCCAGCTCATCTGTACAATTTAATTTAACCTTTATCAACACAAAATTCACAACTTTATACTATTAAACTTTAGATTAAGCGGTCAAACATGACAAGCAAAATTAGTGAAGAAAAAGCAAAGGTACACAATTTCTCAATGATTCACTGTAAAAGATTCTTCAAAGTTAAAACTAATTATTGGCACACATTTGACAAGAAAATACTAGTTCTATTTTTCTACTTTAAAACTAAATTTATAATTTGACATTTTCCTTGTAGTTTCTTCCAAATGGTTTGTGAAACTTCTAGCGGTTTCTGAGTGAAAATTTCTTCTGATGGATCCATGAGTGAAAACGTCTTCTGATGGATCCATCACTACAGATGACGCACAGCCTCGCCAAATCAAAGGTCACATGTTTGTGGCCATAAGGACAGGCAATAATCCCTTACCAACATGTGTCAGCGGGATTTGATGGAGAGACTCCGACTCTAAAAACGACAAGAATTCTAGCTGTAATAGTTCTAATTTATAAGTTTAAATAGTAATTTTTAAAAATATAAATTAACAAATAAATGCAGCTTTAGTAAGCATTAGTGTCTTTCAAAAACATTTTAAAATCTTACAGACCCCAAAACTTTTGAAGAGATTGCATATTTCTCTCATCTTTGTCACATGTGCAGATAAGGAGAATAGAGGCAAGATCTAATTACAAGCAGTGTATATTCAGCAAAACAAAAGACTACAAAATATGACAAGAACCACAAACCAAACCACACACAGACCAGGGGCCTGTTCTTTGTACGTCGCTAACTCAGTTAGCTGGATTTGATTGCTGCCGATTTCACTTGATCTTGGATCGTTTGGTTCTTCAAAGCTGATCCCAGAGTTGCTGTCATAGCAACAGGTCCATAAGCTTAAACCCGCTCAGGAGCAGGCTTATTTCATGTAAACAGGATTAGATTGCATCTTTTTAAGTGAGGTAATTGTGCCTTTATAAACTACCCCATTGTTTAAATCAAGTCACCTCAATTTACATAGCCCTTTATACATTACAGATTTTTTTCGGTTACACTTTATTTTAAGGTGACCTTGTTACACTTTAATTATACATTTAAGTATTGAGTTATATTAATTAACTACATGTACTATATGGTTAGGGTTAGGATTAGGGTTTGGTTTAGGGTTACTTGTATGTAATTATGTTTAACTTATTTTTATTATAATAGTAAGTATATGTAACGTATATGTCAGGGTTGAGCGGGGATTACTCAGGAGGCCATGGCCAAGATGTACAAACAGATAAGAAGTTCAGATTAGAATCAGATAAAGAAGACACCATCTGTAATGTATATCCTTCTGTCTAGTGTTAATAAATGTGAAAGCACTACAAACAAAGAACTAAATATATAAGTGTCAAGCAATAATAATTGTGTCTTGCAAACTGTTTTGATACAGTAAAAAAAAAAAAAAAAAAAAGAGCCCTCATGTCTCATGCTTGGTATCTGGAATGGATTGGGAACACATTCAAATTGGCTAAATATGTGCAAATAAAAGCTTAAGGAAACAATCAAACAACAAATAATTCATTACTAATAAACTGTGCTTTTCTATATGCAGGTGCTACTGCAAAGCACTGTTAAAAAACGTTGTCAGCTGTCAGCATCACTTTCATATTTTCAGGCTTTATGTGGTGAACTCATGCCCCTACAGTCCAAAAATGTAATTGCATTCCTCACTTGTCTAATTTTGGGAGAATGAGAGAGTTTGATATAATTGATTTTTAAGAAAGGCATGAGGGGAAAAAAATATTAAAAAAAAAAAAAAACTTGGGAGGAATTGGAAGACTCTTCACCAGATCAGCAAAAGAAACTGACAGATGTAATAATGAATAACAGAAAGCAGAAGACGAATATAAAAGAGTAAACAGTTTAGCACTTGGACACATCACACTTTGCTTGTAAAAATAGATGTGAAGAAGAGAAAGGAAATCACACCTTAAAGTAAACAGAAAAGAATGATTTTCTCTTCCATGTCCATCTCTTCATTAACAGACACTTAGTCCTGTGGGGAAACACACTATTGTAACTGCACAAATCCTCAGAACTCATAGAAATCCTAAATTTATCCCCATGAATAAATGCACATTGATTAACCATTTTCAGAATTATGCAGATATTTTTAAATTCATTGCAGGCATCCTACAGCTCAACAAACTGAACAGCACTTCTAAAGAAACAACTTTAAGACTTACCAGACAAGGGTCTATCCAGTATAGTTGTAGCAGTGTAATATGTCTCTAAAAAGTTCTGCACTGATGATCTGAGGCTGAGTGAAACTGTGCTGTGTGAACATACAGTAATATACTGACTGACAGCTAGTGTACAACTTACTGTATCAGCGTCAACATTCTGTTCACTGTTCAACTATTAACATCAACCTAAGCCTGTTTTGTTTTTTTTATATTCACCTTCTTTGTTCAAAGACTCCACAAAAGTGGAAGATCATGTCAATATTTTAGTAAACTAATTATACTGATATATACTTCAAGTGAACAAAATTGCCCTGCTCCCTCCAGAGTTCCCACTGTTGAAGGGCTTTGGAGTTAGAATAACATACAGAACGGTTGCTCACTTTTCTGCTCACTGGAATTCACACTCTGTCTCCACTTGTTTTCATACAATTTATTCCTGTCCCAATACAAACAGTTATGTGTGACATGAATGCTTAGGTCAACAGGGTGACTTGCGCTCAATACTACGCTCTTCTGGTCATTTACAGATTTAGAGTGGTTTGGTAAGAAGCAACATTTTTTCAACATTTACTTTTTCTCTCTGTTTTTAGAATATGTTGGTTCAGATGAGAAATCCTATATAGACTGTAAAGTTTTTTAAAATAATTTATTTATTCTTTCATTCTTTACTAACATCTTCAAAAAAGAAGTTTATATGTAAGTAAATGCACTAAAAACATGGTAGAACATTCAAAACTTGTAATATTTTCACATTTACTCATTAATGAGAAAGTGCTGATCAAATACAACATGATGTTAAAAAAACCTGGAATATTCAAAAATATATGCAAAAACACTCAATACCTCTTTTTTTTTTTTTTTTTTTTTTTTTTTTTTTGCAAAAGAATATTATTGCATTTTTAGAGCAAACCTTAACCTTAAGTATATTGGGAGTCATTGACTGTTTGCATTTAATGGAAGTTACTCCCATTATTTGCTCAAACACCATGGGATGTAGGAAAATGTGAAATTATGTAAAATTAATGTAATTAGTTTTATAAAATCATTAGTATCACATCAATTGTTACACCATCCCAAAACATAATAAATAGACAATTTGGGGAGGATATTTATATAATACATGAAAAAACATCTAAAATACTGTAAAAGCAAACCAAATTAGTTATGTGTGTATAAGAACTGCACATAAGTCATTTTTGCATTTGCTTGTTTGTTTTAAACCAACATATTTTAGAACCTATCAAAAATATCTTAAAGTTTTGACGTTTCAGAAATAATGGGGCTCATTGTTAAAAATAATGCTCTTTTAGATATATCTGAACTATTTTTTTATGAAGAAACAAATATGGCTTAAGTTCTCTGAGAGTTAGGATATTTAACCTTTGTGTAACGCAGAGAGGAGTCTTCAAACAGTTCTTCCTCTGATTGCTTTGACTCAGTTTGTTTAGTTTGCACATCTGCACTCACAATCACCTGTGCTTCTCTTGCTCTTGAAGAGTCTTCTGTTGAGCTCTGTCTTTGACAGCCCTCCAGAACAATGCTGGACCACAACGTAGTCAGCATGAAGTGAAGAGATGCTCACAACCTCTTGTGGTTTAGCGTTTGTGAAGACAAATAGAGGAATAAATGATGGAGTCTTGGTTTGCTGTGGCGGCTCCAGCAGATGACAGGGTCGTCTTGATTCTCCTGTGGAGCGACCTAAAGGATTGACAGGGTTGAATCAGTGCTGGAAAGCTTTAGTGAGCTTCTTTAAATTGCTAATCAGTTTGTGTTCTAGTTTAGTTGATGAAAAGTGTATAAGTTTAATTAGAAAAGTGTTAAGTTTAAAATATTTTAAAATTTTATTTATTTCTGTGATTTCAAAGCTGAATTTTCAGCATCATTACTCTAGTCTTCAGTGTCACATGATCCTTCAGAAATCATTCTAATATGCTGCTTTGCTGCTCAAAAACATTTATTATTATGTTGCAAACAGAGAATGTTTTTTTCAGTTTCTTTGATGAATAGAAGGTTCAGAAGCATTTATCTGAAATAGAAATCTTTTGTAACATTATAAATGTCTTTGTCATCACTTTTGACCAATTTTAAGCATGCTTGCTAAATAAAAGTAATAATTTCTATAATAAGAATTATTATAGAACCCCCCCCCCATGCATGTATATATTTAAGAAAAATATATGTTTTATATTAAATATATTTATATATATATATATAAATTATATGAATATAATTATATACATGTAGATACATGTAAATATTTTCAAAATATACTGTATGTGTGTGTATTTATGTACATAATAAATATACACAGTACACACAGATATATTATGTAAACAAAACTTTTATTTTGGATGCGATTAATTGTTTGACAGCACTAATAATAATAAAAATGTTTCTTGAACAGCAAATCAGCACATTAGAATGATTTCTGAAGGATCATGTGACACTGAAAACTGGAGTAATGATGCTGAAAATTCAGCTTTTTGATCACAGGAATAAATTACATTTTAAAATATATTCAAATTGAAAGTGGATGTTTTAAATAATAAAAAATTTCAAAATTTTACTGTTTTTGCTGTACTTTGGATCAAATAAATGTAGGCTTGGTGAGCAGATGAGACTTCTTTAAAAAAAAAATCTTACTGTTCAAAAACTTAGGTAAGTTCAAAAAGGTAATGTATATTTGTATGAAATACAGGTTTGTTAAGGGTATTTAAGTCATTTTAAGATAAATAACATTCTGTGCTAACAAACTGAAATGAGGTGGTTGTTTTCAACAAGGTGGACACAGTTCTGTTCATAACAGTAGGCCTGCTGGTGAAAAAGTGACAGGTAAGAAAAAAAAAGGGAGAGACAGAGATATTTGGCCCTTACCAAAAAGTAGTATACTTCAAGTTTATTTTATTAAGTGTACTTAAGTAAAGATAGATAGAGAGGAAAAGGCTGATTGTTCAGGAGGTCATGAAGGAAGAGGAGGAAAGTTACCGGGTCAAAGCTGTGAGCCAATCCCAACAAGGGAAATGGACAACCTGGGAGGCCGTAATCGACAGGACAATCACGTGGGCTGATCTGTGGAAGCTGCCCCAAGCAAGGTTAAGTTTCCTGATCAGGGTCACATACGATACCCTCCCAAGCCCCCAGAACCTGCACCGCTGGTACGGCATAGAAGAGATTTACCAGCTTTATGGCCACCGGAGTCCCAGCCTACAACACATCCTCTCCGGCTGTAAGACTGCTCTGACCCAGGGCCGTTATGGGTGGCGCCACGACTGCATCCTGTGGAAGCTAGCAGAGGTCATTGAAGCACGCAGACTCGAAGTGAACAAAGCCAGCATGTCAACAGCATACCAGCCTATTCAATTTGTCAGGCAAGGGGGGAGAGGCGCTAAGCAGCTTCGTACGGGAGAGGTCCCTGTTATCACCGGGAGGCGAGTGGAACCTGAGAGCTGATCTTGGTCGCCAGCTGAAGTTCCCACAGCAGATTGTCATAACATATCTTTGACCTGACATTGTAATCTGGTCCACCACCACGAAGACGGTCATCATGGCCGAACTAACTGTGCCATGGGAAGACGGGATGGAGGCAGCATTTGAGAGGAAAAGGGAGAAGTATGCAGAGCTTGCATCTGCATGCACACAAGCTGGGTGGAGAGCATATACCTTTCCAGTGGAGGTTGGTTGCAGAGGCTTCACCGGAACCTCCACATAGTGATTCCTTAAGACTCTCGGAATCAGAGGTCCCAAGCTGCAGAAGGCCCTGAAAGACCTGGCGGAGGAGGCAGAGCAAGGGAGCTTTTGGCTCTGGCTACAAAGAAAAGATAAGGCTTGGGGGAGAGACGGATCCTAGGGCAGCTACAGGGGGCAGCAGGGAGACATCCCTGCTGTTGCTCCACCACCTAGAGGTGTTCCAGGATTAAAGGAGCGAAACATCAAGGACGGGTGGCTACCGGCTGACGACCCTGCAGCTGCCCAACTGACACTGGCGGAAGTGCATTTGGCAGAAATGCCAAGCAGGTAGCCTTACCTCTGCTTACACCTAGTTCAAGTATATTTTTAAGTATATTTTATGTAGTAAGTATACAAATATCAGTGTACTAGCAGTATACTGTACTATTTCAATACTCCTTGGGACTAAATTGGCTCACTTTCTAGTATATAAAAGTATACTTTTAAGTATAAAAATAGTAAACTTTGAGTACACTGCTAGTTTACATCAATGTTTTTAGCTTGTACTGCAACTATACTAAAAGTGAACTTATAGGTATACTGATAGTTTACTAATTAAATACTTGTATAGCATTTTTAGTACACTTTGAAGTATAGTCTCAATAAACTACTAGTTTAGTAGTTTTATACTGCAAGTATACTCATACGTTTTGTTTAAGTGAACTTTACATCATATTTTAAGTATACTACTATGTCCCTATTTAGGTATTAATTTGTATATATTTTGTTATATGAATATCTGAACATACAAAACATCCAAAGAAAGAACAGGGTATCTGCTTGTAAACAAAAACATTTTATTCTAGCTTCATGCATTCTTTTTTTAAACACTTGAATGTAGGTAAGTCTCATAAATAAAAAAATAAAAAAATAGAGAAATAAACAACATTTTGAACAAAAAGCTGAAAAAGACTATGAATTGGATTCACGATGATAATCAAAATGTAGATGGAGCTGATCAACACCTCAAAGCTTGACAGTCATTATTACCTCTTCATTGGTCAACATTTTATTCCATAATGTTACTCAGTTTTGAAAAAAAGGGAAGAGAACGTGCAGTGCAAGGGAGAACCTTTAATTATTTTCCACGGCACCAGACTAAGGATTTTGACCTTTTTATGTGATGGCCATACAAATAATAGGGTTGTCTGTGGTTTCAGAAATTGTTGTGGATGTATAGGCAATATACAGAAAAAACTGGGCTAAAATTGTACCTTTTGGGGTACAACAGTTTGTCACTGGAACAGTACAAAGATGTCCTTTTAAGAGTACTGCTCCAGTGACAAGCTGTTGTACCCCAAAAGGTACAATTTCAGCCCCTTTTTTTCTGTGTGGCCTGGATGAGTGTGAAATTTCCCGGCCTGAAATTGCGTCCCAGTCCGGCCCTGGCTGTTTGTTAGTGCAGATGTGATTATCAAAACTTAAAAACTGAATTAATATGCAGTGAAGTATTTGGACATAATGTAACAATGTCTGAATGTTATTCAGTCATGATACAAAATGACAAACATGCATCTGCAAACACTGATTACGCAAGTGCTTTTCTCAGAACTAATTTCTCTCTGCACTTTATTTGTTATGCCGACTGCTGTCAAGGTGCTTTTATTAGATGTGTGAAGGCTGTTCTCGTCAGTTTCACACACAGAAAACACAGCACTATCCGTCATATTAGCGTTTGACAGCCACAAAGAGTCAAAGTACTTTTTTGTGTTTTGTTGTGTTTGTAGCATTTCTATTGTTTTTTATCATCTAAATCTTGACCATTTATTTTTAAAAATGTTTTGTCCTAACATATTTTAAATAAATGTCACTTTTTTTTTTTTTTTTTTTTTGGTGTTTTGTTTTTCTCATGTTGTTTTCAAAACTGGTGTGTTAAGTTATTCTAAACAAAATGTAAAACTGTACATTTCTCCAGAATTTAACTTACAATTGATCTATGTATTTAATCACAAAATGAAACTAATGTAAACTGTGACTGAAGCTTTTGAACTTTAAAAGATCAGTCACTATCACTTTCAGAATTAAAAATAAATATGGCCAGACTATCAGCTTCCTGCTCAGCATTCACACATTAAGAAGAACTTTTCTGATCCACTCTGTTAATAAAGAAAACTTTTTTTCCTCCAGACCAAAAGCACAGTCTAATCAGATCTTTGTGCACAACAAAGAAGTGGCATACAAGCCATTTCAAAATAAGCAAGTCAAGAAGAACTGAAAAATTATTTGAAAATTGCTTACATTTTATCTGCCAATTCAGCTTAATTTACACACAACTATAAACATTGTAATGCCATTAAAAATAACACAACATGCTAAACACACATTTATTTGTGTATTTTAAAATGTCAAAAGACTAAACCTGCAAATATTGCAGTAATCTTCTCAGCCATATCCCATTCTTATTTTAAAGTCCAATTCACTCTGCCAACAATTACCAGATTAGATCACTTCTAATCATGAGTTACACAACAGAAAGGATAACATATATTGCACCTTTCCATTCCTTGACATTAATCCTGTATTTTCTGTGATCGTTTTTAAACATTATAGACTTTAAGGTTTACAGCTGTTCACACTAAGGAAATACATATAACATTACACCCTGATCTGAAGTTGATACAGTCTAATCAGATATGGATTAAAGGGGTCATGAACCGAGAAACCATAATTCCCTTGATCTTTTGACATAAGAGGTCATTGTACTTTAAAAAACATCCTGTAAGTTTCAGAACTCAAAACTTTCTTGTTAGTCAAAAAACAACTTATATTGAAGCCAGTATGCAAAAATGACAGCTTTTGGATTGTTCTATTCTATGATGTAATAGCGTAGCTAAACACCACCTCCGCAGAAGAAGATCATTGTCTGCTTCGGCATCACTGCCTGTTTAGCCCCGCCCACCGATTCGCACATGTAGTATTTATGAGAGAGATGAACACGTAGGTCTACGCAGAAACAAAATGATAAAGATGGCTCTGAAGACAACAAGACGCTGTGCAGTGCCAAGTTGTGGAAAAATGTGTTGGCGAAGCCTTCCTTCTGATCCCAACGTTAGGAAAGAGTGAATGAATATTATTTTTAATGAAGATCCAGATTGTGTCAGTAAGAACTTGGTCCTTTGTTCACTTCATTTTACTGCAGATTTGTTTACAAACAAGGCACAATTCGATGCGGGATTTTCAAAAAGACTGAAACTAAAAGACGATGCTATGTCGACTATATTGGATTCGACAGTAATGTCACAACACACAAGTGTTAGTAACTGTTTTCATTACATGGTCACTATTGCTTTGTCTCTTCTTACAGATTGTTTGATATGATGTTATTTGTACATTTTTGACCTAAATCACAGCAGTGTCCATCTATGAGGAATGTACGGAATGTCAAACATACACAGCCAATAGCCAATCATAGCACTGCACATTTACTTGCGAGTCTACAATTCACCACGCCTATTCAAACAGAGCGTTCTGATGAGGGGGGTTAAAAACAAGACAAAAAATAGCTTATTACTTCTAAATTATGTTTTTGATGTAAAAATCTTGATAAAATTATATGTGGACCTCAGAGAACAGTACAAAATAAAAAAACAAAGGCAGTTCATGAACCCTTTAAATGCCATGTAAATATACCATGTAAATATTAATAAAAAATATTATTAAAATTATTATAATTTTTATATTATAATTATAAAATTATTATAATTTTTAAATTATATTATAATTAAAATGAATTTAAAGTATAATAATAAAACCATGGTTACAGTGTGGTACTTACACTCAAAGTAAATGGGGCCAATCCATAAACATTAAAATATTCACTGTTTCAAGAGTATAGCCACAAAATGTAAACAATATGCATTTTTGCATGATTTGTGTATTTTGTAAGATTTTATCCCATTTTGCCAAAAAATGTCACCACTTTTTTTTTTTTTTTTTTTTAAAGAAAACAAGCGAGGAATTTGGAATATTCATTAAATAACTAAAATGTCTCTTTTGTCCACATAAAATGCTATTGTAGGACTATATACAGTATATATATATATATATATATATATATATATATATATATATATACATATATATATATATATATATATAGTTCCATTTTATTACACATAACTAAATTTCTGAACTTGTTTTGTTTTATTTGTATGTATGGATTACTTGGGTTGTTACCGACATCTTGTGAAAATTGTCAACAGAACCTTTAGAAATATATTTACTGGGAAAAATGGTGACGTGTTCAATACTTATTTTACCCGATCCCGATGTGTGTGTGTATACAGTCATGGTCAAAATTATTGGCACCCTTGGTAAATATGATCAAAGAAGGCTGTGAAAATTAATCTGTATTGTTAATCCTTTTGAGTTTTTATTTAAAAAATTCACAAAAATCTAATCTTTCATTGGAGAATAAGAATTTAAAATGGGAGGAAATATCATTATGAAATAAATGTTTTTCTCTAATACACATTGGCCACAATTAACGGCACCCTTTTATTCAATACTTTTTGAAACCTCCATTTGCCAGTTTAACAGCTCTAAATTTTCTCCTATAATGCCTGATGAGGTTAGAGAACACCTGACAAGAGATCAGAGTCCATTCCTTCATCCAGAATCACTCCAGACCCTTTAGATTCCCAGCTCCATGTTGGTGCTGCTTCTCTTCAGTTCACCCCACTCATTTTCTATAGGGTTCAGGTCAGAGGACTGGAATGGCCATAGCAGAAGCTTGGTTTTGTGCCCAGTGACCCATTTTTGTGCTGTTTTTGAGGTTTGTGTTTGGATTATTGTCCTGTTGGAAGATCCAATCATGACCCATTATAAGATTTCTAACAGAGTCAATCACTTATTGATTTTTTTATCTGTTGGTATTTGATAGAATCCATGATGCCATGTGTCTAAACAAGATGTCCAGGACCTCCAGCAGAAATATAGGCCCACACATTAAAAATACAGCAGTATATTTCATTGTACACATGGGGTACTTTTTTATCCCTGTGTGCACCAAACCCATCTTGAGTGTTTGCTGCTAAAAAGCTAATTTTTTAGTTTCATCTGACCATAGAAGCCAGTCCCATTTGAAGTTCCAGTCGTGTCTGATAACTGAATATGCTGGAGTTTGTTTTTGGATGAGTGAGGAGAATTTTTCTTGAAACCCTCCCGAACAACATGTGGTGATGTAGGTGCTGTTTGACCATTTTTCTTAAGGTTTTCTGACCCCAAAACTCAAAACTCAACCTTTCTCTACAATTCTCCAGCTGTGGTCCTTGGAGAGTCTTTATAGCCACTCAACTCTCCTCACCATGCATTAGGATGATATAGACATATGTCCTCTTCCAGGCAGATTTATAACATTTTCTGTTGATTGGAAATTCTTAATTATTGCCCTGATGGTGGAAATGGGAATTTTCACTGCTCTAGCTCTTTTCTTAAAGCCACTTCACTAATTTGTGAAGCTCAATTATCTTTTGCTGCACATCAGAAATATATTCTTTGGTTCTTCTCAATGTGATGGATTATTAAGCGAATTTGGGCTTTGTTTTCCCTCCTATTTATATTTCTGTGAAACAGGAAGCCATGGCTGGATAATTTCATGTTCATAATCACCCTGGAGTACTTAAAATTGTAAATATGAATGGGAATATACTTCAGAGATATTTTACTCATAAGAATTTCTAGGGGTACCAATAATTGTGTCCTACATGTTTTTGAGAAAAACATTTATTTCATAATGAGATTTTCCCCCATTTTCAATTGTTTTAGTTCAATGAAATGTTTTTTTAATTTTTGATTTTTTTAAATAAAAGATCAAAAGGATTAATAATGCAGGTTTATTTTCAGAGCCTTCTTTGATCATATTCACCAAGGGTTCCAATAATTCTGACCACTACAGTATAACCCATAAGTTGTATGACATTTTTACTTTTATGGCTACTTTAGCTTCTGTTTCAAGCTTTAAAGCTCCAGTCAACATTCTTTGTAATTACATGGGAAAACATGATTGCGTGAGCAATTCTAGCTCAGATGTTGATACTTTCATACGTGTTATCTTCTGATGGCTGGGAGAACACTACTCCAATATTTGCCTCCTGCTCTAGTATGGTTTGATTTTCCTCAGACTCCATTACAGCTGAGATGCTGCTGTTGGGCTGATCACCTCCTATTGAGCCCTCTGCCTCTGATCCTCCACCAGGATAACATCGGACCACAGCGTACTCAGTTGTCAGCGAGGAGACGCCCCTGATCTCTTCTGACTCTGGTTGGATGTTTGTGAAGTCAATGGTGGCATAATGGAGGGGTTCTCTTTTATGATTCTGGGTGGAAGCTCCATTTGGTGACAGAATAGTGCTATTGGCATAAACAGGGCCACTCTCATCCTCCTGTTAAACAGCAATAATAGATGAACAAAGCAGCAGAGGAGAGCTGTGGTATATTCTGCTTTTAAAACAATGAAATTAGTGCGTTTTGATATTTATTTAACATAAGTTGCATTATTTCAAAATGAATAATGTACTTCGAGGGAACTCACCCAGTCAGTCAGAATGAGTCCAGGGCCACCATCTCGTCTTGTGTTGCTTTCTCTTCTGAAAAATATTTCCATGTGCCCATGATCAAAAAATACCGGCATAAACATCACCCATGTAGGGATTTGAATTTTGACAAACATAGGGTGGATGACTGGGGCAAAGAATTTTTAGAGTTGACATTAATTGATTATTGCTTAAGTCAGGGGATGGGAACCTTTTTTCTAAAAAGTTTAGTTACCACCTAATGAGCATAAATCCTCTTCAGAGTTCTATATGTATGAGTGAGTGAATGTGTAAAGAACAATGCACAGTGCTTATGCAGACTTAGTTTATATGACTACTCATCAATGCAGATCTTTTGTCAAATTTCTCTCATAGTGAATCTTTTATTATTTGTTTGAATTCAACTGATATATGAGACTGAATGTACAAATCTTTAGAACGTATATCATTGTGACATCACTGCACACAACCGAAGTCTTGTCTTGTAAGTCACTTGTTCTCAATTCCTATTCTAGGGACTCCCTGCTCTGCACATTTTGCATATCTCCCTTATTTAACACACCTGATTCAGATCATCAGCTCGTTAGGAGAGAGATACATGAACTGAAATGAGTGTGTCAGATAAGAAAGACATACAAAATGTGCAGAGCAGGGGGTCTCCAGGACTGGATTTGAGAACCACTGTTGTAAGTCTTCCGCTTGGAGTGTGTGCACAGAAACCACGTTGTCAGCAGATTCAGTTCTCTTCCATGGCTTATTGCACTTTTAATACTTCCTTTTAATGTCAAGCACATTCTACTCTTTAGTTTCTCCATTCATGTTTCTTTATTAATAATTTAAAACTGCCCTGTCCACTGAAATCTTTCTTTTTCCACAAACAAGCTATGCTGGAATCTGAGTGCAGGAGCTCTAGGTTACCATAGTGTAAGTGGTTCGCAGTTGATTGCTGTTGCGAATAGCACTGAACACACACTTGGCCAGTACAACTGCAAATATTCTAAACTTTTTTTATTAACTGAACTCTAGTGATGTGTCTAATCTTTTTTATAGATTATTTCCTTGTAAAGGGTGAGAAACCTGGCAAGCCGACAGCTGGCTTAAGTAATCAAACTGTCTAAACAGCTGGACAGTTTATAACCATGATAAAATCTGCCCTAGAGAGCCCATTTATTCTGAATTTTCCAAAAACCTCAAAAATGTAGTGAACTACTCAGGTCCCTGTGTAGTTCTATGGCTTTGTTGTTGACTTAAGCCCTATTCAGATGGTAATTGTTTCTCAGGGGGACGTAAGTGATTTTCATCATTTACAGGGGGTAGTTGGTGATTTTAATGCCGTCTGAATCCAGGATGTCGGTGTTTTTCTCTCACCACCCTCGTAAAAATCCCCGGCCAAATTACCTACTGTTTTTTGACAAACACCAAGGTCGTGTGGTAATTTAATTGCCGTCCGAATCCACATCTCTGAGTTTACGAGAAGAAATCGATTCAAAATTCAGTGTTTAAACCCTTTTTGAGCACTCCCAAACACCGTAAGGTAAATGTTGTACGTCGGTGTAATTTGCATACATATTTATTTCTGAAATGCTGGAAAGTATTTAAAAGAACAATACTTCATAACTGCTCCACCACAGTGACTGGGAGCAGAAAGAGAAGAAAAGCACGTACAAATTCGAAATGGGTCTTTATTATGGCAGCAGCAGGTAAGCAATACAATTTTAAAATGTGTATTATAACCAGATATTTGTAAATATTTTATTATATCTTTTCATGTGACAACACTGAAGAAATGACACTTTGCTACAATGTAAAGTAGTGAGTGTACAGCTAACAGTGTAAATTTGCTGTCCCCTCAAAATAACTCAACACACAGCCATTAATGTCTAAACCGCTGGCCGCAAAAGTGAGTACACCCCTAAGTGAAAATGTCTGAATTGGGCCCAATTAGCCATTTTCTCTCCCCGGTGTCATGTGACTCGTTAGTGTTACAAGGTCTCAGGTGTGAATGGGGAGCAGGTGTGTTAAATTTTGTCTTATCGCTCTCACTCTCTCATACTGGTCACTGGAAGTTCAACATGGCACCTGCCGCAAATCTCGCGGGAACGGGCGGTTTTACCTTTGCTGCAGGCGGGAGTGGGCGGTCAGAAAATCTCGATGGAGACCCGCGGGAACGGTGGGATTTGGCGTGTAACATCGAACGCGCACAACAGCTAAAGTCTGTCTACACTGGATGCGATAAAGCGACCATTAAATCATTTGAAATTTGTGTCAATGAGTCATAAATAGAACGCGGCAGCAGTTTACTGTCGGGGATTTGTCCTGTCACTCCGCGCCACATCAGTGTAGACAGCATGACTGATTATAACGAGTTCTATAGTATTTTTGTCACGCCGCTCGCGTAGACACGGTGTAATAGAAATGGAGTCAACACACAAAGTTGAGAAGAAAATTAAAGCGTCTGTTTACTTGACAAAAGCAAAGCAAGGCAAGTCAGACATCAACTGTCACTGAAAAAAATGGGAAAGAGTTAAACTTAGTAAGTTAATGTGCAAAAGTCTTAGTTTACAACAGACATAAATCTGGCACCTCTACCCTGAGGCAACATACCTATTTTCTAAGTTCTATGTGTTTATTTAATAAGTTAAATTTATTTCATATTGTGCTTTGGCTTATTTACTTAAACTGTTTGTTAACAGTTAAACTGTTTGTTTAGTTAATCGTTTGGTGCGTGTGTATCATGCAGTACATTTAAAAACTGAGGTGCCACTAGTTGTGGCTTTGTTTTTATTTTATTTTGTTGCTTTGGTTATTATTTTAACGCTAATAATTTTTTTTTTTTAAAAAAGCCCAATGTTTTTGTCACGTGTGGTGCTTTGTTTTAGCATTACTTCATCTTATTTAAATGCAATCATGTTTAAAGCCTGTTATTCTGGATGTTAAAAAAATGAATATTTAGTCTGAGTATTTGTGCACATTTTTCACAAGTTCTGAGAGAAAGTCCGCGGGCGCGGGCGGGAGCAAACACAAACATTGCGGGCGCGGGCGGGAGTGGAACACGCAGGTTGCGGGAGTGGGCGGTCCTGGTCAGAAATTCAGCGGGAGCGGGTTTAAGAAAACAGTCCCGCGCAGGCCTCTAGTTCAAACTGCTAACTGACCACAAGCCCCTTCTTGCTATCCTTGGTCCAAAATCTGCCATTCCTACGCTGGCCGCTCTTCGTACACCAGAAGAGATGGTGTTTCAAGTCTCATTCATGGATGAATTGCCGATCAGTGCAAAAGACATTGCCACAGAAACTAGGAAAAATCCAGTGCTATCGAGAGTGTAGGATCTGACATTGTCAGGATGGCCGAGTTATGTCACTGATGAAAGTCTGAAACCATTCCATGTAAGGAAGGACCAGCTTTCAACTGACCAAGGCTGCATCCTGTGGGGCTCAAGAGTGACCATTCCTCCAAAGTACAGAGAAAGACTTCTGTCTGAGCTTCACGAGGGTCACCCAGGAGTCGTGAGAATGAAGACACTAGCCAGAGGATATCTATGGTGGCCAGGTCTTGATAACGACATCCAGAACTTTGTGAGTAAATGTACTCCATGTGAATTAGAGCGAAAACAACCCCCCAGTTCGCCTCTTCATCCATGGTCGTGGACAACCACACCTTGGGAACGTATTCACATTGACTACATGGAAATTGACAAGCAACACTTCTTAGTGATTGTGGATGTTCATTCAAAATGGGTTCATTCAAATCTTCCCCACTCAACTGACCAATGCTGAGAAGACAATAAACATCTTACGTCATCTTTGGTCTGCCTATGGACTTCCAAAGGAGTTGGTATCGGATAATGGTCCATTATTCACCTCAGGGAGTTTGAGGAGTTTCTAAAAAATAATGGGGTACGCCACATTCTGTCACCTCCATATCACCCCGCTACAAACGGACAAGCCGAGCGGGTGGTTCAAACTTTCAAGAAGGCCTGGGAATGGCTACATTCGAAGTCAGTATCACCCCAATTACGCTTGGCTCGTTTTTTGTTAACTTATCGAAATACTCCTAACACAGTAAAAGAACGAACACCTGCCGAACTGTTCCTGAAAAGGCAGCCTCATATCTGTCTCACACTGCTAAAGCCAAATACATCAGCTGTTGTTCTCAAGCATCAAAGGCAGCAAAAGAAGGCTCATGACACACCGTTTCAGAAACTCAGATCTTTCACAGTTGGACAGAAGGTCATTGTGCGCAGCTTCAGGCATCCACATCGTGCTTGGGTTCCAGGTGTGATTCTGCACAAACATGGACCTCTCACACACCAAGTGAAAGTCAGAGATCGAAGTGTGAAAGTGCACGTGGATCTTCTGCTGTCATCTAAAGCACAGGATATAATAGATCCAGACTACAAGGGCTGATGACTTTGCTCCTGATGCTGGTAACGAGGCTCATGCAAATGCCCCTCAACCACACATCTCGATGGACACTAGGACAGTTCCTGGTTCTGAAAGAAGATATCCAATTTGGCAAAGAAAGGCACCAAACAGATTAGATCTGTAGATATGGACTAATTAAGGTTACTTAGTACAACATTCTAATCATTGAAAGTGTTCAAAGGTTATTATAAAAAAAAATGTTATGAGTAAAAAAAAAATCAATGGGGGAGGAAATGTAGTAAATTGTTCATGCGCAGCTATATGATGCCTTACGGTAGTTTTGGTGAAATCCCCCCATGTAACGCACTGCGCATGTGTGAGACACGGTAGTGTTTCAAGAGTGAGAGAACGTCAGTAAACCGGTCTCAGCAGAAAAGGTTGTCCAGTGTTTCTTCACTGTCAAAGACATAACAGACGTGCTCAGCATCATATCCAGAGGTTGTGTTTGGGAAATAGACGTATGAGTGCTGCCAGCATTGCTGCAGAGGTTGAAGGGGTGGGGGTTCAGCCTGTCAGTACTCAGACCATACGCCGCACACTGCATCAAATTGGTCTGCATGGCTGTCGTCCCAGAAGGAAGCCTCTTCTAAAGATGATGCACAAGAAAGCCAGCAAACAGTTTGCTGAAGACAAGCAGACTAAGGACATGGATTACTGGAACCATGTCCTGTGGTCTGATGAGACCAAGATAAACTTATTTGGTTCAGATGGTGTCAAGCGTGTATGGCGGCAACCAGGTGAAGAGTACAAAGACAAGTGTGTCTTGCCTACAGTCAAGCATGGTGGTGGGAGTGTCATGGTCTGGGGCTGCATGAGTGCTGCCGGCACTGGGGAGCTACAGTTCATTGAGGAAACCATGAATGCCAACATGTACTGTGATATACTGAAGCAGAGCATGATCCCCTCCCTTCGGAGACTGGGCCGCAGGGCAGTATTCCAACATGATAACGACCCCAAACACACCTCCAAGATGACCACTGCCTTGCTAAAGAAGCTGAGGGTAAAGGTGATGGACTGGCCAAGCATGTCTCCAGACCTAAACCCTATTGAGCATCTGTGGGGCATCCTCAAACGGAAGGTGGAGGAGCGCAAGGTCTCTAACATCCACCAGCTCCGTGATGTCGTCATAGAGGAGTGGAAGAGGACTCCATGCCCAAGAGGGTTAAGGCAGTGCTGGAAAATAATGGTGACCACACAAAATATTGACACTTTGGGCCCAGTTTGAACATTTTCACATGTACTCACTTTTGTGGCCAGCGGTTTAGACATTAATAACTGTGTGTTGAGTTATTTTGAGGGGACAGCAAATTTACATTGTTATATAAGCTGTACACTCACTACTTTACATTGTAGCAAAGTGTCATTTCTTCAGTGTTGTCACATGAAAAGATATAATAAAATATTTACAAAAATGTGAGGGGTGTACTAACTTCTGTGAGATACTGTTTATCGTGTATAATTACATGCAACTATACCGCGTCTATTTTCCTATTTTTAAACAGGAGATTTAAATAATCAAATAATAAATAGGATTACATATTATAAAATATGCTTGGGATAATAAGAATACATTATAAATAATAATAAGCATTTTAAAATACATTTTACACAATAATAAGAATAAATTTGTAAATAAAATTCATTTTATTTACAGTAGACTATCATGCGACTGGCCACGTGAGCAGCGCGTTCCCGGGTTCGTAGGATCACAGAACTCACTCCTCCATTGTGAATAAATCGCCATCCGAATCCATGAGTTTTATCACTGAGGTGATATGTAAATTTATTTTTACAGACGTCCATATGAGAAACAATTACTGTCTGAATCAGGCTTTATAGTTACCTCGACCAATGTGAACGTACCTTGCACAGATAAGTAAGATGCCACATAAGATCATCATCACAGTGGCCCCACCAGCTGCTCCAACCAAAAAAGAGAAATGATGGAAACCTAATAATAATTAACAACAAAAAAAGAAAAGTTTTTAGAGTACCAGTAAGAAAATTAAAAATAAAAGCATTTAATTCTAGTAAAGCTAGTGATTCCACTTCCTCTTTCTCCCTAGAAGAATGAGCTGAGCAGCCAGTTTGAATTGTGGTCAGTAACAACAAAGTGGTTTGTGTTGTAAGCAGCAAAGCACATCTTTAAGCAAAAAGAAGGCTCTTTTACAGCTTTTCATTCAGGCATTTACATAAAAGTGTGCGATGTGTGAGGTAACGAAGAATTAAGCATTTATCCTTTGCCCTACTAATGTAAAAACTGGAAAAGAACAACACCCATGGAGCTGTATTAAAATAATATAAATATAAAATATAAATAATGGTGTTTAAGATGATGCATCTGTAAATAATTTAAACATTAAACCTTAAAAATCAGTAAATGCCTATAAATGTTACCTGACTTCTGAAGAGTGACATGAAGCAAATGAAACAGTTGACTTGCAGTGCCATGAGTGTTGTTGCTGACACACTGCAGAGTGGATGTGTGTGTGAGAGACTGATGTAGAGTGATGGAGCTCCTCAAGCCTGTGCTGCTCAATCGCTCTTCACTGATGAACGTGTTTGAAGAGTTAGTGACAGGACGTCCAGACAGATGCCACTCCAGTTCAGGAGAGGGATTCCCATCAGCCTCACAGAAACACACTGTTACATCAGTCCTGTTACAGCTGGAGGAAGTGGAGATCTGAGGAGCATCTAATAGAGAGAAAGATCGAGAACGGTCTGTGCAGCACAACTGAAAATGCTGAAAATTTTCTCTATTCCTTTATTACTCACACTGAATGTCCAGCTTCACCGATGAGTTTTGGCTGCCATGTTGGTTCTGAGCTATACAGCGGTACCAGCCTCTGTGTGTCGGGTCGGTCCTATTGAAGGTAAGATTTTGTCCAGTCTGCAGCTGCTCCAACTGTCCTTCACTCTCTCTGGACCAGGTGTAGTTCACTGCTGGATTTGCATCACTGCTGCAGATCAGAGTCACTGAACTGCCCACCAACTCAGAGCTGGAGGGAATCGCTAAAGCTGACATGTTTTTGGGGGCATCTGAGAAAAAGATAAATGATTGATTTAGGAAGAAATAACCAAAGACATTAGATACACAAAGACAGGGCACTCTTATTACTTATGAAAGGGAGACACTGCAATGCACAATATGGCAAAATAATCTCACCTTCTACATAAAAGAGCCAATGACTGAGAAAGGCATTGTGTCACTGCAGGTGCCATTAAAAGTTTCAGTTGATACAGAAACAATCAACATTCTGAGACACATGCGCATTAGCTGGTCTAGCCTGAAAAATAAGCTTTTTTACAAGAGGAGGTCTAATGCTATTTCATGCATTCTGACTTATTTACCCTGTTGGATTCTCATGCTAAACATGTCCAAAGTTTCGAAAAATGAGTTGGACATATGACAGAAAATTTCTGTGCCAAATACATTCCCATAATTCGCATAAGTTTCAGAATGTTTATGAATATGGCCCTGTATGACGCCATAGAAGGTGAAATTTCTTGTATGGCCACTTCTCCCAGAAGAGCGTGAGCACACATCAACCAGAGCGAGAGCAAGAGCATGCCCACGCTGCACAGGACTTGCTGGAGAAGGATTTGTCATTTTATTTTTTAGACCACCGAGTAAACAATGTCACCAAAGAAGTGTATTTTGGTTGTGAGGGAAAGATAACCTTGTTCAGCATTTCAAAGATGGCAGCTGAATGAAACGGCTTCCCTCAAAGTACCTTTGGAATAACTGTTTGAATAAGGGATCTAGGGAAGGGATCTAAGTTTCACTTAATGGGCTTGCATTAGGTAACAAAATATCAAAAACACGTGGGATTCATTTTTAAGAATTTGATATTTTGTTATATAATGCAATAATATTCAGACATTAAGTGTAACTGAAGTGTCCAAAAGTGTTCAAACATGTTATGGGACCACTCTACAGTATATATACTTCTGCTCTGGTCTTAAAGAGACAGTTCTCCCAAAAACCCACAGACTTTCATTGTATGAGTAAAATCAAAATATCTTCTTTAGTCTTCTACATGAAAGAAATTAATACAAGTTTAAAACAACATAAGGGAGACTAAATCATGACAGATTTTTTTTTTTTTTTTTTTGGGTGAACTATGGCTTTTATTAACACTCAAGATCTTTATTTTATCACTGTCTCTGTCCTCTTCACACTGGTTAGGAAAGTGTCACAGTAACTGCTGCAAAAAGCACTGTCATGAAAGAAGAATGTCAATAATATCTATTCAAACTATTATGCTGATGCATCAGCTGCCATTTACTGTGTGGATTCGCAAAATATTACCGAGACTGCCCTGAGGGTCCAGATAAACTTCTCTGAAGATCTAAACCTACAATCAGCATTCAGGACTGAAACAATCCATTTTATATTTGACTAAGGTGCTAATGAATCTGAGAGAGTAAAATGGGTTATGTATTACTCACACTGAATGTCCAGCATCACTGATGAGTTTTGGGCACCATGTTGGTTCTGAGCTGTACAGCGGTACCAGCCTCTGTGTGTCGGGTCGGTCCTATTGAAGGTAAGATTTTGTCCAGTCTGCAGCTGCTCCAACTGTCCTTCACTCTCTCTGGACCAGGTGTAGTTCACTGCTGGATTTGCATCACTGCTGCAGATCAGAGTCACTGAACTGCCCACCAACACAGAGCTGGAGGGAATCGCTAAAGCTGACATGTTTTTTGGGGCATCTGAGAAGAAAAGATAAAAAGATTGATAGAGGAAGTTACAAAACCAAACTGAAATCAAAGTAGATGCCATTTTGCTTGATGTTTTATCTGATGTGATAATATATTTACACATTATGTGTAAGTGTCCAAAAGTGTTCAAATATGTTTTAGGGCCACTGTATATAATATATTTTTAGTTCTAAAAAGATAGTGAATAGGATGGATAGATCCTGAATAGGATGTGTACTTCATAAATATTTTGAAATGTATGTTTCAGATCACTCAAACCATATATGGAAACCGAAGAGTCCCTGGATTTCATCTAAGTGCAGTGGTTCTCAAACTTTTTACACCAAGTACCACCTCAGAAAATATTTGGCTCTCCAAGTACCACCATAATGACCAACATTAAAATACAGTAGCATAGTAGGCCTAATTATTTAGCTACAGCTCTGCACAGTTCAAAAACGAGGCAGTTTTATTCCTAATAAGAATATTTATCATTGTCAGCCACTTTAAACATATAGTTTGAATATTAACACTGCACTGTGCTTACTTTCAGGTAAATAAAAAACTTAAATGATTAAACTAAAATGTACTGTACCTAAAAGATAAAAACTGCTCTGTATTTAAATTTAAAAAAAAAAAACTGTACTGTACTTAAATGTAAAGAATGTACAGTACTTGATCAAAAAATTAAGACAGGCATCATTTAGCCACCTTGCAAACTCTTTAAAAGTGTTTCAACACAGTGCTTCCCAACCTTTTTTTCTGCCACGGCACAGTTTTAATATGTAAAAAAATCCCACGGCACACCACAAAGCATTACAAAAAACAAAACAAACAAAAAAGATAGAAAGGGGAAACGATTTTATTTTTTATTTTTTTCCCAATAATTAAACATTGCGTCATCAGAGCTGGTATTTTGGCTTTATATATGATCAGACACTTGCACTTACTTTCTGAAAATCATACTCAAATGGAGTTAATGAGGTTTTTGATTTGTTTTGTCCATCATTAGAACGGACAATCTGAGGCAGTTAATTAATCGCATGAAGTTTTCACCAGTTTGCGGGTCATAAAGTTTATTGTAGCTATATGGGCGCTCAGTTTCTCTTGTTGTTAATACATTTGGCCAAAATCTCACGATATAAAAGACGAACAGCTATAATATTTATAATGTAACGTTACAAAAGTGTAACGTTATTGGCTACAACTAGACACACAAAACATTAGCCTTTATAGACAGTATTTCTTGAGTAAAGAAAACGCTGTAGGCCTACTTATTCAAACATCAGTTCTTTATTTACCCTTGCATTGCTAAAAGAAGTAGACTTCTGTCTTCAAACTGCGCATCGCAGTGCTTCATTCTGAATGGAGACAGGGTGGAGTTATGAGCTTTGACTGACAATTTGAGGATCCAATGGCGTTACGAGGTTTAGTCACAAGCTCTTTTGAATGCTTTTCATTGGTCAAATATTTGTGAAACCCACAAACCGACATAACAATGACCAACAGCACTGATTAAAAATAACGAAATATAATAGTGATAAGGAAGTTTTTGATCATTTTCCACGGCACACCCGACAACAGTGGTTGGGAAACATTGTTTTAACATTAATTTATATTTAAGTCAGTGATTCCTCTGCGGACCACACTTTGAGAATCATTGATCTAGTAGAAAACTTTGGTACTTCGCCCAAAGTAAATTTTTTGGAGATATCAACCTAAAATTTGGCACAAAACTTGTTCAGATGATTGGCTTTGATTTTCTTGAAGATTTGGATATAAACATGTTATGTAAAATATACATTTATTTATTATATAAAATATAAATATATACATGTATTGTTATATTTTATACTTTCATAAACTTAAACTTCTATAACTTTTTATAAATTAAGTTTTATAACATTTTTTTTACTTCTACAATAATCTGTGATTTTCCACCTTTAAAAAAACTACCAAACTTAAGTCTGTGCTCTGAAGTATTCAAGATTTGTAACAATTTTAGCTGGAAAAGTCATTTTCATGTCTACGCTCAAAAAGTGGGACTTACAGTTAATAGGTTTTGTTTTTACAAACTTTGAAAATAAAAAGTATTTCAACACTTCAGGACTAGAGTTGAAAAACTCAAATTGACCCGCCAACATTACAAATGTATAAAAATATCTGTATGTACATTTCACAGCACATCAGCGTATTGAAACTTTGTATGCACGTTCATGACCCTAAATAAGAAAAAGTCACAACATTTCAAGAAAAACAACATTGGTTAAATAGTATTTCAGATAGCTTAGAAAAGGAAATAATAGCTCATTTTTACCATCTTTGGCTGACAAAATATTATTTCCATGTGAAAAAATTGGGGGAAAAGCTTCTTTTTTGCCTTCATAGGGTAGCAAAAATACTAAAATAACAACATATTATCAAGAAATGTTATTATTTCAGGTCTGTAGAGTTGCCTTAGAACATTAAAATATGGGGTCAAATTGATCCACACACATCGTGAATGTAACAGAAATTGTACATGTCAAAACACATCAGTGTGTTGAAAATTTGCATGCATGTTCATGACCCTAAATGAGAAAAAGTCACAAAATTTCAAGAAGAAAAAAAATAGGTTAACTGATATTTCCGACAACTCAAAAATCAAAACAGTATATGAGGGTTAAATGACACTGAAATAAAAGTAATGTGGTAAGGTTAACTGGTTAACTGAACAATCTAGAGGTGTTTTAATTATTATTTAGGCTTAAATTTAATCAAAATAATAATTTTTATAGTAGCTATTCTTGTGCTATCACACAATAACAGTGCAATAACCTTTCATTTTATAATTGACTTTTAGGTGCTAATGAATGTGACGAGGTAAAATTGGCTGATGTGTATTACTCACACTGAATGTCCAGCTTCACTGATGAGTTTTGGGCACCATGTTGGTTCTGAGCTGTACAGTGGTACCAGCCTCTGTGTGTCGGGTCGGTCCTATTGAAGGTGAGAGTGTCTCCAGTCTGCAGCTGCTCCAACTGTCCTTCACTCTCTCTGGACCAGGTGTAGCTCAACACTGCTGGATTTGCATCACTGCTGCAGATCAGAGTCACTGAACTGCCCTCCAACACAGAGCTGGAGGGAACCACAGACACTGATGTGTTTTTAGGCGAATCTGAAGGGGAAAAAATTCAGGTCCTCACAATAAAATCTAAATAATATAATTCACAAGTCAAAACTAAAAAGCATCACTTACACTGAACATGTACTGTGATACTGTCTTGTGCTGTTTTGTTCTTGTCCTGTAGCTGGTAGGTTATAGTGCAGGTGAAAGTGACTCCATGCTCACGGTGAGTAGCAGTGAAGTTCAGATCAGAGATGAGCTCCTGTAGTCTGCTGCTCTCACTGAGGGGGATTCTGGGAGTGGAGCTCCATGTGAGAGTTGGTGGAGGAGAGGAGCAGAGAGTCTCAGCAGAGCAGCGCAGACTCACAGAGCTCCCCTCCAACACCTCCTCCTGCTCCACATACAGCTGCACTCTGGGTTTGGGAGGAGGGCCTGAAATAAAGAAAGTAAAATGACAATGATGACAACTTTTAAAACCCTCACTGAACACATTTGTTTATAAATAAAAGGCTCAAATCACTCACCAGTGACATTTATAGTGGAGAAGGCTTGTTTGTAGGTGTATTTCAGACCTTCACCACTCTTAATCCTGAAGTAATATATACCATTGTGATTTGAGCTAACATTATAAAAGACAGTGGTGCAGTCCTTCTCATGTAGTTTTCCAGTTATTTTCCCATTAAAGTGATTAGGTTTGGGATCTCTGGAGTTAAACACTTGATGTTTATCCTCTTCAGTTCCATCTTTGAACCACACTCCTGTCGCAGCACTCTCAGTGAGGTGTGTGTCATATTCTTGCCGAATCTCAAAAGTGCAGTTTATGATCACACAGGATCCACTGAGAGCTTCAATCTTCTCTGGCAGACTGATGTTAAAATCTCTGCAGCAAACACCTACAAGACACATAATACAAACAAGTAAGAAATAATTCAAAAATTACTATAAATACCAAGAAAATAGGGATGGAATTTTTTTTTCTTTAAATAGCCTATAAATTAAAATATACTTTAAACCTTTCAACAGAAAACAGAGTAGAATTAGTTTCTCTGCTGTCCAGATGTCCATCCTTTCATTCAATGAGGAACATCAACCTAAAGGTATAAAGCAAACACACACACACACACACACACACACACACACACACATCATTTATGCACAAATTCTGTTACGTCATATATTTAGGAATGGCTCATTTCTCTCCTTCCGTGATTAAGAGACATTTCTTTAAGATTGCAAGAGCACTGGCAACATGAAACTCACCTTTGCTTTCAAGCATAGGCGTAAATCCCGGGGGGTACAGGACCCACCCATCTGAGGGAGGGTTGCCCCCCCCCCCCCAAATATATAATTACAAGCAACTCTATGTCTTGAAAATAATATAATGGACATATACTTAAAATAATTGTGTAAGTAGTAAAACAAAATAAACCCAAAAAAGCGTTTTAAGTTCAGGAATGTTTACATTACCCCCTCCCTTGCCTCACAGTGGTTTGGTCCACTGCCTCGATACACTCAGGACACGAGCCCGGTGGGAGCAGTGTTGCCAAGTCCGCGGTTTCCCCGAGAAATTGGGCTACTTTTACGCTCTTTCCGCGAAATGTTTTTCGTGTCCGCGGGTTGGAGCGACCCCAATAACGTGATATTTATCCCCTGGAAAGCGACATTTATCAGGGGAACCCCACCAAAAAAACGTGTATTTTACCCCACCGGAACGCGATTTTTACCGGAAATCCCCCCTGAAGAGCGATTGCGCTAGTTTTGGGCTAGTTTTGAGTAGCAATTGGGCGGGTTTTGTTGTGAAAACCTGGCAACCCTGGGTGGGAGAGATCAAAGTTCCTTAGTAGTTATGTGTAAGTAATTAGACTGTCAAGGCTATTTTATTCTCTTTAAACATCGGGTGAAATTATTCTTTCTCTTTAATACAGATGATGCTGGATCATTAATAAATTAGTCATGACAAAAAATAATGATATCCGATGTATTTTCTATGAGCAATTTATAAGGTTGCCAAGCTTAACACTGTAGCTTGTCACCCACTACAACTAACACAGCGATAAACCTGTGTGTGAACTGATATTAGGCTAATATTGTAGACCTACCGATGTGTTGGGTTTTGCTCAGTATGATGTTAAGTGGCAGGCTTAATGCGGTTGAATATCTAAAGAGACGTACTCGGTCCCAGACGAAGCCTAAAATACTATGGAGGACGCAAAATAATCATTATAATATGACCGCGTGGTGAACCATATGAACCGAACTCATATTTAAACACGGTCTCCATGCTGTTTACACATATCTATCCTTACAAGTACAATTTTGGCTGTATTATTTGTGTCCCCTTCAAAAATTGCTCTTGAGAAATTTTATGTTTCTTGTCCCCCCTACTGTTAGATGAAATTTACGCCCCTGCTTTCAAGTAAAACGATGCAAGAGTTTTTGCACAAATCTGTGATCTTTGACAAATATAGTGCCTTAAGAAGGAGGAAATACCTTTTCATACTTTACATCAATATTAATGTTTTATTGAAAACATTGCCTTACTTTTTGGTAGTTTATTTTCCTCCCATAAATTAAAAAAAATTTCTGAAAATAATATTGTGCAAACATTACTTTTTTCTCTATGAATTCTTGGTTTAGACCCTTGAAACCTGGCCCATTACTTTAATATTTCAGTATACATTATTTATTATTTCAGTATATTAATTGAGATGTTTAACCACTTAAAACATCAAAATATTCTATGCATGACATTTTTATTAGATGTTTCATGAAATTGTCCATATATCCATATATGACAGTATCTGTAAACATTGAATGAGTCTATTAATTTTACACCCTTAAAAATAAAGGTGCTTCACGATGCCATAGAAGAACCTTTTTTGTCTAAATGGTTCCATAAAGAACCTTTAACATCTGAAGAACCTTTCTGTTTCACGAAAGGTTCTTTGTGGTTCTTTGTAAAAAGGTAAGAAAGAGATGGTTCTTTAAAGAATGGTTCTTCTGTGGCTTCGCTGTGAAGAACCTTATAAGCACCTTTTATTTTTAAGAGTGTAGCTTTAATGTAATGGGAGTAAAATAGCAAAAAGACTATAAAGACTATATTTGAGGGAATTTGTAAAAGAATATGAATCTGACCTTCCTGAGGGCAGAAAGTGTGGGAATCTCCTGTTTAGATCCCAAGTGTCCAGCTGTAACACTTGCTGCTGATTAGAGACGGACTGAAGCTGTGCTGCAGGAACAGAATCTGAAACATAATCTACTGACTGGCAGCAGATCTATTATAACTTCCCTTTTTCATCAGATCACACCAGTACTTCCTGTATCAGCATGAATATGCTTTCTACACACAGATCCTTACATTTCCTTTCTGTAAAGTCTTTTGCTGCAAAAAAAAAAAAAAAAAACTGTATAATTTAAATGTGTCCCAACATTTAAATAAACTGAAATAAACAGCAATGTGGTAAGGTTAACTGGTTAACTGAACAAAACCTGGCTTTTTAATTATTATTTGGCCTTAAATTTAATAAAGATGAACATTTTTATAGTCGTTATTATTGTGTCACAATAGACCAAAGTTTAAAATCTCTGGAGTTAAACACATTAGCTCCATCTCTGAACTACAATCCTGTAGCAGCTTTCTCAATAAGGTATTTGTCGTATTGTTTTTTAATCTCAAATCTGCACTTTATGATCACAGAGGATCCACTGAGAGCTTCAATCTTCTGTGGCAGAGTGATGCTGAACTCTCTACAGCAAACGCCTACAACACACAGACATGTAAAGCATACAAAGTAATGCACAAGCACATTTCTAGCCATAAACACATTCTTTACTGACTAGAATTTCAATTGACCTTATTTACATTTGATTTAAAACAAAAATGTTATAATAAACCATTAAAAGTAAAACGAGTAACAATAAACATAAATGTGCATGGCTTGTAAGAAAATATTTTTCAAGTAATGTCTAATAACAGTAAACAGATTTGCATGTAAAACTGTTAACAGACCTCTGAGAAATTGTACTTAAAGTGCAGATAATATGTTTTACTCAATTAAAAGCACCTGGCCAAAAATCACACCAATGCAATAAATCACACATATATGCTAAATGTTTTAGTTATTTACTTTATCTTTCAAATCTTACCAAAGTTCTACATTGGTGAAGGTAAAGGAGATACACTGACCATGAAAGAGAAAAACAAAAACAAAAACCTTTTTTCAGTTACACTCATCTTGCCTTTAAAAGAAGGTCGGACCAAAGTAGAGATCATATATACAGTCACATCAACAAAATGATACAAACATACACAACATATATTTAAAATTGTTGGAATGATTTTAGGGAAACAAATATTCTTATAATCACAAATCTGAAGCAAATCATCTGAATTATAACTTTACAGAAGTAAAAACATTTCAACTTTATTGGATGATGATGATGATGATGACTATATGGAATAATTGATTACATATACTCAGTAAGAAATCAAAACCAGTTTTATGTTGTGTTTTCTCAAGCAAACAAAATACAAAATAAATGTCACTTGTTCTGGCCACATTATTGCTTCATCTGTGAGACTGTGGCACATTCATTTGTGTTCAACTACACAAATGAATGTTTCCTAAAGCAGTAGATTTGTTTGTTTCTTTCAAACATGTTTTTGTGAAAATATATGTTTAGATTTTTGTTAATTCTGTTCTCAAAAACTGAAATGCCTACACCATAATAATTTGATAACAACACCACTTATCAGTCAAAGCAATAAGCAATTAAATCGTATTACTAGTGATTGTATTTGTGATTTTTCAGCCATTTCGACTGTAATAATCTAAAAATGTCTTCAAACTCTCATTGTTGCAGTTGATCTGATGCTTCCAGACATGCTGGCATGACTCATTGTTCCTTCTTTGTGCTTGACCCCTTAATTGCTGCTTGCAGCTATATTTTTATTTTGTTCTTTTGTTCTTTTCTCTATAAAACATGAAATCACAAAACTGCTGCATTAAGCTACTCTAAAAAAATTAAAACTGTAAATTTCTCTAAATTTCTCTAGACACTAATGTAAACTGTGACTCCAGCTTCTGAACTGTAAGAAGTCAGTCAATATTATCTTCAGTATTAAAAATAAATGTGTCAACACTATCAGCTTCCTGCTCAGCATTCACGCATTAAGAAAAACTTTTCAGATCCACTCTATTAATACACTTTTCAAAATAAAGGTGCTTCAAAAGGTTCTTCACAGCGATGCCATAGAAGAACCATTTTTGGTTCCACAAAGAACCATCTCTTTCTTGCCTTTTTATAATCTTAAGAACCTTCTTTTACCACAAAGAACCTTTTGTGAAACAGAAAGGTTCTTCAGATGTTAAAGGTTCTTTATGGAACCATTTAGACAAAAAGGTTCTTCTATGGCAAGCACCTTTATTTTTAAGAGTGTACAGCCATAGGCGTAAATCCCGGGGGGGACGGGGGGGACAGGACCCCCCCATCTGAGGGTTGTCCCCCCTAAAAATATCATTACAAGCAACTCTGTTTCTTGAAAATTATATAATGTACCTACACTTAAAATAATTGTGTAAGTAGTAAAACAAAATAAACGCAAAAAAGCGTTTTAAGCTCAGAAATGTTTTGATTCCCCCCTCCCTTGCCTCACAGTGGTTTGATCCACTGCCTAGATACACTCAGGACACGAGCCCGGTGGGAGCAGTGTTGCCAAGTCCGCGGTTTCCCCGCGGAATTGGGCTACTTTTACGCTCTTTCCGCGGGATGTTTTTCATGTCCGCGGGTTGGAGCGACCCCAATAACGTGATATTTAGCCCCTGGAAAGAGACATTTATCAGGGGAACCCCACCAAAAAAACGTGTATTTTACCCCACCGGAACGCGATTTTTACCGGAAATCCCCCCTGAAGAGCGATTGCGCTAGTTTTGGGCTAGTTTTGAGTAGCAATTGGGCGGGTTTTGCTGTGAAAACCTGGCAACCCTGGGTGGGAGAGAGCAAAGTTCCTTAGTAGTTATGTGTAAGTAATGCTGCCTTCACGTGCTATAGGAATTATCGTAAATACGAGTTTCCTAATCGGAAATTGGACGTGAACGGCCTCTCAAGTCGTATTTACTACTGGGAAATTCTGAAATAATTTTGATACCCGAGTTTCCGAGTTAGGCGGGTCATAAACTTTAAACATGGTGGAGGTGACAACCATTGCTGCCATCAATGCTGTTCTCACAAAAACTACATCCCTTTGTCTTGTAGCTAAAGTAGTGTACTTATAGGCTAGATATGAACAATCATGCGAAGCATATTGTGTGTTTTATAAACAGTGAAATAAGCATGTATTTGACCGAAATTCCAGAATTGTCAGCGAACTGCATGTATAGCGCGGTGAATGTTTATAAGATTGTCAACCAATGGGATGCTACATTTTATCCTTTCCGACATTAAAGCACATGAATACGACAAGCTCGTGATCACGACTTCATAAGTGGGAAATAGGAAATTTCCCATAGCACGTGAAGGCAGCATAATTAGGCTGTCAAGGCTATTTTATTCTCTTTAAACATCGGGTGAAATTATTCTTTCTCTTTAATACAGATGATGCTGGATCATTAATAAATTAGTCATGACAAAAAAATAATGATATCCGATGTATTTTCTATGAGCAATTTATAAGGTTACCAAGCTTAACACCGTAGCTTGTCACCCACTACAACTAACACAGCGATAAACCTGTGTGTGAACTGATATTAGGCTAATATTGTAGACCTACCGATGTGTTGGGTTTTGCTCAGTATGATGTTAAGTGGCAGGCTTAATGCGGTTGAATATCTAAAGAGACGTACTCGGTCCCAGACGAAACCTAAAATACTATGGAGGACCCAAAATAATCATTATAATATGACCGCGTGGTGAACCATATGAACCGAACTCATATTTAAACACGGTCTCCATGCTGTGTACACATATCTATCCTTACAAGTACAATTTTGGCTGTATTATTTGTGTCCCCTTCAAAAATTGCTCTTGAGAAATTTTATGTTTTTTGTCCCCCCCTACTGTTAGATGAAATTTACGCCCCTGTGTACAGCCCAGATTTAGAGCGCTGCAATTTATGGCTTTTCCAAAAACTAAAATCACCTTTGAAAAGGAAGAAATTTCAAACTGTCGATGAGGTTCAAGAAAATATGATGAGCTGATGGTAATTCCAACAAAGGATTTTGCAGAGTGTTTTGAACAGTGGGAGAAACACTAGGAGAACTGCGTGAGGTCCCAAGGTGCCTACTTTGAAGGGGACTGAGGCATAAGTGTTCTTCGTATCTTCTTTGATAAATGTCTCTATTTTTCATATTACATGGCTGGATACTTTCCGGAGAGCCTTCGTTTACATCCATGGCATTTAATATTTTGGCTTTCATCACTATACATGTTTGTCTATATTCAGAAAAAAAATAATAAAATCAAAAATTTGAGCCGGGGAAGTTTCAGAAATTTGGTTGATTTGACAAGGAATGATACATACTAACTGATTTAGACAGATTTAATTGAGACATCAGAGTCTTTCATGTGGATACATATGTGTATATACATTTTAAACTAGAAAACAAAAGAGAAAATAAATGTGTATTTGATGTTTATTGTGTGTCACCTCTCTTAATGTTCAACATCTCATATTCAGAGGGTGGAGCAGAGAGCTGAAGAGAAGCATATGTGCCTGCTGCCTCATTCTGAGCCTAAAAACAAGCAAACACTCTTTAACACCATCATCATCAACATGCTGCCTTACTATATCATATAAAAGATTTACCTTCAGCTTTGCAGACAATCTAGAAAAAAGGATATTAGATTACTAACTTGTATTCCTTTATAATATCTCTCTATATAGATATTGACTGTTACCTGTAAATGACTTACTGTCTCATTTTGTAGAGTCCAAGTCCAACAGTCAGAGCGTACAGAACCAGAATGATCAGGAGGGGAATTGTAACTTGTTGACATCCTAAAAAGACAATACGCACACAGAAAGAAAATATAAACATAAGGTAACACTTTACAATAAGGGTACATGAATAATCATGTACTAATGCCTAAATTAATACTTAATTCATCAAGTTAACTAATTATGAACTAACGAAGAGCTATCCTTAACTACGTCTGGAGTCATACGGATTCATGCATGAATAACAGCAGCCTTAACTACATGTTAGTACATGTTTGATAGTTAATGCATTAATTAACATTTATGGGTAAACTAAATCAAACAGCCTCTTTAAGAAGGAATAAGAAGGACTCTGACTTTGAAATTAATTTAATTTAATACTATCATAATTTGAGCATTTTAAATCTTCAGCTTTGTCATAAATATTATTGGGAGGCACAGGACATTTGATCCTCCTCATCAAGTGTAGAAAATACTAAATACACTAATGACAGATCTTGTCTGTTTTATGTTCTTCTCTTTGCCTTTAAACTCACCCTATTGTGACTTATACACAGACTTGATAAAAAATAAAAACCCAAAACCCACAAAGAACATTTGTAGAACAATTCCTAAAGAAATGCTCAAACTGGAAAGAGCTCACTCTCCATCCAGACACAGCCGTGACGATCCTGTAGCTCCGCTCTCTGACTTCTTGAAAATCCACAAAGCATCTCTTAACCGGGCTGAATACTCACTGTGTTAGTACATGTGTGTTTGATAGAAAGTATAACATAAATCCTGACCTGAGTTCAGTAAGTAGTTAACAGTGAATTCATTATGATTGGGGTCTCTCAAGTAAAGTCATGTCAAAATCAACTTTAACAAGCCATTAGTTGATGTTAGTGTATGGGTAGTTAATAATGAGTTGACACAAAGACACATTAACAAATCATCAAATTAAATACCATTAAACATGCTGTAAGAGTGTACTCCTTATTCCTTTACACCACCAATACAACAAACAATAATTTTTAGTTATTTTATTATTCATTTACATAATTTCACATACAGTGCCCTCCACTAATATTGGCACCCTTGGTAAATATGAGCAAAGGCGGCTGTGAAGATAAATCTGCATTGTTTATCCTTTTGATCTTTCATTCAAAAAAATGACAAAATTCCAACCTATCATTGAAGTAAAACAATTGAAAGTGGGGGGAAAATCTCATTGTGAAATATAAGTATAAGTCACAATAGGGTGATTTTAAAGGGAAAGAGAAGAACATAAAACAGACAAGACAACAAGACAACAACACTGTCATTAGTGTATTTAGTATTTTCTACACTTGATGAGGAGGATCAACTAATCCTTTGCCGCCCAATAATGTTTATGACAAAGCTGAAGATGTAAAATGCTCAAATTATGATAGTATTAAATTAAATTAATTTCAAAGTCAGAGTACTTCTTATTCCTTCTTAAAGAGGCTGTTTGATTTAGTTTACCCATAAATGTTAATTAATGCATTAACTATCAAACATGTACTAACATGTAGTTAAGGCTGCTGTTATTCATGCATGAATCCGTATGACTCCAGACGTAGTTAAGGATAGCTCTTCGTTAGTTCATAATTAGTTAACGATGAATTAAGTATTAATTTAGGCATTAATACATGATTATTCATGTACCCTTATTGTAAAGTGTTACCAAACATAATTCACTGTAGAAGGAGAGAAAAGAGAAAGTCAAAATAGCAGTATACGCTTCCAAAATAGTTAATCAATTAGTTCACCCCAAAATTAAAATTCTGCAAATCCATAAAGTTACTGACCATTTTAAGAAAGCTGATAATGATGCATCTGTGTTGTGCTTGAACAATTACCACAGTAATGACTGATTGAAATATTAGTTTTACCTGTAAACAGCAGAGGAGTGAGAACCAGATCAAACTGTTGTTCATCAGTGCCATGAGTGTTTCTGCTGACACACTGCAGAGTGGATGTGTGTGTGAGAGACTGATGCAGAGTGATGGAGCTCCTCAAGCCTGTGCTGCTCAATCGCTCTTCACTGATGAACGTGTTTGAAGAGTTAGTGACAGGACGTCCAGACAGATGCCACTCCAGTTCAGGAGAGGGATTCCCATCAGCCTCACAGAAACACACCGTTACATCAGTTCTGATACAGCTGGAGGAAGTGGAGATCTGAGGAGCGTCTAATAGAGAGAAAGATCCAGAACGGTCTGTGCAGCACAACTGAAAATGCTGAAAATTTTCTCTATTCCTTTATTACTCACACTGAATGTCCAGCTTCACTGATGAGTTTTGGGCACCATGTTGGTTCTGAGCTGTACAGTGGTACCAGCCTCTGTGTGTCGGGTCGGTCCTATTGAAGGTGAGAGTGTCTCCGGTCTGCAGCTGCTTCAACTGTCCTTCACTCTCTCTGGACCAGGTGTAGTTCAACACTGCTGGATTTGCATCACTGCTGCAGATCAGAGTCACTGAACTGCCCTCCAACACAGAGCTGGAGGGAACCACAGACACTGATGTGTTTTTAGGCGAATCTGAAGGGGAAAAAAATTCAGGTCCTCACAAGAAAAATCTAAATAATATAATTCACAAGTCAAAACTAAAAAGCATCACAAAGCATCACTTACACTGAACATGTACTGTGATACTGTCTTGTGCTGTTTTGTTCTTGTCCTGTAGCTGGTAGGTTATAGTGCAGGTGAAAGTGACTCCATGCTCACGGTGAGTAGCAGTGAAGTTCAGATCAGAGATGAGCTCCTGTAGTCTGCTGCTCTCACTGAGGGGGATTCTGGGAGTGGAGCTCCATGTGAGAGTTGGTGGAGGAGAGGAGCAGAGAGTCTCAGCAGAGCAGCGCAGACTCACAGAGCTCCCCTCCAACACCTCCTCCTGCTCCTGCACCTCCTTCTGCTCCACATACAGCTGCACTCTGGGTTTGGGAGGAGGGCCTGAAATAGAGAAAGTAAAATGACAACATAGCAACTTTTAAAACCCTCATTGAACACATTTGTTTATAAATAAAAGGCTCAAATCACTCACCAGTGACATTTATAGTGGAGAAGGGTTGTCCGTATGTGAATTTCAGACCTTCACCACTCTTAATCCTGAAGTAATATATACCACTGTGATTTGAGCTAACATTATAAAAGACAGTGGTGCAGTCCTTCTCATGTAGTTTTCCAGTTATTTTCCCATTAAAGTGATTAGGTTTGGGATCTCTGGAGTTAAACACTTGATGTTTATCCTCTTCAGTTCCATCTTTGAGCCACAGTCCTGTAGCAGCTCTCTCAGTGAGGTCTCGGTCATATAGTTTCTTAATCTCAAAAGTGCAGTTTATGATCACACAGGATCCACTGAGAGCTTCAATCTTCTCTGGCAGACTGACGCTAAAATCTCTGCAGCAAACACCTACAAGACACATAATACAAACAAGTAAGAAATAATTCAAAAAATACTATAAATACCAAGAAAATAGGGCTGGAATTTTTTTTTTCTTTAAATAGCCTATAAATTAAAATATACTTTAAACCTTTCAACAGAAAACAGAGTAGAATTAATTTCTCTGCTGTCCAGATGTCCATCCTTTCATTCAATGAGGAACATCAACCTAAAGGTATAAAGCAAATACACACACACACACACACACACACACACACACACACACACACACACACACACACACATCATTTATGCACAAATTCTGTTACGTCATATATTTAGGAATGGCTCATTTCTCTCCTTCCGTGATTAAGAGACATTTCCTTAAGATTGCAAGAGCACTGGCAACATGAAACTCACCTTTGCTTTCAAGCATAGGCGTAAATCCCGGGGGGTACAGGACCCCCCCATCTGAGGGTTGTCCCCCCTAAATATATAATTACAAGCAACTCTGTGTCTTGAAAATAATATAATGGACATATACTTAAAATAATTGTGTAAGTAGTAAAACAAAATAAACCCAAAAAAGCGTTTTAAGTTCAGGAATGTTTACATTACCCCCTCCCTTGCCTCACAGTGGTTTGGTCCACTGCCTCGATACACTCAGGACACGAGCCCGGTGGGAGCAGTGTTGCCAAGTCCGCGGTTTTCCCGAGGAATTGGGCTACTTTTACGCTCTTTCCGCGGGACGTTTTTCATGTCCGCGGGTTGGAGCGACTCCAATAACGTGATATTTAGCCCCTGGAAAGCGACATTTATCAGGGGAACCCCACCAAAAAAACGTGTATTTTACCCCACCGGAACGCGATTTTTACCGGAAATCCCCCCTGAAGAGCGATTGGACTAGTTGGGCAATTGGGCGGGTTTTGTTGTGAAAACCTGGCAACCCTGGGTGGGAGAGATCAAAGTTCCTTAGTAGTTATGTGTAAGTAATTAGACTGTCAAGGCTATTTTATTCTTTTTAAACATCGGGTGAAATTATTCTTTCTCTTTAATACAGATGATGCTAGATCATTAATAAATTAGTCATGACAAAAAATAATGATATCCGATGTATTTTCTATGAACAATTTATAAGGTTACCAAGCTTAACACCGTAGCTTGTCACCCACTACAACTAACACAGCGATAAACCTGTGTGTGAACTGATATTAGGCTAATATTGTAGACCTACCGATGTGTTGGGTTTTGCTCAGTATGATGTTAAGTGGCAGGCTTAATGCGGTTGAATATCTAAAGAGACGTACTCGGTCCCAGACGAAACCTAAAATACTATGGAGGACCCAAAATAATCATTATAATATGACCACGTGGTGAACCATATGAACCGAACTCATATTTAAACACGGTCTCCATGCTGTGTACACATATCTGTCCTTACAAGTACAATTTTGGCTGTATTATTTGTGTCCCCTTCAAAAATTGCTCTTGAGAAATTTTATGTTTCTTGTCCCCCCCTACTGTTAGATGAAATTTACGCCCCTGCTTTCAAGTAAAACGATGCAAGAGCTTTTGCACAAATCTGTGATCTTTGACAAATATAGTGCCTTAAGAAGGAGGAAATACCTTTTCATACTTTACATCAATATTAATGTTTTATTGAAAACATTGCCTTACTTTTTGGTGGTTTATTTTCCTCCCATAAATTAAAATATTTTCTGAAAATAATATTGTGCAAACATTACTTTTTTCTCTGTGAATTCTTGGTTTAGACCCTTGAAACCTGGCCCATTACTTTAATATTTCAGTATATTAATTGAGATGTTTAACCACTTAAAACATCAAAATATTCTATGCATGACATTTTTATTAGATGTTTCATGAAATTGTCCACATATCCTTTATAACAATAATGAGATATAGATATGACAGTATCTTTAAACATTGAATGAGTCTATTTATTTTACACTCTTAAAAATAAAGGTGCTTCACGATGCCATAGAAGAACCTTTTTTGTCTAAATGGTTTCATGAAGAACCTTTAACATCTGAAGAACCTTTCTGTTTCACGAAAGGTTCTTTGTGGTTCTTTGTATAAAGGTAAGAAAGAGATGGTTCTTTAAAGAATGGTTCTTCTGTGGCATCGCTGTGAAGAATCTTATAAGCACCTTTTATTTTTAAGAGTGTAGCTTTAATGTAATGGGAGTAAAATAGCAAAAAGACTATAAAGACTATATTTGAGGGAATTTGTAAAAGAATATGAATCTGACCTTCCTGAGGGCAGAAAGTGTGGGAATCTCCTGTTTAGATCCCAAGTTTCCAGCTGTAACACTTGCTGCTGATTAGAGACGGACTGAAGCTGTGCTGCAGGAACAGAATCTGAAACATAATCTACTGACTGGCAGCAGATCTATTATAACTTCCCTTTTTCATCAGATCACACCAGTACTTCCTGTATCAGCATGAATATGCTTTCTACACACAGATCCTTACATTTCCTTACTGTAAAGTCTTTTGCTGCAAAAAAAAAAAAAAAAAAACTATACAATTTAAATGTGTCCCAACATTTAAATAAACTGTAATAAACAGCAATGTGGTAAGGTTAACTGGTTAACTGAACAAAACCTGGCTTTTTAATTATTATTTGGCCTTAAATTTAATAAAGATGAACATTTTTATAGTCGTTATTATTGTGTCACAATAGACCAAAGTTTAAAATCTCTGGAGTTAAACACATTAGCTCCATCTCTGAACTACAATCCTGTAGCAGCTTTCTCAATAAGGTATTTGTCGTATTGTTTTTTAATCTTAAATCTGCACTTTATGATCACAGAGGATCCACTGAGAGCTTCAATCTTCTGAGGCAGAGTGATGCTGAACTCTCTACAGCAAACACCTACAACACACAGACATGTAAAGCATACAAAGTAATGCACAAGCACATTTCTAGCCATAAACACATTCTTTACCGACTAGAATTTCAATTGACCTTATTTACATTTGATTTAAAACAAAAATGTTATAATAAAGCATTAAACGTAAAACGAGTAACAATAAACATAAATGTGCATGGCTTGTAAGAAAATATTTTTCAAGTAATGTCTAATAACAGTAAACAGATTTGCATGTAAAACTGTTAACAGACCTCTGAGAAATTGTACTTAAAGTGCAGATAATATGTTTTACTCAATTAAAAGCACCTGGCCAAAAATCACACCAATGCAATAAATCACACATATATGCTAAATGTTTTAGATATTTACTTTATCTTTCAAATCTTACCAAAGTTCTACATTGGTGAAGGTAAAGGAGATACACTGACCATGAAAGAGAAAAACAAAAACAAAAACCTTTTTTTCAGTTACACTCATCTTGCCTTTAAAAGAAGGTCGGACCAAAGTAGAGATCATATATACAGTCACATCAACAAAATGATACAAACATACACAACATATATTTAAAATTGTTGGAATGATTTTAGGGAAACAAATATTCTTATAATCACAAATCTGAAGCAAATCATCTGAATTATAACTTTACAGAAGTAAAAACATTTCAACTTTATTGGATGATGATGATGATGATGATGACTATATGGAATAATTGATTACATATACTCAGTAAGAAATCAAAACCAGTTTTATGTTGTGTTTTCTCAAGCAAACAAAATACAAAATAAATGTCACTTGTTCTGGCCACATTATTGCTTCATCTGTGAGACTGTGGCACATTCATTTGTGTTCAACTACACAAATGAATGTTTCCTAAAGCAGTAGCTTTGTTTGTTTCTTTCAAACATGTTTTTGTGAAAATATATGTTTAGATTTTTGTTAATTCTGTTCTCAAAAACTGAAATGCCCACACCATAATAATTTGATAACAGCACCACTTATCAGTCAAAGCGATAAGAAATTAAATCGTATTACTAGTGATTGTATTTGTGATTTTTCAGCCATTTCGACTGTAATAATCTAAAAATGTCTTCAAACTCTCATTGTTGCAGTTGATCTGATGCTTCCAGACATGCTGGCATGACTCATTGTTCCTTCTTTGTGCTTGACCCCTTAATTGCTGCTTGCAGCTATATTTTTGTTTTGTTGTTTTGTTCTTTTCTCTATAAAACATGAAATCACAAAACTGCTGCATTAAGCTACTCTAAAAAAAATTAAAACTGTAAATTTCTCTAAATTTCTCTAGACACTAATGTAAACTGTGACTCCAGCTTCTGAACTGTAAGAAGTCAGTCAATATTATCTTCAGTATTAAAAATAAATGTGCCAACACTATCAGCTTCCTGCTCAGCATTCACGCATTAAAAAAAACTTTTCAGATCCACTCTATTAATACACTTTTCAAAATAAAGGTGCTTCAAATGGTTCTTCACAGCGATGCCATAGAAGAACCATTTTTGGTTCCACAAAGAACCATCTCTTTCTTGCCTTTTTATAATCTTAAGAACCTTCTTTCTCCACAAAGAACCTTTTATGAAACAGAAAGGTTCTTCAGATGTTAAAGGTTCTTTATGGAACCATTTAGACAAAAAGGTTCTTCTATGGCATCGTGAAGCACCTTTATTTTTAAGAGTGTACAGCCCAGATTTAGAGCGCTGCAACTTATGGCTTTTCCAAAAACTAAAATCACCTTTGAAAAGGAAGAAATTTCAAACCGTCGATGAAGTTCAAGAAAATATGACGAGCTGATGGCAATTCCAGCAAAGGATTTTGCAGAGTGTTTTGAACAGTGGAAGAGACACTGGGAGAACTGCGTGAGGTCCCAAGGTGCCTACTTTGAAGGGGACTGAGGCATAAGTGTTCTTCGTATCTTCTTTGATAAATGTCTCTATTTTTCATATTACATGGCTAGATACTTTCCGGAGAGCCTTCGTTTACATCCATGGCATTTAATATTTTGGCTTTCATCACTATACATGTTTGTCTATATTCAGAAAAAAATAATAAAATCAAAAATTTGAGCCGGGGAAGTTTCAGAAATTTGGTTGATTTGACAAGGAATGATACATACTAACTGATTTAGACAGATTTAATTGAGACATCAGAGTCTTTCATGTGGATACATATGTGTATATACATTTTAAACTCTAGAAAACAAAAGAGAAAATAAATGTGTATTTGATGTTTATTGTGTGTCACCTCTCTTAATGTTCAACATCTCATATTCAGAGGGTGGAGCAGAGAGCTGAAGAGAAGCATATGTGCCTGCTGCCTCATTCTGAGCCTAAAAACAAGCAAACACTCTTTAACACCATCATCATCAACATGCTGCCTTACTATATCATATAAAAGATTTACCTTCAGCTTTGCAGACAATCTAGAAAAAAGGATATTAGATTACTAACTTGTATTCCTTTATAATATCTCTCTATATAGAAATTGACTGTTACCTGTAAATTACTTACTGTCTCATTTTGTAGAGTCCAAGTCCAACAGTCAGAGCGTACAGAACCAGAATGATCAGGAGGGGAATTGTAACTTGTTGACATCCTAAAAAGACAATATGCACACAGAAAGAAAATATAAACATAAGGTAACACTTTACAATAAGGGTACATGAATAATCATGTACTAATGCCTAAATTAATACTTAATTCATCAAGGTAACTAATTATGAGCTAATGAAGAGCTATCCTTAACTATGTCTGGAGTCATACGGATTCATGCATGAATAACAGCAGCCTTAACTACATGTTAGTACATGTTTGATAGTTAATGCATTAATTAACATTTATGGGTAAACTAAATCAAACAGCCTCTTTAAGAAGGAATAAGAAGGACTCTGACTTTGAAATTAATTTAATTTAATACTATCATAATTTGAGCATTTGACATCTTCAGCTTTGTCATAAATATTATTGGGAGGCACAGGATTTTTGATCCTCCTCATCAAGTGTAGAAAATACTAAATACACTAATGACAGATCTTGTCTGTTTTATGTTCTTCTCTTTCCCTTTAAACTCACCCTATTGTGACTTATACACAGACTTGATAAAAAATAAAAACCCAAAACCCACAAAGAACATTTGTAGAATAATTCCTAAAGAAATGCTCAAACTAGAAAGAGTTCACTCTCCATCCAGACACAGCCGTGACGATCCTGTAGCTCCGCTCTCTGACTTCTTGAAAATCCACACAGCATCTCTTAACCGGGCTGAATACTCACTGTGTTAGTACATGTGTGTTTGATAGAAAGTATAACATAAATCCTGACCTGAGTTCAGTAAGTAGTTAACAGTGAATTCATTATGATTGGGGTCTCTCAAGTAAAGTCATGTCAAAATCAACTTTAACAAGCCATTAGTTGATGTTAGTGTATGGGTAGTTAATAATGAGTTGACGCAAAGACACATTAACAAATCATCAAATTAAATACCATTAAACATGCTGTAAGAGTGTACTCCTTATTCCTTTACACCACCAATACAACAAACAATGATTTTTAGTTATTTTATTATTCTTTTACATAATTTCACATACAGTGCCCTCCACTAATATTGGCACCCTTGGTAAATATGAGCAAAGGCGGCTGTGAAAATAAATCTGCATTGTTTATCCTTTTGATCTTTCATTCAAAAAAATGACAAAATTCCAACCTATCATTGAAGTAAAACAATTGAAAGTGCGGGGAAAATCTCATTGTGAAATATAAGTCACAATAGGGTGATTTTAAAGGGAAAGAGAAGAACATAAAACAGACAAGATCTGTCATTAGTGTATTTAGTATTTTCTACACTTGATGAGGAGGATCAACTAATCCTTTGCCTCCCAATAATATTTATGACAAAGCTGAAGATGTCAAATGCTCAAATTATGATAGTATTAAACCCATAAATGTTAATTAATGCATTAACTATCAAACATGTACTAACATGTAGTTAAGGCTGCTGTTATTCATGCATGAATCCGTATGGCTCTAGACATAGTTAAGGATAGCTCTTCGTTAGTTCATAATTAGTTAACTTGATGAATTAAGTATTAATTTAGGCATTAATACATGATTATTCATGTACCCTTATTGTAAAGTGTTACCAAACATAATTCACTGTAGAAGGAGAGAAAAGAGAAAGTCAAAATAGCATTATACGCTTCCAAAATAGTTAATCAATTAGTTCACCCCAAAATTAAAATTCTGCAAATCCATAAAGTTACTGACCATTTTAAGAAAGCTGATAATGATGCATCTGTGTTGTACTTGAACAATTACCACAGTAATGACTAACTGAAATATTAGTTTTACCTGTAAACAGCAGAGGAGTGAGAACCAGATCAAACTGTTTTTCATCAGTGCCATGAGTGTTTCTGCTGACACACTGCAGAGTGGATGTGTGTGTGAGAGACTGATGTAGAGTGATGGAGCTCCTCAAGCCTGTGCTGCTCAGTCGCTCTTCACTGATGAACGTGTTTGAAGAGTTAATGACAGGACGTCCAGACAGATGCCACTCCAGTTCAGGAGAGGGATTCCCATCAGCCTCACAGACACACACTGATACATTCCCATTGATACAGCTGGAGGAAGTGGAGATCTGAGGAGCATCTAATAGAGAGAAAGATCGAGAATGGTCTGTGCAGCACAACCGAAAATGCTGAAAATTTTCTCTATTCCTTTATTACTCACACTGAATGTCCAGCTTCACTGATGAGTTTTGGGCACCATGTTGGTTCTGAGCTGTACAGTGGTACCAGCCTCTGTGTGTCGGGTCGGTCCTATTGAAGGTGAGAGTGTCTCCAGTCTGCAGCTGCTCCAACTGTCCTTCACTCTCTCTGGACCAGGTGTAGCTCAACACTGCTGGATTTGCATCACTGCTGCAGATCAGAGTCACTGAACTGCCCTCCAACACAGAGCTGGAGGGAACCACAGACACTGCTGTGTTTTTAGGCGAATCTGAAGGGGAAAAAAATTCAGGTCCTCACAATAAAAATCTAAATAATATAATTCACAAGTCAAAACTAAAAAGCATCACAAAGCATCACTTACACTGAACATGTACTGTGATACTGTCCTGTAGCTGGTAGGTTATAGTGCAGGTGAAAGTGACTCCATGCTCACGGTGAGTAGCAGTGAAGTTCAGATCAGAGATGAGCTCCTGTAGTCTGCTGCTCTCACTGAGGGGGATTCTGGGAGTGGAGCTCCATGTGAGAGTTGGTGGAGGAGAGGAGCAGAGAGTCTCAGCAGAGCAGCGCAGACTCACAGAGCTCCCCTCCAACACCTCCTCCTGCTCCTGCACCTCCTTCTGCTCCACATACAGCTGCACTCTGGGTTTGGGAGGAGGGCCTGAAATAGAGAAAGTAAAATGACAACAATGGCAACTTTTAAAACCCTCATTGAACACATTTGTTTATAAATAAAAGGCTCAAATCACTCACCAACGACATTTATAGTGGAGAAGACTTGTTTGTAGGTGTATTTCAGACCTTCACCACTCTTAATCCTGAAGTAATATATACCATTGTGATTTGAGCTAACATTATAAAAGACAGTGGTGCAGTCCTTCTCATGTAGTTTTCCAGTTATTTTCCCATTAAAGTGATTAGGTTTGGGATCTCTGGAGTTAAACACTTGATGTTTATCCTCTTCAGTTCCATCTTTGAGCCACAGTCCTGTAGCAGCACTCTCAGTGACGTATGTGTCATATTCTTGCCGAATCTCAAAAGTGCAGTTTATGATCACACAGGATCCACTGAGAGCTTCAATCTTCTGTGGCAGACTGACGCTAAATTCTCTGCAGCAAACACCTACAAGACACATAATACAAACATGTAAGAAATAATTCAAAAATTGCTATAAATACCAAGAAAATAGGTCTGGAATTTTTTTTTTCTTTAAATAGCCTATAAATTAAAATATACTTTAAACCTTTCAACAGAAAACAGAGTAGAATTAGTTTCTCTGCTGTCCAGATGTCCATCCTTTCATTCAATGAGGAACATCAACCTAAAGGTATAAAGCAAATACACACACACAGACACACACACACACACACACACACACACACACACACACACACACACTCACACACATCATTTATGCACAAATTCTGTTACGTCATATATTTAGGAATGGCTCATTTCTCTCCTTCCGTGATTAAGAGACATTTCTTTAAGATTGCAAGAGCACTGACAACATGAAACTCACCTTTGCTTTCAAGTAAAACGATGCAAGAGTTTTTGCACAAATCTGTGATCTTTGACAAATATAGTGCCTTAAGAAGGAGGAAATACCTTTTCATACTTTACATCAATATTAATGTTTTATTGAAAACATTGCCTTACTTTTTGGTAGTTTATTTTCCTCCCATAAATTAAAATATTTTCTGAAAATAATATTGTGCAAACATCACTTTTTTATCTATGAATTCTTGGTTTAGACCCTTGAAACCTGACCCATTACTTTAATATTTCAGTATACATTATTTATTATTTCAGTATATTAATTGAGATTTTTAACCACTTAAAACATCAAAATATTCTATGCATGACATTTTTATTAGATGTTTCATGAAATTGTGCATATATCCTTTATAACAATAATGAGATATCGATATGACAGTATCTTTAAACATTGAGTGAGTCTATTAATTTTACACTCTTAAAAATAAAGGTGCTTCACGATGCCATAGAAGAACCTTTTTTTGTCTAAATCGTTCCATAAAGAGCCTTTAACATCTGAAGAACCTTTCTGTTTCACAAAAGGTTCTTTGTGGTTCTTTGTAAAAAGGTAAGAAAGAGATGGTTCTTTAAAGAATGGTTCTTCTGTGGCATCGCTGTGAAGAACCTTATAAGCACCTTTTATTTTTAAGAGTGTAGCTTTAATGTAATGGGAGTAAAATAGCAAAAAGACTATAAATATAAAGACTATATTTGAGGGAATTTGTAAAAGAATATGAATCTGACCTTCCTGAGGGCAGAAAGTGTGGGAATCTCCTGTTTAGATGCCAAGTTTCCAGCTGTAACACTTGCTGCTGATTAGAGACGGACTGAAGCTGTGCTGCAGGAACAGAATCTGAAACATAATCTACTGACTGGCAGCAGATCTATTATAACTTCCCTTTTTCATCAGATCACACCAGTACTTCCTGTATCAGCATGAATATGCTTTCTACACACAGATCCTTACATTTCCTTACTGTAAAGTCTTTTGCTGCAAAAAACTATACAATTTAAATGTCTCCCAACATTTAAATAAACTGAAATAAACAGCAATGTGGTAAGGTTAACTGGTTAACTGAACAAAACCTGGCTTTTTAATTATTATTTGGCCTTAAATTTAATAAAGATGAACATTTTTATAGTTGTTATTATTGTGTCACAATAGACCAAAGTTTAAAATCTCTGGAGTTAAACACATTAGCTCCATCTCTGAACTACAATCCTGTAGCAGCTTTCTCAAAAAGGTATTTGTCGTATTGTTTTTTAATCTTAAATCTGCACTTTATGATCACAGAGGATCCACTGAGAGCTTCAATCTTCTATGGCAGAGTGATGCTGAACTCTCTACAGCAAACACCTACAACACACAGACATGTAAAGCATACGAAGTAATGCACAAGCACATTTCTAGCCATAAACACATTCTTTACTGACTAGAATTTCAATTGACCTTATTTACATTTGATTTAAAACAAAAATGTTATAATAAAGCATTAAACGTAAAACGAGTAACAATAAACATAAATGTGCATGGCTTGTAAGAAAATATTTTTCAAGTAATGTCTAATAACAGTAAACAGATTTGCATGTAAAACTGTTAACAGACCTCTGAGAAATTGTACTTAAAGTGCAGATAATATCTTTTACTCAATTAAAAGCACCTGGCCAAAAATCACACCAATGCAATAAATCACACATATATGCTAAATGTTTTAGTTATTTACTTTATCTTTCAAATCTTACCAAAGTTCTACATTGGTGAAGGTAAAGGAGATACACTGACCATGAAAGAGAAAAACAAAAACCTTTTTTTCAGTTACACTCATCTTGCCTTTAAAAGAAGGTCGGACCAAAGTAGAGATCATATATACAGTCACATCAACAAAATGATACAAACATACACAACATATATTTAAAATTGTTGGAATGATTTTAGGGAAACAAATATTCTTATAATCACAAATCTGAAGCAAATCATATGAATTATAACTTTACAGAAGTAAAAACATTTCAACTTTATTGGATGATGATGATGATGATGACTATATGGAATAATTGATTACATATACTCAGTAAGAAATCAAAACCAGTTTTATGTTATGTTTTCTCAAGCAAACAAAATACAAAATAAATGTCACTTGTTCTGGCCGCTTTATTACTTCATCTGTGAGACTGTGGCACATTCCTTTGTGTTCAATTACACAAATGAATGTTTCCTAAAGCAGTAGCTTTGTTTGTTTCTTTCAAACATATTTTTGTGAAAATATATATTTAGATTTTTGTTAATTCTGTTCTCAAAAACTGAAATGCCCACACCATAATAATTTGATAACAACACCACTTATCAGTCAAAGCAATAAGCAATTAAATCGTATTACTAGTGATTGTATTTGTGATTTTTCAGCCATTTCGACATTTTCGAACACTATCAGCTTCCTGCTCAGCATTCACGCATTAAAAAAAACTTTTCAGATCCACTCTATTAATACACTTTTCAAAATAAAGGTGCTTCAAAAGGTTCTTTACAGCGATGCCATAGAAGAACCATTTTTGGTTCCACAAAGAACCATCTCTTTCTTGCCTTTTTATAATCTTAAGAACCTTCTTTCTCCACAAAGAACCTTTTATGAAACAGAAAGGTTCTTCAGATGTTAAAGGTTCTTTATGGAAACATTTAGACAAAAAGGTTCTTCTATGGCATCGTGAAGCACCTTTATTTTTAAGAGTGTACAGCCCAGATTTAGAGCGCTGCAACTTATGGCTTTTCCAAAAACTAAAATCACCTTTGAAAAGGAAGAAATTTCAAACCGTCGATGAGGTTCTAGAAAATATGATGAGCTGATGGCAATTCCAACAAAGGATTTTGCAGAGTGTTTTGAACAGTGGAAGAGACTCTGGGAGAACTGCGTGAGGTCCCAAGGTGCCTACTTTGAAGGGGACTGAGGCATAAGTGTCCTTCGTACAATGTTTCTTACATTTTGTATCTTCTTTGATAAATGTCTCTATTTTTCATATTACATGGCTGGATACTTTCCGGAGAGCCTTTGTTTACATCCATGGCATTTAATATTTTGGCTTTCATCACTATACATGTTTGTCTATATTCAGAAAAAAATAATAAAATCAAAAATTTGAGCCGGGGGAGTTTCAGAAATTTGGTTGATTTGACAAGGAATGATACATACTAACTGATTTAGATAGATTTAATTGAGACATCAGAGTCTTTCATGTGGATACATATGTGTATATACATTTTAAACTGTAGAAAACAAAAGAGCCAATAAATATGTATTTGATGTTTATTGTGTGTCACCTCTCTTAATGTTCAACATCTCATATTCAGAGGGTGGAGCAGAGAGCTGAAGAGAAGCATATGTGCCTGCTGCCTCATTCTGAGCCTAAAAACAAGCAAACACTCTTTAACACCATCATCATCAACATGCTGCCTTACTATATCATATAAAAGATTTACCTTCAGCTTTGCAGACAATCTAGAAAAAAGGATATTAGATTACTAACTTGTATTCCTTTATAATATCTCTCTATATAGAAATTGACTGTTACCTGTAAATTACTTACTGTCTCATTTTGTAGAGTCCAAGTCCAACAGTCAGAGCGTACAGAACCAGAATGATCAGGAGGGGAATTGTAACTTGTTGACATCCTAAAAAGACAATATGCACACAGAAAGAAAATATAAACATAAGGTAACACTTTACAATAAGGGTACATGAATAATCATGTACTAATGCCTAAATTAATACTTAATTCATCAAGTTAACTAATTATGAACTAACGAAGAGCTATCCTTAACTACGTCTGGAGTCATACGGATTCATGCATGAATAACAGCAGCCTTAATTACATGTTAGTACATGTTTGATAGTTAATGCATTAATTAACATTTATGGGTAAACTAAATCAAACAGCCTCTTCAAGAAGGAATAAGAAGTACTCTGACTTTGAAATCAATTTAAATAATTTAATACTATCATAATTTGAGCATTTGACATCTTCAGATTTGTCATAAATATTATTGGGAGGCACAGGACATTTGATCCTCCTCATCAAGTGTAGAAAATACTAAATACACTAATGACAGATCTTGTCTGTTTTATGTTCTTCTCTTTGCCTTTAAACTCACCCTATTGTGACTTATACACAGATTGATAAAAAATAAAAACCCAAAACCCACAAAGAACATTTGTAGAATAATTCCTAAAGAAATGCTCAAACTGGAAAGAGTTCACTCTCCTTCCAGACACAGCCGTGACGATCCTGTAGCTCCGCTCTCTGACGTCTTGAAAATCCACACAGCATCTCTTAACCGGGCTGAATACTCACTGTGTTAGTACATGTGTGTTTGATAGAAAGTATAACATAAATCCTGACCTGAGTTCAGTAAGTAGTTAACAGTGAATTCATTATGATTGGGGTCTCTCAAGTAAAGTCATGTCAAAATCAACTTTAACAAGCCATTAGTTGATGTTAGTGTATGGGTAGTTAATAATGAGTTGACACAAAGACACATTAACAAATCATCAAATTAAATACCATTAAACATGCTGTAAGAGTGTACTCCTTATTCCTTTACACCACCAATACAACAAACAATAATTTTTAGTTATTTTATTATCCATTTACATAATTTCACATACAGTGCCCTCCACTAATATTGGCACCCTTGGTAAATATGAGCAAAGGCGGCTGTGAAGATAAATCTGCATTGTTTATCCTTTTGATCTTTCATTCAAAAAATTCACAAAATTCCAACCTATCATTGAAGTAAAACAATTGAAAGTGGGGGGAAAATCTCATTGTGAAATATAAGTCACAATAGGGTGATTTTAAAGGGAAAGAGAAGAACATAAAACAGACAAGACAACAAGACAACAACACTGTCATTAGTGTATTTAGTATTTTCTACACTTGATGAGGAGGATAAACTAATCCTTTGCCGCCCAATAATGTTTATGACAAAGCTGAAGATGTAAAATGCTCAAATTATGATAGTATTAAATTAAATTAATTTCAAGGTCAGAGTACTTCTTATTCCTTCTTAAAGAGGCTGTTTGATTTAGTTTACCCATAAATGTTAATTAATGCATTAACTATCAAACATGTACTAACATGTAGTTAAGGCTGCTGTTATTCATGCATGAATCCGTATGACTCCAGACGTAGTTAAGGATAGCTCTTCGTTAGTTCATAATTAGTTAACGATGAATTAAGTATTAATTTAGGCATTAATACATGATTATTCATGTACCCTTATTGTAAAGTGTTACCAAACATAATTCACTGTAGAAGGAGAGAAAAGAGAAAGTCAAAATAGCATTATACGCTTCCAAAATAGTTAATCAATTAGTTCACCCCAAAATTAAAATTCTGCAAATCCATAAAGTTACTGACCATTTTAAGAAAGCTGATAATGATGCATCTGTGTTGTGCTTGAACAATTACCACAGTAATGACTGATTGAAATATTAGTTTTACCTGTAAACAGCAGAGGAGTGAGAACCAGATCAAACTGTTTTTCATCAGTGCCATGAGTGTTTCTGCTGACACACTGCAGAGTGGATGTGTGTGTGAGAGACTGATGCAGAGTGATGGAGCTCCTCAAGCCTGTGCTGCTCAATCGCTCTTCACTGATGAACGTGTTTGAAGAGTTAATGACAGGACGTCCAGACAGATGCCACTCCAGTTCAGGAGAGGGATTCCCATCAGCCTCACAGAAACACACCGTTACATCAGTTCTGATACAGCTGGAGGAAGTGGAGATCTGAGGAGCGTCTAATAGAGAGAAAGATCCAGAACGGTCTGTGCAGCACAGCTGAAAATGCTGAAAATTTTCTCTATTCCTTTATTACTCACACTGAATGTCCAGCTTCACTGATGAGTTTTGGGCACCATGTTGGTTCTGAGCTGTACAGTGGTACCAGCCTCTGTGTGTCGGGTCGGTCCTATTGAAGGTGAGAGTGTCTCCGGTCTGCAGCTGCTCCAACTGTCCTTCACTCTCTCTGGACCAGGTGTAGCTCACTGCTGGATTTGCATCACTGCTGCAGATCAGAGTCACTGAACTGCCCTCCAACACAGAGCTGGAGGGAACCACAGACACTGATGTGTTTTTAGGCGAATCTGAAGGGGAAAAAAATTCAGGTCCTCACAAGAAAAATCTAAATAATATAATTCACAAGTCAAAACTAAAAAGCATCACAAAGCATCACTTACACTGAACATGTACTGTGATACTGTCCTGTAGCTGGTAGGTTATAGTGCAGGTGAAAGTGACTCCATGCTCACGGTGAGTAGCAGTGAAGTTCAGATCAGAGATGAGCTCCTGTAGTCTGCTGCTCTCACTGAGGGGGATTCTGGGAGTGGAGCTCCATGTGAGAGTTGGTGGAGGAGAGGAGCAGAGAGTCTCAGCAGAGCAGCGCAGACTCACAGAGCTCCCCTCCAACACCTCCTCCTGCTCCTGCACCTCCTTCTGCTCCACATACAGCTGCACTCTGGGTTTGGGAGGAGGGCCTGAAATAGAGAAAGTAAAATGACAACAATGGCAACTTTTAAAACCCTCATTGAACACATTTGTTTATAAATAAAAGGCTCAAATCACTCACCAACGACATTTATAGTGGAGAAGACTTGTTTGTAGGTGTATTTCAGACCTTCACCACTCTTAATCCTGAAGTAATATATACCATTGTGATTTGAGCTAACATTATAAAAGACAGTGGTGCAGTCCTTCTCATGTAGTTTTCCAGTTATTTTCCCATTAAAGTGATTAGGTTTGGGATCTCTGGAGTTAAACACTTGATGTTTATCCTCTTCAGTTCCATCTTTGAGCCACAGTCCTGTAGCAGCACTCTCAGTGACGTATGTGTCATATTCTTGCCGAATCTCAAAAGTGCAGTTTATGATCACACAGGATCCACTGAGAGCTTCAATCTTCTGTGGCAGACTGACGCTAAATTCTCTGCAGCAAACACCTACAAGACACATAATACAAACATGTAAGAAATAATTCAAAAATTGCTATAAATACCAAGAAAATAGGTCTGGAATTTTTTTTTTCTTTAAATAGCCTATAAATTAAAATATACTTTAAACCTTTCAACAGAAAACAGAGTAGAATTAGTTTCTCTGCTGTCCAGATGTCCATCCTTTCATTCAATGAGGAACATCAACCTAAAGGTATAAAGCAAATACACACACACAGACACACACACACACACACACACACACACACACACACACACACACACTCACACACATCATTTATGCACAAATTCTGTTACGTCATATATTTAGGAATGGCTCATTTCTCTCCTTCCGTGATTAAGAGACATTTCTTTAAGATTGCAAGAGCACTGACAACATGAAACTCACCTTTGCTTTCAAGTAAAACGATGCAAGAGTTTTTGCACAAATCTGTGATCTTTGACAAATATAGTGCCTTAAGAAGGAGGAAATACCTTTTCATACTTTACATCAATATTAATGTTTTATTGAAAACATTGCCTTACTTTTTGGTAGTTTATTTTCCTCCCATAAATTAAAATATTTTCTGAAAATAATATTGTGCAAACATCACTTTTTTATCTATGAATTCTTGGTTTAGACCCTTGAAACCTGACCCATTACTTTAATATTTCAGTATACATTATTTATTATTTCAGTATATTAATTGAGATTTTTAACCACTTAAAACATCAAAATATTCTATGCATGACATTTTTATTAGATGTTTCATGAAATTGTGCATATATCCTTTATAACAATAATGAGATATCGATATGACAGTATCTTTAAACATTGAGTGAGTCTATTAATTTTACACTCTTAAAAATAAAGGTGCTTCACGATGCCATAGAAGAACCTTTTTTTGTCTAAATCGTTCCATAAAGAGCCTTTAACATCTGAAGAACCTTTCTGTTTCACAAAAGGTTCTTTGTGGTTCTTTGTAAAAAGGTAAGAAAGAGATGGTTCTTTAAAGAATGGTTCTTCTGTGGCATCGCTGTGAAGAACCTTATAAGCACCTTTTATTTTTAAGAGTGTAGCTTTAATGTAATGGGAGTAAAATAGCAAAAAGACTATAAATATAAAGACTATATTTGAGGGAATTTGTAAAAGAATATGAATCTGACCTTCCTGAGGGCAGAAAGTGTGGGAATCTCCTGTTTAGATGCCAAGTTTCCAGCTGTAACACTTGCTGCTGATTAGAGACGGACTGAAGCTGTGCTGCAGGAACAGAATCTGAAACATAATCTACTGACTGGCAGCAGATCTATTATAACTTCCCTTTTTCATCAGATCACACCAGTACTTCCTGTATCAGCATGAATATGCTTTCTACACACAGATCCTTACATTTCCTTACTGTAAAGTCTTTTGCTGCAAAAAACTATACAATTTAAATGTCTCCCAACATTTAAATAAACTGAAATAAACAGCAATGTGGTAAGGTTAACTGGTTAACTGAACAAAACCTGGCTTTTTAATTATTATTTGGCCTTAAATTTAATAAAGATGAACATTTTTATAGTTGTTATTATTGTGTCACAATAGACCAAAGTTTAAAATCTCTGGAGTTAAACACATTAGCTCCATCTCTGAACTACAATCCTGTAGCAGCTTTCTCAAAAAGGTATTTGTCGTATTGTTTTTTAATCTTAAATCTGCACTTTATGATCACAGAGGATCCACTGAGAGCTTCAATCTTCTATGGCAGAGTGATGCTGAACTCTCTACAGCAAACACCTACAACACACAGACATGTAAAGCATACGAAGTAATGCACAAGCACATTTCTAGCCATAAACACATTCTTTACTGACTAGAATTTCAATTGACCTTATTTACATTTGATTTAAAACAAAAATGTTATAATAAAGCATTAAACGTAAAACGAGTAACAATAAACATAAATGTGCATGGCTTGTAAGAAAATATTTTTCAAGTAATGTCTAATAACAGTAAACAGATTTGCATGTAAAACTGTTAACAGACCTCTGAGAAATTGTACTTAAAGTGCAGATAATATCTTTTACTCAATTAAAAGCACCTGGCCAAAAATCACACCAATGCAATAAATCACACATATATGCTAAATGTTTTAGTTATTTACTTTATCTTTCAAATCTTACCAAAGTTCTACATTGGTGAAGGTAAAGGAGATACACTGACCATGAAAGAGAAAAACAAAAACCTTTTTTTCAGTTACACTCATCTTGCCTTTAAAAGAAGGTCGGACCAAAGTAGAGATCATATATACAGTCACATCAACAAAATGATACAAACATACACAACATATATTTAAAATTGTTGGAATGATTTTAGGGAAACAAATATTCTTATAATCACAAATCTGAAGCAAATCATATGAATTATAACTTTACAGAAGTAAAAACATTTCAACTTTATTGGATGATGATGATGATGATGACTATATGGAATAATTGATTACATATACTCAGTAAGAAATCAAAACCAGTTTTATGTTATGTTTTCTCAAGCAAACAAAATACAAAATAAATGTCACTTGTTCTGGCCGCTTTATTACTTCATCTGTGAGACTGTGGCACATTCCTTTGTGTTCAATTACACAAATGAATGTTTCCTAAAGCAGTAGCTTTGTTTGTTTCTTTCAAACATATTTTTGTGAAAATATATATTTAGATTTTTGTTAATTCTGTTCTCAAAAACTGAAATGCCCACACCATAATAATTTGATAACAACACCACTTATCAGTCAAAGCAATAAGCAATTAAATCGTATTACTAGTGATTGTATTTGTGATTTTTCAGCCATTTCGACATTTTCGAACACTATCAGCTTCCTGCTCAGCATTCACGCATTAAAAAAAACTTTTCAGATCCACTCTATTAATACACTTTTCAAAATAAAGGTGCTTCAAAAGGTTCTTTACAGCGATGCCATAGAAGAACCATTTTTGGTTCCACAAAGAACCATCTCTTTCTTGCCTTTTTATAATCTTAAGAACCTTCTTTCTCCACAAAGAACCTTTTATGAAACAGAAAGGTTCTTCAGATGTTAAAGGTTCTTTATGGAAACATTTAGACAAAAAGGTTCTTCTATGGCATCGTGAAGCACCTTTATTTTTAAGAGTGTACAGCCCAGATTTAGAGCGCTGCAACTTATGGCTTTTCCAAAAACTAAAATCACCTTTGAAAAGGAAGAAATTTCAAACCGTCGATGAGGTTCTAGAAAATATGATGAGCTGATGGCAATTCCAACAAAGGATTTTGCAGAGTGTTTTGAACAGTGGAAGAGACTCTGGGAGAACTGCGTGAGGTCCCAAGGTGCCTACTTTGAAGGGGACTGAGGCATAAGTGTCCTTCGTACAATGTTTCTTACATTTTGTATCTTCTTTGATAAATGTCTCTATTTTTCATATTACATGGCTGGATACTTTCCGGAGAGCCTTTGTTTACATCCATGGCATTTAATATTTTGGCTTTCATCACTATACATGTTTGTCTATATTCAGAAAAAAATAATAAAATCAAAAATTTGAGCCGGGGGAGTTTCAGAAATTTGGTTGATTTGACAAGGAATGATACATACTAACTGATTTAGATAGATTTAATTGAGACATCAGAGTCTTTCATGTGGATACATATGTGTATATACATTTTAAACTGTAGAAAACAAAAGAGCCAATAAATATGTATTTGATGTTTATTGTGTGTCACCTCTCTTAATGTTCAACATCTCATATTCAGAGGGTGGAGCAGAGAGCTGAAGAGAAGCATATGTGCCTGCTGCCTCATTCTGAGCCTAAAAACAAGCAAACACTCTTTAACACCATCATCATCAACATGCTGCCTTACTATATCATATAAAAGATTTACCTTCAGCTTTGCAGACAATCTAGAAAAAAGGATATTAGATTACTAACTTGTATTCCTTTATAATATCTCTCTATATAGAAATTGACTGTTACCTGTAAATTACTTACTGTCTCATTTTGTAGAGTCCAAGTCCAACAGTCAGAGCGTACAGAACCAGAATGATCAGGAGGGGAATTGTAACTTGTTGACATCCTAAAAAGACAATATGCACACAGAAAGAAAATATAAACATAAGGTAACACTTTACAATAAGGGTACATGAATAATCATGTACTAATGCCTAAATTAATACTTAATTCATCAAGTTAACTAATTATGAACTAACGAAGAGCTATCCTTAACTACGTCTGGAGTCATACGGATTCATGCATGAATAACAGCAGCCTTAATTACATGTTAGTACATGTTTGATAGTTAATGCATTAATTAACATTTATGGGTAAACTAAATCAAACAGCCTCTTCAAGAAGGAATAAGAAGTACTCTGACTTTGAAATCAATTTAAATAATTTAATACTATCATAATTTGAGCATTTGACATCTTCAGATTTGTCATAAATATTATTGGGAGGCACAGGACATTTGATCCTCCTCATCAAGTGTAGAAAATACTAAATACACTAATGACAGATCTTGTCTGTTTTATGTTCTTCTCTTTGCCTTTAAACTCACCCTATTGTGACTTATACACAGATTGATAAAAAATAAAAACCCAAAACCCACAAAGAACATTTGTAGAATAATTCCTAAAGAAATGCTCAAACTGGAAAGAGTTCACTCTCCTTCCAGACACAGCCGTGACGATCCTGTAGCTCCGCTCTCTGACGTCTTGAAAATCCACACAGCATCTCTTAACCGGGCTGAATACTCACTGTGTTAGTACATGTGTGTTTGATAGAAAGTATAACATAAATCCTGACCTGAGTTCAGTAAGTAGTTAACAGTGAATTCATTATGATTGGGGTCTCTCAAGTAAAGTCATGTCAAAATCAACTTTAACAAGCCATTAGTTGATGTTAGTGTATGGGTAGTTAATAATGAGTTGACACAAAGACACATTAACAAATCATCAAATTAAATACCATTAAACATGCTGTAAGAGTGTACTCCTTATTCCTTTACACCACCAATACAACAAACAATAATTTTTAGTTATTTTATTATCCATTTACATAATTTCACATACAGTGCCCTCCACTAATATTGGCACCCTTGGTAAATATGAGCAAAGGCGGCTGTGAAGATAAATCTGCATTGTTTATCCTTTTGATCTTTCATTCAAAAAATTCACAAAATTCCAACCTATCATTGAAGTAAAACAATTGAAAGTGGGGGGAAAATCTCATTGTGAAATATAAGTCACAATAGGGTGATTTTAAAGGGAAAGAGAAGAACATAAAACAGACAAGACAACAAGACAACAACACTGTCATTAGTGTATTTAGTATTTTCTACACTTGATGAGGAGGATAAACTAATCCTTTGCCGCCCAATAATGTTTATGACAAAGCTGAAGATGTAAAATGCTCAAATTATGATAGTATTAAATTAAATTAATTTCAAGGTCAGAGTACTTCTTATTCCTTCTTAAAGAGGCTGTTTGATTTAGTTTACCCATAAATGTTAATTAATGCATTAACTATCAAACATGTACTAACATGTAGTTAAGGCTGCTGTTATTCATGCATGAATCCGTATGACTCCAGACGTAGTTAAGGATAGCTCTTCGTTAGTTCATAATTAGTTAACGATGAATTAAGTATTAATTTAGGCATTAATACATGATTATTCATGTACCCTTATTGTAAAGTGTTACCAAACATAATTCACTGTAGAAGGAGAGAAAAGAGAAAGTCAAAATAGCATTATACGCTTCCAAAATAGTTAATCAATTAGTTCACCCCAAAATTAAAATTCTGCAAATCCATAAAGTTACTGACCATTTTAAGAAAGCTGATAATGATGCATCTGTGTTGTGCTTGAACAATTACCACAGTAATGACTGATTGAAATATTAGTTTTACCTGTAAACAGCAGAGGAGTGAGAACCAGATCAAACTGTTTTTCATCAGTGCCATGAGTGTTTCTGCTGACACACTGCAGAGTGGATGTGTGTGTGAGAGACTGATGCAGAGTGATGGAGCTCCTCAAGCCTGTGCTGCTCAATCGCTCTTCACTGATGAACGTGTTTGAAGAGTTAATGACAGGACGTCCAGACAGATGCCACTCCAGTTCAGGAGAGGGATTCCCATCAGCCTCACAGAAACACACCGTTACATCAGTTCTGATACAGCTGGAGGAAGTGGAGATCTGAGGAGCGTCTAATAGAGAGAAAGATCCAGAACGGTCTGTGCAGCACAGCTGAAAATGCTGAAAATTTTCTCTATTCCTTTATTACTCACACTGAATGTCCAGCTTCACTGATGAGTTTTGGGCACCATGTTGGTTCTGAGCTGTACAGTGGTACCAGCCTCTGTGTGTCGGGTCGGTCCTATTGAAGGTGAGAGTGTCTCCGGTCTGCAGCTGCTCCAACTGTCCTTCACTCTCTCTGGACCAGGTGTAGCTCACTGCTGGATTTGCATCACTGCTGCAGATCAGAGTCACTGAACTGCCCTCCAACACAGAGCTGGAGGGAACCACAGACACTGATGTGTTTTTAGGCGAATCTGAAGGGGAAAAAAATTCAGGTCCTCACAAGAAAAATCTAAATAATATAATTCACAAGTCAAAACTAAAAAGCATCACAAAGCATCACTTACACTGAACATGTACTGTGATACTGTCTTGTGCTGTTTTGTTCTTGTCCTGTAGCTGGTAGGTTATAGTGCAGGTGAAAGTGACTCCATGCTCACGGTGAGTAGCAGTGAAGTTCAGATCAGAGATGAGCTCCTGTAGTCTGCTGCTCTCACTGAGGGGGATTCTGGGAGTGGAGCTCCATGTGAGAGTTGGTGGAGGAGAGGAGCAGAGAGTCTCAGCAGAGCAGCGCAGACTCACAGAGCTCCCCTCCAACACCTCCTCCTGCTCCTGCACCTCCTTCTGCTCCACATACAGCTGCACTCTGGGTTTGGGAGGAGGGCCTGAAATAGAGAAAGTAAAATGACAACAATGGCAACTTTTAAAACCCTCATTGAACACATTTGTTTATAAATAAAAGGCTCAAATCACTCACCAGTGACATTTATAGTGGAGAAGGGTTGTCCGTATGTGAATTTCAGACCTTCACCACTCTTAATCCTGAAGTAATATATACCACTGTGATTTGAGCTAACATTATAAAAGACAGTGGTGCAGTCCTTCTCATGTAGTTTTCCAGTTATTTTCCCATTAAAGTGATTAGGTTTGGGATCTCTGGAGTTAAACACTTGATGTTTATCCTCTTCAGTTCCATCTTTGAGCCACAGTCCTGTAGCAGCACTCTCAGTGAGGTCTCGGTCATATAGTTTCTTAATCTCAAAAGTGCAGTTTATGATCACACAGGATCCACTGAGAGCTTCAATCTTCTCTGGCAGACTGACGCTAAAATCTCTGCAGCAAACACCTACAAGACACATAATACAAACAAGTAAGAAATAATTCAAAAAATACTATAAATACCAAGAAAATAGGGCTGGAATTTTTTTTTTCTTTAAATAGCCTATAAATTAAAATATACTTTAAACCTTTCAACAGAAAACAGAGTAGAATTAATTTCTCTGCTGTCCAGATGTCCATCCTTTCATTCAATGAGGAACATCAACCTAAAGGTATAAAGCAAATACACACACACACACACACACACACACACACACACACACACACACACACACATCATTTATGCACAAATTCTGTTACGTCATATATTTAGGAATGGCTCATTTCTCTCCTTCCGTGATTAAGAGACATTTCTTTAAGATTGCAAGAGCACTGGCAACATGAAACTCACCTTTGCTTTCAAGCATAGGCGTAAATCCCGGGGGGTACAGGACCCCCCCATCTGAGGGTTGTCCCCCCTAAATATATAATTACAAGCAACTCTGTGTCTTGAAAATAATATAATGGACATATACTTAAAATAATTGTGTAAGTAGTAAAACAAAATAAACCCAAAAAAGCGTTTTAAGTTCAGGAATGTTTACATTACCCCCTCCCTTGCCTCACAGTGGTTTGGTCCACTGCCTCGATACACTCAGGACACGAGCCCGGTGGGAGCAGTGTTGCCAAGTCCGCGGTTTCCCCGAGGAATTGGGCTACTTTTACGCTCTTTCCGCGGGACGTTTTTCATGTCCGCGGGTTGGAGCGACTCCAATAACGTGATATTTAGCCCCTGGAAAGCGACATTTATCAGGGGAACCCCACCAAAAAAACGTGTATTTTACCCCACCGGAACGCGATTTTTACCGGAAATCCCCCCTGAAGAGCGATTGGACTAGTTGGGCAATTGGGCGGGTTTTGTTGTGAAAACCTGGCAACCCTGGGTGGGAGAGATCAAAGTTCCTTAGTAGTTATGTGTAAGTAATTAGACTGTCAAGGCTATTTTATTCTTTTTAAACATCGGGTGAAATTATTCTTTCTCTTTAATACAGATGATGCTGGATCATTAATAAATTAGTCATGACAAAAAATAATGATATCCGATGTATTTTCTATGAACAATTTATAAGGTTACCAAGCTTAACACCGTAGCTTGTCACCCACTACAACTAACACAGCGATAAACCTGTGTGTGAACTGATATTAGGCTAATATTGTAGACCTACCGATGTGTTGGGTTTTGCTCAGTATGATGTTAAGTGGCAGGCTTAATGCGGTTGAATATCTAAAGAGACGTACTCGGTCCCAGACGAAACCTAAAATACTATGGAGGACCCAAAATAATCATTATAATATGACCACGTGGTGAACCATATGAACCGAACTCATATTTAAACACGGTCTCCATGCTGTGTACACATATCTGTCCTTAAAAGTACAATTTTGGCTGTATTATTTGTGTCCCCTTCAAAAATTGCTCTTGAGAAATTTTATGTTTCTTGTCCCCCCTACTGTTAGATGAAATTTACGCCCCTGCTTTCAAGTAAAACGATGCAAGAGCTTTTGCACAAATCTGTGATCTTTGACAAATATAGTGCCTTAAGAAGGAGGAAATACCTTTTCATACTTTACATCAATATTAATGTTTTATTGAAAACATTGCCTTACTTTTTGGTGGTTTATTTTCCTCCCATAAATTAAAATATTTTCTGAAAATAATATTGTGCAAACATTACTTTTTTCTCTGTGAATTCTTGGTTTAGACCCTTGAAACCTGGCCCATTACTTTAATATTTCAGTATATTAATTGAGATGTTTAACCACTTAAAACATCAAAATATTCTATGCATGACATTTTTATTAGATGTTTCATGAAATTGTCCACATATCCTTTATAACAATAATGAGATATAGATATGACAGTATCTTTAAACATTGAATGAGTCTATTTATTTTACACTCTTAAAAATAAAGGTGCTTCACGATGCCATAGAAGAACCTTTTTTGTCTAAATGGTTTCATGAAGAACCTTTAACATCTGAAGAACCTTTCTGTTTCACGAAAGGTTCTTTGTGGTTCTTTGTATAAAGGTAAGAAAGAGATGGTTCTTTAAAGAATGGTTCTTCTGTGGCTTCGCTGTGAAGAACCTTATAAGCACCTTTTATTTTTAAGAGTGTAGCTTTAATGTAATGGGAGTAAAATAGCAAAAAGACTATAAAGACTATATTTGAGGGAATTTGTAAAAGAATATGAATCTGACCTTCCTGAGGGCAGAAAGTGTGGGAATCTCCTGTTTAGATCCCAAGTGTCCAGCTGTAACACTTGCTGCTGATTAGAGACGGACTGAAGCTGTGCTGCAGGAACAGAATCTGAAACATAATCTACTGACTGGCAGCAGATCTATTATAACTTCCCTTTTTCATCAGATCACACCAGTACTTCCTGTATCAGCATGAATATGCTTTCTACACACAGATCCTTACATTTCCTTACTGTAAAGTCTTTTGCTGCGCAAAAAAAAAAAAAAAAAAAAAAACTATACAATTTAAATGTGTCCCAACATTTAAATAAACTGTAATAAACAGCAATGTGGTAAGGTTAACTGGTTAACTGAACAAAACCTGGCTTTTTAATTATTATTTGGCCTTAAATTTAATAAAGATGAACATTTTTATAGTCGTTATTATTGTGTCACAATAGACCAAAGTTTAAAATCTCTGGAGTTAAACACATTAGCTCCATCTCTGAACTACAATCCTGTAGCAGCTTTCTCAATAAGGTATTTGTCGTATTGTTTTTTAATCTCAAATCTGCACTTTATGATCACAGAGGATCCACTGAGAGCTTCAATCTTCTGTGGCAGAGTGATGCTGAACTCTCTACAGCAAACACCTACAACACACAGACATGTAAAGCATACAAAGTAATGCACAAGCACATTTCTAGCCATAAACACATTCTTTACCGACTAGAATTTCAATTGACCTTATTTACATTTGATTTAAAACAAAAATGTTATAATAAAGCATTAAACGTAAAACGAGTAACAATAAACATAAATGTGCATGGCTTGTAAGAAAATATTTTTCAAGTAATGTCTAATAACAGTAAACAGATTTGCATGTAAAACTGTTAACAGACCTCTGAGAAATTGTACTTAAAGCGCAGATAATATTTTTTACTCAATTAAAAGCACCTGGCCAAAAATCACACCAATGCAATAAATCACACATATATGCTAAATGTTTTAGATATTTACTTTATCTTTCAAATCTTACCAAAGTTCTACATTGGTGAAGGTAAAGGAGATACACTGACCATGAAAGAGAAAAACAAAAACAAAAACCTTTTTTTCAGTTACACTCATCTTGCCTTTAAAAGAAGGTCGGACCAAAGTAGAGATCATATATACAGTCACATCAACAAAATGATACAAACATACACAACATATATTTAAAATTGTTGTAATGATTTTAGGGAAACAAATATTCTTATAATCACAAATCTGAAGCAAATCATCTGAATTATAACTTTACAGAAGTAAAAACATTTCAACTTTATTGGATGATGATGATGATGATGATGACTATATGGAATAATTGATTACATATACTCAGTAAGAAATCAAAACCAGTTTTATGTTGTGTTTTCTCAAGCAAACAAAATACAAAATAAATGTCACTTGTTCTGGCCGCTTTATTACTTCATCTGTGAGACTGTGGCACATTCATTTGTGTTCAACTACACAAATGAATGTTTCCTAAAGCAGTAGCTTTGTTTGTTTCTTTCAAACATATTTTTGTGAAAATATATATTTAGATTTTTGTTAATTCTGTTCTCAAAAACTGAAATGCCCACACCATAATAATTTGATAACAACACCACTTATCAGTCAAAGCGATAAGAAATTAAATCGTATTACTAGTGATTGTATTTGTGATTTTTCAGCCATTTCGACTGTAATAATCTAAAAATGTCTTCAAACTCTCATTGTTGCAGTTGATCTGATGCTTCCAGACATGCTGGCATGACTCATTGTTCCTTCTTTGTGCTTGACCCCTTAATTGCTGCTTGCAGCTATATTTTTATTTTGTTGTTTTGTTCTTTTCTCTATAAAACATGAAATCACAAAACTGCTGCATTAAGCTACTCTAAAAAAAATTAAAACTGTAAATTTCTCTAAATTTCTCTAGACACTAATGTAAACTGTGACTCCAGCTTCTGAACTGTAAGAAGTCAGTCAATATTATCTTCAGTATTAAAAATAAATGTGCCAACACTATCAGCTTCCTGCTCAGCATTCACGCATTAAAAAAAACTTTTCAGATCCACTCTATTAATACACTTTTCAAAATAAAGGTGCTTCAAATGGTTCTTCACAGCGATGCCATAGAAGAACCATTTTTGGTTCCACAAAGAACCATCTCTTTCTTGCCTTTTTATAATCTTAAGAACCTTCTTTCTCCACAAAGAACCTTTTATGAAACAGAAAGGTTCTTCAGATGTTAAAGGTTCTTTATGGAACCATTTAGACAAAAAGGTTCTTCTATGGCATCGTGAAGCACCTTTATTTTTAAGAGTGTACAGCCCAGATTTAGAGCGCTGCAACTTATGGCTTTTCCAAAAACTAAAATCACCTTTGAAAAGGAAGAAATTTCAAACCGTCGATGAAGTTCAAGAAAATATGACGAGCTGATGGCAATTCCAGCAAAGGATTTTGCAGAGTGTTTTGAACAGTGGAAGAGACACTGGGAGAACTGCGTGAGGTCCCAAGGTGCCTATTTTGAAGGGGACTGAGGCATAAGTGTTCTTCGTATCTTCTTTGATAAATGTCTCTATTTTTCATATTACATGGCTAGATACTTTCCGGAGAGCCTTCGTTTACATCCATGGCATTTAATATTTTGGCTTTCATCACTATACATGTTTGTCTATATTCAGAAAAAAATAATAAAATCAAAAATTTGAGCCGGGGAAGTTTCAGAAATTTGGTTGATTTGACAAGGAATGATACATACTAACTGATTTAGACAGATTTAATTGAGACATCAGAGTCTTTCATGTGGATACATATGTGTATATACATTTTAAACTCTAGAAAACAAAAGAGAAAATAAATGTGTATTTGATGTTTATTGTGTGTCACCTCTCTTAATGTTCAACATCTCATATTCAGAGGGTGGAGCAGAGAGCTGAAGAGAAGCATATGTGCCTGCTGCCTCATTCTGAGCCTAAAAACAAGCAAACACTCTTTAACACCATCATCATCAACATGCTGCCTTACTATATCATATAAAAGATTTACCTTCAGCTTTGCAGACAATCTAGAAAAAAGGATATTAGATTACTAACTTGTATTCCTTTATAATATCTCTCTATATAGAAATTGACTGTTACCTGTAAATTACTTACTGTCTCATTTTGTAGAGTCCAAGTCCAACAGTCAGAGCGTACAGAACCAGAATGATCAGGAGGGGAATTGTAACTTGTTGACATCCTAAAAAGACAATATGCACACAGAAAGAAAATATAAACATAAGGTAACACTTTACAATAAGGGTACATGAATAATCATGTACTAATGCCTAAATTAATACTTAATTCATCAAGGTAACTAATTATGAGCTAATGAAGAGCTATCCTTAACTATGTCTGGAGTCATACGGATTCATGCATGAATAACAGCAGCCTTAACTACATGTTAGTACATGTTTGATAGTTAATGCATTAATTAACATTTATGGGTAAACTAAATCAAACAGCCTCTTTAAGAAGGAATAAGAAGGACTCTGACTTTGAAATTAATTTAATTTAATACTATCATAATTTGAGCATTTGACATCTTCAGCTTTGTCATAAATATTATTGGGAGGCACAGGATTTTTGATCCTCCTCATCAAGTGTAGAAAATACTAAATACACTAATGACAGATCTTGTCTGTTTTATGTTCTTCTCTTTCCCTTTAAACTCACCCTATTGTGACTTATACACAGACTTGATAAAAAATAAAAACCCAAAACCCACAAAGAACATTTGTAGAACAATTCCTAAAGAAATGCTCAAACTGGAAAGAGTTCACTCTCCATCCAGACACAGCCGTGACGATCCTGTAGCTCCGCTCTCTGACTTCTTGAAAATCCACACAGCATCTCTTAACCGGGCTGAAAACTCACTGTGTTAGTACATGTGTGTTTGATAGAAAGTATAACATAAATCCTGACCTGAGTTCAGTAAGTAGTTAACAGTGAATTCATTATGATTGGGGTCTCTCAAGTAAAGTCATGTCAAAATCAATTTTAACAAGCCATTAGTTGATGTTAGTGTATGGGTAGTTAATAATGAGTTGACGCAAAGACACATTAACAAATCATCAAATTAAATACCATTAAACATGCTGTAAGAGTGTACTCCTTATTCCTTTACACCACCAATACAACAAACAATGATTTTTAGTTATTTTATTATTCTTTTACATAATTTCACATACAGTGCCCTCCACTAATATTGGCACCCTTGGTAAATATGAGCAAAGGCGGCTGTGAAAATAAATCTGCATTGTTTATCCTTTTGATCTTTCATTCAAAAAAATGACAAAATTCCAACCTATCATTGAAGTAAAACAATTGAAAGTGCGGGGAAAATCTCATTGTGAAATATAAGTCACAATAGGGTGATTTTAAAGGGAAAGAGAAGAACATAAAACAGACAAGATCTGTCATTAGTGTATTTAGTATTTTCTACACTTGATGAGGAGGATCAACTAATCCTTTGCCTCCCAATAATATTTATGACAAAGCTGAAGATGTCAAATGCTCAAATTATGATAGTATTAAACCCATAAATGTTAATTAATGCATTAACTATCAAACATGTACTAACATGTAGTTAAGGCTGCTGTTATTCATGCATGAATCCGTATGGCTCTAGACATAGTTAAGGATAGCTCTTCGTTAGTTCATAATTAGTTAACTTGATGAATTAAGTATTAATTTAGGCATTAATACATGATTATTCATGTACCCTTATTGTAAAGTGTTACCAAACATAATTCACTGTAGAAGGAGAGAAAAGAGAAAGTCAAAATAGCATTATACGCTTCCAAAATAGTTAATCAATTAGTTCACCCCAAAATTAAAATTCTGCAAATCCATAAAGTTACTGACCATTTTAAGAAAGCTGATAATGATGCATCTGTGTTGTACTTGAACAATTACCACAGTAATGACTAACTGAAATATTAGTTTTACCTGTAAACAGCAGAGGAGTGAGAACCAGATCAAACTGTTGTTCATCAGTGCCATGAGTGTTTCTGCTGACACACTGCAGAGTGGATGTGTGTGTGAGAGACTGATGTAGAGTGATGGAGCTCCTCAAGCCTGTGCTGCTCAGTCGTTCTTCACTGATGAACGTGTTTGAAGAGTTAGTGACAGGACGTCCAGACAGATGCCACTCCAGTTCAGGAGAGGGATTCCCATCAGCCTCACAGAAACACACTGTTACATCAGTCCTGTTACAGCTGGAGGAAGTGGAGATCTGAGGAGCATCTAATAGAGAGAAAGATCGAGAACGGTCTGTGCAGCACAACTGAAAATGCTGAAAATTTTCTCTATTCCTTTATTACTCACACTGAATGTCCAGCATCACTGATGAGTCTGCAGCTACTTCAACTGTCCTTCACTCTCTCTGGACCAGGTGTAGCTCAACACTGCTGGATTTGCATCACTGCTGCAGATCAGAGTCACTGAACTGCCCTCCAACACAGAGCTGGAGGGAATTGCTAAAGCTGACATGTTTTTGGGGCATCTGAGAAGAAAAGATAAAAGATTGATAGAGGAAGGAATGGCTGTATGAATGAGAGTTAGCTAAAATTTCAAGCAGTTACAGTGTCAACAAAAAGTATTTGGATATAAGCATGTATTGCATTTGCATTAGGTTACAAAGTCAAACTGAAATGAAAGTAGATGCCATTTCGCTTGATATTTTTTCTAATGCGATAATATTCAGACATGATGTGTGGCTGAAGTGTCCAAAAGTGTTCAAATATGTTTGTGAGCCACTGTATATGCCCTATATCTGTTTTTGAAGTCCTAAAAAGACAGTTCTCACACACACACACATATCATTTGTGTTCTGCAGAAGCAAGAAGAAATTCATAAAGGTTTGAAATGACATGAGGGAGACTATATCAAAACAGAATATTCATTTTGATACTGAACAGTATCAAAATGAATAATCAAAAGAGAATAATAAAAACAGAATATTAATTTTTGGGTGAATTATGCCTTTTCTTTACTCTTATGATCTCTGTTTTACTACTGGCTTTGTCCTCTTTACACTTGTTCGAAAAGCGTGACTGTAAATGTGTTAAAAACCACATTTTGTCACAAACTGTGAATGTGTGAATAATGTTGAACAGAACGATTTTGCTGATGCATCAGCAGCCATTTCAGTGTGCATTTGCAAAACACATTATTGTCCAAATATACTGGTCTGAAGTCTGAAGCTACAATGTCTGGAATTCAACAGCTAATGTTTCAAGCACTAATGAGACTGAATTATGAGTCTGTGAACTTAAAGCTCCAAATGTGTCTCAACATTTAATCCTCATGTACTGTTCAGTTTCTGGGTACCTCCTGTATGGTCCGGGTCAAAATGACCCTAATTGGATTCAATACAATTCCCCAAAAATCACACTAGGAGGGGGAAAAAAACATACAATCAGGTACAATCAATTAACTTTTAATATTAAGACTTATCACACATTACAATGAATAAAAATCTGAATATATGATTTATAAAAATGTTTTTAACCACTATTTTTGACTGCCCTCCCCCGCACCTGAAGGATGTTTGCGATTACACATTTAAAACTTAGCCGTTAAAGTCTTAGCCTAAACCTATAGTAATCTTGACAAACTATATATCATCTGAAAGCTTTCAGACTCTAGTTTTCATATTTAGCGACTATTTTTTTTAAAAGAAATGAGACAGCAATAGATACATAGTGATAGCGCAGACTCACAGAGCTCCCCTCCAACACCTCCTCCTGATCCTGCACCTCCTTCTGCTCCACATACAGCTGCACTCTGGGTTTGGGAGGAGAGTTTGAAAATGAAAATAACAATGACGGCAACTTTTAAAATATTAATTTAACAAATTCTTGTAAATAAAAGGCTCAAATTACTCACCAATTGCATCTATAGTTGAGGTGTTTGCTTTGTAGTTTGTAGGTGTATTTCAGACTACCATTGATAATCCTGAAGTAATATTTACTGACTGGCATCAGATCTATTATAACTTCCCTTTTTCATCACATCACACCAGTACTTCCTGTATCAGCATGAACATGGTTTCTGCACACAGGCAGAGCCTTGAATTTTTATTCCCTCCCCATTATTGCCTGTGCAGTCTATTATTGGGTCATTCCGTGTCAACTCAACCAGAGGTCCCTGGCTCAAATTTTTGATTTTGCTAATATTTTTTCTGAAGAAAGATAAACATGTTTAGTGACGAAAGCCAAAATATTAAATGCCATGGATGAATATTTACTGAGTAATCTGCTTTTTTGTAGAAGAGGGATTCAGAGCCAAATTACAGGGGGGTAAAAATGACTTCAGAAAGATGGCAGCATCTTAATGTTACTTTTACACAGAGATTGGTAGGTCTATTAGTACAACCCCATTTCCAGAGAAGTTGGGACATTTTGTAATATGAATTATTTCAACATTATTTATTCTTCAGACATTATTCTTTAAATTAAATGAGTATAGGCTGTATACAAAGTGACCAACATTTGGTTTTTGACCACAGAAAATGGGCAATATTCAACAATCTGGAGCCAACAATGTTATTCTTATTAAGTGAGGGTAATTTTTAGTTATTTAATTTTTTTTTTACCCAAGCAAAGTCTCTGAGAACCTGACACCTTGTACTTCTGGAGACTCCAGGAAGGTTGCAGTTCTGTAAAATGGTACTAAATGTTTCCTGATGGTTTTACACCTATTTTTTCACATTAATTCTTAAATCTTTTGCATGTGTCTTTTCTTCTCCACCTGTTTTTCTGACCTCGCTGACCCAGTGAGCATTTTGCTGCCCAATGGTAATATCTTAACTTTGCAATTTCTGTATTGCATTAGTTTTGAATATTTCTCATGGGGATTTAATAAATTTTTGACTTTTTAGTCTGAGTTAAACCTCTTTTTTTGGCTCCCGAAACTGCCTACTTCTCTACTATTTAGTAGAGAAAAAGCAGTAGGGCGAATAAGTGTGTCTGAATCCTTAGTATTCATAAAAGAGTAGGCGAGAATTACCTGGGTGACGTTCTAATTCTCGCGAGATTCGGAAGTGCGTCTACTTAAAGTGCGTCCGAATATACCTACTTACCTACTATATAGTAGGGGAAAAGCAGTAGGTCGAGCGAATAAGTATGTCCGAATCCTCAGTGTTCATAAAAGAGTAGTCGAGAAGTTCCCGGATGTCCTACTGCTTCAGCCCAGATTCTTGAGTGCTCATCAATGGATACTTTTCAATCCCAGGAGGTCACGGTAGATCAATACGTCATCATCGAACGTGATAGAGAACAGCGACGAGGTTGTTTACAAATGTATTAAAAATCAAAAACATGGTTACCTGTTAAAATCGCATTTGTTGAGCTACTGTATAGTAAACTGTTGATTTGCTTAAGGTGTAAAGACGCTTGACAGCAACATTACAGTATATTTGTGATTTTTCTGTAAAAACATGTTTTATTATGTATAGCAAACAGGGGAGCTCCCGTAGCACACGTAGGTCAACAGAGTGGATTTACATAAACCATATACATCTTAAAGACTATTACTAAATGTCTATTTAACATGAAACAGGAAAATATTCTAAAAGAATTGCACATGAGCATATCACAACATGAACACATCTGAGTGAGTGATGTATGTGTGCTATTATAATAGATTTCACTGTTGTCAACACTGCCTTAGATGAATGTAAATAATGTACATAAACAAACCTACATGGAGTAACTAAACAGTTACCTATTTTATTTGTACATTAGTATATGTCGATATATTAAGGAACATTTGTGTTGGATAAAAGGCTCTCAGTGAGTACGCTACAGACATCAATGAAACATCTTTTAAATTTTAAGTTATAGTTTATTTTAATTATTGTAATTTCAAACATAGCTATTACAGTGCTTTTCTGATTTTTGATTCCTGTACATTTGATGTAGAGCTTTTGTGGTGGAGCAGGTGACAGTGGCATTTGTAGAAAAAAATTAAATTAAATAAAATTAAAAAGAAAGTAAGAAATCATTTTGTTACTTCTAATACAGAAATCAAATTACATTGTGCTGTTAAAATGACTGCTTTTGTATTATATTTGTGCATTTTTGTAAGATCTGAAATGTCCACAGACTGCTGTGTGCAGTGAGGATGGAGAAGTCAACAGCAGCATCCTAGAAATGGTCTGGTGCCATGGATGAAAGCCTCCATCACTCCACCTGCCCTTACTGCCTCATCTGGGCCGGATGCTGCTGTGGTCTCTTCATCCTCAGTGAGCTCAGAGCCAGCGAGAACATCTAGAAAAAGACCAAAAGACACTGAGGTTGTGATTTTGTTCAAGTTTGTTCTGCTGGTTTCGGTTCATACAACATCAGTCAATGAAACGTTTCAGAAGCTTCAAAATCATCGTCAAATAATTTCGTGAAGAGTTTGAAAGTCAGGTTCCATTTACTGATGTAGTATGAACAAAAACCAGCAGAACAAACTTGACCAAAATCACCTTTTGTGTTTGGAAAAACACACATGCAAAAAAGGATTGAACAGCGTGGATGCGAGTAAATAATGACTGAATTTATATGTTTGGGTGAACTAACACTTTAAAGCCCCAAATAGAAATTGTAAGAAATATATGTAAGCATTTATATTATAGTAGTACCTTGAAGAAATAAACTTTAAGTAATAAGCAGCTTTATTGAGCGTTTATGCCCAAGGCACAAAAAAAGCATTTACATGTACTTTTTTTTTTTTTTTTGAAATTTAAAATGTATGCATTTGGTAGACACTTTTATCTGAAGTGACTTACAGTGCTCTTATTGCAGCAACCTGGAGTAAAGAAGCTTGCTGAAGGACACACCGGTGGTGACGACTGCGGAGATCGAACCAGCAACCTTCTGCTTACCAGTTCACTACACCACAAAAGTAATGAAGCTTTATCAAAAATTAGCATGTAATTGTAAACATATGAAATGAAATTTGGCAAGAAATGGAATGCTGACAACATGAGATGTACAATTTTTTTTTTTTTTTACTCTGTGTAAATGTTTTACAGATAGTTGTTCTCATAGAGAGCAGGCACACAAATGTTTTGAGCAAACACAGCAGCCAGATTGTCCCACACGCGTATAGTAGTGTGTAGTCATGCATAGCTATGGCATATGAAAAAAGAAATTACATTTTGCTTGTTTTACTAAAAATGTAATTATTGGTCAGCATTTATCATTATTATTGTTCATAAGTGTTGGGCTACCAGTGCATTCCGAGGTAATCTTAATTTCTAAGTAGTAATACTTACATTTTTTGAGTGCAAAACCAACAGTCTTCTCCAAAGGCCAGATCTTAAAGCAGCTGATCGACGTCTCCTTTGTGCAGATATTACAAACATTGCAAACATGGAGGAAAACGTACAAGGTGTCACGCCCCTGGACTGTTTTGTTGTGGTTTTTGCTCCCCATGTGTTCCCTGTGACCCAGTTTCTCCCCAGTCTGATTGTGTTAATTTGCTCCAGGTGTGTCTCCTTAGTTCTTTTGATTGTCCTGTCTTTAAAAGCCCCAGTCCTTTCAGTTAGTGTTTGTCGGTCTTTAAATGTCTTGAATGTCTTCTAGTGTTCTATGTTCCCTATATGGATTAAAGACTCCCAGTTTTTGAATTCTCCGTGTCTCCTCGTTCCTGGCTCCAGCATACGTGACAGAAAGACCGACCCAAACAGTTACCTCCGTGTGTCTAACCTCCGTTTTGTTTTCCGTTTTCAATCAGTGTTTTTGTTTCCGTTGTGTTGCCCCATGGATCCCTACGTCCGGCCCGAATTCCTCCTCCTCCTGCTGGAGCAAGAGGACCGATCTCTCGAGGACCATACGCGACTTTTCCTGATGTTAGCTAACGCCACCAGCTACCCGGACGGCGCGCTCTGCACATTCTATAACGCAAGCTTGAACACCGCGTGCAGAGCGCTGTCGTCCGAGGATGGTCCTCGAGAGGATTTTGCCGCCTTCGTGGAGTGGACACTGGCGAGGCACGGATCCCCGTTCACCGTCTGTGCCGAGGGGGATCTCGCCAGTGCCACTCCTGACCCAGAGCCCAGCCCACCAACTCCCCGCAGTGCGGAGCACCAGCCCGAGCCCACCGATGACGGAGAGCCATTTCCCGCTACGATCCACGAGCCAGCGCCAAGCCGAGCGACTGAGCGGAAGATCGTCCCGGAAGTTGAGCCCAACACGTCAGACCAGGTGCGAGAGCTGATCACGTGGGAGCCAGCCGTGGACGGTGTGAGCGCGGAGTGGAGCTCCGCCCCCTGCACCGCGGCTGAGGGTGAGCTGATGATACATCTGGGGCTGCTAGACTTTGAAGGGGATCTATTGGACTGGGAACATGATCTGGAGGTCGACGCTTCCCCTATCCTCTCTCCGTCTCCGCTGGTTCCAGCCAGCTCCGCTCCTCCCGAGCACCCCCCTGTGCCTGCTTCCCGAAAGCGTCCTCCAGAACCCGCGCCTCCAGAGCGCCCCACAGTGTCGGCTCCCATTCCTGAGTTAACCCCTGGAAGCCCGGAGGATCTCAAATGCCCACCCTCCCACCCGCTCCTGCCTCCTCCACCGCTGTCGTCTGGCAGCCCCTCTGCTCGCCCTCAGCCCTCCATCAATGCGGTGCGAGCTCCGCGGGTCTGCCATCCTCCATCGCCGTGGCTGGAGAATCCCTCACCTCCACCTCCAGCCTCCGAGGCCCAGACTCCACCTCGGCCCGTAGACCCAGCGGCTCCACCTCGGCTCCTAGCTCCCTCGCCTCCACCGTCATCCATCGATCCACCAGCTCCACCAGGCTCCCTCGTCCCTCCGGCTCCGCCTTGGTCGGGCGTCGACCCGCCATCGCCTCGGGACTCCTCTCCTCTGGCTGCGCCTCGTCACTCCATCCCACCGGCTCCGTTGGGCTCCTTCCTCCCTCCAGCTCCACCTTGGTCCTCAGTCGCTCTGGCTCCGCCGCGGATCTCCGGAGCTCCGCCTCTGCCTCGGTCGCCAGAGCTCTCGGCTCCACCCTGGCCCCCCGGATCCTCGGCGTCACCCTGGCTCGTCGGCTCTCCGTCTCCACCTCGGGCTCCTCCTCCACCTGCGCCGCCTCCGTTGGTCGGCCCCCTGGAGTCGGCGGCCATTCCTCCTCCATGGCTCCTCCCTCCGTCGGCTCCACCATGGGCCATCATCATGGCTGTGGCCTGGGTCCTGCCAGGCTCCTCCTGCTCCGAGTCCCTCCTGTCTCCTCCCTGGCTCCTCCCTCCTTCGTCGCCTCCCTGGTCTCTGTCTGCCGGCCCCCTCCCGGTTGTCCGTCCTCCTCCTGAGCCGCCGCCATTGTTCCCACCCGTTTCCCCCCCCTTCTGTTGTTCCACGGTGCGAGGACGCACCTTCCGGGAGGGGGGAGTAATGTCACGCCCCTGGACTGTTTTGTTGTGGTTTTTGCTCCCCATGTGTTCCCTGTGACCCAGTTTCTCCCCAGTCTGATTGTGTTAATTTGCTCCAGGTGTGTCTCCTTAGTTCTTTTGATTGTCCTGTCTTTAAAAGCCCCAGTCCTTTCAGTTAGTGTTTGTCGGTCTTTAAATGTCTTGAATGTCTTCTAGTGTTCTATGTTCCCTATATGGATTAAAGACTCCCAGTTTTTGAATTCTCCGTGTCTCCTCGTTCCTGGCTCCAGCATTCGTGACACAAGGTAGGGTTGTGGATTTATTGACGCTATGAGGGGTTTGTGCATCTGTTGCTCTTATTTTCTTTTATTATTATTACTGCAGAACTTACAATTACATACAAGCTCAGGGAAAGATGGTTGTATCTTTAACAATGAACAATCATAATGACAAAAAATAAATAAATAAATAAAAAGCCCCAGAAAACAATTATAATGGGTTTGTGTACATTATAGTATGAGATTATATACACGGAAAAAAATATTAAATATCTTTGAATAATCATAAAATTTGTATAATCATAATGCATTAAAATTGCATTCGTTTTTGATTATAAGCCTCAGGGATGAAACGAGAGAGACATTCAACAAGAAAAAGAGGAAAACAAGGAGATTTAAGCCAGTTTTGCGTGGATGAACAATTTTGCACATAAAATTAAGAAATTAATAACATATTCAAGAGATAACAATCTTGGTTTTTCGTAATAAAAAAATAATATATTTATGAATTAAACTGTAGGTTATATTAGTAGAGTTAAAAATATAAAAACTTAAATCAACCCAAAATTTATTGGTTATACTACAATCATAAGGGCAGCCGTTTCTTCAACAAGACCAAAAATGAGCAAATTTCATCAACATCAAAATTTTTACAGACTGATGAATTAAGCCTGTTACTCATATATTTTAAGTTGTTTTTGTGCTTGTTATAACGTCATAGATCACATGATAACGTAAACATGGCCGATCGCATTCATACTCAACGAGATTTGGCTGTAGAGTACATACACTTTTAGCGCTCGTTAAGTAAGAACTTATTGAAATTTAGTACCTACTCACTGAGTAGGTGGTTTCGGACGCAGCTAGTGATTCGGCCGTACAGCGGAGGTACAACGACTGTGGCGACGGGACGTACGTCTCCGTTACATACGTAACCGAGACGTTCCCTTTCAGCCGGTCATGTTCGACGTACGTCGGAACTGACCGACGAATTGGGGATATCTACCAACACGCCACTGTCGCTGGCCCTTTCAGCTGTTGCAAATTAGCTCAAAAGGGAATTGTATATAAATAATTACAATTAATTATGATTAATTACAATTATTTATATCGGCTGATAGTAATAACTGTAGCAAAATTAAATTGCCATCAACTAATCTGTTCCTCCAGCGAGCATTCAGCGTAAGTTCATATCAACTCTAAGAAAGCATATTTTCTTGGCCACAGAAAATACTTTCCTAAGTATTAATATATTAGAGCATGTAGTAAGGATCAAAAATCGTAAAGGGACATTAATTTGCAAGGCAGAATCCAGAAACTCATGTAATTTGTGTATAAGAGTTTTATTAACTAAACACTAAAGCAAACTAGTCTAACAAACAAACAAACAAACATACAATCACTCATACATGGAGAAAGGAAAAATGCGAGTTGATGGATGAAACCATCAGGAAACCAGAGAATGAAGCTATGAAAAGAGTCAGTTAACCACCTGAATAAAACCATCAGTGCCGTTTATAACGGGGTCTATAACTTATACTAAACCTCTGTTTCGTTTAGTTAAATGTACGATACTTGCATTTCCTTTGTGTCCGGAATGTGGTCTCGGATGAAAAGTCTTGATGGTTTCAAGGTGTTTGGACTTGCGATCATGTTCTTCCGGGTTGAAGAGTGATGACTTCCAAAAGATGTTATTCTGGCTCGGTGGTGATTGGGAGTTCCTTCCCAGGTAGACAGTGAAAAATAGCTAAGAAAGAGATCTACTGATATCCGAGGGTCCTTGGTTGAATGGAAAGTCAAGGCCGTAAGGCCTGGCAAAAAAACTTAAGGGTCCAGAAGAGTTCTAGCTCACATCCTCCTCATCCTCTTAGAATCTAAAAGTTCCGCAGACTGGGTCTTTGTGGTTAAGAGTCATCTCCCAGGCTGGGGAGATCACCCACGGTTCCATGTTGGGGCCCGCCGGGTGCGCCCGCACTGGTTCAGGCTCTCCATCCCTCACAGAGCAATCAGAAGATAGCAGAAGAGCTTTTTGCAGAAGAGAGGGACAGACCTGTGTGTGAGCCCTTAAAAGTCAGGGAAGAGTCACACCTTTCAGGATGGGCTTGACCAATGAGAAAGGCTGAATTTCCAAGCAGGAGGCTGGAAATATTGGGGGGTTTTATGACGCTTTGTCTGAGAGCATGGTTTGAATGGCTTTGGAAGTTGATATACAAACTATTAAAGATTCTTAGAACACTTATATGTTGCATAGGTAGCAACATATAATATACACTCTCAATTAGATCATCTGAAGACGAATTGATAGAGATCAAACAAGATATAAGTGAGGTAATATTAACTAGTGATCTAGCATAAGCATGCATAAAACAGGATACAGTACAAAAGACAAAATACAAGAACAGTAACAATATACACAATGACCTGAGGATGTGTGTGTTCATTCAAAGAAAGGTTTTTCAATGAATTAATTAGAGAAGAGTCCATTCTTATGTGCCTTATGTGCCTTTCCTATGGAAAGGGTAGGGAGACGGAGAGCTCTCTACATGCCATTAGGTCGTAAAGTTTATCTCGCTTGGAAAAAGTCTCCTGGTTGCCATGGTAACTAGGGGCCTGTACTTCGTTCACAGACATATAGGCCCCGAGTCTGGTGTTGGGTCTGTGACTGTTTGTTAATCTAAGGAATAATTGATTTGTTAAATCTAATGAACAAATGTGTGTCTGATTGGTCCAAATGCTACACAGCGCTCTGTTTGAGACTCCTGGACCGCCCCCAACTTGTTGGAGCACGAGTCAGGGCACTAAGTAGAGAAGGTCAGTCACTGCTGTTCCGCAAGACCCACTCAGTGTGACTATTGGATAACGCTGGGAAAGCGTGCCCTAGAAGGAAAGGGGACGCTGCAGAGGCCACATCCTGCCCGTAGGAATGACTCACAGGGTTAGCCATTTCTGGGGAACTCTACTGGAGCAAAAGACGCACGTATCTGGCCCAGCGGGCGGAATGTCGTTGCAAGCCGACACTTAGAATGGGTCCTTTGCGCTACTGGCCACTGGTGACGAGTACACGGGAAGATACTGGCTCTACACGAAGGCTATAGAATCTAGCGAACGTGTTAGGTGTCGCCCAGCCCTCAGCTCTACAAATATCTGTCAGCGAGGCGCCTTGAGCCAGCGCCCAGGAGGAAGTAACACCTCTAGTTGAGTGTGCTCGCATCCCGAATGGGCAAGGCGCGTCTTGGGATTGGTACGCCAAGACAATAGTATCCACTATCCAGTGGGCTAATCTCTGCTTGGAGACAGCCTTTCCCTTCTGCTGGCCTCCGTAACAGACAAAGAGCTGGTCTGAGGTCCTGAAGCTTTGAGTTCTGTCCACGTACAGCCGCAGAGTGCAGACGGGACAGAGAAAAGCTAGGGCTGGGTCTGCCTTCTCCGAGGGCAGTGCTTGTAGGCTCGCTACCTGGTCCCTGAAGGGAGTGGTAGGAACCTTGGGCACATATCCAGGCCGAGGTCTCAGGACAATGTGAAGTTGGCCGGCCCAAATTCTAGGCATGATTCTTCCACCGAAAATGCCTGCAGGTCCCCTACCCTCTTGATGGAAGCCAATGCAGTCAGGAGAACTGTCTTTAATGACAGAATTTTCAACTCTGCTGACTGCAAGGGTTCAAAGGGAGGTCTCTGCAGTGCCGTGAGCACTAGAGACAGGTCCCAAGAGGGTACCGAGGTAGGACCAGGAGGGTTCAACCTCCTCGCCACTCTAAGGAACCTGACGACCAGGTCGTGCTTACCAAGAGACTTACCATCAACTGCGTCGTGATATGCGGCAACATACACCTTCAGGGTGGAGGGAGACAGCCTATGCTCCAACCCCTCTTGCAGGAAAGAAAGCACGACTCTGACCGGACATCTTCGGGGGTCTTCCCGGTGGGAAGAACATGAATCAACGAACAGGTTCCACTTCAGAGCATAGAGGCGCCTTGTAGAGGGGGCTCTAGCGGAAGGGATGGTGTCTACCACTGATTGGGGTAGGTCACCTAGAACCTCTGCGTCCCGTCCAGGGACCAGACATGAAGTTTCCTGGACGCGGGTGCCAAAGGGTGCCCCGTCTCTGAGAAAGCAGGTCCTTCCTCAGAGGAATGGGACAAGGAGGGGCTGTCGCGAGGAGCATAAGTTCCGAGAACCCAGTCCGGTTGGGCCAGTATGGCACAACTAACAGGACCTGCTCCTCGTCCTCCCTGACTTTGCACAGGGTCTGTGCGAGAAGGCTCACTGGGGGAAACGCATTTTTGCGAAGGCCCTGGGACCAGCTGTGCGCCAGTGCATCCGTGCTGAGAGTGCCCTCGGTCAGGGAATAAAACGGCTGGCAATGGGTCGAGTCCGGAGAGGCAAACAGGTCTACCTGTGCGGCTCCAAAGAGACCCCAAATCATCTGGACTACCTGGGGATGGAGTTGCCACTCTCCCGGAAGCACAGCCCGTCGTGAAAGCTCGTCGGCTGCACGATTGAGCACGCCAGGGATGTGATTGGCCCGAAGTGACCTCAGATGCTTCTGACTCCAGAGGAGGAGATGGCGGGCGAGTTGCCACATGCAGCGGGAGTGTAGACCACCCTGGCGGTTGATGTACGCAACGGTCGCAGTATTGTCCATACGGATCAGCACGTGCTTGCCATGTAGCAGCCCTTTGAGGCGGCCCAGCGCAAGACGTACCGCTAGCAACTCGAGGCAGTTGATGTGCCAATGCAGTTGAGGCCCCGTCCACAGACCCGACACTGCATGCCCATTGTACGTGGCCCTCCAGCCTGTGGCAGAGGCATCTGTGAATACCACTGCATGCCTGGACACTTGTTCTAGGGGGACTAGAAACAAAGGGTCTGACCACGGGCTGAAGGTTTGGCGACAGTACGGGGTGATGGCCACCCGGTGTATGCCGCTCTGCTACACCCACCTCGGGACTCGGCCATGAAGCCAGTGCTGAAGCGGCCTCATATGAAGCAACCCGAGCGGCGTTACTGCAGCTGCGGATGCCATTTGCCCCAGGAGCCTCTGAAAAAGTTTCAGTGGGGCCGCTGTTCTGCCTCTGGATGAATTCAGCCAGTTCAACACTGACTGGACGCGCTCCTCCGTGAGTCTGGTTGACCGAGTCCAACTCCATTCCAAGAAAAGAGATCCTCTGCATAGGGAAGAGTTTGCTCTTTTCCCAGTTGACCCGAAGTCCCAACAGGCTGAGGTGACGGAGCACCATGTCCCTGTGTTCGCACAACTGGTCCCGAGACTGTGCCAGTATCAGCCAGTCGTCGAGATAGTTGAGAATGCGAAAACCGCGTTCAATGTGGAACAATGGCTGCCTCCGCGACTTTCGTAAAGACGCGAGGCAACAGGGACAGCCCGAAGGGTAGGACCTTGTACTGATATGCCCGACACTTGAACGCAAACCGTAGGAACGGCCTGTGTCGGGGGAGAATCAAGACATGAAAGTACGCGTCCTTCAGGTCGATCGCTGCAAACCAATCTCGGGGACGGATGCACTCGAAAATGCATTTTTGCATTAACATCTTGAACGGGAGCTAGTGCAGAGCTCAGTTCAAGGTTCGCAGGTCCAAGATTGGCCGTAACCCACCACCTTTCTTGGGCACAATGAAGTAGGGGCTGTAAAACCCTGCCTTCATATCGGCTAGAAGGACCGGCTCGACCGCGTCCTTCGCCAGGAGGACTTCGATCTACTTCCGTAAGACAGGGGCATCGCTGCTCCACACAGAGGTGAAGTGGATGCCCCTGAACTTGGGGGGATGCCGGGTGAACTGAATCGCATAGCCGAGTCTGATGGTGCGGATGAGCCAGTGAGATGGGCTGGGGAGCGCTAGCCAGGCTCCCAGACACCGTGCCAGCGGGATCAACGGAACCACAGACGTACCCGTGGTGGGGCAGCGAGGTGGAACACAGGGACTTAACTCGGAAGGCACTGAGGTGGCCCAAAGTGGAGTCTGGGTGAGCTGTGCAACACTTACCTGGTTCCAGGGTGGGGCAGAGGGTGTGAAAGAAGGCCTGGTGGCATCCTCGAACCACACACCACTGACTGCTGGCGAAGAGAGAGGGGGAAGGGAGTGGCAAGGTGGTTACAACACGTCGCACACTGCCAACCATGCCTTCTTGTGACCCAGAGATAGAGGAAATTGCTCTTTTATTGAAAATATGGGTACCGCTGGACTCCGAGGAGCCAGTGGCGGAACAAAAATAAAAGGAAACAAAAGATTCTCCACCCGGCCCTCCTCCGGGGGAGGGAGTGATGCAGACACCATCTCCCGAAGAGCAGATCCTCCCACCTCTGGGTCGTCCGTCTCAGGGCCACTTACCCTTACGCTTGCCGCCTGGTTTGGCAGGGCCCTGGACAGGCTGGGCGTTCCCCTTGCGGCCGGCCGCCTGCCGCCTAGGTGGAGGCTGCTGCTTAGGCTGAGCAGGGGTGGAGGAGGTCGCAGGGGGGCGCCCTCGGCGACGAGCAGATGGAGGCACTGCAGCCGACGACTGGGTGGAGGCAGCAGCTGGTCGTTGGGGCAGGATGTGCTTAATCGCTTCCGTCTGCTTCTGTGCCACTGAAAACTGCTGGGCAAAGTTTTCAGCGGCGTCTCCGAAGAGGCTGGCCTGACAGACAGGGGCGTTGAGGAACCGAACTTTGTCGGGCTCACGCATATCTGCCAGTTCAGCCACAGGTGGCGCTCCTGGACCACTAAGGTGGACATCGCCCAACCCAGGGAGCGTGCAGTGACTTTCGTCACCCGTAGAGCGAGGTCCGTCGCTGTACGCAGTTCCTGCATAACCCCTGGGTCGGAACTACCCTCGTGCAGTTCCTTGAGTGCTTTGGCCTGGTAGACCTGCAGGAGCACCATGGCATGCAGGGCGGAAGCGGCTTCTCCACAAGCTGTGTAAGCCTTGCCCACCAAGGAGGACGAGAACTTACAAGCTCAGGAGGTGAGACGCGGATTACCCCGCCAAGAGGTAGCAGTCTTGGGACACAGTTGCATCGCCACAGACCGCTCCACTGGGGGGAGCTCCACGTACCCCTTAGCCGCCCCGCCATTGAGGGTAGCGAGGGAGGAAGAAGGACCAGACCGGCTTCGGGCAGAAAAAGGTGCCGTCCACGATTTAGTCACCTCCTCATGCACTTCCGGAAAGAAAGGTACTGGGGCGGAGCGCTGAGAACCAGCACGGGCCACCCCAAGAAACCAATCGTCCAGCCGCGAGGGCTCAGGACACGGTGGAGGGTTCCACTCGAGCCCGACGCTTGGAAGCTCCACTGGCTGCAGTGTCATGGAGGAGTGAGGAGCCCGAGGAGGTTGACTCGGCGGGGTATTTCTCACTGTAACCCTCAGATCACCTAGGTTATTAACCGAAGTAGGCTTCTTCTGAGCTGGCCCAGAAGAAGGACTAGATCGGGGAATATATCTCCTCAAGATACTGGAGTCTCGACCTTAACACTGAGATGGTCATGTTCCCGCAGTCAGAACATGTACCATCCATGACTGCCACCTCAGCATGTGCGAGGCCCAAACACGTGAGGCAGTAATCATGACCATCACCGGGGGGCAGGTAGCGACCGCATCCAGTAGCACACGGTCTGAATGACATCTTGAAAAAGATGCAGGGTCAAACCGTGTGTGCTCTTTTAGAAATTTGCTCTCTACTGATGCTGAAACGCACAGGGAATTGGCTGTGGCTACACAACAGTAAAATAGTGCAAGCCTGTTGTGAGCACTCACACTCTCGTTGAAGATGCAACCCTCAGCTGTATAAACAGTGATCTTGTTGAAGGCGCCCTCTCCACGAGCTGTGAGAACAGCTGTTTTTGCTCTCTCGTGAGATCGCGACCAACACTGTCAGCGCCGTCACACCCGCACCAGACACGCAGAGGCTCCTTTCCAAATGAGCAGCTCATTTTCCACCACTTCTGAGGAAAAAGAAAACACACAAGCAGGAACAGCACATGTGTTCGGCTCCGAAGCGAAAAGCAAATATGCGACGCACCTGCTGCTCATTAAATACTCGCGCTGTAGCACAGAGCAGCTGTTCCAATTGTCGCATGTGTGACCGAGTTAATAAGGATGGTGTGTTGGGCGGGGCGCATGTATTTATTTTGCCCTATAAATAGCGCAATGAGTAGTGGCTTGTGTAACAACTTGATGTTTTGATTTCCGCTATCTCCTTCCGATGTCGTGATTCTGGAAACGCCATAGTGAGGTATGAGTATGGCTTTTGCTTTGCTGCAAGAATTGGTATAAAGATGTTTGTTTTTTTTATATTGTTTATTTTGGTGTTAAGCGCAGGGAGATAACCCTCTATACGGGAGTGTGAGCACGTGGGCTGTTAATGCAGTGGTATTCGGAGCTGTGGACTCCGGGCTTAGCCTGTAGCAGCAAGCTGTGTTGTGCAGCGTCTCTATCCCACTTTATAGTATAGTTACGCTCCACTTTTGGATGATGGTGGAGGTATGTGTGCAGTGGATTATGATTATCACATTGATGTGGAATGTGCATTTTTTAATGTTTATAACGTGGTTGTATTGGCTTCAGGTCATTTGTTTTATTTGTTAATGTATTTGCATTAGCATTTTAGATTAAGCTAGTTTTTAGAGGCATTTGTATTTTGCATTTACGTTTTGTTTTTTTTTACTTGACAGATCTTTCTTTGTGGAGCTCTATGCACATGGAACTCTGATGTCTAGGCACTGCTGTTTTGTTTATGATTTATTTTTTTGTCATTTAAACTGTTTATTTATGGTTATGACTTTTGTATTGTTGTAACTCTTGTGATTTGTTTAATTGTTTTTGCTAGCTGAGACTAGGTTCTGCCAACCGTTCAGGTTTGATTAACCCAATTGTCTGTGTTGTAGGAACCAGCCTGCATGGAGTGTTTTTCCTCTGGGGCCGTCCGGGTCCCTTTTTCATCACTGCATGGTGGTGTAAGATTTACTGCACTGCATGAGTATCGAGTTAAGTGTAACATTATTTGTATGATTCACTATATGCTCTTTAAAGCCGCTGATTAATGAGTTGTTTATCAGTGTGGTCCTACGTTTGGGGATCTGTGGCCTTTTGGATTATCCCCTTTCCTCCAGCAGGCTGGGTAACTATATATTTTAATATAGTGGGTTATGATCTTAATATTTGGCCTAAAGTTCAAATCTTTTAAAGTTGTGATTCTTTATTTTTTACACTTTAATAAAGCTGATTATCCATCTAAGCAATATCCACTGCTTGTTAATAAAAGTGTTAAACTTGAAGGTCACGTCTCTGTTCTTCCTTTATTATGGGCTCTTGAACTTGTGTTGCTGTTTAGTAATTTCAGAGGGTATAAACCCCGGTGGCGTAGTCGGAATCTAGGGTGAGCGCAGAGTATCGCTCTGTTACACATGCCAATGTGCATTGGCTCGTTTTCTTACACTCGAAGTAGATTGGTCTCCCAAAGTGATCCCCAATTCGTCGGTCAGTTCCGACGTACGTCGAACGTGACCGACTGAAAGGGAATGGTACTATTCATGGGTTTCAGTCAGCTAACTTTTTTGTTGTGGCCGCCATCTTTAGGACCTTGCGTAGCCTCTCCTTGGTGATTCTTTTCTTTTAATCTGCAGTCCAATAAACCTTTGAACTTTTTAAAATTTGTTATGAAGATTTTTAATCAACTTAATAACAAATAGGCTAGGCTAACGAATCTTCTTCAAAACGAACATACAAACATAATTTTAGCCTATTTCTATTCTTCAAAGCGAAGTTTTCATTAAAAAAAAATCATAAAAATTCATAAATCACGAATATATCGAAACAAAATTATTATATATTAATTATATAGGCTATAGCCTAATAGTTTTGTGTCAAATGGATGAGGAAATTAGGCTGCCTTGAATTTATTAAGTAATGTTTTATTTCGTTATAACCTCGGGAAAAGTAACGAATACTGTTTTTACTTAGAACCAATTTATTTGTTATCCCTGATTTTAGACATACATGAGATAATTAATATATTGTTGCTTGACTAAACATTTAAAAATAGCGCTTGAGATGTTAATTAAGGGAACTGAGAAGACAAATGCGTCTACTCAAGCAATAATTCCAAAAATAAAGAAAAGCATCGGACTTATTATGCAAAACATATTCAAGACACATTGCTATGGCATTTATTAGCTAATGTTTACTGTTAAGCACAAACTAAGAAAAGTAAAACAAACCTTAAAGAAACAGTACCAAAAATAACCTATTTACGGTGCCCGGGAGGGGCCGTCTTCGATTTCACTTTGGCCACGACATAATAACTCGTGGGAACGTGATATTATGTCGTGGCCACGAGATTGTTTTGTCGAGGTAACGACATCCATTTCTCGTGGCCACGACTTTTTATGTTGAGGGAACGACATATTTTTCTCGTGGCCATTTTAATGCCTAAACAAACCTACGTGACCATAGCAACCCGAAGATGGATAAAACATTTTTATTAACATTAAACATTTCATTTAATATTTGTTTATTATTATTATTATTATTATTATTATTATTATTATTATTATGTTATATTAGGGATATATTTTTTATATTTATTTCATGTAAATAAGTAAAGGTTAAATAAAGGTTAAATGAAATATAAATATAATATTTTATTTCCCCTTTCAATTCGCTTTACCTAATTAACGTTCTGTATAATTATGCTATTTGCTACCATATATTTTGCAAATACTGTAAACGCCTGATAATTATGCCAATACTTTATGATTGTAGGCTATTATGCCAGTGCGTGATGATAAATGAGCGTGTTGTGTTTTCATTTACAAATGAAACTACGTGAATGATTCATTCCTCAACGAAACACTATTAGGCTATAATATTAATAATTATTAATTTGCAGGAAAAAAAAGAAAAAAAAAGAAATATATGTTAAATTCAACATTTAAACTGCATTTCCAATAGGCTATAAATTCCAGTCAGCATAATCAAAGCTTTATTGGCATGTCGAGCATTTACAGTAGGCTTATTTACAAAACTAGTCAGAACGTTATGTAAAGAGATCGAAATGAAGGGAAAAAACTAATAAAAAATATAATAATAGGCTAATAATGATGATGATGATGATGATGATGATGATAGCTAATAATAATATGATCTGATGTCGCAACACACAAGTGTGAGTAACTGTTTTCATTACGTGGTCTCTATTGCTTTGTCTGTTATCGTTTGATATGTACTGAGTATTTATGAGTTTTTAACCTAAATCACAGCTGCATCAATCTATGAGGAATGTACACTATCAAACATGGACAACCATTAGCCAATCATTCATAGCAGTGGGCTTTTCCAAGTCTACCATCTGCCAAGCCTTTTCAAACAAGGCGTTCAGATGAGGGTGTCAAAACAGTACAGAAAATAGCTTATTACTTCTAAATTATGATGGTTTTTATATATATAAAAAATAGGTGGACCTCAGAGAGCAGTACATTCATGAACCCTATGACATGTGAGATCAGGTGAGAGAATTAATTTCTTCCAACAGCATAACACAGTCTGCAGTGTTAAAAGCGCACTCATTAGATATAAATGCTCATCTTGCAACACTCACACTAAGTAATTTGCATGATCTCTGCGCCAGAGAAGGTTTAGAAAAGGGGCACATCACCGATGATGTTATGCCTACTTCAATATCCCCATTTTTATTACTACAAATAGACCTACATATGCACGAGGGAAAAGTGAAGCGTAAAGGTGCGGTCAGACTGGGTTGTTGAGCAGGTGAAATCCAGATATGGGGAACAAACGCAAATTCGCTACATTTACCAAAATAAAGACACTTAGTTTGCAAATGACTTCTGTGTGAGCTATGCTCATATATCGCTAATAGACAGTGGACCTTTTTGCCCGCAAAATTTCTCTTAAAGGGGTCATCGGATGCAAAATTCACTTTACAAGTTGTTTGAACATAAATGTGTGTTGGAAGTGTGTGTACACATCCATCCTATAATGATAAAAATCAACCCAGTGTTTTTTTTTTTTGTTTTTTTTTAAATCCCTATTTTCTCAAATCAGGCTGTTCTGAGAGCCCTATCAGAATGACATAGTTCAGTATTCTCCCCCGATAGTTGATTGACAAGGCCGTCTTACCTTAGACCCGTCCTGAGTGAGCTGAGAGCTGTCCACCATTTAGTCGACTCCGGTGCAGGGAAAGACAAGATGTCTCTGATGAAGCGATTGAGGTGTTTTGTTGTTGGATGTAATCAGTGTTGGGTAAGCTACAAAAAAAGTAATCCACTACAAATTACTAATTACTTCTTTAAAATTGTAATTTGATTGCATTACTGATTACTGCATTTGAAAGTAATCAGATTACTAATTACTTTACTATCAAGTTACTTTCAGGTTTACTTTCCTTTTCAAGTTATCAAACCTAAAAGATACACTACAAAGAGAAACTCATAGTTCTTTCAGTAAGTGGGCCTATTATTTGTATACCCTGATTAACTCCCAATATAAACAAAACTTTTCTCTTTTTTTTTTTTGTAAAATAAAGAAAACAAATAGGGTACGCTTTCTGCATTCTCAGTCTCCGTGAATATCTTCCTGAAACGAGTCACTAAAATGAACAAAAATGACATGAGAAATACATTATATAAAGAAAGCTTGAAGTGTCTATTATTAAATGAAGTAAGTCATGTCGAAAACCAATATTCTCTGATAAAATAATCCGTATGAAACCAACAAGAGGTCCAGTGTTTTCCATCTGAGCTCACCTATAATGTGATCATGCTCATACACGTCGCGCACTATAAGATAATCATCCACGCGAAACCAAGCTTGAGATGCGCGAACATGTAAACGCTCATGTCACCTCTGTAGAAGTTCATCTGGACTACTTTTCGTTTTTTTGGAAGAAGATGCGCTGAGAGGAATAAGCCTTCAATTGTGATGCCGACGCGGTTTAATCCAGCGGTTGATCTCATTCTGATGAGTCTTTTTTTTTTAAAATTTATTAGTGTTACTGTGACATAAACTTGTACACATTCACTTGTTGAACTTTTCCCAAACTATAATGCCAGACTAAAATATGTCGAGTGCAACATTTTGAAATATGATAGTCAACCTTTCATTGCATCTAAATGTTGTAGGACTCTCATTTTAGCTCGTGTTCTCCGGTGATTTATTAAAGGGCATACTGACGCGCAAAACATGATTTTTATTTAATTTTTTTTAACACTGCATTTGTAACTTAAGTAACATAATTTTATTGACATAAGTAACTGTAATAAAATTACCATACATTTAAAATGTAACTCATTACTTTACTGCGTTACCAGGAAAAGTAATTAGATTACAGTAACGTTACTGAGTAATGCGTTGTACCCAACTCTGGATGTAATAATGAACATAGCAGTCGTCATTTACTCCCAACATCTGAGCCGCTGAAGACGCAGAGGATTAACATTACTTTCCTTTTTGAAGGGAATGCGCCGATCCACAATCTACCTAAATGCGTCTATGTTCGCGTGAATCATTCGTGATCCAGCTTCATCTAAAAAAGAAGTGAGTATAAGGGTTTTTTATGAATCCTTGCAAATCTCCTTTCCTAATAATGTGCTAGTCAGCCAGTTTCGCAGCTGAAGTTTACAGTCTGCTCGTCACCCCACGGAAGAGAGGGGCAGCAGAGTCTTTAGCATTTAAAGCAACATGGACTAAAAAACAGCTTGAGTTAGACAAAGCTGATTTTGACAGGATAAAAAAGGTGGTTTTTTACACTACCATTGAGAAATTTTAACCAAAGTATGTTATAGACGTTTCATTAAGACCCTAAAGAATCATATCAACTTGTGGAAAATGGGTATCCGATGACCCCTTTAAACACAGAATTGCACACCACATTACGAACAAATCGTCAGGAACAGAAACAATGTAAACAGGTCGTATAGTAACCAATGAAGAAGAATAAACCAAGCCCATGAAAACACAATTAGCATTACTATATCAAACAATCAAAGATAAAACTCACCATTAGAAGAATTGAATTCAGCGTAAAATTCTACCTAACAAAAACGAAACAATGAAACATTGGCAGTCACGACGCTCGCGCGCTGTATTCACGTGACGCGCCATAGGATGAGCGATGCTACAGCAAAAAGATACATTTAAAAAAAAAAATGGATTCTTTAAGAATCTAATTTATAACGTATGTTTATTATTATGGAAGGGTGTAGTGCTGGGTTTTGTCGATTATGATCATTCTAAAAAAAAATATATAATAATTTTATGTAATGAATCTGATTCTGTTAATTGCAAAATTCCACATTCACAGATTCAAAAACACTTGACCTCTCTTTTTTGTTTACATTAAAAGATTGAGCATTACCTCTCATTGATTAAATTATAAAAACAGATTAAATAATAAAAACAAAAAAAAACTGTTAAAACTTTATCTGTTTTAATTCTTTTCCTGTTTTTAATGACTTGTAATTCTTTAAAATAAGAGAGCCTAACTATAATTAAATAGGAATTATACCTAATGCTTTGCCGTAAAGCAGGTAAAGAGCTTAATTGACTACTGTTCCTCTTCAAGCAAGGATTGTCTGCTTCTGAGCATCTATTTAGCACACTTTGACTAATTTAGAATGAATGAATAAATAAATAAATTATAATTGTGACACATACAGTAGGCTATGTACAAAGGCTACCTAATATTATGATCAAGATGGCGCCGCACACGGCAGCTACTGTGCTTTGCTCTTCAGTGTTTGTACTGTTTTTGTTCGTTTTTCCTGTTTTTTGTTTCTCAAACAACATCAGTTTTACTAGGGATGATCTGCTGAACATTCGGTAGAACACACCACAGAATCTTTTACCGGTTTTTGATTATTCGGACGTTTTCCTGGACATTGTTGTTGGCGGAGCTGTAGCCCTGGTCAAACGCTTCAGGACGCGCAGACGGGGGAAGCGAGCCGGCACGCTCGTGAAGCTCAGACAGCGCGGATTTAGAACGGCGTTGCCTAGCATCCATCTGGCGAATCTCCGCTGTCTACACAACAAAACGGACGAACTCCTTCTGCTCTCCCAGACAAACAGGGACTTTTCAAACTCTGCTGCTCTGTGTTTCACGGAAACCTGGCTGAATGACGCCATTCCGGACAGCGCGTTACATCTTCCGAGCTTTCAGCTGTTTAGAGCAGATCGCGAGGCAGAATCAACGGGGAAATCGCGGGGCGGCGGGGCGTGCTTTTACATCAATGAGAGGTGGTGTACAGATGTAACTGTGTTAAAGAAGATATGCTGTTCTGATCTAGAAACGCTCTTCATTAACTGCAAGCCTTTCTACTCCCCGCGGGAGTTTTGCTCGTTCATTCTCGTGAGTGTTTACATTCCTCCACAAGCGCACGTGAGCTCCGCTTTACAGAAACTCGCTGATCTGATCACAGAGACAGAACAACAACACCCGGACTCTGTTTTAATCATTCTTGGGGACTTTAATAAAGCCAATCTCTCCCGTGAACTGCCAAAATACAGACAGCACATCACATGGCCCACCAGAGACAGTATATTGGATCACTGTTACACAGCGATAAAGGATGCATATCACTCTGTTCCACGAGCAGCTTTAGGACTCTCTGATCACTGTTTGGTTCATCTTATACCGACCTACAGGCAGAAACTTAAATCTGTTAAACCTGTATTAAGAACTGTTAAAAGATGGACTAATGAAACACAGCGGGTTTTACAAGCCTGTTTCTCTCTTACTGATTGGACTGTTTTTGAAGCTGCCGCAAATGATCTGGATGAGCTCACAGAGACTGTAACATCTTATATCAGTTTCTGTGAGGATATTTGCATTCCTACCAATACTCATCTAACTTACAACAACGACAAACCATGGTTCACTGCAAAACTCAGACAGCTCCGTCAGGCCAAAGAAGATGCTTACAGAAAGGGGGATAAAGTCTTGTATAAACAGGCCAAATACACACTGGAAAAGGAGATCAGAGTGGCAAAGAGGAATTATTCCGGCAAACTAAGGAAAAAATTATCTTCCGGCGATTCTGCTTCAGTGTGGAAAGGTATGAAAGAAATCACCAGTTACAAGTCACCATCCCCCAGCACTCTGGAGAATCAACAACTGGCAGACGATCTGAATGAGTTCTACTGCAGGTTTGAAAAAACACCCCACACCCGCCCTGAACACCTCTCCACACAACCATTCACACCTCCAGCAACCCCCCTCTCCCCCACACCTGCAATTCAGATCAGCGAAGATGAGGTGCGCCAGGTCTTCAGGAAGAACAAAATAAGGAAAGCACCAGGCCCAGATGGTGTGTCACCAGCCTGCCTAAAAATCTGTGCTGACCAGCTGGCCCCCATCTTCACACAGATCTTCAACAGATCACTGGAGCTGTGCGAAGTCCCCTCATGCTTCAAATGCTCCACCATCATCCCCATCCCAAAGAAACCCGAAATTACTGGACTTAATGACTACAGACCTGTGGCTCTAACGTCTGTGGTCATGAAATCATTTGAAAGACTGGTTTTGGCTTATCTGAAGTCCTCCACTGGACCCTTACTGGACCCCCTGCAGTTTGCCTACAGAGCAAACAGGTCTGTGGATGATGCAGTCAACATGGGACTGCACTTCATCCTGCAGCATCTGGACAGACCAGGGACTTATGTGAGGATCCTGTTCGTAGACTTCAGCTCCGCTTTTAACACCATCATCCCAGACACCCTTCAGAATAAACTAACTCAGCTCTCCGTCCCCACCTCCGTCTGTCAGTGGATCAACAACTTCCTGACAGACAGGCAGCAGCTAGTGAGGCTGGGAAAATACACATCCAGCACTCGTACGATCAGCACTGGAGCTCCTCAGGGCTGTGTTCTCTCCCCACTACTCTTCTCCCTGTACACTAACGACTGCACCTCTAAAGACCCCTCTGTCAAGCTCCTGAAGTTTGCAGACGACACCACACTGATCGGCCTCATCCAGGACGGTGACGAGTCTGCCTACAGACAGGAGGATAAGGAGCTGGCTGTCTGGTGCAGTCTTAACAACCTGGAGCTCAACACGCTCAAAACTGTGGAGATGATCGTGGACTTAAGGAGAAACCCCCCTGCTCTCCCCCCACTCACCATCATGAACAGCACTGTGACTGCAGTGGAGTCATTCAGATTCCTGGGCACCACCATCTCCCAGGACCTGAAGTGGGACAATCACATAGACTCCATTGTGAAAAAGGCCCAGCAGAGGTTGTACTTCCTTCGCCAGCTGAGGAAGTTCAACCTGCCACAGGAGCTGCTGAAACAGTTCTACTCCGCCATCATTGAATCCGTCCTCTGCACTTCAATAACTGTCTGGTTCAGCTCAGCTACCAAATCTGACCTCAGAAGACTACAGAGGGTAGTCCGGTCTGCTGAGCGAATCATTGGTACAACCCTCCCCACTCTCCAAGAACTGTACTTATCCAGAGTGAGCAAAAGGGCTGGCAAAATCACTCTGGACCCCTCACATCCAGCACACTCCCTCTTTGAACTGTTACCGTCTGGTCGACGCTACAGAGCTCTGAGCACCAGAACGACCAGACACAGGAACAGTTTCTTCCCTCAGGCAATCCATCTCATGAACACTTGACATTAAAAGTGGAACACACAACATTATTATAAATTATTTATTCAACACACATACTTATTTTTTCATTTCAGATTTGCACATATCAGACCTGTACACCATAATTGTCTATATTATATATTGTGTTTTTGCTATTTGTACATTGCCTATTTGTATATTTGTATATTATTCTTTTATTATCTGTGTCCTGTCCTGTTGCTGTCTTTCTGTTGCACTGTAGAGCTTCTGTCACTAAAACAAATTCCTCGTATATTTTGGGGGGGGGACTTTGACACAACTTAGTTGTGTCATTTGAACTTTGACATAACTTAGTCAAAGTTCAAATATAGTACATTATCACTCATGGAAATTTGAATAAAGGTGAATGTACCTTTGAGAACAAAGCCAATATCTGTTATAATATAACCATAATGCAAAACAGGTGGCTGGGGCATTATGCACTAATGCAACTGAACTCACTTCATTTAAAGAAAGTAACACTGATATCACCATATGGTGTAGGTTGATATGTTTCAATAATGGTCATTAATTTACATTTTTTATATTTTTCATATAGCTGGAAAATAACTTTTACAAACTGAAGCCTTACAAATATGCAATTTTAATTTTTTTTTATTATTGTTTTTCTTTTGTTTTTATCTTGCATACATTAATGCCCTCATGAATACCTGAAAGCTGAAATCTATACAAGAATGTTTATGAAGCGTGTAGTAGGCCTATTAACAACAACAAATTTTGCACATATGACACACTGTTTAAATTTCCAAATAATGTTTGTTATCTAATACAATAACAGAAAATACATATTTTAGTGTGCTATAAGTCCCTATTTGAATGAATTTAAAATTACATGTTTATACAAATATTCCATGCTTAAGTAGATTCACTTTGCTTTATGTCCATATCTGCACCTGTTTTGCTTTGGCTGCTGCTTTGCGAGGAACCTGGTAAATGTCTTCTCCATGTGGCATTGAGGAAACCTTTCTGATCTTTGCCTCACTACCTTCTACATTTTGACCACAATATCGGACCACAGCATAATCGGTAGTAAGCAGAGAGATGCCTCTGATGTCGTTTGACTCTGGACTGGTGTTTGTAAAGTTAATTGTTGAATAATGTAGGGGTTCTTGGTGATTTAGTGTGGGGTCTTCAGATGATGACATCATAACTTTATTAGCATAAAAAGCCTCTCCCCTACTGTCCACCGAATCAGCCTAGTGAATGAACAAAAATGGAGAATCATCAGTAGAGAGCTTTTATGCACAAAAAACTTGAAATTTGTCAGTGGGTTGAGAAACTAATTGTATGAAAAAGCGGTTTGGTGTTTGTGAGTTTGACATATTCATGAATGAATAGCATGTGTGTGTTTGATATTTTGTTACATACCCCATCAGTCTGAATCAATCCAGCTTTATCTCCCCTTTTGGTCCTGCAGAACCATCTACAGAAATAATTATGAATATATAACTGCTTGTATCTTTATTATCAGAAAATGTTATTGCTCAGAGGTTTCTCTTTCATAGCTCAGGAGACTTTTAAATATAGTGAAACATAAGGAATATACAGTAAGTGAAATGTAACTCCAATAAATATCAGATTTGTCTCAGATGTTCCTTCTACAATTCCTTAGGTGAAATAAAAAACAGGAGACAAAATTGTGGACATAAAGTTAGCTATAAGTTGAATATAGATCACCCAGATAATTTGATCTTAGTATAATTTGGAAACATTTAACAAAATGTTTATATTGAAAACCTCTGACTTTTGGTTGCAGACCAAAGTCATCAAATCTGACACTACTGTAATTTGAAACATTGTTGAGATCTCCTCTGAAATTCTAGTGGACACATATAAGATTATTAGAGCCTATTCTGGCAAAAGGAGATGATTGGAAAAGCAGGAGACTTCAGCAATAGTCTCTTGTTTGCTTTACATTTAACTCATTACTGTCTACTATAGAGACCTCCTTTGTGATTTTTTTTCTTCTTAGGGTTAAGATCATACTCTTGTTTTTACATCAGGCAATCACTCTGTCTACTTACTTGTACAGATGTGTTGTGACCCATAAGATTGCCATAAACAAAGTTCCAACTGCAATCCCAACCAGGAGGGAATACATGTTAAAACCTATTAAATAAATAAGTGAAAGGAAACGTCCTTTATTCTGGAGAGCAACTGTACTGATATCAATTAAATATTTAACCATGCATATCTGAATAATTGTTGTCTATTAAATAAAAAAATCAGCAGGCTAGTTGATTTATTGCCATATCAGCAACTAAAATAGATTAATTGTTAAATTTTAATTTACCTGGAGCATTTTCAGTGATGAAAACCAGATGAAACAGTTGACTTGCAGTGCCTCGAGTGTTTCTGCTGACACACTGCAGAGTGGATGTGTGTGTGAGAGACTGATGTAGAGTGATGGAGCTCCTCAAGCCTGTGCTGCTCAGTCGTTCTTCACTGATGAACGTGTTTGAAGAGTTAGTGACTGGACTTCCAGACAGATGCCACTCCAGTTCAGGAGAGGGATTCCCATCAGCCTCACAGAAACACACCGTTACATCAGTTCTGTTACAGCTCGAGGAAGTGGAGATCTGAGGAGCGTCTAACATTGAGAAAGACCGAGAATGGTCTGTGCAGCACAGCTGGAAATGTTCCTTAGTAACTTTTTTATGCAGTTTACATTGCTTAAAATCACTTGGTTGAAATATTTTCTCTATTCCTTTATTACTCACACTGAATGTCCAGCTTCACTGATGAGTTTTGGGCACCATGTTGGTTCTGAGCTGTACAGTGGTACCAGCCTCTGTGTGTCGGGTCGGTCCTATTGAAGGTAAGAGTGTCTCCAGTCTGCAGCTGCTCCAACTGTCCTTCACTCTCTCTGGACCAGGTGTAGTTCACTGCTGGATTTGCATCACTGCTGCAGATCAGAGTCACTGAACTGCCCTCCAACACAGAGCTGGAGGGAACCACAGACACTGATGTGTTTTTAGGTGAATCTGAAGGGAAAACAAAATTCAGGTCCTCACAATAAAAATCACAATAGTATGATTCACAAGTCAAAACTAAAAAGCATCACAAAGCATCACTTACACTGAACATGTACTGTGATACTGTCTTGTGCTGTTTTGTTCTTGTCCTGTAGCTGGTAGGTTATAGTGCAGGTGAAATTGACTCCATGCTCACGGTGAGTAGCAGTGAAGTTCAGATCAGAGATGAGCTCCTGTAGTCTGCTGCTCTCACTGAGGGGGATTCTGGGAGTGGAGCTCCATGTGAGAGTTGGTGGAGGAGAGGAGCAGAGAGTCTCAGCAGAGCAGCGCAGACTCACAGAGCTCCCCTCCAACACCTCCTCCTGCTCCTGCACCTCCTTCTGCTCCACATACAGCTGCACTCTGGGTTTGGGAGGAGGGCCTGAAATAGAAAAAGTAAAATGACAATGATGACAACTTTTAAAACCCTCATTGAACACATTTGTTTATAAATAAAAGGCTCAAATCACTCACCAGTGACATTTATAGTGGAGAAGGGTTGTTCGTATGTGAATTTCAGACGAGCACTCATAATTCTGAAGTAATATTTACCATTGTGATTTGAGCTAACATTATAAAAGACAGTGGTGCAGTTCTTCTCGTGTAGTTTTCCAGTTATTTTGCCACTGAAGTGACCAGGTTTGGGATCTTTAGAGTTAAACACTTGATTGTTATTCGCTTGCATTCCATCTTTGAGCCACACTCCTGTCGCAGCACTCTCAGTGAGGTCTCGGTCATATAGTTTATCAATCTCAAAAGTGCAGTTTATGATCACACAGGATCCACTGAGAGCTTCAATCTTCTCTGGCAGACTGACTTTGTACTCTGTACAGTAAACACCTTAAAACACACAACACAATTATGTAAAGCAACACACCCTTATTGACTAGGATTTTCAGTTTACAAACAGACCTCATTAACATTTCAATTAAAATGAAAAATGTTACATTAAAGCATTAAAAAAGATGAGAAAAATCAATAAACAGTCTGTGTAGAATACTTGAATAAAGATAAAACACAACATAAGTGATTTCCAACTTTATTACATTTATGCATTTGGTCTTTAGTGCTTTAGTGTACAGCTTGTATTAAAATACCTAAAAGCCTAAAAGTCTAAGTACCTATAAATAAATAAATAAACAAATAAATAAATAAAAGTTTAAAAAAGAAATCCACATTTAATTATACTTAATAGAAAAAAGTAAAAACTTTTTCTTATATTTTTAATTTGACTTTTAAAAACAAGAGACAGATTAGAGTTTAGTGGGGTTGTTTCATTTTCAAATTTCTGTTGCAAACATAAGGAACACTATTCAAATAAAATTAAATGGCTCTTTAAATAAAATAAAAATGAAATTGTTGTGAGCGTGATTGATTGTCTTGTTCGTCACAAAGAAAAATATTGTTTTTATTTTTAAATCGAGAATATATTATATTGTTATTAATAATTTTAACATGAAATTGTAATGGAGTAAAAAGTATTATTTGTATCCTTGCAAATGTATATTCCGTTTTAACAGAATTCAAGTAAAGTACAGATTTCCCAAAAGTAATTCTAAGTACAGTAAATTACTATTACTCAAATACTTAACATATATGCAATTAAAACATTTAGACATAGTTATACACAACTGACTAAACACACAGGTATTATGAAACACACATTTATGATAAATGTTTTAGTTGTTTACTTCATATTACCAATGTCTTATTAAAGAAAGTAAAGGAGAAATACACACACCTTGTAAGAGAAAGATAAAAATGCTGATTTTCTCTGTTACGCTCATCTTGATATTAAAAGATTGTCAGACCTAAGCAGAGATGATACATACAGTCACATCACAAAAATGACACAAACATGAACAACAAACACACAATCAACATTGTTGTTCTGGAATGATTTAGGCAAACAAATATTATTCCAATAATCACTAATCATCTGAAACAAACCATCTGTACACTGAGGAAAAAAAGGTACAAAACTGGGTAGAAAGGTACCCATTTTTGTACCTCATTTACCTCTAAATGGTACATATTAGTACCTCATTTTATGTAATGTTTTCTCCAGCAAACAAAGTCAGTTTTTCTTAAAACATCATTGCTTCATCAGTGAGACCACAGTTATTTTGTAACACAGGAAAATTCTCTCAGATAAGGTGTAGAGTCAAAGTAAAATTGAGTGCTTCATATAGGCTAGCAGTAGCTTTGCTTCCTATAGTAGTAGCAGTAGTTGAATTCTGACCTCTCTCCATGGTTCTTCATCAATCAGATCACACCTGTTTGTATTCAGTCCATTATTTTCTGTTTTTTAAGCCCTTTAGCTCCTTTTATTCCTTTGCTTGAAATTGTTTTGTGCCTGGCACACTCTTTTGTTGATGTTTACCATTGGATTTTCCTGAGGTTTTTTTTTTTCTAATTTAATAAATACTTAGTTTTTGGAATGTTTCTGCATCTTAATCGGACACAAAATGTTACATATGAGAGAGAGACAGCGAGAGAGAGAAAGTTTTTGCTAATTATATTGTACATGACTGTAAAGTGTCTTTGAAATTTGGAAAGCCACTATATATATAAAAAAGTATATTATTAAAATAAAATAGCTATAGCTGTTGGGTAAACAATGTTTATTTTAATTAATTAATTAATTAATTTGTTTATTTATTTATTTACTTACTTACAACTTGCTGTACTGCTTAAATATAGCTGAAAAGCCATTAAAGCCTTTTGTGGCCAAGACTTTGATGTATATGCCTTTTGCAGAAATTATTTTTATAAATAAAAGTTTGATACATGTTAACTAGGGTGTGTCAAATAGCTCTAAACTCCTCTACATCAACACAAGCCCTCAATTTGTGTACAGAACAAAAAAAATAAGAATAAGAGTGGTTAACATTACAGATAATCAAACAGATTATTAAATAATGTTGGAAATGTTTTTAAATAACTAAATAACTTGTATTTTTGGCCAAACGACACCTTTAATTCTTAATTAGTAAAACGTTTTTGAATATACAAACTTGTAAACTCTTTAAATCCAGAGCTGATATGAATCACCTTTAATATGAATTGTAGAGGAAGCAAACATGGAAGTGCAGCATAAATGATTGCAGGAAAAAACAAGACAGAATAATAGAAGCTAAAAATTATTCTGTTATTTGCTGTTTATAAACAAACATTTGACTTAGTGATGAATGAACAGAATAAAAAATCTAAAACCTCAGAATCAACACACGTTAAAATAAACTATCATGTAGGTCCTACTGATATTAAACTACTTACCAGGGAAAGGTGGTAAAGTTTGAGAAATCCTCTGAATATTGGTAAAGTAATTTTTTAGACTGGAAGGCGCTGTGTTGTGTGAAGACACAATGCATGACTGATATTTGACTAATTACACCCTCCTCATTTACACAGCTGTGGCTGTATCTATAAACATCATGCTGCTCACAAACAGAACAATCTATGCAAACGTACTTAACAGTCAATAGCTTCAAGCAAATTGCCCTGGATTTGTTATACTTTCCATGACGGCAAAATTTGTGTAGCCTAATGTCACAGTGAGGTTATGTTAATATAAACAAAGCTTTAACAAGATATTTTAAAGTCAATAATAAATAATAAAAAAATCAACCAGTATGATAATATGTTTTAACCTACAGTATTTCACCATTAGGTGGGACGGCAGGTTTTAACATCAAGAGCTGTTGAGGAGCTACAGAAGAGCTACTGGAGCTCAAATTGTTGTAGCTTAATGCTGGACATCATAGAAAGGTGTCAGAACACACAGGGCATGGCATTTTGGCGTATAAAATGTACAAAGGCTGTCACTGCACATTTCCAAAGGATACACCTTTTTACCTAAGGTGTGCATAAAGGTACCTTAAAGTTACACATTAAATGTGCACATTAGTACCTAAAAGGTACTGCCCGAGTGATAGCTTTTGTACCTTTTTTTCTAAGAATACACAAACCAGTCAGAGCGACCCTGATGACCCCTCTCCACTGCCAAAAGCACTTACAATTGGCATGTGAGCATCAGAACTGTATAATGGAATGAAAGAAGGATTTGTGCTCTGACTCTTTTAGATCAGGTGGATGGCCGGCTACTTGTGTGTTGTTTAGAGATGGCAGCAAGATGCATTTTGGGGAAAAGGGCAGGATGGTGGAGACGTGTTGTTGTGACCTGGGCAATGTTCTGCTGGGAAACCTTGGGTCTTGGCATTAATGCGGATGTTACTTTGACATACTTTGACTTTCTACCTAAAGATTGTTGCAGACCATGTACACCCCTTTTTTTTCAGCAGGATAATGCATGTTTCAGGAATAGTTTGAGGAACATGACAAAAGGTTCAAGGTGTTGCTTTGGCCTCCAAATTTCCCAAATCTCAATCCGACTTAGCATCTATAGAATGTGCTGGACCAGACACCAGAGGACACGTTCTCAACAATGTATAAAAGATTACATACACATATGTAACTTCTAAGAACTTCCCTGCATGCCCAACCTTTTGTTGTGACTACTTTAAAATTGTGTATACTTTGTTCTTTGTTCAAAATCTGCTCAGAGATCAAGCATACATTCACTCATCACCTAACTCAATTCTAATAAATAAACATGCATGTGTCTTTGAGAACAAAGACAGTGCTGTTAAAATGTAACCATAATGTTGTAGCATTTGGACCAATCAGACACACAATTTTTCATTAGATTTAACAAATCAGTTGGTCATTAGATTAACAAATAATCACAGATCCCTCACCCAATATACATACTGGGTGCCAGTGTGTCTGTGAATGACTCCAGGCCCCCGGTTACCATGGCAACCAGGGCACTTCATCCAGACCAAATAAACTTTATGACCTAATGGCATGTTGAGAGTTCTCTCTCTCACCATATTTGAACCTTAGGAAAGCCATTATGCCATAAAAATGGACTCTTTTGTAATTAATTCATAGAAAAACCTTTCTTTGAATGAACACACATATCCTTCAGGTCATTGTGTATATTATTACTGTCCTTGTATATGGTCTTGTGTATTGTATACTGTTTTATGCATGCTTATGATAGATCACTAGTTAGGTCACCTCACTTATACCATGTTTGGTCTCTATCAATTCGTCTTCAGATGATCTAATTGAGAGTGTATATTATATGTTGATACCTATGCAACATATTAGTGTACTAAGAATCTTTACTAGTTTGTATATCAACTTCTGATCCAGTTACATATGCAAATTACCATGCTTGGAGACAAAGAGTCATAAACTTTCCCTCCAAAAGTTCAAGCCACCATTGGCTCTTTGACACCCGAAAGGAGTGACCTCTGTAGCAGATAAAGCTCTCACATCAGTGACCTGCCTCCCAGTCTGCGGTTCTGTTAGATACTGAGAGGATGAGGAGGATCTGAGCTCCTCAGCAACCCTTAAGTTTTTGCTCCAGGCCTTGCGGCCTTGACTTTCCATTCAACCAAAGATCCTCGGATCTCAGCAGATCTCTTTCTTAGCTCTTTTTCACTTTCTACCTGGGAAGAAACTCCCAATCACCACCGAGCCAGAATAACATCTTTTGGAGTTCATCACCTTTCAAACCCGGAAGAACTTGAAGAACTCCAACACCACCAAACCTTCAAACCATCAAGACTTTCATCCGAGACTGCATCTGGACACTTGTTCAACGACCAAGGCAGTGCAAGTATCGTACATTTAACTACAGGTAGTTAAATGCAGCGGCTAGAGTCCTTACCAGATCAAGAAAATATGATCATATTACCCCAATTTTACAGTCTCTGCACTGGCTACCTATTAAGTTCCTTATCAGTTATACAAAATATTATTACTTACCTATAAGGCCCTTAATGGGTTAGCTCCTGTGTACCTAACTAGTCTTCTACCACGCTACAATCCATCACGCTCCCTAACGTTGCAAAACTCTGGACTTTTGGTAGTACCTAGGATAGCAAAGTCCACTAAAGGAGGTAGAGCTTTTTCACATTTGGCTACCAAACTCTGGAATAGCCTTCCTGATAACGTTCGGGGTTCAGACACACTCTCTCTGTTTAAATCTAGATTAAAGACACATCTCTTTGGCCAAGCTTTCAAATAATGCATCTCATAATCTTGTACTGCAGTTATATCTGATCAAATGCACATTATTATTCTTTAGCTTGGGTTAAATAAATCAATTTTGCTTGGTTGGAACAGCAGCTACGCTAATTATGTCTCTATTTGTTTCTCTGTTTCTGGAACTAGGATTTACACAAGCCTCAGTCTGGATCCAGAACACCTGAGAAGAGATGATGCCAACCCCTCAGAGGACCTCAGACGATGCCAACCTTGAAACAACATACAGAACTACCAAATCTTGCTATAAGTTTGATTTCAACATATAATAATTGCTGTTAATAGTGTTCATCGTCTGTTTGATTACGTCTTTAATTGATTTTTCCGTACATTTCTGCCATATGTACATTAACTGACAGTCACCAATGATAAGCTACTACTAAATATATTGTAGAAACTTAATTTTCTGTACAGCGCTTTGCAATGATTTGTATCATGAAAAGCGGTATACAAATAAACTTGAATTGAATTGAATTGAATTAAACGAAACAGAGGTTTAGTATAAGTTATAGACCCCGTTATAAATGGCGCTGATGGTTTTACTCAGGTGGTTAAATGACTCTTTCCATAACTGCATTCTCTGTTTTCTCTAATGGCTTCATTCATCCACTTTAGCTCCCTTTTGTATGTACGCGTGAGTGTATGTTTATTCGTTTGTTTGTTTAGATTAGTTATGTGTGTTAGCATTTAGTTAATAAAAGTTATGTGCACAAATTACATGAGTTTCTGGTTCTGCCTTGCAAATTAATGTCCCTTTATGATTTTGACCCTCACTACATGCTCTAATGCATTAATAGGAAAGTATTTTCTGTGGCCACGGAAATATCCTTTCTTAGAGTTGATATGAACTTACACTGAATGTTCGCTGGACGAACAGATTAGTTGATGGCAATTTAATTCTGCTACAGTTACTACTTGCAGCTGATATAAATAATTGTAATTAATCATAATTATTTGTAATTATTAATATACATTTCCCCTTTGAGCTGATTTGCTAGATTAAATGGTGGAGAACCTTGGCAATTGTTTAAATATTATTTGCAAGCGGACTCAGTATCAAACTTGTGTGTTTGTCTCATAGATTTTATTAACGTCTTACACATGCAGTTTCTGATAAAATCAGATAAAATCAGACTATAGCTTGAATGCACCTTACTACGAGCAGTAGAAAGTTTATCAATGCTATAATGCGTTTAAATCATACGATAAGGAACTAACCTGATATTAGCAAAGAAATCCTAATTTCTGTTGTTAGTAGAGCGTAAGCCTTCTCTGACGAAGAAATCTCAGACTAGCAGCCCATATAGATGGTACCAGACTAAATTAATCTGATCTTGGGCGAAGAAATCCCCATTTCAGCTTTAAATGTGTAAATCTTCTCTGACGAAGAAATCTCAGATTAGCAGCACAAATTAATCTGCGTGGCGAAGAAATCCCACTTGCGGTGATATTAAAACTGGGCAACGAAGAAAACTCGCTACAGGATATTTAGTGAAATGGTGATTTGAGCGATGTTCCTCATCTCCCTGAGTTAAGGCCTTCTTGTAACCATTGCGTATCATTGTAATCACTGAAGTGATGCAATTGAATAGCGAATTAATGGTGTAATTCTAGCCTAGCTATAATTAGTAATTGCCATTGTCTGTGAAGTGAATGTGCTGTTTTGATTTGTGAATGAAGTTGTATGCGATACATCATAACTGACTGCGTGTGAGTGCACGTTTACGGCAGCGCAAGTTCTGCTCCACTTGCGCATGTTGTAAACTCGCATTGGTCTCTTAGCCACGTCTGACCCCGGGAGTTGAGAGCCTCGGTTCAATCTGATAACAGCACACACGTCACAGACCCCTGTGTAAACAAACAACTGAGTGTAGCCAAAGATAACTCTGTAGAAGCCGCACAGGCATATAAGCTAACTAAGCCCTTTACCTCAACTGTTAACTGTTAGCATCCGACTAACACTTAAGATAAGTGTGAGTGTAAAGTGTTGTCACTCCTCTCTCTATCTCTCTCTTTCTCCCTCAATCTTGGTTTCACTTCCTTTTTGTGCTATCACCTTCTGTTTAGATTCAGTTAGGTCGGTCCTTCTCCACATACTTTGGTCCTATTTGTGTTATTTTTATTTTGACTCTATTCTACCTCTTTTTGATTTTATTTCTTTAATTTACCTTTGTTTAGCTTGAATGTACCAATTCAGCTAAGTTGATTTTAATTAAATCTGAGATTTAATTAAATCGATTTGTTTATTTATTCTTCCTTTTAGTTTCATAAAGCCATTAGGACATTTTCATTTCACCTTTACCTTATTTCAGTTATTTGACCATCACCATCTTCCCTCTCGGTATAGGATTAGAGCAGTTCTAGTAACTGTTGTCTCCTTAATGAGCTGTACAGGTTATTAGTAGCCTAATTCCTGCCTCTTCTATTACTCTCCTTACACCAGGCCCCTGAGCAGACTAGAAACACGTCCTATTGTTTCTGCTTAGGTGTTTGATGTGTCCCTAATAGTGTAGCTAACAGTCTCCCTAGGTTTTATGATCCTTCAAACAAGTGATAACTGCTTAGTCGTATCTATAGCTTAAACTAAATAAGGAAAGCCCTTCCTTCTCTCTCTGTCTCTTCCTGATTTTATTTCAGTTTTGTTTATTTGATAACACCAAACCTGTGAACCTCAGTGCTTTGAGTAATAGTTTGACCACACGTATAGCCCGGTCATTAGCTGGCCCCTGCTTACAGCCCCGTCAACAGAGTTACTCAAACCCTCTCCTTGCACCCTTACCTCACTATCTGCCCCTCACCAGCTGTTCACACCTTACACGGCCTACAGAGCCGTGCCCCATACAGATAGCCTAACACCTCTGTACGTACTTGAGGGAGAGGGGTCGGAGATCACACCCTTCTGAAAATAAAATAGCCTAGATACTAGATCTCTACATTATAATTTCTCAGCAAAGAGGTGGAAAAATCATTGTTTTTGAAGTAACTAACCACAGCTTTATTGTTTGTAGAGAGTCTAGACGCAGGTAACACACTGTCATCTGACTTTGTCATATAGTTCATTAATCTCAAAAGTGCACTTTATAGTCATTTGTCTTGTTTGTTAGTTCAAAACACAAAGGCAAATATTACTTTAGGATTGTAAGGGGTGATTTGTGATACATCAACACAAGCGTTTCTGCGTATGGACAAAGCACGGACTTGTTTATTTATTATAGTACAATATTTTAACAGTCGTTAATATTTAAATATAATTTTATTTTTACTGTTTAGCCTGAAATGAATCTGTCAGTCATGTCCCCAGGACTAGGACCGTTTATATGAGTTCACAGGGCGGGATTTCACCGACGGACGGACGGATGTGAGTAACGGCGTTTTATGTCCCTTGCGCTTTTATTTTGCTCCTGTCAGGCTAATACGCCTTGCTCCGTTTAGTTTTTTTTTATCTTTTGTCATTTGTTTTTGAGTATATATATTTTTTAAATACAATTATATAGCAACATTTTCTATGCGAATGGTCTTACTGAGTGCGCATTTACCATTGATGGAAAACTAGCAGGCGATGCTAGCAAGCTAAAGCTAGCTGCATTTCTGTGACACACAGGTGACAAAATAACAACTGTTAGTCTAAATAATTATGATGAATTGAATAACCCTTGTCAACTCTTTATTACTTACGTCTTTTTGTTACACTAAATACATTTTCTTTCCAGAAAGAAATGTTGACAACCTTCTCCAGAGCAGAGTTGGCTACTCCTGCCATATAGCCATACATTTAAAGGGCCTGTTTTATTCTCCACAGTCTCTGTGCTGCAGAACCAGGATGAGGATGTTCTCAGTTTCACACAAGACGGCCTTTGTGGTCGATCACTGCCCGTACATGGCAGAGTCCAGCCGGCAGCTGATTGAATGTGACATGCTGATCAAAAGCCGATCACAGGGTGTGATTCCTCTGGCTCCAGTCTCCAAATCTCTCTGGACCTGTGCGGTCGAGTGCTCCATGGAGTACTGTCGGATCCTCTACGACATTTACCCCACCAATAAACTGGTGAGTGTATGGAAACTGGAGCTAGTTACTATAAACTGTTAACTGGTATTGACACAGATTTCACAAATCGATTTGATTTTGATTCGATTCAGTATTGATTCATTTGGATATAAGGTGTGTCAATTTTTCTAAACTAAAATAAGTACATTTTTCTGAAGGAAAACCATCTCAACTATTGCAGGAGGTGTCTTGCATGCACACACATAATATAAACATACAAACAGTCATATTAATCCAAACATGATATATGAGATCACTACCAAGTTATGTAAAAATATAATGGAATATAGAGTGTATTTTTAGCATGATGCTCCTCTCTAGAGTTATAATGTATACAGTGTACAAAAATATAATGTTTTATTGACGTCTGACCACTGATTGATTACATGATACATGATACATTTCAGTTTCTTTCAACAAACTTTCTGACATTTATTTATGCTTATTTCTCGCTATAACAGGTACTAAAAAGGAGAGGATGAACAGAATTTAAAAGCTGAGACCAGTGTTGCCAGATTGGATAGACGATTTCCAGCCCAAAAGCTCACAAAAACCCGCCTACTCCAACAAAAAAATGCCCAACTGTCAAAATAATGTGATAGAATATCAATCAAGGTTGATAAGAGCCATTTTTAACTCCTTAAAACAAAATAATGACGACAAAATAATATAAATATAACGTTAGCTAAATTTCCCGTAGATCAAATCGGGGTAAATACATTAAAGAGAATTACCAAATATGATTAAAATATGCAAGCAGACACTGTCAAAACGGCAATCAGGAAATTAACCGATACCCTTGAAAAAACACATGCATCATTTTCAATGTCAACAGTCAGAATTTAAATGCAAAAAAGTGCCCAATATAAGTGATAGGAAAAAGCAACGTAATTATAGGTATTTCACACTCGTTCATGCGCACACCATGACAGTCAAAACTGTGTCATTCATTGATGCATACTGTATGATAATCCAACAATAAAAAAAATTAACAACAACAATAATGCACTTACCTAACTAGAGGAAGTCTTTCATGAAGTTCATATTGTAGAACATTACAGAACTTTGCACAGTCAAAACTAACAAGTCCAGCAGCTTTCAAGGATATATACCAATCTGGACCGTTTAAAAGATAAAAGACAGGATCGTATAGATATAAATAGATTTTGATTAAATTATTTAACTGTGCTCTGATTTCGGAGTTGCAGTGATATTAGAGCCTTCGTGTTATCTCTCCCTCAACAGGTGTAATTCACGTTTTGAGAGTTAAAACACTCTCCCACTCTTTACCGTCTAACTTATGTTTAGGCATTATGATCACTTATACAGTTATATATTCAAAATCAGATCCGTTATCGTGCTAAAAATCCGTCACTCATGAATCATCACGTCTGTCTGCTGATCCCTAGTGAATCAGCACCAGTCATCTTACTTGGGCTGGTTTGTTAACCAATTAGCCTATACAATTTATGTTTGAAAACTGCCAAACTGTCCCCAAACCAGCCCAAATTTTGTCCCCAAGCCAATTTTTACCCGCACAATCAAATTCAAAACCGCCCAATCTGGCAACACTGGCTGAAACTTTGTTTCATTTATCAAAATAAAAAAGGTTATTGTATAGGAGGCATGCTATAAATAATTTTTTTGTGAAATTTAGTTTTATGTACATCAACAGAAAACAGCATAGACTAATGGACTGATCTCGGGTTTTAAGAATCAATATTGGTCAACCCAGCCCAACTATGAGCTGTTTGCTATGGAAAAGACTCAAAAGAGTTCTGTGAAAATTCTTCAGAAATGTTCCTATATTAATGTTCCATGAAAAAAAAAAACAGCATATGAAATTTAAGAATGAAATATGGGTAAGTAAATAGTAACAGAATTAAATTTTGGGGGGTAAACTATTCACTCTCAGGTGAACTACATCGTGAGCGATTCTGAGGTTCACATCTTGAACAGCTGGAAGCAGGAGCACCAGAACACACATGAGGTAAAATCATGACATCTGTCACTCTGCACATCCATATTGCGCAGCCTTCTTGTACCAGAGTAGTCTGAGCATGGTGTTGGGCTAGTGTTAAGTGTATGTCTGTGGTGTTTGTTAGCTGATGGCAGCTTTGGCAGCTGTTGGGCCTCCAAACCCTCGTCAGGATCCTGAATGCTGCAGTGTGCTGCACGGGCTGGTGGCGGCTGTGGAATCACTGTGTAAGATCACAGAATATCAGCATGAGTCTCGTACCGCTCTGATGGACACAGCTGACAGAGTGGCCAACAGGGGGCGCATTATTTGTCTCACCAATGCCAAAAGGTGAGAACTAAAATATTTTTATACATATATTAAGCATTGAACTAAAAAAAGTGACAGCTAAACATTTATAGTATTTTTTTTCATTGATAATAATAAGAAATGCATCTTGAGCAGGACATCAGCATATTAAAATGATTTCTTACGGATCATGTGACACTGAAGACTGTAGTAATGACTGCTGAAAATTCAGCTTTGCCATCAAAGAAAACAGTTTCATTAAATTCAGAGTATTACTGTTTTTACTGTATTTTTAATTACGTAAATGCAGCCTTGGTGAGCATAAAAGATTTTTAAAAACATATTTTAATAAGTTGTTGTTTTTCCCAACTTATTGTTTTCTTTTTTTCCCCAGTGTACTACAAATTTCTTTCTCTGTCTTCTTTTAGTGACACTCATGTCAGAATGCTGGAGGACTGTGTGCTGGAAACCATTCAGGAGCAAAACAAACGGGCAGCAGGATCTGACAGGTCAGTTTTGATATCTCTGGAGTCCTTTTTATTCTCTTGCCATTAACATGCTCATATTCTTACTGTTATATGTTTTTACTGTGCAGACTGATGCCAATTCAGCAGTGTGAGCTTGTGCTGGTCCACATCTATCCTCAAGGTGAAGAGACTCTGGTCTCAGATCGGCAAAAGAAAGAGGTAGCATCTTTTTCTTCATTTCTTCTATAAATGAAAATGACTTTCCATTGGGATTTCTGTAAGAATAAAAAAAATTCTGAGCTTTTCTGAGTTCTGAGCTTTCAATCAAACCAATCAGCTCTGAAATGAATTATAACATTTGTTATGAAACGATTAAATATTTTAAAAATCAGACCAGTGTTTGATTCCTAACACTACTTTTAAAGCATGAAAGCAGCAGTAAATGTCTCATTACACTTGCCATTGTGTTATTTATTACATGTTCAGTGTTAAAAAATATATTGAAAATGTGTTTATTTTTGGTCTGTTTTGTGTGTGTGCAGCTCTCGTCAGTGTTGAGCAGCGAGGTTCACAGTGTGCGAGCTGGACGGTATCTAGCCTGTAAACTGAATGTGCTGGTTCAGCAGCACTTTGATTTGGCCTCCACCACCATCACAAACATCCCCATGAAGGTCAGACTTACTGTCAAAAACCTTCCTCTCTGCCTGTCTCTCTCTTCCTCTCTTCATCACTTGTTTGCACTGTATCGGTCGCTTACACAGCTGCTGTTTTCATGGTTTATTGTTTGTTTTGCTAGCCTACATTAAATGTCTGTGAGCAGGTCAGTACTTTACAAGAGCTACTATTACTTATCCAGATCAAAACCCCACCCTCTCATCCAGCTCTTGCTAATCTCTAATCATTAATGAGAGCTTTAAAGAGCTTTCATTTAATTAGGCTGTACTACTTTTAAAAGCTTTTTCCAAAGCATATCTTAATACGTTTGTCTGACTGTATCTTTTATAAGACTGTTGTAATGTTTACAGTCCAATATAATATAAATTAAGCAAAGTAGTTTTTTATTTAATTACATATTATTATTTAATTTATTTAATGTAAAATTGAAGTCAACATAAAATCAAAATTGACCCTGTTTACTTTCTTAATGCACATTCCTGGCCTTATTATGCACATTACTACAAAAAAGATATGTTTATCTTATTAAACTTTGGAATGTTACTCCATCTTAAAATGATTTTCCTTTTCAATTTTTATCACTTTTGGCTACTGTTGTAGGTATTGCAGACTTTCTAAAATCTTGCCAGTAATCTAATGAAAAAAAAAAAAAAAAAAAAATATATATATATATATATATATATATATATATATATACAGGTGCATCTCAATAAATTAGAATGTCGTGGAAAAGTTCATTTATTTCAGTAATTCAACTCAAATTGTGAAACTCGTGTATTAAATAAATTCAGTGCACACAGACTGAAGTAGTTTAAGTCTTTGGTTCTTTTAATTGTGATGATTTTGGCTCACATTTAACAAAAACCCACCAATTCACTATCTCAACAAATTAGAATACTTCATAAGACCAATAAAAAAAAACAACCTTTTTTAGTGAATTGTTGGCCTTCTGGAAAGTATGTTCATTTACTGTATATGTACTCAATACTTGGTAGGTGCTCCTTTTGCTTTAATTACTGCCTCAATTCGGCGTGGCATGGAGGTGATCAGTTTGTGGCACTGCTGAGGTGGTATGGAAGCTCAGGTTTCTTTGACAGTGGCCTTCAGCTCATCTGCATTTTTTGGTCTCTTGTTTCTCATTTTCCTCTTGACAATACCCCATAGATTCTCTATGGGGTTCAGGTCTGGTGAGTTTGCTGGCCAGTCAAGCACACCAACACCATGGTCATTTAACCAACTTTTGGTGCTTTTGGCAGTGTGGGCAGGTGCCAAATCCTGCTGGAAAACGAAATCAGTATCTTTAAAAAGCTGGTCAGCAGAAGGAAGCATGAAGTGCTCCAAAATTTCTTGGTAAACGGGTGCAGTGACTTTGGTTTTCAAAAAACACAATGGACTAACACCAGCAATGACATTGCACCCCAAATCATCACAGACTGTGGAAACTTAACACTGGACTTCAAGCAACTTGGGCTATGAGCTTCTCCACCCTTCCTCCAGACTCTAGGACCTTGGTTTCCAAATGAAATACAAAACTTGCTCTCATCTGAAAAGAGGACTTTGGACCACTGGGCAACAGTCCAGTTCTTCTTCTCCTTAGCCCAGGTAAGACGGCTCTGACGTTGTCTGTGGTTCAGGAGTGGCTTAACGAGGAATACGACAACTGTAGCCAAATTCCTTGACACGTCTGTGTGTGGTGGCTCTTGATGCCTTGACCCCAGCCTCAGTCCATTCCTTGTGAAGTTCACCCAAATTCTTGAATCGATTTTGCTTGACAATCCTCATAAGGCTGCGGTTCTCTCGGTTGGTTGTGCATCTTTTTCTTCCACACTTTTTCCTTCCACTCAACTTTCTGTTAACATGCTTGGATACAGCACTCTGTGAACAGCCAGCTTCTTTGGCAATGAATGTTTGTGGCTTACCCTCCTTGTGAAGGGTGTCAATGATTGTCTTCTGGACAACTGTCTTCCCCATGATTGTGTAGCCTAGTGAACCAAACTGAGAGACCATTTTGAAGGCTCAGGAAACCTTTGCAGGTGTTTTGAGTTGATTAGCTGATTGGCATGTCACCATATTCTAATTTGTTGAGATAGTAAATTGGTGGGTTTTTGTTAAATGTGAGCCAAAATCATCACAATTAAAAGAACCAAAGACTTAAACTACTTCAGTCTGTGTGCATTGAATTTATTTAATACACGAGTTAAACAATTTGAGTTGAATTACTGAAATAAATGAATTTTTCCAAGACATTCTAATTTATTGAGATGCACCTGTAATTAAAAAGGTTTTGTGCTGCACATCCATGCTCTCCGAGGAGTGTAGACCTGTATGATTAGCAACCAGCTGGATGGAGAACCGTCCCTCTAGCACCCCTTTCAGCCCCAGACCTCCTCTCTATCGGGGTGATTTCTCTCTTGCTCTCTCTCTCTCTTTTCTGGATGATGTATCGTGCTCTGGCTGGGTGTGGCCAGATGTAAAGTGTGTTTTCTTGTTTTGGTCGCTTGTGTTTTAAAAGCTGCAGAAACACACAGTAGTTTTAGGATGTGTGTTTGAGACCAGTGAGCCCAGGATGAAATGTCTTGCCCCATGGAGTCCACCCTTCTCTGTTTTCCCTCCGTCCTTCTCCTGTCTTCTCCTGTACTTAATGTGCGTAAGCTCTATTTGTAGCTTACAGCCTCTGATCTCCATTGCATATGAACCAGCTGGGAGACTCCGAGGACTTCATGGACATCAGATCTGTGAGGGCACAGTTGTGTTATAATCTGTGCTCTTCAAACATGAAAGCAGCAGTAGATTGTGGTGTTTTATTAGTGTAGAGGCCCAGCTGCTGATCTGTGTGTGTATGTGTCCGTGTGTGTGTAAAGGAGGAGCAGCATGCTAACACTTCAGCAAATTACGACGTTGAGCTTCTGCACCATCGAGATGCGCATATGGAATTTATTAAGAGTGGTAAGTGATCATTCCCTTGCATCAATAATTCAACACAGCCTTCATTTCACTGCATAAAGCATTTGGACATTAGACCACAGCAAATGTTCTTAACCCTTACAGTGCATGAAAAATGTGAATATGCAAACATTTTCACATTACATGTTATCATATTATTACCATGTTGTAACTACACAAACAATTTTTAATAATTAAAAATTTAGAATTTTTAGATTTCAAATTACACTACAGCAAGACTAGTGTGATGCAAGAAAAGTGTTTTATGAGACTTTTTTTGCATATAACTATCTAAAAATGTAAAAGAACATAGTTACCTATATAAACTCCTTTGAAATCAATGGATTTGACTAAAGGGATAGTTCAACATAAATCCAACACTTCTGTGGAATGTGAAATGAGAAGTTTAGAGGAATGTTATTTATGTTTCTGTCATGTTTCTCATGTTTGGTGTGTAGGTGATTTGCACATGGCCGGCAGCACCAGCAGAGACAGTGGGCTGAAGGAAACAGTCACTCTCAAATGGTGCACTCCACGCACCAACAGTGTAGGTGAGTGGAACTCTGGGAGAACTTTTCTTCTTTCTTTCATATGACAGATTCATGATTTTTTTTTTTCTTTTTACAGAACTGCATTACTGCACAGGGGCCTATCGCATTTCTCCGGTAGATGTTAACAGCAGGCCATCTTCCTGCCTTACCAACTTCCTGTTGAATGGTGTGTGTGCACATTCCTTTGTTCCACCGTTCAGTTTTTTCTTATTGAATATACTGTATGTTTCACTTTTGGTAACAGAGACAGAGAGAGGCTCAGTGATATGAAACTATGGAAATACGTGCAGTTTTGTATCTTTTGTCTGGTGTCTTCTCAGGTCGCTCTGTGCTGCTAGAGCAGCCTCGCAAGTCAGGGTCAAAGGTCATCAGTCACATGTTGAGCAGCCATGGAGGAGAAATCTTTCTGCATGTTCTGAACAGCACACGCTCTACACTAGAGGATCCACCCTCCATCAGCGAGGGCTGCGGTGGACGAGTGACTGATTACCGCATCACCGTAAGCTCAACAAGCGCTGCCTGACTTCCTAGACTTTTGCTGCATCCCCATCATTACCATAATTACGATGTTCCAACCTACAAACGTGTAATTGCAACTTGCTTTATAAACTAACAGGCGAAACGGCAGATGCTTAAACTGTTAAACATAGTTATAGAGGTACATTAGTAGTGGTGAAGCATTTCACGGTTCACTACAGCAAAGCCACAAATGGATCCAATTTGCAGCTATGTGTGTTTCCAACAAATTTGAGGACGTTGATACCCTAGTAGAAAATTGTCTCCTCGTAATTACAGAAATTTCAGCAGCATTGTATAGGGATACAGTTATATTTCCTGTGTATGGCTGCAGATTAAATCTTGTTAATATTTGTCTGCAGGACTTTGGTGAGTTTATGCGTGAGAATCGTCTGACTCCATTCCCAGACTCAATGATAGATGCAGCAGGCAGACCTCCAGTCGAGAGAGCCAAATCACAACTCGAACGACACACACGATACTGGCCAATGATCATCTCCCAGACTACCATTTTCAACATGCAGGCGGTGAGGAACGCAATCTTAATCTATGGTTCTCAACCACTATGGGGCCTCCACAAACTTTCAAGGAGGATGCAAGATGACTTGCTGTATTCTAGTATATTAATTATACGAGTCATAATAATAATTCTTATATTTAATATTAATTTTAATGATCTAACTTAAAATGCCTAAAGGGATAGTTCACCCAAAAATAAAAATGCTGTCATTAATTACTCACCCTTATGTCGTTCCAAACCTGTAAGACCTTTGCTCATCTTCGGAACACAATTTTAGATATTTTTGATGAAATCCGAGAGCTTTCTAACCCTGCATAGACAGCAACACAACTGACATGATCTTGGCTCAGAAAGGTAGTAAGGACATAGTTAAAATAGTCCATTTGACATCAGTGGTTCAACTGTAATGTTATGAAGCTAAGAGAATACTTTTTGTGTGGAAAGAAAACAAAAATAATGACTATTTAATGAGTAATTAATGACAGGATTTTCATTTTTTTGGGTGAACTCAGTGTTGCCAACTTAGCGACTTTGTCGCTACATTTAGCGACTTTTCAGCTAGTCACTTTTCCAAAAAAGTGACTAGCGACAAATCTAGCGACTTCTTGGACAAACCTTAGCGAGTCTCTGGTACTGCCGCAATGGCGCGAGGTCAGCGCGCACACACCTCTTTCTCTGCATCTGCTCTGTTCAGCGAGTGGCTGAGAGGAGCAGCGCTTTCAGTTAAAATAGATATTATGTTGTTTCTCTAATTTTACATGCAAATATAGCCGAAATCACAGCACAGGAATCGTCTTGTCTTTTGTATATTTGATTTCATCAGACGACGGCTCAATTGTAAATCAGGATTTTTGTGCAGATTAATGTCTTGGAAGGGAGAGAGGGTATGTAGTCTTAAATTCATATTTATTCTTTTGTCTGACAACAGAAACAGTAAAATATATAAATGAAAACAGTATTATTATGAATTTGGCTGCATTAAAATACAGTATGTGAGCACAGAGAGACAAACAACGTATAAGGCAATACGACGCGATGACGTCATTAATATGCTAATTAGTGTATGACGTCATCTAGCGACATTTAGAGACTTTTCAAACTGGCTTTAGCTACTTTCCATTGAAAGGAGTTCATGGCTTGTTTGAGGTTTTATTTTGTGTGTGTATTTTGGGGTATTGGGTTCATTTTTGTGTGTATATTTCAGGTGGTACCATTAGCTAACCTCATAGTGAAGGACACACTAACAGATGAAGATGTGCTGACCTGTCAGAAAACCGTCTATAATCTTGTTGATATGGAGAGGAAGAGTGACCCTCTGCCAATCTCAACTGTAGGCTCCAGAGGAAAAGGACCCAAACGGTGAGAATATCACATCAAAATTCAATCTAAAGGTTTCAATTTGTCTTGCTGTGTGGCTTTGGTTCAAAACCTAGTGAGCTGCCTTGCTATCGGCTGCCTACATAGTCAGCTGCCTGCAGCATGTTAACCATAATGGAGATTTCAATAGTTTGCCAATACATGTTTGCTATGTATGTTGATGCTGATGTTTTTATGTAAATAGTGATGAGCAGTATCGAATCATGTGGAATGAGTTGGAGACGTTGGTAAAGGCGCATGTGGCCACCAGTGAGCGGCACCAGCGTGTGCTGGACTGTATCAGCGCTTGCCGGAGCAAACCACCCGAGGAAGAAGAAAGGAAAAAAAGGGGAAGAAAGAGAGAGGACAAAGAGGACAAAACTGAGAAAAATGGCAAGGACACAGAGGAGAAGGGCTGGACCACAGACTCCGAGAGGTTGGTGTTAGTGAACAAGATGCTGACATTCACAAGCTGCAGCTTGTAGATTAATGACTGTGGATTTCCCGATCTGTGTGTGTTTCTAATGTATGTGTCCTTTTTCCTCCTCCAGGCTGAAGGGAGTAATGGAGCGAGAGAAGGATGAACAGAGTGAATGTGAGATCATCAAAGATTCACCAGATTCTCCAGAGCCCCTGAACAAGAAACCACGCTTAGCTACAGAGGAGCAACAGCCTCCAGAGAAATCTAAAGGTTCACAGTTATGTTTTATTGTAAAATCAATCCTCTGTTGTGATGTATGAATGCTCCTAATCTAAAAGCCTAAACCTAGCTTTACAAGGTACAGTGTGAGATCGCCAACATGTTCTGCTAATAGAATACACTCACTTAAATGCAGCGGTTTCTCCTTGTCCAATTTACAATGGTGATAAATGCTTTGTGTGAAGTGATGTGACATACACACCTTGAGATACCTGTGTGGACATTCATGATGGTTTTAACATTCACGCCTATTAACGAGAAAACTAGTAAAAGAAGTGTCGGCTACGTTAGAAAAGTCAAGTACAGCATGGCATCATTTTATGGTCAGGATTAGCTGATACAAGCCAAGTCAGAAAGGTCATCATCCCAAGTGAATAAACAGGCAAGTCAGAATGTGACATTATTAGGTACAGCAGCCAATCAGATCTTTGACAAATAGAAATAGATGTTATATATGGTCTCTTGCAGGTCCTGTGTCTCTACTCACCCTTTGGACTAATAGAATCACTCAAGCCAACTCCAGGAAGCATCAGGAGTTTGCAGGAAGATTAAGTTCTGTCAATAACAAGGCTGAACTTTACCAACATCTGAAAGAAGAAAATGGGTGTGTTGACCTCATTGTTAGTCTCACTGTGTACCCTGTGATCACATTAATCAGTCATTTTTTTTGTTTACTCACTGTATTTTCTTTATTAGGATGGATGTTCATGAGAATGGAAAAGCCACCAGATGATGTGTGGAACACGCCTCTTCTCATCTCTGCAGGATCATTGATTTGTTGAGAGGATGTGATGTGACCTTTGGCATGATATCAAATGATGGTTTTGCCAGGATGCTGGTTTTGTGCCAGACAAAGAAGAGCAAGGCAATGTTTTATAAGGACACACTTTTTATATATGCTTTAGTTTGTACAAAGAGTCTGTAATAAAGAATAAAGAGTCTGAAACAGAATAAAGAAATTGTAAACTTTGTTAATGTTCGTGTTTGTGTTGATGTAAATGGTCTTTGATTAATGCAAATTTTCTTAATCATAGTTTATTTACTTGCTTGTATATCACATAGATGTTCAGAAAGCATCACCGCTTACCTCTGGAAATATCAAGGGATGGTAAATACACTTTTTTTTTTTTTTTTTCGTGAACCCCTGATTCCAACATGTTTTGTTAGCTTCATCAGGACATTCCCTTTCCCAAATTGCACTTTCAGTCCCTGTGGTCCTCATCCAAGTCCACATTTTGGTGATGTAATGGTAAACGTTCACTGTGGCCATATGAAGGCACTTTTGAGCACCCCTTTGGAAGCATAAAATGACAAAGGGGTACCTAAGGAGTCATGGACTGTACCAAATGGCTCATTTAGTGTGCTCTTGTGGACTCACAATGGCCCCCATGAGCCTGTGTCTGTCAAGTCAACACAATCATAGTGTCCCATTTGTCTTTTTAAGTTTCAGAAAGGTGCTCATTATCAGCCCTTTGCGGCTTCCATGTGCCCTCGATGCATAATTAATCGGGGCCCACCCTGACGTTGTACCCAGTAGTCAAAGCAGCACTACGTCACAAAATCTGGAGGGTCCCATTTGGGACAGGGCCATAGACATCCATAAGGAAAAGCTAGGAGTCCATATAAAGAGTGCTGTTTGGGACAGGCTCATGCAAGACTTAAAGGCAGGGTAGGTGATTCAGTTCAAAAACATTTTTTTGTTGCGCTCATTGAAAGTCTGTTCACATTCTGATAGCAGTCACAAAGGCTCGGTCCGAGGGCTGTCCTACCTACCTGTCAGCGTATGTATTTGCATACTTCTACGCACCATGTGTGCGCACATATGATATGTAATCGGCACGTTCCATTGCGCAGACCAAGCAAGAATGGAAGGTGTTATTATTGCAATAATATGCGCTTTGTACTGTAATGTTTTTTTTCACCAGTGAATGAGCTATGAGGTAATCTGCCAGCATTGCATTCAACCCTCCACCAAGCTGTCTCTCATTGTGTTTCCGGTTAGCCTCTGGTCTGCCTGTGCGTGTTCATGTGTTTTAGAGGAGCTATGGTTTTGGAGAGTGATTTGCAGGGAGGGTGGGATCTTATGCTTTCAAAGCTAGCATGCTATTTCTAGCCTCTATGAAATCGCCTACCCTACCTTTAAAAAAGGCTTCAAAAGTGTGTTTGTTGGATGTGTTTTGACTCTGTAATGAACAGAAAGAGGAATCTAGCCAAGGACAGAGGAAGTTAGTGTCGCGTTTTCTGACGCCGGTGAGGATGAGGCGTCTGGTGGTGTTGATATATGCGATCCTAATGCTTGCTTTCAGACTCTGTGCACATATTGAGCAGAGGGGAAAGTGATTGTTTATGTGGGATTTGATTCCTGGCATGCAGTGCTCCTTTTCTCAGCAGAACTCTCCACCTCTGCACTGAAGGAGCCTGCAGTCACTGGATTTGAGTAAAATCCATCCAACAGGGCAAAATAACTGCCCTGGGCTACACTCTGCATTCTTAGTGCCTGCAGCTAAGACTTCTGCTGGGAAGAAGCCATTAGGGAAATCAAGGTGTTTGAACTTAGTCAGGTCTTTAACCAGCTGGACACACTCATTAAGCTGAGACTGGAACTGTTCTGATATTTTTAGGACCAGCTTTGTGTTTGCTTTTTGTAACTGCTGCCAGGCTGAATTAATCACTAAAAACTACTGAAAACTATCTGAACACAGAATAACACAATTGACTGGTTGTGTAATAATTTTGCTAAACACACATAAAGTAACATACTTGTTCTAAATTTCTGACTGTAACAACCAAAAAAAGACAGTAAACAGCAATGCTCTATTCTAAATTTATTTCATATTTTACAGCGTTACTGCATCTTTTCCACTGATGGCATAAAATAGTTTATGCTGCTCGATAAACGTCAACATAAATCATTTCAATGTGTTTTCCAGGCATCTGACACTTCTCAAGAAAGAAGTAGTTTAATTAACATAATTTGTTAAAAATAGAGCTGAATCGGAGTCTGTTACCCAAAGGGATTTTGGTACTGGATTAAAGGTTAAAACTCGTGATCCAGAGATATCAAACCATGATGCCATTTGATTTTAACAACTTTTAGCTGAGCTTAATATTTTAGTCACACCTGTGTGCATAGCAGCAGGTGATAGAATATACACTGTTAATTTCTAATGCACACACATCAGTCCCAAACTTCAAGCCTGTTACAATTACACAGATATTTATACAGGCATTTAGCGCAGTCCATGTTACACCTTAATACAGCCAGTTGAGTATTACATCTGTATTAAGTGCCATAGGTGGATCCTCAGGCCCCTCACACGAGCTTAAAACTGAACATCAGTGCATGCAGCCTAACAATGCTAAAAAATAAAAACTGTCTATTTTAGAGAGCACTGTGCAATTTTTTTTAATCTGTTAAAAATAGTCCTCTTTGCTACTTATTGATATGTTGCTATATGCTATTTACAACTTTTTTTTTTGTTTGTTTTTTTTTTAGTAAGGCATGCTTCTCAAATGTTTCCCTCATCACACAGAGATGACATTGTTCTTCAAGTCATGCGCCATTCAGACAGTCGAATGCTCTTTTGCAAATCATCTGAGCACCAGTTCTGTGTGTAATCAACACACGACTACTCAGTTACTCTACTAAATTCCTCAATAAATGTAGAAGCAGATGGTTTTTGTTTTGAATATATAGCATGATGTGCAAAGCTTTAAACCAAACCTCCACAGTTTTTTTGTTTTACTAAAAGATGCAATGATTCAGTCATCCATGAAGATCATGTTAATACTGGCTTTTGGCAAAATAGTGTTTTTAGAAAAAAAATTTGTTAGCTAACCAGTTTACAAAAATATTATAACAAATTCATAAGCTACTGCAGCAAATATAAATGAGTACTTCCTTATACACGCTTCCAAGAGCTCCTTGCTTATGTCCATATTAAATGTAAAAATAAATGGAGTCATTTTGCATCTGTGTGAATGTAGCTTTAAGGGAAGCAGGTGCTACTACAGTTTAACAATAAAAAAAAAATAAAAAAAATCATGTCATCAACAATATTTTGGAGCTGCTTCCCTTTGTACATTCACACAATTACAAATCTTTACATTCATGCAGATATTCATGACTTCCAGAACACTTTGGTTTGATAAGAAATAAAGTTCTAAAAACTAGTAAAAACACTAAAAATTTGCTTAAAATATATGCAGCTGATGTAATTTTTGCTAGTATGTGAGAAAAAAGACAACTCTATACAAGGATTTTAGTGAGATCAGCTAAATAAAAAAATAAATATTCAGTGTCAGAAATAAAATGCCAAAAAGGTTCACTGAAAGCTTAAGCAGAAGACGTTGATCTAGGCCAGTCATTACGACTTGTGCGTAACTACATTGTACTTGCGTAATTTAAAAGGCTTCTTTTTAAAATTAAGCTGTTCAGCACAAAACCAGGTTCCTTTGCTTAATTTTAAAAGGTATCAAATTTCACTTGCCACAAGCTGCTTTCATGCAAAAACACCTCTCTTACTCACTCTCACACTGTATTAAAATATTGCATGCACCTGTTTTACTGATTAGCGCAATCAAACGCAGAAAATGGTTCTTCAGCTCTTAAGATTTCAGTAAAATTCCACAGCAGATGTTTTGGCCAATGAAGTGCAAACTAAGGTGAAACCCCACCCCTTTCTATGAACTTTTATCACGACTATGAGCCATAAAATATAAACTGCATAATTTATCATCCTCAACGATCTCTTTGCATCTCCCTAAAATTCCTTCTTCTTGCATAATCGCATCGAGTATGAGGTTTACCTGGAGATTCAGAAACATTCTAGAAACGAAAGACATCATGATGCTGCATTTTCTAACTTGCACCAGAAGGTTGATGGATTGAACGTAGACTGAGGCAGCATGTATTCTGTCTGTTTGAGTCAGTAGTTGCCATGTTCAAGACATATTCAAAGCCTTACTGCGCTTTGGGTCCAGTGAAAGTGAGCATACATTCAGCTGGAGATATCTTTGTAGGATTTGGAGAAAGCACTGATTGGGTTGGATTAGTCAAACAGCCATCAAGAGGAAGCAATCATCACCGTAAAAAACACTCGCTGCTTGTTGATGAATCTGTAGAGCAAACAACAGATACCTCTGTAATTCCAGGGAGTATGATCTCTCTCCAAATGAAATCTTCATGGTCTCAGAGTGATATGGAGTCATGTGGGAAGTGCAGACTGTGTTTAAATGTTGATGCCCAGTGCAAAATCAGACGTAGATGCCTTCTGGGTTAAAGGTCGTGTTCAGCGGGCTCTGCAGAGCTCGTAGGTCAGCAGGAAGTTGTCGAGCTGATCCAAGCCGCTTCAGAGATCCAGACTGATTTTCTGACTCTGCAGAGATAAAACAAAGAGTGATTTTACTTGTAAAGTACACTTTACAACTGACACATTGTGCTTTAGAGTTAAGAAACATATGTTATTGGTTGGTTACATTAGGTTAAATGAAGAAAAAAAAAAAAAAACAATATTTATGTTTGTACCTGTGTTAGCTTCCTCCTCACCAGGGTCTGCTGGTAGAACTGTTACTTTGGTGCCAGTCTGTTGAATAAACTGTTGAAGGTTCACTTGCCTCAGCTCCTTAGTTAACTGTTCCAGCTCCTGCTCTCTCTCCTAAATGAAACAATCAAAAGTTAAAAATGTTCACTTTTTTTTTTAAAGAAAGAGGGGGGCCAAAAGAGTATGTTCCAAAACCTGCCGTACTATAATTTGTTATTTCGACAGTCCAGATAGAATTTAGTGCTAGAATTTAATACAAGTATATCTGTCTTACGTAATGTTCCTGGTGAATGCAAACTGTACTGGGACATTCAGTACTCCTTCACTTCATCTGTAAGCTCTGGCAAAGATCTTTTACATAATATCCGTGACCATTACCCCCCACCCCCACCCAGCTCTCTTAACATGCTGCAAAGCCGATTAGTAGCATTGTTGGAACTTAAGGGCAAAGAGTCCAAAACAAAGCAGCTGCAGTTCACAAGGTTTCAGCAGAGCCATGCTTGTACTGCATGAAACAAAGCACTTGCTATTATTCATTAGTACTTTGCTTCATAGGTTGTTTTGACACTTGGTTAGAGAACACTGGATTTACTACCAAAACTTTATATGCACAGAACAGCACTTGAGTATATCTGTCATGGATGCAATGCAAGAAATGCAAAGACTGCTCCCTGAAAGAACAGCTAATACAGGATTGTCCAATCCTGCTCCTGGAGGGCCATTGTCCTGCAGAGTTTAGCTCCAACCTCCACCAACACACTTGCCTTTAAGTTTGTAGTGATCCTGAAGACCTGGTTTAGGTGTGTTTGGTTAGGATTTGAGATAAACTTTGCAAGATTGTGGTACTCCAGGATTAGTACTGGACAGCCCTGAGCTATGAAATATAAATCTTTAAGAAATACATATACTATTCCATCTCTGCATGCTCCCCAAATCATCAACAGTGATTCACTTCTGCAATTTTGGACAAATTGCTTTCATACCAACTGCGAACCATACTTGAATACTTGGTTTGCTGTTGTGCACCTGATTTTGGACACTAATCGAATTGACAAGACTCACTCATGTCAAAATAGATCTCGTCCACCCCAAAGGATCTACTTGTGATAGCAACCTCAGTCAATTCTGATCACTTTCAACTGTTAGTCTAAGTGAACTGTGATCTTCCTTCAGGTGATCTCACCTGTAGTCTGATGTTCGACTGCCCAAGTGAGAGCTCCACAGCTTTGCAGCTGCTCTCCAGTCTTGCAGCCTGCTGCACCTGTATGTCTAGCTCGGCACGAGCCTTGTCCAGTCGCGACCGGACCTCCATTTCATCCGCTAGCCGTGTCTCCATCAGCTCTTGCTGTAGGCGCTCTGCCTCCAGCCCTGCTTCCATGCACTGAATACGTGCAAGGTACTCTCCCAGCTGCTCCTCGCACTCCTGTACACGGCTGCGCAGTTCCTGCAGCTGCTCACGAAGTTGCCTCTCATTGTCCTGCTCGATCTTTAACTCATTCTCCCAGAATTCATGCTCCTTCATCTCCACCTCATTCCTGCGGACCTGCTGCTCTAGTTTGACCAGCTCCTCTTCTTCTTCCTCTGTCAATTGCTGCTGCAACTCAGTCTCGCAGCGTTGCAGTTTCTGCTCTAGGATGTGCAACTTGTCTTTCTGCAACTGCACTAGGCGGGACAGCTCCTGTGTAGGGGCCGGAGTGCTGCTGCGGTTTGTGTTTACTGCTCTCTGTTTGGTCTCACCCTCACGATTCTTCCCGAAGATCTCACGTAACCCCTTGGCACCACCGGTGAAAGTGAGGGACTTGCGTTTTGGTTCACGTCGTTTGAGGGAACGGTCGTTGGCTGTGGGGCGGAGCTTTGCCATGGGAGGGAGACTTTGGCGGTATAAGCTGCGCTCAGGGGCTCTCGCAGAGGTGTCCGAGGTGGGGCGCTCAGTCAGAGATGGGCCTGTACGTTGAAGCACCAACTGCACATCACTAGCGTACTGACCCCACTTATTCAGAGAAACCACAGGATTCTCATGAGGCGCCAGGTGCCTCTCTGTCTCGCGCCATTTTTCAATCAGCGTGTAGCGACCTGTCCGCCCTGCAAGACAATACGTTTACATTAGCAATTTGAAGAGCAATTTCTCCATTAGCGTCAAAAATCTGAATTGCAAAAACAATGATTGTATTCCAACAAGTTTCCCAAACATTCCTCCGATCTGTCATTAGTCAGCCAAACAAGTGGTCACGCCCAAAAATCAGGCCACCAGTTGAGCCTCTGTTGCTTTGTCGGGATATTCAAACAAACACAGCATTGTTCATTAGCTGAGCCATATGTTTTACGCTCTTAGAGGTTTAACCTATGAATTACTTATATATACTTAATAGGACAAAAGTTTTGTTCAGACTGTCAGTTTAAATCCCATTTTGTGCATATCCGATTGCAATCCGATTTAGACAACTGACTGTCCACACAGTGTATCGAACCGTTCTCATCCAATTTGTGTATCCAGAAGCGCTTTTTCGTTTTACGGAATGTGGGTTGGTTTCTATGGCAATGCCTTTGCGTTGTTATGGCTATGCTAAAAACAACAACAGCAATACAGTTTATAAAACAGATGTTGTCTTACGACATGACTGTTGCGGTCACACAGTTTTATATTTGTCTTATGAGGCAGTGGCAGAAATGCAGGAAGCTGGAATGTGCGATTTTATTCCGTGCTGCTGTCTCCACTGGTTTCAAAGCTCAAAGAGGTGCATATACTAGCAGTATATTGTCTTTTTCCACTTGACTTGCACTTTGCAACAACACAAGCTTGTTTCTGCAAAGACATTAAGCATGTTTTCTACAAAAACGTCTGACGTTTACGTTTTACGTGGCATGACAATGTGAAAATCTATGCTAAATCCAATCTGACCCGTCAGACTAAAATGGATTTCCAGGAATGCAATTTGAATAGGAATCCAAACCACATGAATGTAGCTCGAAACGGATTTGCAAAAACAGATTTCATGTAGTTCGTTGCTGTTCAGACTATTTAAATATGATCGGATTTCAATCTGATTTCCACAAAAATCATATTTGGGCTGACAGTATGAACGAGGCATAAAATACTTTAACATACATACTTTAATAAAACTGTGTATGGCAAAACAGAGAAACAAGCAGACATACAAGCTCATGATGACACAAAGATTTAACTTTCCAAAGGAAATTCATCCGACATTCACCAGAGACCAGGCGCCTTAGTGGCACAGAGATTGCACTTATTCATGAAATGATGGAATAAGACAAAGTCTCATTTTTTCTAGTATGGGGTGATAGGGTCGAACTCTGAGACTAGAAGGGACAATACTGCATTTCACTGCTTCAATCTCTGATCTCAAAGAGGGCTTGTTGTCAAGGAGACAAACATAGTGAGGGTTATGTTATGTAAAAACAGTGGAAAGGACGAACAAAGGAGGAGGGAGCTTGGAAGGGAACATGCAAAAAAAAAAAAAAACAGGGAAAGAAGTTCTGTTAAAAATGGTACCATTGTGTAACAAGTTATTCACCAATCAGATTGTGTTTTGAGCATGTAAAAGTGACCAAAACCCTGTTTGGATCTACACTAAATAGGCCTATATAGATGATTAGGGTACAATGTGTTTAGTGTCTCACCTATTGCTTGGGCCAAAGCGATAACAACCTCTTGACATGTGGTGACTTCTGTGACCCCGCAGACGATGCGCTGCACTCCATCCACCCATACCTTCAGCTCCATGCCTCTCATCTGGATCATGTCATTCCTCACCTCTGCAGGCACCCGTTACAAGCTCTCTGGTCTGCATGCTGCTCTTATCACTGCTTGAAAGACCAAAGAAATGTTTGTGCTAATTCCACTTACATAAGGAATGATTTAACCATAAATACCTCGCTGTATTCTTCAATAACAGTGACCTTACTGGCACTTGGTTCTTTATGATACTCCATCCATAATATCAGTCAGACAGATGGCATCTTTAGTTCCTCGTGAAGGGAGGGTTTGGGTGCTGCAGTGCTAAAGTTTTACTCCCAGCTTGCTCACACAAGCCCTGGTCTGTTATTATCCTCAAATCCGGCTCGCAAATCAATTTTCACTTACTGCACTGGTTTGGCCTATTGTTATCCTCTTGTTCTCTTATAGGGATTGTGGCTAGTTGATGGACATCCTGTTTTTACCTACCCCACCACTTTATTTTGCCTGTCTGACTTGATTTTTTATTTTGTTGTTGTTGTTGTTGTTGTTGTTGTTATTGATTTTACAATCTGATAGGAGTGAATTCATTTGTTTGCATCAACTCACTTATATGTATCAGTGCTATGTATAGTCAGAATATATAGTTGAAAAAAAAAAAAACTATTCAACTGCCCTCCAATGGAGAACACTCTTAACTAGGTATTTTGAGATTAAGACCCTTGCATTAAAAGATAAATTAAACAAAGCATACACAAATACCACACAGAATATATGCGTAACGCTCCTAATTTCAGATGTGTTGTCAGATAAATGTTATTTTTTGTTGTGCAAGTTTTATTTACTTCATTTTATTGTTAAGGAAAACTTTGGCATAGACTGATGCTTGTCCTCCTCTGTGGTAGTGTACTGAGTGATCAGAGTGATTTATTTAGCCATGAACCACTCAAGCAGAAGAACTGGTCCAAACAGGCCTGTGTGAACAGTATGGATGGCGCCCACTCCCATGAGACGCACTCATAATGGATAAGTGAGATGAGCTGTACACCCTTGACAGGTAATAAGACTTTCAGTGTGTGTGTTGTGAAGAGAGAATGTCCTCTGTTTGTCTCTCATTCTGTCTGTCTCCAGGAGTGTTTGGGCTCCTGAAATCTGAAGTGGCCTCTGATGGGCAGTAGGCAATATCTTGATATGCCATCTCACACCCAGCTGATATCCATGACGGATATCTGTATCTGTATAGTGCAGTATGTCAACACTATGGAAATACAGTTTTAGCAAACCCCTAAGTATTAAATTCCAGCACAGAAATCATCCCTAAATTTTTGCCATGGATATTATAATACCTCATATTATGAAACAAGTAGAGAGAAGAAGGAAGAGTGCGATATAATGTTTTAAAGTTGTAAAGTAAAGACAGTAGCGACAGATCTCTTCTTCTATATTGTTAAAGTGAAACTAGTCGAAAAAAAAATTGAAGGTTGGGGACTTGGTTCTGTCCATCAGTTGATGATTGGATGGAGGCAGATCTGAATGCAAGCTTGTAGTCTGTCATATAAAAGAAACAGGTTTAAGTGAACTAAATGATTGTAGATGGCAGCCAAGGTGAATCACTCTCAATAAGATGAATAAGATACATTTACAAAATAGGGTAAATTTCCAGTTCATGTCAACTTTAAATGATTGGATTACCAATTTCGGGAAATCCCAAATTGAAGGAGGTATCCAAGCAAGAATAACAGAGACAGAGGGTTGGGTTCTTTTCACTTCGGCCAGTACTCAACCATCTATAGCAACCACAAGGAACACCCTAGTAACCACCTTGAAAAGCACTTAAAACAACTTAGAACTGCTTGGCAACCACCCACAACATCCTAGTTTTTGCATGGGCAAGCATCACTCACATTTTCTAAATATCTTGTTTTAATTCTGTCCTGGTGTGAATTTTGATACTCTGACATCATGTTCTAATCAGTCTCTCTTGGGCAGAGACATCAGGCCAGGAAGTCTAATCATTCACTTCTGCTTTAGAAATCTCTCATGAGCTTGTTAATTCAGTTCAATCCTACCCGTTCAGCAAAGCAGCATACAGCATACAGCATACCCCCCCCCCCCCCCCCCCCTCCCTAAATTTAACGAACTCAAGGCTTTGGCGGCCCGTCAGTGTAAGGTACAGCCAAGACAGCTGCTAAAGGAGACGTAACGCGTCTAAACTCACATTCCAGTCGACTCACGTCTGACGTCTGTAAACACAGATCAGAACAGCACATATGGCTATATGCTACAGTAATCCTGTTGAATATAACAGTCAAAAGTTTATAAAACTACTCAGGGTAGCTGTCATATTTGTTGACGCAAAAAGAGGTGAGGTCTGGCAGTACCCTCCATTCAATATGTTGTTTGTTGTAAAATTTAGTGTTGATTGTTTATTCAGCAAAATTTGTGTCAGATTAAACACGGTGTCTACCTTGACTAGGGTCAGTACAACATATTCCAGATTGTTCAACAGGTCTGCTTTTGAGATGAAAGCTTGCTCTGTTGTCTAGCATTTCATTCACTGTAATTCTTGGAGTTTTATCTACTACAGCACTTGAAAAACTCCTCAGGACCCTAACGGTGTGTGTGGACTGTAGTGGGGGGCTGTTCTAACAAGGGTCCAGACAAACACAAAGGTCCGCTGGAGAGACGCCCACCCCTGCAGGCCTCACAGCATGACTGGACACAAACAATCCATCTCCATAGTGATGCTTTTGCAGCTTTGTGAATCTCTCACATGGCCGGCTGTGACCGGCCTGGGAACTAACAAACACCAGCAATTAAGGAACAATCTCTTTATTTTAACTTTTGTCCATGTCCCACTGTAAACTTTGTCCTGTCAGGGGTTCCCAGCTGAACAACGCACCAATGAGTCATGAACTGACACTGAATTGAACCCATTTAAAAATAAAGTTGTCTGTCAGTAGAGCATCTGTTGAGGATGAGAAACCCGGAGTACGATTCATTAACTCAAAATAACTTTAGTCTGAGGTGAATATGTCACAGTAATTGGTTTTATCACACACAATGTGGGGGAAGGGATGCCGGACATATGCATACCTTGCAGTTCAACACAAAAGTTTAATTAGTTAGTTTAATTAGTTACAAAATTAAAATTCTGCTTTTGAGCAAGAGAGAGCTCAATCTTGTTTCTCTAAAACATTTTCCTTCGGCATTCATTGTTAAATAATACGAGAACTATGTTTAATCAACCCTTTGTGAGATGTTTTCTTTAGATAGTTTGACAGGCATTGCTAGTGAACTTTGCCATTGCATGGGCATTTAAACAATAAAAACTAGATTTTTACATTTTCTGAAAGCTTGTCCATAGAAAAAACTAACACAATGCCAGGGTTTTGTAGTTGTTCTAGTGCTCTACTATATGGTATAAAATGTTCAGAGTGGTTTTTAATAGGGGCTCTTGAATTTCATCAAAAATATCTTCATTTATGTTCTGAAGATGAACAAAAAAACGACATGGAACGACATGAGGGTGAGTAATTAATGACAGAATTTTCTTTTTTTGTGCGAACTATCCTTTTAAGTATGTTTGATATTCTGGCCCCTAGAAATGACTGGTGTCCTTCATTCAGTGCAAGTCTGTGATAGTTTCGCCACTTTTATCTTCTACCAATCTGAACGCTTAATCAAGTAATAGCACACCTCTCCGCAACGCAATGTGAAGTGTCACTGAAAGCACCAATTATTTAGTTGTTCTGTCGCCAATAATTTGTGTTGTTCTGTCTTATCCTTTTCTTTTTAGACTGTAAAACAACAGTCTAGGCAGCGTTGCCACTTTGCAGACAAACTAATTAGTGCAAAATAAGCTGAACATACAGAATATGTGCAGTCAGAAAAATCGGAGTGTATATGTGCAGTATGTATAATGTATGCGTGCAATATGCTGATTATGAAATTTATCGCATATTGTGCACATACCCTAACATTCATGTAAAAAGTTATTGTTTTTTTTATTGCACAGCAGACAAATCCCTTCATTTCCTTGAGTTGGCCAGTCTGGGTTCAAAAGAGGGAAGTGAACTGTCTGTAAACTATGACATGCACACTTATTAGAAACCAACAAAATATGCACACAGGGATGGTTTAATTATTTAAAGTTCCTGAGAGACCCTAAACTTCATTCATACAGTCTAGTGGTTACACACATACTGTATGCACAGACCAAACCTTTTCTGCATTTTATAAACAAACAATCTGCCAACTAGTACCCCATCAAAAGTGTAGAACAGCTTTCTGCAGCCTACATCAGATCCTGATTTGCATTGCCATCATGCATTTATTCATGATTTTACATGTACATCTGCCTGCACAGTTTCATCTCACTACCTCTGTACTGTTGTCTATTCTGCCTTCACTCAGCTCTCTATTGCTTTCTTCTCTCTTCCGCTGGTAGGTCATGTGCTGGAGTTATTTAGCAAGCTGATGATATCCACAGTCAGCAGATTTGATCAGTGGGTGTTTGATGAGCCAGCTGTTGTCAGATAAGACTGTGTGTAATGAGAGGCTGAGGCATGTGTAATCGGTTGTGAGTGAGTCATTTCTATGAATGAGGCATGTGTAAACAGATCTATAAGTGAGGCAGAGGAAGGTGGTGTCCGAAAGCTAAAAAATGCACATACAAATCCTGTGTTGCACAATATCCTGGCTACTAAGATGACTCTGTCTGGTCTATTTTTGACGGGTCTTGCCCTGCCTGCTGCGTCTGAAGGAGTGGTTGAAAGCAGTATGTTGAAAATGAACGTACTAAAAATTTCAACATAGTTCAATTTTGACCAAGAAATTAGCAGTATGTTCATTAAATATTCACTTGGCTATTTGTTCTAGATCATCATATGTGATATTAAGATGCCTCTGGAATGTGGTCTAGAGCCCGTTTCCCTAACAGACAACAGTTTTAGTATGATCATAATGATCATAATATATCATAATTGTCAGTAAAATTGAGAGAGTGGACATGTAGAAAAATCTGATCCAATTAAACAGAAATTCAAACCAGCTGTAAAGCACATTAACTTAATAACAAAGGAAACAGTTTGGCCTCTACTGCATATTCTTGTGTAAGTTCTGATAGTCGGTTTATGTAATCAAACCAGCTTAACAAAAACAGTCCTATCTATTAATAGAACTTTGCAGTTTGTAATATGACATTATATAAACTTCGAAGGTGTTGGAGCCAGAGTTGTGTTCAGTTGTTTGATGATCATGTTCATAACTTTAAAATAATACATCATTCAGCAACATTATATAATGCCTAATTCATTATATAATGTCATTTACTAGCCACCTTATTTTTAACATAAGAGCAGGTGTGGCATTTTAAACTTTTCATCGGCCACTTCTAGTTGCTTTAGGTGTACACAAAGAGTCTGTTATGCTGCTTGATGTTGCAAATTAGTATTTTTTATTTTATTGTTTTATTATCACTATCATAAATCTATTTATTACTGCACTTTGTTATTCTTTTAGTTAGCAGCTAGTGAATCAGAAGTCTCACACAATCACAAAACATTACTATTAATATGCATTTTAATTGCATTGTCAGGAAACTTTGATTCACATATTTTAACACATTCATATTTAATGTACACTACTGATCAGATAAACATTAACTTTGAGACTAGGGCTGGCTGTCGCACTTTTGCTCCAGTGAATATTTTACTAAAGGTTTATGAAAATACACAATAGTTGTCACACTTTATGCTGTAAGTCACAATGGACCCTAAGTAGCTTAACACATTTTGATTCAAAACCTTATGAATACTCAAATACAACCATTGTGACAACTAGCCCCAGTCTCCCTAATAATGCCTAATAATGACTCATTAATGAAACTTACTATAAAATGTGCCTTAGTGTTTATGGGATGCATTGCTGTATTTTTGTAAGTTTAGGAGGGGCTGCAGGCCTGCTGCTGATCTGATGGAAAGCACTGACCATCACACTGTCATGTAACCCGTTGAAACGCAGTAGATCTGTGCTGGTGATAAAAGCCCTGACATTGACTGCGCACAGTATCGTGTCATGCGTCTGTTCTCATGTATCGCGTCCCGTCGCAACTATTTAAAGATCCCCCATGAAAACACATGAAACACATGTCGCCCTTCTATCGGGCTTTCACGATGGTACAAAACACGGCGCGGAGACGTTTATTTAATATAAATCCCGTACCTGCGTGTGTCTGCGGTCCCGGTCCGTAACAATCCTCAGTCCGGGTCTGTTACTTCACTCCGCCAGAGCAGAACCGAGATATAAGCAGATGATGTGGTTTTCCTTTTAGTGTTTCGTAAAGACTCCCTTCATCTGATGTCCGTAAATGTAGTCGGGTTGAGGTCCGTTAGGAGGGTCCGCTCGCTGAAGTTCAGTCAGTGTGGCCCGGTACAGCAGCGGCAGCTCTGCTCTCACACGCGTAAATACAGAGACCGGGACACCGCAAGGCATCATGGAGCGAGCACTTTAAAGCTGCACAGCCCACACTGACCGAGTCTGCTCAGTCACACACACACACACACACACACACACACACACTGAATGTACCGCACGTTTAGGGGTTGGATTTTATTAATGTAACAGATTGTTAACGCTTTCACATCTTTAACCAATTAACTATTCATTATTGATACAGCATACACTAGGCTGTTTATTAATAAGTGCATTCAGCATGATTTGAATGAATCCCACCCATTTCTACTCCTTTGATGTGCATTTATTAACTGTTAAGTATCATACAACGCTCATTTAGTTTAATGTGTTTTTATTTTAATATATAGTTAATTAAATTGACAAATTCCTCTGTTTATTTAGGCTATATATTTAAATAAGCTGTTCCTTGACTTTTGAGACATGAGAAAGGTTTTTGTGTGTCTCACTTTAGAATTCTTATAGTGTGTGTGTGTGTGTGTGTGTGTGTGTGTGTGTGTGTGTGCTGGTTTTTGTGGTTTACAGGGAGAACATTTGTATAATGACATGGGTATGACAGAGGTATTACAATTTGAAGGTGGTTTATGAGGACACTGCCTATGTCCCCGTAATTCAAAAGGCTTAAAAACATACTAAATGGTGTTTTTTTTTTTTTTTTTGAAAATCTAAAAATGCAGAAAGTTTCCTGTAAGGGGTAGGTTTAGGTGTAGGGTGATGGAAAATACAGTTTCTACAGTATAAAAACCATTACGCCTATGGAGAGTCCCCGTAAACCACAAAAACAAACATGAGTGTGTGTGTGTGTGTGTGTGTGTGTGTGTGTGTGCGCGCGCGCTCCATTTTGCTGAAACAGGAGTGCCTTAAATCTCTTGAAATTACTTGAAGTTTGAAGAAGTTTGAAGTTTATTTACTTTTCTGCTTAGCAATACTAAGATTAAATTATTGCAGAAAGTACAATGAAAGATACAATTGCAAGAAGAAAAAAAAACATAAATACAAAAAATATATAAATACCAAAGAAATATAAAAACAAATATTCAAAACATTTTCAAAAATACTACACCAAATAATAATAAAAGATATACATATATACATATGCATCTGTCATACACACACACACACACATACAATAAAAATAAAAATTGTGAAACATAAGTGCAACTGCAAAAAGGACCCTAAACATCCACATTATATTCACTGAACAATCTAATACCAAAAGGAATGGTACAACTAGCATAACATTACTTGCAATAAATATTTATTAACCATCCTTAAGTTTAATTTAAAGTATAATTTGCTTTTGTACATATTTTAGCCTATTATTTGCTGGTAACAAAATGTATTATTTTATTTTATAATTTTTTATTATTATTTATATAATGTTTTAATAAAAGCATGTGTTGAGTGTCATTGCTCTAGCTTGCCTTGTTTGTGATTGCAGAGATTTATTGCATTTAACTTGCCTTGTTATGAATAACCCTGACCTCCCCTACCATAAATTAACAAAATGGTGCCATGGAACATGTTAAATAACACCAGGAGAGCAAAAGTTGATCTTCGACTGTGCTCTTAACTCATTTTAGTAATAATATCTCCTAACAATAACAAACATATGTTAGTAATGCATATCATGCCAAATGCATTACTGTGCTGCATCGACCTGGAGTGTACTTGTAGCCCTGATTACTGTGGATCAGTTGTTTAAAAAATAAAAAAAAAAACCGAGTAGAATCACTTAAATTTTCTTTAATGTACTTTTACCCAGAATTTACCATGAAAAGGAGAGAAACTTTTTGACCACTTAGATCAGAGTGTATTTTAAATGTGTCCATGTGGAGAAATGGTCATAAAGCTCAAAACAGTGGATTAGTCTGTGCACTAAATGCCTGAATGAGGTCTGTTTATCTGCTGTGCTGCATGTGAAATCTGTCCAGCCTATGATGAGATTATCCACCCATAGATCTGTGATCTGTTACTGTGTGTTCTGTGGGATAACACGGCCTGCAATCTGTTTCTCATAGAAACCTTCTGCTGACCTGTTTCCTCTAACACAAGTGTTCTGCGAGGATACTGAACAATATAGATACTTAGACATGAGGTGAAGCAAATATCCAGACTGAAAATACTTGTCAGATGTGAGACTGCAACATCACATTTTTCATTATTGTAAAATATGAATGTGTTTTTCAATGGTAATATAATACTTAAAATTTCTAAATAAAAAATCTGAGTCTGTAATCTCTGTAAGATAATTAAAACGAGCTTTCTTGCAATTATAAACTGCTCTGTTTGGTTCCACCACACCAGTGTTGAGAAAAGTAACAGGTAAGAGACCTACCTGCAAAGCTACCTGAAATACTATGTGCAAGTGCACCAAGGGCGAAAGCTGCTTTAAACACAAAAGATCGTCACACCAAATGTTTATTTAATTAAGCTAATAGAAGTTAATTGATAAAGAAATTTTATTTGACAGTATTTTTGACAGCATTCTCGTTTTACAGCATTTTTACAGAAGTGCCTAAAACTTTTAACAGTACTGTAGCTTTGCAGGTAGGTTTCTTGAAGCATCTTGGAGACGTTGCCACAGTTCTTCAGGATTTAGTCTGTCTCAGTTTGTTCTGTTTCTTCATGTTACTCCAGACAGACTGGATGATGATCAGATCAGATCTCTGTGTGGAGCACGGGCTGTTGTCAGACTCCTTGTGCAAACAAAAATCTCACTGGACTATTACAATTAATGGAAAAAAATAATGTTTGGAAATGCAAACTGATATTTCCTACTAACACACTACAGCAAAAGATAGAAATAACCGACTTAAAATACTTTTTTAGCTGGTGAAAATGCTAGTGTCATATAATTTTGGCCACCACTGTAAGTGTATGTTTATGTCTTATTTTGTTTTGATTATTTGTTTTTTTCACAGAAATAGGAAGTGTTTGGACTGTGCAGACTTCCAAGACATGTGGACTGACATTAGCCATAATGATGGACATCTGCTCATGAACAGGTAATGCTTATAATGTGTGACTGTGTTGTTGGGTAGTAAATGTGTCGGTTGCCATCATTTTCTTTTTGAGGGGTTACACCTTCTAGATTATATAGGATGTTTTAGTTTTTAATCTTTAAAGACAAATGTTTTAACTGATTCCATGTTATCTATTAGTTTTATGAGGATTTATAGTACTATTGTAAAATTTAAAATTACACGTATAGTGCATTGGTCTCAAACTCAATTCCTGGAGGGCCACAGCACGGCAGAGTTTAGCTTGATTAGCTGGATCAGGTGTGTTTGATTAGGGTTGGAGCTAAACTGTGCAGAGCTGTGGCCCTCCAGGAATTGAGTTTGAGACCAATGGTATAGAGCAGGGATGTCAAACTCAGTTCCTGGAGGGCCAGAGCCCTGCAGAGTTTAGATGCAACCCTAATTAAACACACCTGATCCAGCTAATCAAGTCCTTCAGGCTTATTTGAAAACTACATGGTTTGTGTGTTGGAACAAAACTCTGCAGGGCTCTGGCCCCTCCAGGAACTGAGTTTGACACCCCTGGTATAGAGTCTTTGTTTATTTGTCTTTACAGAGTAAGGGATGAGCTTGGACCGTGCAGAGTTCTGGGAAATTTGCCATAGTGATGGACATCTGCTCATGGAGAGGTGATTATAATTGATCATGTGTATTGTTGGGTACTGAGTGTGTAGGTTGCCATCATTTTCTTTTTGAAGGGTGACACCTTTAAAAAGCAAATGATGGCAACCTAAGTAGGTGGGGAAGGGATGGCAAATGTGAAATTTTATACAGCTAAATATTTTTTTTTTTCAGTCTGATCAAAAGCATAACCACTGCTGGACATTGTGCCAGAAGCTCCAGGGCGAGACCATACTGGTATCCCCCTCCTTTGGGTGCACCCTTCACTCACACATTCATATCACAGAGATCTGGCTGGGATCAAACCAGCAACCTCTGAACCCATGAGGCAGCGCTCATACCTGTGAGCCACAGATCTCGTCTGGAAATGTGAAGGAACTTATACTTCACTAATCACCTGTATGTGAGCTGTGAGTTTCAAATAAAGGCTTTAAAGCTGTGGTGTAGTGATCTTGTCCAACACAATGAGGTGGGATTTGAACCCACGACTCCAGTGCACCCATGTGCGTGATTAACATGTGTTTTAGCCACTAGTGCCTTTCACAATGGGTGCTGGCATTTGAGGCACTTTGTTGGATATAATGCAATATGTGAGATTTTTAACACAAGCAATAGTGGGATTTGAACTCAGGATTTTGTGATTGCAGCGCAACGCCTTACCAATTGAGCTACTGAATCTCAGTGATTGTGTTTATATTTTTGTTGGGAATATGGTAATAATAATAAAAAAAAAAACTTTGAAAACGTGTAACATTAATAACGCTTGGATTTGAACCAAGATTTTTGTGTACCAAAGGCAAACAACTATTCTCTGAACCACAGGTCTCATAGCACACTGGATTTTCTTTTGTGTTTTGTGAGATATATTGACACAAATTTTTTTATTGTAATACACAGTGGTGGGCTTTGAACCCACAAGTGTAGCTCTTCCATGTATGTGATTGTGCCACTGTGACTTTCACGATGTGGGTTGGTGTTTCGGGCACTTTGTTGGATAAAATGCAGCATGTGATATTTTTAAAATAAGCAACAGTGGGATTTGAACTCAGGACTCCAGAAACACAACACGTTATCTACTGAGCCACTGAGTTTTGGTGGTGGGGATACTATGTTAGTATGGTAAAATATACAATAAAAAGACTTCTAAATGCAGAATTTGAACCAAGAGTTTAATGTATGAAAGGCAAACAATTAGCCTATCTTTTATGATGGTGATGATTATTATTATTATTATTCCTTTTTGGGATTTCATGAATAATATTTTTTTGGGTGTTTTGCTGTAAATGTAAAAAAAAAAAAATGTTGAAAGCAATAATGTATGTGAACACAGGACGCCACATGTAAAACAACTTGTATTCATTTCATATGTTGAACAATTGAGCTGGACAAGGTAAATGGCAGTTTTTTTTTTTGTTTGTTTTGTTTAGTTTTTTTTTTTTATAACACAAAAATATTAGAAATTGCAGGATTTGAACCAGTACTCTCAAGTATGAGAGGTTTCCCATACTCAGCACACAATAAATACAATCATTAGTATGGAAGCCTGTTTCCGCCACTGAATAAAAAATTAAAAAGGTAATTGTGACTTTTTAATCTGACAATTCTGACTTTTTCTTCTCTTAATTGCGTGATACAAACTCGCAATTCTGACTTTTTTTCTGGAGAATTGCGTGATACAAACTCGCAATTCTGACTTTTTTTTCTGAGAATTGCGTGATATAAACTCGCAATTGCGAGTTAAAAAGTCATAATTCTGAGATATAAACTCGCAATTCTGAGAAATAAAGTCAGAATTGTGAGATAAAAGACGCAAAAACCTTTTTTATTATTATTCACTGGCGGAAACGGGCTTCCATACATTAGAGTCATACAATGTTATTATTTTTTGTGTGTGTGTGTGTGTGTGTGTTTGTATTTATTTATTGAAATTTTTTTAACACTAAATAAGAGAAACATAGCAGCATTTCTCTTCCTTTCAGTCCTGCAGATATACTTCATGTCCACATGGGGGAGCCGTCAAACGTGCCTTCCTAACCATTGAAGCTTTGCTATAAATGCTTTGAATCAGACAACCATACGAAATCATCGCATAATTGTGAACAAAGACGAAAAAAGTCACTTTAGATGAAAAAAAAAATAAACTTTTACTTTACCAACAGGTAAATCACTCAAAAACAGCCTTGGACGATATTTTGTCCCGTATTTTATTTGTGTTTGTAATTTGGCCATGTGGCCTCAAGTTCAAAATATCAGACATTTTACTCATCATTTGAGAGCTGATCTGAGTCCATTAACTGCTAGATTCCGTGTTTATCTGCTGCTGGAGATGCTAACAAAATTATAGATTTCTTTTAACATGTATAAAACCACACATTTGTGTCCCCTCACCATCGATCATCCTCTTCCAGTTTAGCGTCTCGCTTAATACATTTCTGACCACAAGAGGGAGCCGCTAATCACCTGTTTTCACCTGTCTTACATTTAATGTGATAAATAGGGATTCTGCTTGAGTATGTAAATGTTAAAGTAAACTACACGTTTAAGTAATGAGTTAGTGACCAAACCATGACACCTGACAGCAGTGACAACAACAACTTAAGACCGTTTTAAGGCCATGGAACTGACAGAGTCTTAATGTAACTCAACAGCACATATTTCAGGACAGAATGAAACAAAACCATCATATATTGCAAAAAAGAGCACGAATCGAGGATGTCACGCGACTCACCTGTAAGTAACTTCTCTTGTAAAGTCACTAGTACTTATTTAGCTGTCTTCATTTTGTATTATGGTTTGTATTTAAAGGGATAGTTCACCCAAAAATGAAAATACCGTCATCATTTACTCACCCTCAAGTAGTTACAAACCTGTATGAATGTCTTTGTTCTGCTGAACACAAAGGAAGATATTCTGAAGAATGTGAGAAACAGAGCAGTTCTGGGGCACCATTGACTTCCATTGTATTTTTTTTTTCCCTACTATGGAAGTCAATGGTGCCCCAAAACAGCCTGGTTGCAAACTTTCTTCAAAATATCTTCCTTTGTGTTCAGCAGATCAAAGACATTCATACAGGTTTGGAACTATTTGAAGATGAGTAAATGATGATGGGATTTTCATTTTTGGGTAAACTATCCCTTTAAGTGTCATTCTTCTGAAATGTGAAAGCAGGTCTTTAATGTGCTTGCTGGAGTATTTATGTGATGCAGGTCTTTATTTGACACACGCTGTTATTCTCTGTCTAAAAGTCTCAGACTAATCCTTATTAGTGATTTGACGGCATGTATGAAAGCAGTGAGATCTTTCATGCAGGTTTATCACTGATTTTGTTTACATGTTGGCTGTTTTGCTAAACTCCAGTACAGTGTCAGACCTTTAAAACAGCAAATAAATCGAAAGTTGTTGCATTGCCTTGATAATATGAATCTGGAGTAGTGATTCCTATGAAACTTATAAATATAATGATAGCGAAAAGTGTTGTTTATCTGATTATATTGTAATGTGTAATTTGTGTTTGTTAATATAGTCAATGTGTGACAATTGATATTGTTCCTGTTAATATGCTCTGTGTGGGTCACACAAAATATATTCTTAGCTTTATTGAAACATAAAGATTATATATCTTTTTAGTTTTGAATCTTTAAAGGCAAGAAAATGTAACTGATGTCCACATGATCTATTTTTAAAGATTTATAATGTTTTTGTACATACAGTATAGAGTCTTTATTTATACATGTCTTTCCTGTACAGAATAAGGCATGTGTTTGGACTGTACAGAGTTCTGGGACATGTGGACATTCACCGTAATGATGGACATCTGCTCATGGAGAGGTGATTATAATTGATCATGTGTATTGTTGGGTACTGAGTGTGTAGGTTGCCATCATTTTCTTTTTGAAGGGTGACACCTTTAAAAAGCAAATGATGGCAACCTAAGTAGGTGGGGAAGGGATGGCGAACGTGAAATTTTATACAGCTAAATTTTTTTTTTTTTTTCAGTCTGATCAAAAGCATAACCACTGCTGGACATTGTGCCGGAAGCTCACACTGGTATCCCCCTCCTTTGGGTGCACCCTTCACATCACAGAGATCTGGCCGGGATCAAACCAGCAACCTCTGAACCCATGAGGCAGCATTCATATCTGCAAGCCACAGAGCTCTTGTCTGGAAATGTGAAGGAACTTATACTTCACTAATCACCTGTATGTGAGCTGTGAGTTTCAGATAAAGGCTTTAAAGCTGTGGTGTAGTGATTGTGTCCAACACAATGAGGTGGGATTTGAACCAACAACGCCAGTGCACCCATGTGTGTGTGTTTAGCCACTAGTGTCACTGTGGCTTTCACGATGGGCGCTGGCGTTTGAGGCACTTTGTTGGATATAATGCAATATGTGAGATTTTCAACATAAGCAAGAGTGAGATTTGAACTCAGGATTTTGCAACTGCAGCTCAACGCCTTGCCAACTGAGCTACTGAGTCTTCATGGAGTTTTTTTTTTTTTTTTTTTTTTTTTTTTGAGAATGTGATAAAAAAAAAAAAAAACTTTAAAAATACATAACTTTAGTAACGCTTGCATTTGAACCAAGAATTTTATGTACCAAAGACAAATCGTTATCCTCGGAACCACAGGTCTGATGAAAAAGTGGCAATTCTTTTGTGTTTTTTGGTAGATATACGTATTTACCCAAATTGTTATTATAATAAACAATAGTGGGATTTGAGCCCACAACTATAGCGCTTCTATGCATTTGAGGCACTTTTTTTTTTTTTGGATATAATGCAATATGTGATACTTTTAACATAAGCAGCAGTGAGATTTGAATTCAGGACTTCACAATTGAAAGGCAACAACTTACCTACTGAGCCACAGAGTCTTGGTGGATGCTTGTTTATTTTATTTGGAAATATGATTAAAAAAATAACAAGCTGCAATATAACAATACATCATATAACAAAACCAGCCTAACTCTTGGATTTGAACCAAGAGTTTTATGTACAAAAGGCAAACAATTATCCTCTAAGCCACAAATGTCATGGCACATTGGCTTTTCTTTTGTGCTCTCTGTTAGATATATGGACCCAAATTGTTATTATAACATACAGTGGTGTGATTTAAACCCACAATTTAAGGACATTTGTGTGTGTGATTAACACGTTTAGCCACTAGCATCACTGCAGCTTTCTCAACAAGTGCTGGTGTTTGAGGTACTTTGTTACATATAATGGAATATATGAGCATTTTAACATAAGCAATAAGTAAATATAGTATTTACTCGTTTGGGGGATTTGGTTAGGCTTTAGAGCCATGACAGAAGAAGATGCTCAAGATGCAGAAGATGTTCAAACAGAAGTAGTCACAGAAACTCTTCTCATCTTCTATGAGACTGATGAGCATTACAGCTCATTTATTATATTTATTCAGTATTTTCTGACTCATGTCCTGTGTTATAAGCTTATGGTCAGATTGATGCTGTTGTAAGTGCAACTGTTAATTTCACATCAGGTAAATATATATGAGTGCCATGTGTGACACAACTGTTGCTGATACATCAGGAAGATCACATGGATATGAAAAAAAGTTAATTTCCTTCAGGGACAAATAAACACCATTTAACTTTTAATAACATTTCAGACAAGGAGAAGCTGAGATATATATACAAGCCAATGGTTTTCTGGCTGTTCCTGGAGTCTCCCCAGCACTGCAGTTGATGTCTCCCTTATTGAATACATCTGGACTGAATTTCCTCATTAGCTGATTAGTATAGTGTCCATTACCTGAGTTGAGTATATTCAATAAGGGAAACATCTAAAATGTCAAATCAAAATGTCATTATTTTAAAATCATTTTATATGTGTAATAACACAAAACATATGTGGTGGATGAATGCAAAAAAGTTTTACAAACTCGCCATTACCAGGTTAAACATCACAACTTTTTGGTAATGTCATCTCTCTAGCGAAAACTATTATTTTAAGTTACAGTGCATAGTCTTCTTTCACTCTATGGTCCACATCAGTGGTGGAGCCAGAGGGACGTCTGAAAATTTCATTCGCTGCTGGCAGTTTTATGACTGACATTTCATTTCAGCTTTTGCGGAAGAAGTATTTGTTTTGATGTGCACTCCATATTGTTAACGTATTAAGATTGAATATTGGTTGCAAGATGCAGTCAAATAACTTAAATGGTGGTCGCACATCATTGTTAATGACCATAACAATGTCGCCAGGCTGGAAGAGTTTGTATAGGCATTTTTCAGTAATACATTCGTTGACTGATTGCCAGTTTCCTAACAGCATGAGAAAGAGCATATACAGGTGCAGCTCAATAAATTAGAATGGTGTGGAAAAGTTCATTTATTTCAGTAATTCAACTCAAATTGTGAAACTCGTGTATTAAATAAATTCAATGCACACAGACTGAAGTAGTTTAAGTCTGTGGTTCTTTTAATTGTGATGATTTTGGCTCACATTTAACAAAAACCCACCAATTCACTATCTCAACAAATTAGAATACTTCATAAGACCAATAAAAAAAATAACAAATTTAGTGAATTGTTGGCCTTCTGGAAAGTATGTTCATTTACTGTATATGTACTCAATACTTGGTAGGGGCTCCTTTTGCTTTAATTACTGCCTCAATTCGGCGTGGCATGGAGGTGATCAGTTTGTGGCACTGCTGAGGTGGTATGGAAGCCCAGGTTTCTTTGACAGTGGCCTTCAGATCATCTGCATTTTTTGGTCTCTTGTTTCTCATTTTCCTCTTGACGATACCCCATAGATTCTCTATGGGGTTCAGGTCTGGTGAGTTTGCTGGCCAGTCAAGCACACCAACACCATGGTCATTTAACCAACTTTTGGTGCTTTTGGCAGTGTGGGCAGGTGCCAAATCCGGCTGGAAAATGAAATCAGCATCTTTAAAAAGCTGGTCAGCAGAAGGAAGCATGAAGTGCTCCAAAATTTCTTGGTAAACGAGTGCAGTGACTTTGGTTTTCAAAAAACACAATGGACCAACACCAGCAGATGACATTGCACCCCAAATCATCACAGACTGTGGAAACTTAACACTGGACTTCAAGCAACTTGGGCTATGAGCTTCTCCACCCTTCCTCCAGACTCTAGGACCTTGGTTTCCAAATGAAATACAAAACTTGCTCTCATCTGAAAACAGGACTTTGGACCACTGGGCAACAGTTCAGATCTTCTTCTCCTTAGCCCAGGCAAGACGCCTCTGACGTTGTCTGTGGTTCAGGAGTGGCTTAACAAGAGGAATACGACAACTGTAGCCAAATTCCTTGACACGTCTGTGTGTGGTGGCTCTTGTTGCCTTGACCCCAGCCTCAGTCTATTCCTTGTGAAGTTCACCCAAATTCTTGAATCGATTTTGCTTGACAATCCTCATAAGGCTACGGTTCTCTCGGTTGGTTGTGCATCTTTTTCTTCCACACTTTTTCCTTCCACTCAACTTTCTGTTAACATGCTTGGATACAGCACTCTGTGAACAGCCAGCTTCTTTGGCAATGAATGTTTGTGGCTTACCCTCCTTGTGAAGGGTGTCAATGATTGTCTTCTGGACAACTGTCAGATCAGCAGTCTTCCCCATGATTGTGTAGCCTAGTGAACCAAACTGAGAGACCATTTTGAAGGCTCAGGAAACCTTTGCAGGTGTTTTGAGTTGATTAGCATGTCACCATATTCTAATTTATTGAGATGCACCTGTACTATCTGAACTGTTCAAACACTCAAATCTGCGTACACACACGCAGCACACAGTGATGCTTTTCTATGTTCCTCCGCATATTCAACTTGCATTGGAATTATTTCACATGGTGAAAATTAATTTTTAATTAATTAAAAATTAATTAATAGAATTCTGATTCACACATTTTCAATGCATTGTTACTGCCACAAGTCTTTCACTAACCTGCCCTCCTGTGGTAAAATATTGCAAGTGCATTTAACTTTAGTACATAATATCAAAGCTCTCTGTTCGAAAGGCTAAAAATAGGCGATAAATCAGGGACCAGTTGCATAAACATAACCACCGTGTTCAAACGGTGTCTTAAGAACTAGTCTGACTGACTAGAAATTAGCCAGTGGGTAGTTACTCTTACCTTTTTGTGTAACTGATTATAACCATTGAAATAGATAACTTGTAAGACTAGCCAAAGCAGTTAATCTAACCGGGCCCTGAATGATACTCTACATCAGATGAATCATGTTTCGAGACAGTAAGGATGTCCACACGCACTTGTGCTGCAGTTTGAGCAGAAAGGATCAGCAGTGAATTAGTCTGGTCTGGTTTAGCTGGTTGTTGAGTAGGTGTTCAAACTTACAGGCTGACTGTAGAAATCAGTACACCGCTCATTACAAGGAAACTTCTTTACAACCAAACCGGCGTTTTTATAGCAAATCTATACGACGCTATTCACACGCACCAAAACGGCGTTTTTACGGGTATTTTATTTTTTTTAATCTTTTTTTTTTACGCGGTTGTTAAGCCGTTTTGACTAAGTTACCGCGGCGATACGACGCTTTAGAAAGCAGCAAAAACTGAAGTAAACGTTGCGTGCATAAATCTAAACGGTTTGTTTTTCTTGCCCTGTAGCTTCGTAAGAGTCGAGCTGTGAGTGTTGACACGTTAAAACTTGGACGCGTTTCGTTTTTAGGTTTTTGTCCCTTATGGCCGCTCTTACATCAGCTCTTCTAGTGATGCGCGCACATCAGAGGCGCGCTCTCGCGCTCGCGACACCGACAGACTCCAGTGTGCTGCTCGCGGAGCTGACGCGTCGGTACGTACCTGCGCAACTTTACTCGTTTATTTGACAACACAAACCCGCAAATGTCTGCGAGCCTTACATTTAGTGTTTTATAGTCTGCTCCTGTGTTCTCAGGTTGGACTGTTGTTTTCTCCTCAGATTTAAGGGTGTATTATATTCACGTTAACAAATGTGTTATAACTAGACCCTCTGGGTACATAAGTTACATAAACTGTGGCATACTCTTGTGCACGTGTAATATTGTGTACATTTAAAGAGTTTTATTTATAAAGGGGCGTGTCCGACAAATCCAGAAGGTGCATAGTGCAGATTGCGTCTACAATTTTGCGGTTGGAGATAAAAAGCTGTGCAGAAGGATATATATATATATATATATATATATATATATATATATATATATATATATATATAGACAGTACAGGCAGTATATGGTCTATACAGATAGGTGAGTTCAGTAACATGAATGTGCACAAAGAAACAGAAGTATATGCAATGAGAGTAATTATCAGCCATGTGTGAATAAAGGTGTATTTCCAGGAGTTTTCTGCAGGACAGTTGTGTGTTTATGTGTGCTTAAGTTGCTCAAATGTGTTTTTAACAGGTGTTTGT